>JABSTQ010010053.1:0-1200000 GCA_013358835.2 Ixodes persulcatus | reverse complement strand
TTCCGTGTTCATTAAAAGGTTCCCCGTCCCAGTTGCACGTTTAAATGGTTCGCGTGTGTGCGGGGCGTACGTACCACACGGTTCGGGGAGCTCCCTCCGGGGTGACACGCTGTTCGTTTTCTCCGGCAGTCCCACGCGCATGCGGAGAAGCAGTGCCGCTCCTTTCCGGCTAAGATACGGGCGCGAAACGAGCGCGCCGCTTCTTTGAAAGCGAGTTCAGGATCAAAAACACGCGGGCACTTTTGTCTCGCGGGGACTCTCGCATCGGAGATATTCTTTTGTTCTGCCGACGCGACCACAATGCTCGGAGAGCCTGGTCGAATAATGAGAGGCGATCGCCGCCGCGTAAATTGGCCCGCGCCGCCGTTGTCGGTGGCTGCTCGCTGGACTGCTCGAGCGGCTTTTCTTCCTGCTCGTTTTGCATCGATGTGTGTTTGGTGGTTGTCGGGATTCCCGTAACTGCGACCCGCTAGGTGGGCGGCGGCGCGTTGCGATAATTGAGCGAGCGGTTTCAGGGAGTTCTCGTGGGAGGAGGGAGCCTCGCTTGTCCCTCGTTTCCAGAGCATTTGCCGATGTCTAATGAAGGCTAGAGAAAGCAGAAGAAAAAAAGCGGGGGCGGAACGCTTTTTTTTTGCAACTTGAGTGCGGCTCATTCCCAGCGGGCAATCGTTCTGGTGGCGCCGGCTCGGGGCTTACAATGGCGCGGTGTAGCCCGACCACGTAACGCGTACGGGCGCGTTAAACCCGGCGTCATTTTTAACCCTGGACCGCCTTATTCACAGAGCGGACGTTGGAAAAGTGGCGGCCGCTCGTGTGGACTGCGCCTTTTGCCGCGTCCTCTCCCCGCCGGTTAGGTAACGCCCGATCCGCATTAAGTGCTCTTTGTTCCCCGCTCGTGTTTCCATCTTATCCAATGACGGTTCTGCCTTAACCACGCTCTTGTCCGCGAACGATTCCACGTTGTACCGCAGGGGGGGGGGGGGGGGGGGGGGGGGGCGGTTTGAATAGCCGTTGTTGTTCCGTCGCGACCGCGGCCGTCGCTCTTGGAGCGGCGATTATTTGGCGGGCTTCGTTGCTCGTGTTTCTGACGGCTGCGAACGTTTGCGTGGTTCCGCGAGCGGAGTCGAGAGTCGGAGCGGTTAGACTAACCAGTCCAGGGTCCTTGGGGAGCAATTAAACGCCAGCTGCGAGATGGGCCGAGCGATACGCCCTAACGAGACGTCGGTCGGTTCGGCCGATCCGTCTTTGGGCGCAGTCGCCTCGGTCCGTCCCGGATTTGTTACGAACGGGTTTTAATTAGGTAAGTGAGTGGATCGAATCCGGCCGCGTCAACGAACAACGCTCGTTCCATTGGTTGCGCGATAGATGCGGAGACGGGCTTCGGAGATACGGGGCGTTTCGCCGCTGGGATTGGGCGTTGAGAAAGGCAACTCGAACGGTCGTTTAGATGGCAGTGCGGATAAGGGGTGACATTTTGGGGTTCGGTGCTGTTCGAAGCGCGGGACGGTATCGGGGCCGGCGTGTGGGCAGGTCTTCGCGTGCGAGGGCTGTCTTTGATGTTGGCCGACTGGGCGTCCCGCCTTGGGATTCTTCGCTCGGCACAGTTACCGCTAGGCGGCACCTTTTTCCCAAAGCGAGAACAGCGCCATCGACAGCTGCAAGCTCGCAGTTAGTACTTATTTTCCTTCGCTCTTTCCAAAAGAATCGAGACGTTGCCTTTCGGGCTGTGCCACAAAGTAGCCGTACGATACGTACACATATGTGTATACCTTTATCGCATAACTACTTTGTGATGCAATTGCTTTCCCGTTGCAACGGGCGTGATAGCGCGAAAATAGGGTAAAGCAACGAAAAGAGTCGTCGGGCACCTTCAGCTCTGACGTGTCCTTGAGTTTGACACGCAGAATTTTAATACTCGGCGTATGCTCGGTAGGGACGTGGGACGACACGGAACTGGCGAAACCTTTCTCCCGCCATGTGAGAAACCGGTTGTCAAACGTGGCCCAATATGGGAGCACGGATCGAACAGCACTGTCCGCGTCACACGACCGGACCCAATCGTCTCGGCCCGTGGCCCGGTGGCACTCTGCCGCTTGAACCACTCACAGAGGGAGAGCCGGTGCTGGTCCTTCCCAAGACACGACGAACTGGGGCTTGAGGCCGTCGCTCCGTTTATCGGTAATTACAAATTTTATCGGATTGAACAGTCTTTGCCTCCCCCTTGGCCGAGCACTCAATCGAGCAGCCTGGGGGCTTAATTGCGCCGTTGTGCATTGGTCTCGCGACAGTGCGAACCAGTGCGTCTGAACTAGAGGAGCTCCTCAATCCGCGTGGTGAAAACCGGCGTGAAAATACTTGGTTCGCCCACGAACCTCTTTTTTATGCTCAGGACCGAAGGTAGTTTCTTTTTGGCGTCGCTCTTATAGCAGCCCCGAAGGAAACTGTTACCGAAATCTCCTCGTTCTTACCTTGCATGTGTTAGCAACATTGCATGAGCTAGAAAGAACCTTTGGCATGTTGGTTTGGACACTGGTGTGATACGAAACGCAGCTCATACACACGTACATCGATCAAACTAAGTACCGTCATTCGTTGCTCGCTCACTTTTAGCAAACCGTTACCGTGTTCCGCTTACCGCACTATCGGAGACTTTGTAGCATGCTTTTAAGCGCGCGCCCGGCTGGTACCGTGACCAGGGCGCGCGCTTATAAAAGCGTGCTCCTAAGGCTCCGGTAGTGCGGTACGCGGAACACAGTAACGGTTCGGAAAAAGTCCCCAATAATACAGTACCGTCTCTTTTGCGGCGTGTAAGCTGTCTTTTTTTTTTCTTCTATTTTTGATGGTGCGTTTTATACGACGCGGTGCGACTTCTATGGATTTCTTTTTCTATAAGTATGGACTGTTCAAGTTTGCCACGGGGGTTATAGGCCTATTTCTCGTGGGATTTGTTTGCGAGAATGTTGAAGCTGGCTGCCTCTTCCGCATATATCGCGATTATAATACACATACTGGGTGTTCCGGCGAAGACTGACGAATATTCCTGAAATTAGTGTATTTCAGGTAATAGATAATTTTCTGGGGGCCGCCTTGGCAAACGTTATGTGATATGGTTCCAATTAGAAACATGCTGAACGAACGTCATCGAAAACTATTAAATCGGTAATTTTTTAGAGAAACCTCGAGCACGTGAGAAGCGTAGGAGTGCGCTAAAGTTACCACTCGTGGAGCAGGTACAATGTGGAGCTGTTTGCATTAATAACCAGTTATGAAGATGTGAACGCCCCACCGATTTACGTGCGTTCAAAACAAATATTTGCAGCGAGAGTCACGCGCTTGAAAGGATCAGGAGGGGCACGTGCACCCATTCAGTCAGTCCTACCTCTAGAATCCTCTGTCGTCATTATCCGACGCTCATATCCCGATGTCGTCACTGAACGCTCGTCTTTGACGCTGATAGGCACGTCCTTCGAAGCAGCATTTGGTTTTCTTCGTCCCTTTGCAGTGTTCCTTTAAGTACAGACGCAGTCGATGCTACGAGCGGGAGTATGTGACCCTGAACAGTGCCATCTTCCTCCATACTGGCCACGAGGAGCGGCCGCCGAAAGTGAAAAGGTAGAGCGGCAGACAACGGACGAGAGGAGTGCCACGTGACGGGCGCCCCGCTGTGGCGAGACGCCGAGACACACTTCTCCCGAGCGATGAAGAAGTCCGCTCGTGCTCCTCGCGCTACCGCTTCTTTTCTCGTCGGGTTTGAAAACCATCTTTCGGGTTCTCGCCGCTGCAGAAGCTGTGCGCTGACTTCCAGGTTCCCCGAGAAATGCTCTGTGCTACCAGATCCTCGCACTCCAAATCTGCGACCGGGCGCTCGATATGGCTCCGTCGTGGAACTGCCAGGCTTTGTGAGTATAGATGAGGCTATGACAGCGCATGCTCTGCACGAACGCGCGTGCTTGGCAGGGACCCTCGAAGTCCGGAGATGGCGCTTGTAGCGTCGACTGCATCTGGGTTCTGACGTCCCAACTCGCCTCCTCCTCTCCTTCCGTTTCTGGCCGCATAGTTAGCTGAAAATTTTCGTCGACTGCTCCGTGGGTACGTCATTTTTCTAAGTTGTATTTGTTTCGTTGCCGGCGAGAGGAAAATAAGCCCGAAGCGAAAATTAACTCGAGAAGAATCACCTTCTTGCGAAGAAGTAGAAGTCAGCGTCCTCGTTTGTCTTTCTGTTTGTGCCTCCCCTATTGTCCTCTTTTCCGCTGTCGCTGCCTAAAATATAATCACTGCCCGCAGCTCTTGTTACGAAGCAGAAAACGCCCCGGGAATTTGAACAAAGTTTCCAATTAGGACGCCATTCTACGCAGTTCGAGAGAACGACATTAGACCAACGATATCTTCTCCCTCTGGGCTGTTGTGGGTCTTTCGCGTGGATGCTTGGATGGATGAATGAAATGCTCCCGGATGGCCGCTCGAGATCAGCGGGTCTGCGTGTCCGCTGTCAACCTGCGCGTTCCTCCGCGCCCTTCCCCGCTCTCCTTGCACGGCTCGTACCTTGCCGCTATGGACCTTGCTCGTACCCTCGTGCTCGTAATAACGGCGCGGCCCATTAACGCTCCCCTCTCCGCGCACGCCCTCTCCCTCCTCTCCGGGGAGGAAAGGGGGAGCTCCATGCGTACGTTGGGCTCCGAGGAAGCAAGACGCCGTTTTGCCGCCCTGTGATCATCGCCGACGGAGCGCGCACTGGCGCACGTGCCAACGAACGCGGACCGGTCCGTCGGTCCCTCGACGACGAGGCTCGCTCGGGAGAGACTCGGCGCGTCTTCTGTCTTGTCCGTCGCCCGGCCGTGTTCGGTCGTCGTTCGCTGTCGTGTTCGTGAGGGCTGCCTGCCGGCTGAGGACGCGCGTGTGCTCGGCGCGGTCGACTTTCGGGGCCGAGTGTGGTCTGTGCCGTGGTCTCCCTCCCCCTTGTGCAGCGCTGCGACGAGCACGACGCCCTTTTTGGATACACTGCCGCTCCGAGCATGAGCTGGGACGTGGACGCTGCTCATGGCCCACTCCGTGAGTGCATTCGGTGCGCGCCCGGAGCATCCTCCTAACGTCTCGGGAGCTTCGGGTAGAAAACTGCCGTCCCGTCGACGAGGTAACCTCGCTGCAGGCTCGTGCAGTACGGACGCTCCTTTTATGCCCGAAGCTCTCGAGTGGGAAGGCCTTTCCTGGTCTCCTTATCTCATATTGGGTTAGACCATAGTTGGGGGACAAGTCATCCTGGCAATAAAGACGAAGCTAGGGTACCCCCGCGCTCGCGCACCTTGAGCGTCGATCCAAGTAAAACACTCGCGGTCTTCGCTTCTATTTATTAACCTGCAACGTTCCTTGGTTAGGTGTTCGGCATCTCGTGAAGTCCAGATGAAAGTGAAGCCTTTATGAAAGCGAGGCTGGACACTGATTGGTTGACGGGGGAGGAGGAGGAAAAGAAGAAAAGATTTTTATATCGCAGTAAAAAAAAGGCGGGAAGTGAACGCACATCATTTAGATTACTAAGCCAGTGTCTCTCCAGCATGTCACGACACATCGCCGTGGGTTGATGCGCTATTAACGTGAAACGTTCTTTGGATAGGTATGTGGCATTTTGTGAAGCCCAGATAAAAGCGTTGCCGCGATGCTCGACACTGATTGGTTGACGGGTGGGAGAGCAGGAGTGAGGTGCTGGCGCTGATTGGTTAACGGGGAGGTCTTATGACCAGAGGGGTGGGCGAGGAGGAGCTTGACCACCTGTACTTACTGGGGGAGAGGAACTCGAGAGTATGGAAGGGTCTGGAAGATCGCCAGGTTTATTAGCCCGATCAGCGGTAGTATTCAATCATTCATTTTATGATTTGTCACAAAGATATACAAACAGTGTTTGAACCGGTAGCCAAATGCTAATTTGTGGTCCAATAACAAGATGGGGATTTTTGAACGTGGCAAGCAACGTGCGCGACATAAAAATAAAAATAACATCGCAAAAAAGCAACTTAATAAGTAATTCTGCATTTTACTAATCTGAGACACTAGAAAAAAATTCTGATCTTAGCTTGCGTCTAGCAACTTAAGAAAAAAAAAAACATCTTTAGACATACGAAAAAGTAACTTTTCACATTTCACATATATATTTCCAAATTAGGGCACCGTTAAACTCAATTATTATGTGTCTCTAAGTATTGCGACATAATGGTAAATCAAACAGATTACTCGTTGCAGCCCTCGCGTGAACAAACATAGGGGAAGTGGGTCGTTGTATTTTATTATTGTATAAACTGTTCGGGCAATTTTTATTTTGTATACGGAGGCAAGAGGTAGCACCAGAATTAATTGAAAAATAGGTCCGCTTGGTTCGGTAGTTCTTGAGTACCTATGTAAAAATTCGTAGAGCCCGTTTCTGTAAGGTTTATGTGGTACATGTGCCACCCTGGGACTCTATGCAATAATTCAGTTGACTGTGTGCAAATGCAAAAGAAAGCGTGCGCAGAATATATAGACCAAAGCACTCCCGTGCGCTTAGCAATCTGTAACCGCTGTAAGCAACCTTCGAACATATGCTTTTAATTTTTTTTTTTTTCTAGTGCATATCTGATTCAAACGAGACACTTACATATTTGTAACTGGAAGCATTCTGAAACCGTGTATTATATAAGTTATTTAACTCTTTATTATGTATTTATGTTGTTGTTTTTTTTTCGGGAGGGGAACACAGTGTGCTCTGTTTACTTAATTTTAAGAGTAAGTTGATTATTGGTGAACAAAAGTAGAACCCTGGTCAGTTCCTCGCTTATTTCTCTTCCAGTTCAGCTAATGTGTCTTCCACAAAATGAAAGCATCAGCATACGCTTCAAAGTATTTTAGAATTGACGGGAAATCGTTTACATTTAAAGAAGAAAAAAAGAAGATAGGTCCAAGAACTGAGCTTTGGGGTGCACCCCTTCTCGCAGGTCGTGCCGTGGAAATAAAGTCATTAATTATTACGATTTTTTTTTTCGGTCGGATAAATAGTTAGTGAATAACTCCAATACTTTGACTCGGAATCTGTAATGCTGTATGTTTCTTCGAAATAATAGGGTGATTAACCGCGTGAAAGGCGTTTTTTATATTTAAAAAAAAAATATGAACACGGCATTTTTATTGTCGTGGAGAGCTTTATTTTAAGAAGCTGAGTCAGTATAAGTACCGCGGAAGAAGTTGAGTTGTTAGGCTGAAATCCGCGTTGATTCTGACAAACAATACTGTACTTACCTAAAAATTCCCGAACGTGTCTGCAAATGTTTTTCTCGAAAACTGCGTTAATTACTTTTAAAACAGATATGTAAAGAAACATGATTTGTAGTGGAGGGCTACGTACCTCTAAAAGGCTGGAATAGCCATTGAAAAGAACCGCATACGGGGGTTCAAGCCCTAAAAGGTAAAAGCGAAAGCAGATCACCGATTACAAATGTAACCAATTGCAAATGTTTTTTTGTTTTTTTTGCCTTTTTAATTCATAAGGACTTTCGCGTAGTAGTTACTGAGAAAGAATCGCGGCAAGGTGCCATGTCAAGGTGTATGTTAAGTCACTCGTGCAAACTCCAGCCGAGTGAGCTTTTTTGATGTCCAACTCGGAAGCAGTGATCTGAAAGAAAACGCCACGGCAGTGCGGTAGTTAATTTCCCTGGACGCGGAAGACTTGTTCAGTACCACGCACGAGGCTCCGCAGTGACCGAAGAGAACAACGCTACTGTTCCCTTTCAATTGTAAAGTCTTTTTGAGAGCTCTTGCAGAGGAGACGCGCAACTAATCAACTACATTTGGACTACACTTGAAGAACAAGCCCAGGGTCTAACGTTTAAGCAGAGATACCAACTGATCGTACCGTACAATTTTTAGACCTGGAACTTCAACAAGGATTGTACATGCTCGATGTACGTACTAGACGCAGTACGACTCGGCCCATTCTAAGCTGATCAAAAAAGAGGAATAGCGAAAGCACAGCCCTCTTCAAGTCCGGTGACCACACAGCGGGGAGAAGCTTTGAGGCCCGAGTAGAACGGCTTACGGAGTCTGGATACACGATTTCTATTCTGCATCAACTCGTAGAAACCTCGACGATATACTAAGGGAAGAGTTGACAAGAATCGCCGGCCAGCTGTTATAGCGTACATCCACAGAATGTCTCGCAACTCTGAAAGGGTAGCAAACAAGTTTGACGTCCAAGTAGTACCCTGTGCACCTGGACAAGTTTAAAAGACTTTGCCCTAAAATTATCTCTCAGAAGGAATCGACTGACCAATGCAGAATACAACGTGCAGACAAATATGTCATATGCAGCGTAGGTGTCATATACGAGATACCATTTCCCTGTGGGAGGGCCTACGTGGACCAAACTGGCAGGCGTGTTAACATCAGACTGCAAGAGCATCCCCTTCCACTCGAGTCGACACCGACTGCGGACACCTAGCTATACACTGTGAGACTGCAAATGCTCCCCAGTGTTTAACCAAACTGAAGTCCTCAAGCGGCATCATAACCGGAACAAGAGATATATTTATGAGGCCCCCACCCTCTAAAGCTAAAGGGGATACGTGCATATTGCACCGTCTATATTAGGGCTGTCTGACAGAGGAATCAATTACCTCAACTTCTTTTCATGAAGAATATTTTTTAAAGATTTTTTAAGAGTTTCACGAAGTATTTATAAACTATTTAATTTATCTGATTTCCCCCCAAAAAACTTTCTTTTTCACGCTTCGTTTTAAATCATTATTACCTCTCACTTCCTCCTTGTTTTTCGCTGCTAATGTATTGTTGTTCATGATGATGTTGATAAACGACACCGAAGCCCTTGTGTTTAGCTGGTTTACACAGCCCCGTTTTCTTCCGTTACGTATCAGTGACCGAAACATTCATGTTTAGAATGTCGCGTGCCAGGCTATCTCCTCGGAGTGGTAGCCACGCTTAATGTCCCGGTAACTTGTGGCGTAAGCACACGTAAGCTTTCCTAACGTAACGTATAACGTAAGCAAACGGGGCTGTGCGAACTAAAGTCACCGGAGCCTGGGAAAGTATCACCATTGCCTTCCCTGCCTGCTAGCCGGACACGAAACAGGTACTTACATACAGACGACAAAACTACCCGAGGTGATTGGCTGATCCGTGTCAGTTGCCGTGGCAATGGCCATTTTGATGCATTCAAATTTTCGAAGCTTCCAAAGGATCGTTCTGAACCAGTCGCGCCAAGATCGCTATGGAGCATCATCGTACTAATAGCGTTCCTGGCCAATATAAGCTGGGCACTGTGCATGCAGTCGCCAATATAAGCGTCTCTGGCACTGTGTATGCAATCAACTTAATTTCATTTCATTTATTTCACCTTAAAGACCCAGTTAAGGCATTACATAAGGGGGGGGGGGGGGCAGTTTATTAACATGAAACAGCTGAAAAACGCACTAATGGATAGTAATACAAAGAAAAAAAAAGTGTAGTAAAAGTTATACAAAATATAAAACAGCAAAATAGCACTCACATAAGATGGGTTTGAAGAGCACTTAGGAACACAGTAGAGTCGTTAATGGTAACTATAATATAGATGATGGCATCTGGTTCCATTCGGAAATGGTGCGAGGAAGAGAGGATTCATTAAAAGCATTAGTCTTACCGAAAATTCGTTTGATAGCACAGGAGTTATAGAGGCGAGATGATATTCTTTCTGGGGGGACAGCAGTGAGTCCTTGATGTCTGAGCAGTGATAATAAATTTTGTGAAGGAGACAGAGTCGGGAGAGTTTCTTTCGGTAGTGCAAAGAGGTTATACCGAGTTTATTTTTTAACCTAGAAACACTGGTGAAATGATCAAATGATGATAAGATGAAACGAGTCGCCCGGTTTGGCACTGCTTCTAAGGTATCGACAAGGTATGATTGATGGGCGTTCCAAATCGATGCTGAATACTCTAGTTTAGGTCTAATGTACGTTTTATAAGCCATTTGTCGAGCGTGTGGAGGGGCCTCTCGTAAGTTTCGTCTGATGAACCCAAGAGTCTTCGATGCGTCTGCAGAAATGGTTTCAATGTGGGTTTTCCAAGAAAGGTTAGTAGTTAATCTGATGCCAAGATATTTGCACATGGAAACGGGTTCGATAACTTCGTTATCTATGGTAAACTGATATGCTAACAGGGACTGCTTTCTGGTGAATTGGATTAATTTGAACTTGGATTTATTGAGCGACATCTACCATTTTTTGCACGAAAGTTGGTGGTTGTCTGTTACTGATGAAATCTTGTTATATATAACACAATCATCTGCAAAAGGCCGAATTTTTGAGGAAGTGGTACACAGAAGATCGTTAATGAAGATTAAAGAAAGCAGGGGGCCAAGAGCGGAACCTTGTGGAACCCCTGACGTAACGCTTGTTAGTCTTGAGTCGTGATCGTTAGTGACTGTGTATTAAACGCGGGATGCGAGAAAATGATTAATCCAGGAAAGTACTAAGGGGTCTAATTGCAGTGATGATAGGTTTTAGAGAAGACGTTTGTGGGGAACACGATCGAACGCTTTTGAGAAGTCCAGAAAAATGGCGTCGGTTTGTACACGACTTTCAAGGTTTGTGTGCAATTCGTGAACAAATTCGCACAGCTGAGTCTCGCAAGCGAAACCCCTGCGGAAGCCATGCTGATGTCTGAAGAGAAAACTGTTTGAGGACAAGTGAGTCATGATATGTGATTACAAGATGTGCTCTAGAAGTTTAGACGATATGCAGTTTAAAGAGATAGGACGATAGTTAGAGGCTAAAGACCGAATTCCTTGTTCGAAGATTGAGACAATCTTACCGATCTTCCAATCAAGGGGTAAGCAGCTTTTGGAGAGTGATGGTTGAAGATTAGATGAAGAAATTTGCTGGATATAGCAGCTGTATCTTTAAGAAATTTTGCATTGATGTTGTCGGGGCCTGCTGAGGTCGTAAGTTTTTCAATGAGTTTAATATATTCCGCTGTTTTTCAATACTTATTCCGTTTGTGTTACCAGTGACCAGTGACCTAAGATCATAACACTCCTCAGGCAGGGTTGGAATATTTAATGGGTGTTCATTTGTAAATATTGAAGAAAAGTAGTCATCTAACACTTCGGGGCAGTCACTCTCTCTGACTGGTTCTTCGTTGAGGTCGGTGAGATTTATGGTCCTGGAACTGCTTTTTGGTGACATAAGCTTCCAAACATTTGTCGGATTATTGCGCAGGATTGTTGATAATTCTTGAGAAGAAAATTTTATTTTCGATGCTCTAAATCTAAGGCTTTGTTCCGATGCTCTAAGGAGATCTGTGGGGATCAGTCATGCTCCTCCAAGCAGCGACGGCAGATGTGGGGGCGGTATGAAGATGTACGCTTGTTTCGCCGGTGTGTGGATAGCGAAATCACGGTATTCAAGAAACGTCCGTATAAAGCTACCCAGGCCGTCACCGGCGAATTTAGAAGGGCTCACCAAGAATAGAGAGTTCAAAAAGAAATTGTGCAAAAAAGACAGGGACACGAAGTATATAAACAAGACTAGCGCTAACTTTCGACTATTTTTACTCGGGAAAAAGCGAAGCATGTATAACGATACGCAAACCGGCAACGCACATACAGTTATGAAGTCGGTATCCGATCATGCAAAAACTGAAATTCATTTCCATGAAGCACAATTGACGTGTCACTGGCACATGCCGTCCCACTTTTCTTAAAAAAAAACGCCTTGAAAAGTTCACGAGCCAGGGCTTCGCCCCAGAATCCTTATCTGCTGAAGTCGCGGAACACAGCCACAAGTGTTGCAATGTTTCGGCAAATACGAGCCATATTTATTTTTTACTGATAGTGCGTACTCCCGTGCTCGATCTTTAATACATCGTCCCGTCTGGCCGATGTACACCTTTTCACAACTCAGTGGAATTTCATACACTACTACACCCACTGTGCAGTCCACCCGTAAGGAGTCGCTTGCTTATTTTCACATGGCCGTTTTGCTTTCTCATCAGAAATGCGGGAGCACAACCTGGCTAACTTCTTTGGGGCAGGGAAAACTGCGGCCGGCGTTGCACAACCTTGCCAAAGTTGGCCGGGTTCTGCTCCCGCATTTCTGTTGAGAGCCTAAAAAACGGCCCCGCTAAAAGAAACACGTGACTCCTTACGGGGACTGCATAGTGGGTTTTAGGGATGCCGCGAACTTTTTTCGAATCGAAGTTTCGATGATCGAATCAAGCGATTCGAAAGGTTCGAAAGATTTCGCATTTTCGAATTTTCTATATCGTAAAATTCGACGGAAGTCGAATTTTCGAACTTGCTAAGCTAAGAAGTTCGAGTCTTTTCGAACCGTCGAACTTATTACGCTAAAAAATTCGATCCTTTTCGAACTTTCGAACTTATCACACTGCAAAATGCGATGCTTGTCGAACTTCCGAACTTGACTGACCAAAAAATCGATGATTTTCGAACTTTCGAATTTGTTGCACTAAAAAGTTTGAAGCTGTTCGAACTTTCGAATTTCCTATGCTAAGGAAATCGATAATTTTCGAACTTTCGACCTTATTTATTAATAGAATTCGAAAAGTTTCGAACTTTCGAATCCTGAAAAGTCAGAAGTTCGACGAACTTCGAACTTTTAGGGTAAAAGTTCGACGTTCGTCGAACTTCGAAAGACCGGCGGACGGTTTCATTTGAATTCAAGTAGTGAGGTACATTCGTAATTTTTTTTTTCTGTAACTTTTACATGCGGTGTTCCGTTCTTTACGAAAGGCTATGCCGTTTATTTCAATGTTCTGGCATGCTTAGTTTTAAAGAAATAAATTCCCGAAGGAGCGAGGAAGGAAGGACGACGGGTTTTTGACGATTATCGTTTGTGCCAGATTTGAAGCGCGATGTAGCCGAAGCTATTTATGGTAGAGATGTTAAACTTTTTAAGAACGATCTATGTATAGCCTAGATAAGTGTCGTCTTAAGATATGACTATTGTTATTCAAGGTGAGTTTCGAAGAAATGTCCAAACATGTATCTACCTGCAATTATGCCCTAAACTTGGGGTATCGCATTTAAATTAACACCACAGACAGTACATATCATTGCCATCTGCAGAATACAAAATAATGTATTTATTGTTTTTTTTTTTTCACGTTAAGGAATAAATTAACTCATGGGAGAAGATTTCTAATATTGTTAAAGTTCAGCACGTCATTAAAAGAAAACTTTTTTTTTTTTTTTTTCGCTTCACGTTCCTGGGACGTGTTTCTTTTAGCCTGTACACATTTTGGTAGGAGAAAGTTATTTCGAAGTTCTGAACCTCTGATTATGCAAGAATACAACACATCCGGCGAGTTCTTGATAGTTTTTTCTTTCTCCAGCTTTTTATCCCCGCATTTATTATTATTATTATTATTATTATTATTATTTTTTTTTTTTTTTACCATTGGCACAGTTATTTAGGTCGTAAAGACATAGCTTTGAACTTCCGAACCACTAAGCATGTGACGAGTAGTGCCTTCTGACAACGAGTTTCTAACAATGACCATCTACGCGATCTTTTATGCAGTGAAGAGCGACAGTATCTATACATAGGCATAAATAATTTCAGATTAAAATAAGCTCGACCACGCCCTCTTTCCCCGTATTGTTTTCTTTAACAGTCCGAAATATCTGGAAGGGGGGAAGGGGGCTGACCCCCCCCCCCCTCCCCCCCTCCTCTCTTCCCTCCCCCGTTTTTCCTCTTCCGACGCCACTTGTATGGTAGAACGCTCCTCGACCTCGAGTTGTGTCGGCTTCTGTGCTTTCTGCGAAGCGATTCCTCCGTCCCAGAAAATAAACCTCCTGGACAATTACAAACTTAACTTACTATTAGCCTCGTGCGCGACCGAAAGCGTCGCTGTGGTCGGCCTTCCACGATTGGCCGAACGCTGACTATGACGTCGGAAAGGGGATTTATTATCGACGGAAATAAGAGGAATGAAAGAACTTTAATTTTGACGGTGTTGGCAGTGTTCCTTTGAGAGCGCAATGATTTCACGCTTCCACCATGCTAATAACAAACACCATCGAACTTGTTGTTTGCAAGGTAATGACGTCACAAGGGGGAACCACAGGAGGGCGCCACCAAAACATCTCGCCGCTAATATGCCAGCGTCACTCGGGCGGCGTTCGATCGGATTACTACCAGCGTGCAAGGGGTGGGGAGGTAGTTTGCCAGGTCGCTTCAAGGTTTTTCTGAGCCTCAACCTCCTGCCCGCCCCTGGCCATTTCGAACTGGATGAGTATCGTAAAACAGTGCGTTCGGGTGATTACTGCTGCGTGATGCACGTCAACCCCCCCCCCCCCCCCCCGGGCTGGCGGTCACAATTACTGATCTATGGTCACACGTCACTCTGCACTGGCAAATATTCCAGCACATCCGGGACACTTGTCATCACACCCTAACTTTTCTAAACTTGATTTCGTGAAAACCAGTCAGTCGTGAAAACGTTATTTGAAACTGAAACTGTGGAGGAACTTGAAAACTGGACTTCGAACTTTGAAAACTTGGACTTAAAAAAAATTCAAAATCTTCGAAGTTTTTTTTTTTTTTTTTTTCGAATTCAGTGTTAAAAGAGAATCGAAACTTTCGAACTTTTCGAACTTTATGCAGAAAGAAATTCGAAATCTTTGAATTGTTCGAACTTCATGTCTATAAAAATTCGAAGTGTTCGAAGTTTTCGAATTTTATTTCCAAAGAATTTCGAAATCTTCGAACTTTTCGAACCCCAAGTAAAAAAATATTCGAAATATTCGAACCCGAAATTTTAGAAACCGTGAAAGCTTCGAACTTTTCGAAATCGAAACTCTACTGTGATCGAAAGTTGCGAATTTTTCGAATTCGAACCTCGGTTGGTACGAAAATATCGAAATTTTTCGAATTCGAACCTCGGTCGGTACGAAAATATCGAAATTTTTCGAAATCGAACCTCAGTTCGCTTCGCAAATATCGAAACCTTTCGAAATCGAACCTAGGGTGGTTCGCGACATCCCTAGTGGGTTTAGTGCGTGAAATTCCACTGAGTTATGGAAAAGTGTATACATCGGCCAGACGGGACGATGTATTAATAATAGAGTAGGGAGCACGCACTATCAGTAAAAAGTAAATATGGCTGGCATTTGCCGAAACATTGCATGGAACACTTGGGGCTGTGTTCCGCGACTTCAGCAGATAAGGATTCTAGGGAGAAGCCGTGAGACTTGTCCTCGTAAACTTTTAAAAACGTTTATATATATATATATATAAACTGAAATTCATTTCCATGAAGCTTAACTGACTTGTCACTAACACACATATATTATGTTTGTGACAAGTCAGTTAAGCTTCATGGAAATGAATGTCAGTTTTTGCATGGTCGGATGCCGACTTGATGACTGTATCTGTTGCCGCTTTGCGTATGTGTATATGCTTTGCTTTTTCCTGAGTAAAGATAGTTGGAAGTTGGCTCTTGTCCTGTTTACTTCGTGTCCCTGTGTTTTTTGCGTTATTTTATATGTTTAGCTATGCATGAACCAACTAGCCCAGCAATGTTCCTTACAAGAACAAATTGCTCATTCCATGAACCAAAATGGCGACCGTACTTGGCGTTACTTTCCCAGGATCCAGTTACCCTAGTGGTAAGCAGCCTTGAGAGCGGCATGTTTCAGTAATTCCGCCCTCTGGGCGGGCTCTTTAAAGGGTACCCCGGCGATTTCTTGAGCCACTTCAACTAGGGTAACTATATTTTTGGACTCACCGGCCTTTGCCCTTTCCGGTATGCTATTTACTATCGCGAAATTCAGAATAGTTATTGTGAAATCGGCAAGAGAAAATTATGCCAAAACAAACATTCCAATGTACCCGCGCTTTTCATTGCCGTGACGTCAGGGGAAGACAGGCTTGTATGTCGAGCGGGCGTTCTAAAAATAGACTATGCCGAGCATTTGTCGCGCTGCTGCGCGGGGGCTGGAGCGAGCTTCCGAGGTATTCGTTTGAATTCATGAAAGTGCTCGTAATCAGTTGGGAACAAAGTCTACAGTCCAAAGAGAGAGGCCCCCGCCTTCCGCTGACGTAACTTTTTTTATTGTTGCCAGTAGAGACTTTCCCTTTTAAAAACACGGTCAGGACAAAATATATTTAATTTAATAATTTCGCGAGAAAAATTAATTATGGCCCAATATTTGGGTTACTACTTTAGCGATGTTTGTTGGTGTGTTTAAGCAAATTAGCAGGCATATCGGGGACTAAAAAAAATTGACCGCATCTCCACGTGGTGAATGATGTTGGTTGGGGCGAAGCTCTGGTGGTGCTTGTCTGCGTAGACGCTGAGCCGCAGCATGCCGAGCCTTTCGTTCGTTTTCATCCATGTCAGAAAGAGAATGTGTGGTATGGAACGTGGTCATATACGCATTTGAGCATTTGACCGCAGCGCCCTCTCGTCTATAAACGTTGAGCCAATGCATGCAAAGTTTAACGCAATTATATACGCATTTGACCGCAGCGCCCTCTCATGTATAGACGTTGAGCGGCTACATGCAACGTTTCATCCATGACATCCCCAGCTCTTGAGCTACTACCACATCTCAGAGCCCCCTACTCGTCCTGTCGCTGCGCAAACAGATTTCAACATTTTTTTTTCATCTTTGTTTCTTTTTTTTTTGCCCTACACGAGCACGTGAGCTCACAAGCTCGTAATTTTTTTATCTTTTTTTTTTTTTTTTTTTTTTTTTTGCCCGATACGAGCACGTGATCTCACGAGCAGAAACACGAGCACCCGACGACGGGCTACGGCGGACGGCGGACGGACATGCGGACATGGATAAGAAGCTTCGCCCCTAAAAAAAGAAATCGACGAAGTACCCCATTCGAGAACACTTGGGTTCGGGCGTGCACGCTGAGCTAAAGCGCGGCGCAAGGGTACGGGCGGCTGGTGATGGAGGCGTTGGAAAAGAGACGCCGTTCTTAGCCCGTCTCACTAGACGCTGTATTGGAGTGCACTGTTCCTCGCGCACGCATAGAACGAGCTTCCATTTATAGGTCGGTAAGACCGGCGGCGTTGACGGTTTGGATTTTCCAAAGAACAGCGGGAGCTTGGCGTCCAATGTTTCCAAATGCACAACACGCGCACGTGTGTGGCTTCCGAAAGCGAGCAAAACACGCGCCCCAACGCTGCAAATGTCAACTGCCAGAAGCTCGCTTGGAGTCAAAGACACGACAACAAGGCACCCGTTCGTTGCCTTCCACCCGCGGCTGCTGCGCGGGCACGCTCGAGGCGGACCATAGCCTCCTCTATATTCACATAGCCTGACAGTTCGACGACGGAGCCATAGAGTGCCCGGTCGCAGACTTGGAGCGCGAGGATCTGGTAGCACAGAGCATCAAAGAGCCACTTCTCGGGGAACCTGGACGTCAGCAAGCAGCTTTTGCAGCGGCGAGGACCCGAAACACACTTGTTCGCTCGGGAAAGGTGTGTTTCGGCTTCTCGCTGCTCGAACAACTGCTCGAACAAGAAACCACCCTAAAATCAAACATCACCGCTTCTCTCTCTGCCCCTGCCTTTTTTTTCGAGCATGTCTTTGAAAGCACTCTTTGAGAACATTGCGCAATTCATTGCCCCGCAGAATGAGAGCTGACTTTCTGTAGCCAGTGTCATTAGAGAAGCGGTAGACTTTCGGTTGACTTCTCATTGAACCTATCTGTGACTTTGTGTCAAAAACATACTCCGACGTCGAGCGCAGCAAACGCGGCGTAGTGCAGCGTAGACCGCTACTGATTGGTCGCAGATATCGAGTTCCTGCTCGCCGGCCAATGAAAGGCGCACGTTCTGCGCTATACGCTTTATTAGTTGCACTCAACGTCGGAGTAGAACGGAGCCTTTAGTGTCCTTCTTGCCGTATACGATATAGGCCCGAAGGCTGGCAGGCGGAGCACTACCTCAGAAAAGCTTGCATCCGCAAAAGGGTGCGCGAGAGAAATTCCGATTTGCAGGGTATTGTAGAGACTAGTCTTACGCACATGGTTCTTTGTTGCGATAGCGCACTATTTTATACTGGTGAAGGAATGGTACATCGTATCTAGAATCATAAACGTTCATGCCATATTTCGTAAACATGTCAACTGTTTGGAGAAGGCGCGCAGGCAACACTGACAAAGTCGTTTCGCCTTAGCCATAACAATCCAATCTAATCTTTGTGTACGCAAGACTCATCTTCGTTTCTTAATGGCCACTAGTTCTGATCCCGGGTTCTCTTCGCCGCATCTCTTCCAGACGGTATTTAATCCCTTCCGTCGTCTTCAGTAGTAGCAAACAGACGGAGCCGTCACGAGGGCTCGATAAGCAGACGAGAAACTCGCTTCCGCATGACTCGTCTTGGCGCACTGATACGTCCAACGGAGCAAATACTATACCACGTGGTTTTTAACAGGCTCGTGACTGGACCCGGCGGTATGCGGCATCGGGCTTTATAGTCCATCGTAAGATGAGAGGGAGTTAGTCTCTGACAAGGTGAAAACGACAGGGAGGAGCTACTTGTCCCGCCTCCAGCGCTCCTACCTTCGAATACTCTGGGACGTCTCGTGCACCTTAGAGCGTGCTGCGAAAGCACGGCGAAAGTCACGGAGCGCGTGCTGAAGGCAGGCGTTTGAAAGACACGCCATGCCTTTCTTACTCTGTCGATGACTACAGCCACTTCATTGAGCTTATGATGCTAATCAATAAGTAAAAAAATATATTTTAAAGCGGAGCAACTACCGTCACTCGTCTCGTCCTGAGTGGTGCTATCCAAAGAAGCTATAACGTACCCGCGAAGAACCGCTTTTGGGGATTAAGGGACTGCACTGAATGTTTATTGCTCGTACCAATGCTTTATATACTAAGGGATAGAGTCCACAAACGTCGAAACACTGTTTACCATTTATCCAACTAGCGAGGAGGAGACAGCGTACTAGGAACCATAATAAATGCTGAGGTGGCCACCGGCCAAATGACTACCTTTCATATGTAGGGTATATCAGGCGGTGGAGTAGTTAACGGAAGAATGATTGAAGCGTGGCGAATGCTTCATGTTGTTCATGTTCGTTTCCTCCGTGTACTTGTAGGCTGTATGTGGCGCATTCAGGAATTGTAGAATAAAAATTTCCCAACAAGTTGCAGTTTTTTTAATCGCAGTTTCAAAATTTAATTGAAACACAGTCGCTAAAAATTCCATTGAAATGCAGTTGCCAAAAATTATATTGAACCACAGTGGCCCTGTAAAGACGCCATAGGAACGCGTAAAGGCTGAACTCCATGGGACGAATATGCTGCGAATAACCGACGAATTTTGCCCGGCGGCTTTTGCTCTGCGCGTGGAATCAACACAGTGGCTGCTACGTCGCGCGCAAAGCGAGCGTGCCGTCGGGCGGCGTTCGCCAGTTATTCGTCACATAATAGACCCTTCCCGAAAGTCAGTCTACCCACCCTGTGCAGAGCCAAACCCGACGCTCTAATGGCGGCACTACACAGCTACTCCACACCAGAAAATGCGAACGTCTTCGAAAGCATAGAGAAGAAAGGGGAAGAGGTGTTGGTCCTTTTACGTCACCCACGACTCACGAAATCGAGGGTGCTTGATTTAGCCGAACATGATCTCCTATCACCGCCATTAGAGCGGCAATATTGGGGCTATTGGGACTGCCACAAGGTGACTCTGACTTTTGAAAAGGGTCTATTCGTTCCGTGGAGTTCAGCCTTAAGAAAGACAACAACAGACCTGTTGCTAAATTACCCAAGCATCAAGGGGAATGCTGCGAATGAAAGTACACGCTCCGCACGCGCTTGACTTCCCCGCATAAAAGATTCGAAGTAAATAACCCAAATAAAGCGTCGACGCACGCGCGTGCAAGATGCCGTTTGTTTTCGGATTTTGCTGCAGTTACTGCTGTGAACGCCAGCACGTGCAGCGCATGTAACTACACTCGCCGCATGCTACTTGGTGCATAGGTAATTTAGCGAAAGGTGCACCGTTGGGTTTGAATAGAAACCACACGGTGTATTGCGTGTTGGGCTGTGACTTTCCGGAACCGAGATTAACGAGAATCAGCGTAACAATGGCGTGAAGCTCCATGTATTCAGCAATTAAAAAAAGAAAGTTTCCGCGTTGTGTATTCAGCGAGGAGGCGGGGCTGCTCTACGGGAAGCTCTCACGCACGAACCAGCGGCATTAGCGACAGCCGCCTGTTGTTGTTCTCGGAGCCAGAGAGCGCCTTTGCTCGCGGCGTCCGATGAGTAATGAAGGCTCGATGATAATGAAAACTGGCCGTGTCGCAAGCCTGCTAGCTGTTGCTCGCGCAATCCTCGACGTGTCTCTTTTCCTCGACCGGGAAGCGGCAGGGCGGGTGTCAAGGTTTCGCTGCTCCTTCGCCGCCCCGGCTTCGGTGAACCGTCTCGAATCGGGGTTGGTCAAAGGTTCGGTCGTGCGCGCGACGCGGGACGATGCCGCGATGCCCACGCCTGATTGCGTTCGCGTTTCACGGCTCGCTAATCAACCGCGTATCTCTCTCTCGCTCGATCCGTCGCGCTTCGCCGCCGTGGAGCTGTACGTCCCGAGCACAGTGCGCCTTGTCGATACGTTTAAAATTAGGAAACGCGGCGCGCGGGAACTGCACGCGGCCCAATCGGACCGGCGGTTGGTTGCGTTGCGGCGTCGCTGCCCGTAATTGCGGCTCCCATTTGGTAATCGCGATAATGGGGAACGCCGTTTTATTCGCGCTCCACGGCGAGCTTTGGGACTCGGCCGGGCTCCGATCTGCCCCGAGAGCGAGCTGCAATTTGGCGGAGCGAGCTCGGCTATCGCTCGGAGACGGTCCGCTAACGTGAGCGAGAACGGGGTTTGTCCGCTACGAAGCGTCATTCGCAGACGGAAATAAGACGAGAAAACGCCGCACGTTGTCTGCTTACGGACTGAGAAGAAAGTGGGTTGTCCGCTATATATATACGAATCGATCACCGCGGTGAAGCGTGAGATCGGGCTCAAATCGTAATCGTCCGCTGCATTGAAATTCATTGGCAACCCGCGCTTCTTTCGCGTGTCTCGTTCTGCTGCCGTACATAAGCTGACGGTGGACGACGGAGTGGGCGAGCACGTTATACTTCGTCTCACCGTAGTATGGACTATTGTTAGCAGCGCGTGCTAAAAGCGCGAGCTAGTTGCTTCATATGAAGCCTCGGCGGCTGAAGGAGCGCTCGTGCAGCGAGTGCTCCAGTCAAGGCAGTCAAGGCCAGCCGCTCGCGCTAGCACAGCGTTCGCGGTTAGTCCATGCTAAGGTGAGACGGAAGATAGAGGCCGCGAGACGCCATTCGTGTGTTGGTGAGGCGTTTCAGTAAAAAAAAACTTTGACGCCGCGTTCAGTCAGCAGCCGAGAAGGCTGCCGCCCACACTTTTAAGCGGGACGCGGCTGAAGAAACGGCAATTTTTAAAGAAAAATGAAATGTGATTTTGGGTTTTAGTATGTTTTTATTATTTTCGATTTTAGAGGAGTGTTCATTATGCCTATCACTGGCTCACCTTAATATTTTAGTGCTTTATTATATCTGAATTTCCACATTTTATATATGAAATAATAGGTACCGAATATGATCGCGAAATTAGTCCTTTGCGCATTGGAAGAACTCGCGGCGACCCAGCAAGGCATTTTGGAATTTGTGTTTCAACGGGATTTTACGGTGGGCGCTTTTAAGTGTGCCATGCCCCACGTGTGCGCAACAACATCGGAGTTTTGCACGTGCATTGCATCCAGAACATAAAAGACAAGCTACATCAAAACTAACAGCAGATCTATAAAAAGGACATCCACCACTCACTATGACAATTTCATTCAGTTATCTTACGTAATATTCTAAAAAAAAAAAGAAAATGTTTTGCCGGATGCGACGGCGGAAAAAAAATGTTTGTTATTAACCAAAATCACTGGCGCGTGCAGCAGAATGCTTCGACGTGTGCTCGAACGCGCCCAGAGCCCCTTATACTGGGATAGTTTGTCATTCCTTTGAACACAGTCCAGCAACCACAGCTAGATGTCAGGCAACCAGGAGATGCCTTCTTACACCTGCCATATCGAATTTCGAACCTATTCTGAATAAGGCACGCCAGGCATGCGGTGATCCACCTTCGTAATGAATGTCTACGGCGCTAGGAATGCAATCATCAGCTCAAACTTACTTATCTGCTACGATCTTTTAAGATTATATGATCTTAAATTCGTTCCTTTTTGGTACAAATGTGAATTTTCAATACGTTGAATATAAAGTCTCAAAAAATGACCACCTCCAAAATTCAGTGTCCTGACGGGCACTATCTAGAAGAGGCACTGCGAACCGGTGCGCTCGATTGCCGAATTCTTTTTTTTTTTTTTTTTTTTTGTTTGAGAAAGTATAATTTTGTTTAAAACCAAATGAAATGGATCGATATTGTTCTGTTTTTTTTGGAGCTCAATAAAGGATGGCCGGTGCTTGGATACGTCGACTAATTGGAGGCATAACCAAATGTCAGAGATACGAGAAATTGTGTTTATAAAACAAATTGTAACCGCGAATTTTGACGCACGCGGAGTAGAGGGGCCAAAAAAAAAAAGCAAAAGCCTCCACATTGTGGCATTGCGAAGTCCGTTTGTTTGCAGGCGACAGGTCCCGCCCATCGGCCAAACTCGCTCAGTATGGCTCTAGACCTCGCGATGAAGCTTTCGAAATCCTGGGGGTAGAAATACGACTCGCAAGGAAGGTAATCCGGCGTAGTTTTATCTTCACCTGCAGGTTGGCGCGTATGATCACGCCCCAAATTTTTTACACTGATACGCTTTTTTCTGTCAGTTGCTAACATTATAACGGAGTGATTGGGGAATTGTAGTAGACCGTTTTCGCAGCCCGCTAAGCACCCGGATAGCGCTTCGTAATCCGCCACAAGACCTTGAACTATGCAGATGCGCAGCTGCGGCGTTTTCTTTAGGGATACCGTAGCGGAGGAGAAAAACCGTCTACTACAATTCCCTGTTGTCTTCGTTTCATAGAGCACCGTGGCTTCCACTTAATCGCGTCGCTTTTCAGGCGGGAAAGCCAAGGTATAGATGGAACTCGAAAGGACACTCTCGAAACCGGGACATGTTTTTTTTTTTTTTTTCCCCCCTTTTATAATCGCTCCTCGTGCCAAAAAGCGCATTTTGAAGCATTTTCTATCTGCGTCGACAAACGCCTTTTTCGTTTGTTACGTTTTATGGAACTGTGGACGGGATGTTTGGTGGCTAGGTTCGGCCTTGGACGTCTCCCTCGGCAAATAAATCTCTCACTCACCCGCACTTTTCGATGTATGTTTGTGTCTCCTTGGGTTGAAGAGGACTCGAATGTCGCTGACATTCCTTCTTTTCATCGACCCGTTTTTTGTTTTTATTTGTTGGGAATAAAATAGCGGGCGGGGTGGCTGGCTCCTTGGGCGGCTCTACATAGCCTGCCCCCTTTTCCTTTTATCGTCAATATTGGATCGGGGACGGGGGTTCGCCGTCTGCAAGTAAACGGCAGAACAGGTGAAAATTCCACCGGTGCTTCGGGAACCCGGTTCCAGCGGCCCGGGCTATAAAATAAGTACATAATAAGTGGTCTATATGGGATCGATGCGCGACCCTGAACGCTGCACTATACCATCGATCTGATGGCGAGGCGCACCCTGTTTTGCAGCGGTGCCGTGTCGCGAAGACCCGCGGTGTTGGTTCACGCGAGCATTTCTCCACTTTTTTATTATTATGATTATTGCTAGCGCTTTTTTTTTTGTCCTTAAGATTGTTCTTTACCTTTTTTTTATATCTTCCTCGGTGACCTTGCCGAGCTTGAGTACAAAATGCAGTACGAAAAGATTAACCGGACTACTCGATCTGTTTTAAACCCTCCTCCAACTAGAGAGAACGAGATGAAGGCTTGTCATTAATTACGGAGTATCCGTTATATCGGGCTGGAACTGTTCTTTTTTGTTCGGAGTGTTGTTTTTTTTTGTTCCTCGCTTTTTTGTGTGTCTTGGTATGAGAGCCTACCTGACACGTTAAACTCGATAGGCCTCACTGAAGAGTCCGGATAACGCTATCTTTTTTAGGGTTCCGGGTTGTCATCAATTAGGGGATATCCGTCACGCTCGACTGGGAATTCTCGTTTCTTTGTCCTTATCGTCCTTGCTGATCGAGTGGGCCGAGCCTGCGATGAGCCCCTTTGCTGCCGTCCCTGGATCAGGGGGGTTCTTTGGGGCTCGGGCGGCGTCTGTGGCTGGCCGCAGTCTTTGTTCCAGTGCAGCACGCGTTCGGAGACGGCGTGTGCCATTCTTGGAAGGAACCGAAGGGGTTCGACCTAAGGCGTTCGACCCAGTCCCGGCGGAGTCACGCGGCCGGAACTGAGATATTTCGAGGCGCAGAGCTGTGGCCAGTCTCGCATAAATACAATCGTACACGGAAGAAAGCTGAGTGCCTGATGCACGTCTGCGGCACCGTAGTGTTCACGTTTACGGCACTGTGGTCCGAAGGGTGTCAACTCTCTGTACGCCAGCGTTCTCGAGAAGTAATTACCTCGGACGAAGGTTTCGCGAAGTATTATCACGTGGTCAACAGAAAGAGAGTAGAATAACCGTAGATTCTGTAGTTTGTAGATGGTTGCGATTCTCCGCTCCCCGAGGCAACGTCGTTTTGCCCGGAGCTGGGAGGGAGAGCAAGAAGCGGGCGCAACGCCTGCGCTTGTCTGTGGCGCTTGAAGCGCATCAGGCGGTCGACAAGTGCGAACAAACTGCGTCTGAGTCAGTAGGTTTTTCACGGGCGCGTATTTTCGGCACCGATTTGAAGTCCGGGGGCGCGGCCAGTGACGTCGCGGACGTCCAATTTATACTTGGTGTTCTTTGATGTAAACACGTTTTATTTCGGATGCCGCCGACTGCATTTTGAAACGTCGGTCGGTCGGCGAGTGTGTGCGCGTGGTCGGGTGCTCGGCGGCTCGGCGGCTCGGCGGTGTACTCGCTGGTGTGTGTCGACGTGCCGCCTGTGCTCGTCGCGTATCCAGAAAGAGTGTTTTCCAATTCGTAGTGACTATACAGTACCGTCCGACGGCACTTTTGCAAAGCGTTCAAGTGCCGTCCGAAAGTCTCGTATAAAACGAATTGTCAAAACGTGATTTCCGAAGCTGTAGCTTGGCTTAGCGGTTAAAATGTCTGCCTCATACGTCAGCGGTCGTGTGTTCGATCCGCAGTGGAGGCTTACTTTTTTTGTTCGAACATTTTCTTTCGTTGGGGCATTTGGCGATATTTACGACATTTCTTTTTTACGACTAACACTGAAAAAAAAAAAGAAAAAGAATGATGTCGACGACAGTGCTAAAAGCGCGAGCTAGTTGCTTTGGATCGCGCGGCACGAGCGCTCCTGCAGCGGATGCAGTGATGCCAGACAAGGCTACTCGCTCGCCGCTTGCACGGCCTTCGCAGCTATTCTACAGGGTGATACAAGGAGACGCCAGGCTCTTTAAATCGACCGGAAAATTCGGTTTCTTAACCTTTCGCGCTACAATTTTGTGCAGCGTTGCCCACAGATGGTGCATATTTTTTTTGTAAAATTTGCGAAGAGCGAACTTACCTGAGGAAAAAGTAAAGAAAGAAAAAGGCTTAGATCCTATGGAAACGCAGCGACGCCACCGGTCTTCAAACAACACGGCGCCGTTTCGCACGGGAGACAAGAGATCGCGCAACGAACGCCGCCAACGAACGAGCATACGGCGCCGAGAGCCGGCGTCTTTTCTTTAGCAGACGATCTCTTCGACTCAAAAGCGGCGCGCGTTCCGCAGGGGGCGACAGTCGCAGAAACAAAAACAACAACTGATATTAAAAAAGCTCGCGCCGCTTTTGATTCGAAAAGATCGTCTGCTAAAGAAAAGACACCGGCTCTCGGCGTCGTATGCTCATTCGTTGGCGGCAGTTGGCGTCACGACCGCTTGCGCCATCTCTTGTCTCCCGTGCGAAACGGCGCCGTGTTGTTTGCAGACCGGTGGCGTCGCTGCGTTTCCATAGGAGCTAAGCCTTATTCTTTCTTTACTTTTTCCTCAGGTAAGTTCGCTCTTTGCAAATTTTACCAAAAAAAATGCACCATCTGTGGGCAACGCTGCACAAAGTCGTAGCGCGATAGGTTAAGAAACCGAATTTTCCGGTCGATTTAAAGAGCCTGGCGTCTCCTTGTATCACCCTGTATGCAAGGGTGATAATCCGTCGTATTGCACACAAGTACAGCTCCAGGAAAATGCGTACAAAATTACTGCTGCTGGGCTCTGTCGCCTCCGGTACACGTAATCTTCATTTGCAACAGGAGTGACGGACGGCACCGGGCGAAGTTTGAAAATAGAGAACGCTTATTTTGATGTTCCTGGGAACGCGACGAGTACATGGCGGCAACGTTGAAAACAGGCACCAGCGCGGACACCGCCGAGGCGCCGAGCACCCGGCCACACACACGCCGAGCGACCGACATTTCAAAATGCAGTCAGCGGTATCCAAAGAAAACGTGTTGTCGACGTCAAAATAACTAAACCGTCAAAATAAAAGCTGTTATTTTGACGTCCGTGACGTCATTGGCCACGCCCCCTGGATATCAAATCGGTGCCGAAAATACGCAGCCGTTTTTCACCCGTGTAAGCATCAGCGTTCCTTTCTTAGAATTGTCGCTTATTTTGAGCCCTTCTTGCGTTGCCGAGAAACTCCCTTGCGGGGAGAAGGGGGCGGTGTCAACCGATGGCTCTGCAGGTAACTAATGGGAACGCTCCAGTGGCTCCGCAGCGCGGAGGGAATCGGGGCCCCGTGGCGGCCACTGGCGGGGGACAGCAGAATTTGGCGGTGTCTCCAAGGTCGGTCGCGGGCGTTAGCCGTCCCCAAGCTCTTTTAAATAATCGTCGAGTCTCGATGGACTTTACATTTACATCCATGTAAAGTGCACGCCGTCGTTGGCAGCGAAGTCACCACCAGTCGCGATCGGAGTGAGTACATTCGACGCCTGGCGCCTGGCGGCATCTTTCGCACGGAAAGGCTACTAGCCCCCGACGCCATCTTGAAGGACAACGCGTCGCTCATGCCAGTCTGTGCACTTTTTTGTGGCAGGCTGTGGCAGAAACGTAAAAACAACCCAGAGAGAATTGCGATATAAAAGTCAAATTTGGCTTTTACATAGCCAGTCTACACAGATGACGTGCTAGCGCCGTACATGCAAACGGAAACGGGCTTTCGTAGAACTGCTTCTAGACGTGAAACCAATCTGCTTGGCGTGCAGTCTACAGCGTGAGTTTGGCAGTCAGCGGACTTGCGAGCGCAGCATAGCATAATAGGTGAGCCCACCGTATGGCCGAGAAGTGTGCACTGCATGCGTGTTGCGTAAGCCCGCGACTGATCGGGACCTTTCAACTCGTGTAGCCACCAACAAGGTGGCCACGAGCGTATCACCGAAACATACAAACGACGTTCAGGGAACACTCGCTTTTAAAAAAAGTTCACTTATTCTTACTCCGGGCCGAAAAAAAAATAATAATTTATCGGGGCTTGATTAAAACCGGCAGTTGTATTTCACCCTCAAGTATACCTCCTCAGCATACCGTGGAATTTGTAATCGGGCGTCGCAAACAAGTCGGGAACATCCTTCAAGATGGCGTCGCTGCCCAGTGTACCTAGACACAGATGAATTAATGCTAATGGCTGTACCCTTTAAAACGGGCGGTAGCTTGCGCCACCTAGCCTGGAAACAAAACATAGTATGATTCCTCCTCTCGCTACTGTAAGCAAATTTCCTTCCCCTCTGCATTTTTGTGACTCTCACCAGTCAGTGTGGAATATCACCAGAATGACCTTTGGGGATCGGATAAAACAAAGTAAATACATAACCCCCCCGCCTTTTTTTCCCCGGCGAGGGAATCGCCAATGTTCCTCTGGTCAAATCTAGTCTGCGTTGCCCAAACACCGGACCCATTGAGAGACAGGGTTGAAACTTTGGGCCGGAGCCGCAAGGGAGGGAGTGTCAATTTTCTCTGTCCCACCTGTCCCCAGCTGTGCTAGTTAGTTTTATTTCATTCAGATTGCTGAGATAATTTCCACCAATCTTCAGCATCCCCTTTGTGACTGCAATCCTTTTCTCGTCCATTCTTCCTTCCTCGCCAGCAAAACCCTGCGCCCCCGTCAAATCCGTTACCCCTTCAGGGAGAGCATGGCGAAGCCCCGTGCATTTCAAGACGAAATATTCTTGCTTCACACTCTCACTATGACATACAGCACATTAATGTGTCTATATCTTGGAATTTTTAGCCCGAGACTTCTCGCCTCAAAGACAAGAAATGTCAGCTTTCAAGTTCGGTTTGCCCATTTTCTGTTTACACTTTTCATGCATAAATACTCGAATACTTCCGTGCCCACCGGGTATCATCCCCCCCAGTTAACCTTTCTTCAAATTTCCATTTACTTATTGCATCTCTGCTCTCAAAAAACGACCAGCACATGACTCCCCCCCCGGCACAACTGTTGGCGGCAACACGCTACGTTTTTCGGGAGCGTAGTAACCTACTCGTTACTGTTTCAAAACAGTAACGGGTAACGTACTTGCGTTACTTATTTCGAGCAACGTAGTTACGTTACCCGTTGCATCTTCGCAAAACAAAAAAAATACACTTGCATTTTCTTGTGTGTGTTTTTAAGAGGCGTTACGTCATTAGTTATTGCACTCATTCCACATACCTTCAGTATTTTGTTTGTCTTTTCCTCACGCAAAAAATCCCACTTTAGAAAAACCTCGACGCCCACGCCCTTTGTCCCAGTGTCGGAAAACGCTGTCGGCAAAAAAACGTTGTTACCGTCAATTTATAAATAAAACGTAATGTGCGTTCTTTTTTTTTATCGGTAACGGTAACGCGTTCCTTTTATTTTGAAGTAACGTAGGTCGGTAACGCGTTCCTTTATTTTGCAAAAAACGAATAATGTATTTCGTTTTTTTGTTGTTTTGTAACGCTTAGAACACTGCTCCCTGCACTCCCTCATTTGGTGTGTTAATTCCCATGCGCCCCCAGTAGTAATCCGCCCACGCTTCTTTGTCGAATTTCCAATCTTGATTGAACATATGATCTCATGCACAATACCCCATTGCCATAAGACAGTCCTGGTACCATTACTCCTTTCCTTGTACCTCCGAACACTTCGCGTCTATTATGATTCCATAGTGTCTCGGGTTTCATGATAGCTGTTTTTTTTTTTTTTTCCTTTTCTAGTTACATTTTTTTTGCGTTCCTCTATATACGTATTTCCCTCATTGAGCCAGACTCCCAGGTATTTGTATTTTTCTAGATTGTCTATTTCACTGGCTCGTATTTTCAGGGGTTCCCTCTTTTCGTCGTTGAACAGCATTACTCCAGACTTCTCACTTCCAAAACGCAAACTTCCCCATTCCTCTCCACATATATTCAAGTTGCAATGTATCGCGGTTATTTGCGTCGAGTCCTGTGTCGTCTGCATACATTAGGCCTAGGATTACTTGCGTTACATCTCTCCGTATACGTCGCATCAATACCTAAATTGCTCCGCCTTATTTCTTTTATGCATGTTATGAAGAGCAGGTGTGACAGTGGACAGCCCTGTCTGACTACTCTTTTAATTGCCGCTTTGGATCTTCATTGCCATCTCTATACATTGAGTGATGACGAATATGTTAGCTTCTAGCCTTCTACCTCTTCAGAATTCATCTTGAAGCTCGCCCGGAATTTTGCATTCGTTCTGCCCATTCTTTCAATATTCGCTTTACTAATTGTATAGCCGCTTTTATGGCCGCGTCTCGGACGCCGTCAGTATTACGTAATGGCGTCTTTAACGTGCCCCCCCCCCCCTCCTCCCCCCTCCCCTCTTGCCACCCATGTACTCCAAAACCATGGACGCGTCCTAACCACGTGGGGAAATGTTTTTTTTTTTTTTTTCGCATTGTCGTTTTTTTTTTGCATGTCTATGATTACAACATGCATCTTTTTAGACAAAAAAGGCACACAAAAACGACCTTTGGGGTGTTAGTGCCCCTTAATTGACCATGCATGTTCTCTTGCCCTCTCGTTAGTCAGTGATGTGATTTCTGCGCCAATTGCGCCAAGGGGCTAACCCTGCTACATCCTGCTACATTTTGTCAAAATATGGGTAATCTGCGCCAAACCAGCGCCAAAACAACAATTTCGGTCACCTTTCAACACCCAAACTAAACTGAGTACCGTAATTGAGCATGCGTGGATTATGTGGCGCAAGCGGCCGCTTGACACAAAGTACCCTGCATCAATTGTCCATCCAAGCTTGCATGGTGTTCCTGCCGTCTCGCGTTCTCGTCGTGTCGTGGATCTCGTCCCGCGTCTTTTTTTTTTTTTTTAATATTTTCAACGCAAGACACGGGTGTGTGCGGACGCTCCGACACTAGCAAGCTGGATACCAGTCATGCCGTCATGGTATGAAGCGAAACCACGTTTTTGCCGGGCAGGAGTTACTTTTTGAGCTGAAGCACTCGCTCCTGAAAGCAACGACCGTGGGAAAACTATATTTGGTCCCATGCCTTCCAGACACTGTGGTCGCGCGACGTCGGGTCTTGCTGTCCCCACATCGCTGCAGATGTTGCGCTTTCTAAAATGAAACAAAGTACCGCCGCGTGTTCATCAACATTCCTTTTCTTGTTTTAATCGTACGTTACTAAAAAGATCCTTCTTTAACTCAAAGATTGCTGTGTCGAAGTATTGATTACCTGGGTTTCTCTCGGTGGGCTTTCTTTTAAGAGGTACCCCGGTACGTAAAAAATCTGTCGCGAAAGAAAGTTGAAGAGAATTGAGCTAAAGCAAAGAAGGCAATGTCTGCACGCTGAACCCAAACAGCATGCTTTCAAGTTCAGTCGTTGCACAAAGCGCTCCAAGAACTTTTTGACCGTGGTTCGCGATGTCTTGCATCGATGCGCTCAGGTTCTTTTTTTTTGTGTGTGTTTAGCTTGTACTACATTGTTTACCGGCCTGGAAAGCACGCGCCGCTGGAATGTTTTTTTTTTTTTTTTTGTCATATGTAATGCTTGACAGTTACATTTTGCATACAATTTTGGGAATCAGTTGGCGATGGAGCGGAGTGGCATGGTTTCGGTTCCGATCGAACAGCCGTTGACTCCGCTCGCGCGACAAAGCGCGCTGTTGCGACCGTGGTTGTTCCCCAGGCAGCCTCAGGCTGGGCCAGGCGAGGACAGGGATCGCAGGCCGTCTCCGGGCAGGGACATCAGGATACGGGAGGGTAACTCACGATAAACTCTGTTTAATTACATATTTACAGAAGTTTCTCCATCGTCCGAGAGCACACATTGCGACCTCTCGGTTGCTCTTTTTATAGGGTCGCTGTAGGTGCTCCAGCGGTTGGCAGCCAATGGTGGCCGAACTGCCAACGAACGTCATGTACAGGCCCCGCCCCCACTCATCCCATCGAGCACGCACGCACACACGCACACACTGCAGTGGTGGACGGGCTTCGCGTTCCGGCGCCGAGGAACTCTCGCCCAGACTTGTACACGTTACTGAAAAATAGTAAGGAATTACAGTTACAATTACTCGAGGCTAAATTGTAATTTATTACAATTACAATTACTCTCCCATAAAAGTAAGTGACCGTTACCCCAAAAAGTAATCCGTTACTTTCGTGGCGTTACTTTCAACAATATTGTCTACTATTAAGAAACAAAGGGAAGAGGGTTATTCAAGTTATTACTGTTGCAACCTGTTTTATTTAATGCACTTGAGTATTTTGAGCAACGTACAGCTGACTCTCGAAAGTCTCGTCAGACATTTCGCACTATTTCTTACTGAAGATGTCGACTGTTACGCTGAACACCCTTTGAAGCTAGGCACTGTATGGGAGTGGCATATTATTCCTCACGAATGCTTTATGCTCTGCATTGAGCTTCTTCAGCGAAGCAATGGAAGTACTATTTACTTCGAAGATAGAGCAAAGCTTCGTCGTAGCAGCCGTTGCCTGATATTCGAGAGTTTTAGTAGATCGTTCCGATACCTCCATACCCCCGATAACGTTATGATGAATGCGCATGTGCGGCGGCGGAGTATCGAGTATCGTTATCGGAGTCATCGGACCAATCTACTGAAATTCTCCATTGTCGAAATCGCGAAGCTGTAGAAGTCACCATACATCTGGCCAAAACTAGAATAAGAATTAATTTATGTCCATCTTAGTATACCGGCATATACTGCCAGACAATAGCAAAACGTGGTTGTAACAGTAAGGTATTATCGATATTCTTCTTTCTTTGGTTCTGAACAGGTCGAGCCTCGGTTGAGACGTTGGTGAATAAAAAAAGGTTTCAAGTATATAAATATAAGTAATCGAAAAAAAAAAAAGGACACTCATAACAACAATTAATTTGAACGTCGGTTAAAGCAAGGAAATGTAAACGCACGTTTGTCATGTGTACCTTTCTTGATGCCGTTCAAAAACGCACGGAGCACGAACCGACTGCAGTTTACTCCGATGTTCTCCAGATAGACGTCTGCTGATGCCACGGGCAGCGATGGGCAGAGAACTGTAAGCCGCGCTATGGCCCCACTCACGAGTTTCACTCTCTCTTCAAGCTCAGAATATCAAGTCTACGTCAGCCACCATTATGTTTTATTTGTAAAAGGTAAAAGCAGGGAGAAGAAAAAAGGAAGACTATTACCATTTTCGAAGTGCTCGCAAAAAGCTGACTCACAAAAATGGTGAGTGAGATGCAGATAACGTGGCTTGAATTCACAAATAAAGTGGGCCAGCCCTTAAAGTTGGACTACAGAAGAGTACGTAGCTCTTAAAACGGGGTAAAATAAGGTGAAAGAGGCAGAAAAAAAAATACATCCTGTTTTCTAAGAGAAGATGATAAGGGTGCAGCAACGAACGAGGATGCTTGTGGCAATAACACCTTCACATATTATCACATCCCTTTTAGTGGATTTTAGGGCAGTCGGAGCGTTGTCTTGTGTTGTGACATTATGAAAATGGTCGTAGTCAAAATAACCGAGAAGGTCATTGTTAATTCTTGTCTGTGCACTAACCGCCTCGAGCTTCTCGTAGAGGCACACAATCACTTGGTTTCCGCCTCGCCCCGCCTTCGATCGCAAAGAAAAACAAAGGGACTAAAAGAGCGGATATAACTTGCCCCCCCCCCCCCTTTTTTTTTTCTTATATTTGTAGAAATGGTCATTTGGATTTTTTGACATTGTTGTCAGGGTCTAAAAAAAATAGATTCAGGGGCTTAGTGTTGCAAAAGAAAAAGGCTTTGCGGAACTGAAGAGTGCCAAGCCTCCCTTTGCGATGTCACTGCGCTCGACTTTACCGAAATAAAAATAACCCTTTCTTTAAAAAGAGGGGGGGAGGGCTCCTGAAAAAAAATGTAACGGATTACAAGGAATCCGTTACGTAAAAATGTAAGGGAATTACTTTAAAATTACTCTAGAAAATATGTAACTATTCCGTTACTAAATTATTGATAAATGTAAGGGATTACAAGTAATTTCGTTACTTGTAACGGATTACGTACAAGTCTGCTCTCGCCCTCGATAAGCCGCGCCAGGAGTCGGTGACAAAGGGTCCGCTGTCAGCCCGTGAGACGTTGACCTTGATGATGATCCCCTCATTAGGCGGCGTCGTGGCACAGGAAAGGTTTTGCGGGATAATCCGCAAGGGGCGCCAGACGAATTCTCGAACCGAACGAACTCGCCCGGAATTCCCGCCCGGCAAAAGCACCTGGTTCCTGGATCGACTGACCCCCGCCGCCAAAGAGAAGAGTCCGGCTCAGCTCCGCTCCCTGGTGTCGCGGCATCAGCACGGCTCAGACGGGCGGTCGCCGATCGTAACAGCTTTCAGCTCAGCTCCCCTCCCAGGTGTGGCGGCGTCAATACGGCGGCAGGTGACGTGTTCTGTCAACAACGGCTCAGGCGGCCGGTCGCCGATCGTAACAGCGCGCAACTGCAAGCCTATCGAAGTTGCCCTCACGTGCATGCGAACATGATTGCACGACAGAGGCACCAGCCGGGACGCTTGCAACGCATTGTATTATGTTTGCTTATTTTTGACGAAAATCTGGCACGTCAGGAACCAGTAAAATGGTGGCAAGTGGTTTTTTTCGGAATTGCTCGGCAATGCCTACAGCACTGTACACTTGTGGGATGTCTCAGCAGTAAAAACACAAGCAGCGAGTTTCGTCGTCACATCGGAGCACAACACAACACAAAGTGCCCTTTGTTTGTACAGCACTTAAAACGAATATTTTTTATATTTTTTCTAAGAATATCTGCTCCAAAAGCCACTTTTGCTGCTCCGAAACACTCTCTTGGCTGCTCCAAAAGCCACTTTTGCTGCTCCGAAGCACTGTTTTGGTTGCTCCAAAGGCCGCATTCGCCGCTCCAAAACACTGTTTTGGCTGCTCCGAAGGGTGCTTCAAAATGGCTTAGGCCAATCACATCACTGCGTTAGTGCATCTGCCCGTCTGCTCGACATACATTTTTCCAGAACTCATGGGAAGGTTGTATCGACGAACTGCTTTGCGTGTTTCTTCGCAGAAAGTAATCAGAGTCAAGACGTCAACCCGTTTTCGTTAAGAAGTCAAACATCGTTATGATAGGGGTGGAGTTCAGCAACTTGGGCGGGAATCTTCTAGACTTTACACGCGTGCGACACCATTGGATGCGTCTCTTAGTTTCCTCTGTTATGTAGAGCTAACTGATTTTTCTTGGTTAGTTCGCTAACATCCCATCCTGCCCACCTGGACTCGGAACTGTTATGACCCGTGCTTTCGGGGATAAACATTACGGCTTTCACATGTTTGAGGGTCGATTTGTGCGCTGGATGCACTCGGCTCGTTTGACCAGCGATCGGGGTGACCTGGCTTATGCGCCGCTTTTTGATTAGCTTCGGGAGGTCGTGGCTTCGCCTGCGCTCGGACCGGGTGAAAGAGAGCCGAACGTTGAAAAGAAAGGCGTCTCGCTCTCGCATCGGATGATATACGGCTCTACTCCTTGGGCCGAAGAAAGCGGAGGCTGGGGTTCCTCGACCTAGATGCCCGCCGCCTATTAGTCTGCCTGCCATACTCCCGGATTACGTGTGTATCGTCAACAGGGAGCCGATACGCTGCCGTCTCTATCCGATGCCAAAGAGGAAGGAACCGCTGGGGGTCATTAGGAAAGAAAACGTTCTCAGTACACTCATAAATCAAAGGCGGGATTTTATAAGATCGAGGTTCATATTTGTTGTGTGGAGGTTACCAGACAGCTGGCTCTTGAAGCGGCACGCTAAGTCTCCGTTGTATTGGAGAACTTGACCGGCGCAGTATGCGGCTGTTTATCTCTCGAACCTGCGTCACGCAGTAGGGATGGCACAAATGCTCGCGCACGATCGAGGCTGGCAGAACATGATCTCGATCATAGCCTCCTCTCTACTGACAAAGCCTGGCAGATCGCCACGAGACGCGACCGCCGAAAGTGAAAAGGTAGAGCGGCAGACAACGGATGAGAGGAGGACCAGGTGACGGGTGCCCCGCTGCGGCGAGACGCCGAAACACACTTCTTCCGAGCGATGGAATGTCCGCTCGTGCTCCTCGCGTTCTTCGCGCTACCGCTTCTTTTCTCGTCGAGTTTGAAAACCATGTTTCGGGTCCTCGCTGCTGCGAAAGCTGTGCGCTGACGACCAGGTTCCCCGAGCAATGCTCTTTGCTGCCAGATCCTCGCACTCCAAATCTGCGACCGGGCATGCACTATATATGGCTCCGTCGCCGAACTGCCGGGCTTTGTGAGTATATAGAGGAGGCTATGTCTCGACGTCTTTCTCGCACGTATACCGTCTCGCGAATACAAATGTCGCGGACACCAAGTATTCTCTTCCACGGTGACTGTGGTGCCATAGTGTGCGTTAACGGTTCGCAGTGTGTGCCTTGCTGGGTTGCTGCAGATTGGAGCAGAGCTAAAACCACCTGCTCATCTCTGCGTCTATCGAAGCGGTGGTTAAGAGATTTTTAGCTGGCGATTCCGCTCATTCACATGGTGCGATTTTACATGCAACTTCGCACTTGCCCCTTGTCTTGCCAGCTAGAGAAGCATGGTGGAAGTTGCGCGGTGCTCAACTTCGCTGCTGCGAATTCGCGAGCAAAATCGCAGCATGTGAATTCAACTCTTGCTTAGCACGGCAGTCCCGAGAAATAACTTTCCATTATTTTTACATAATTTTACATCAAATTTACATAAATTAAGGAACTCGGTTAATTTCACTTACGTTTCCAGCCTCTTCATCCTTATTCTGCGCCCAGAATATGTATTTAAAGGGACTACGAAATGAAGTTTGAATTGGGAGAAATGATTAAGGATTCCAACGTGTACGAATCGTGCATGTCGCTGAGTGGGTCAAAAGAAAACGAGTGCACGGGGCAGAGAGTGTTACGTTCCTAATCCCCGCCGAGGCCGTGCTCCATCTACGGCACACTTACAAAAAAGAAAAAAAAAAAAGTGATTTAAAATTTTAGTTTGTTCGTTTAGCAGAAAACATTAACAAGAGGCCCAGGAGGGAACCCGACCGAAACAATTCGACAAAACTAAGCCCTTGGAATCACTGATACACAAACGAGAAGAAAAAATTACACTTGAGATAGCCAAAGTTTTCGCATACTGGCAATAAAAAAAAAAAAGTAAGTACTTTTTGCTTTAAAACAAAAACGACATGCAAACAGAAAACAAAGGAAACACACAATTTTAGCTACAATTTTAGGAAAACTTTTGTCTAATTTCCGAGTTGCATTGAAGCTTGACTGATGCATTTATTTATTTATTTATTCATGGTACCTCAAAGGCCCAATTAAGGGCATTACATGAAGAGGGGGGGGGGGGGGGGGTACATTCAGTGTAAGTATCAATCGGAACAAAATAATAGAAACAGCCAATAAAATAAACACGCACACACACACACACGCTCCGAAAAAAAAAAAAATTGCCTGACATATTTATTCTGTTTCTTTCACTATGCGTTTAATGCTATTTCACCCCCTGCAAAACACCTTTGTTCCTGGTCCATCAACCGTACAATTGCTAAATTCCTGGGCATCTGTAGCTAATTCCGAATTCGGCATCCTGTTCTTTACGTTACGTTTGTGCCGTTAGTCTGTCGTTAATACCTCTTCACATTTGGCCTACATGTTTAAACCCACGAGCCACTAACATCTCATATACTACCCCACTTTCGCATGATACCGACTTTTCATGGTGCTTTCTTTGACATCCACTGCGACCGTTTTGAAAAGGGGTCAATTTACTCAACTTGAAGTCCGAAGTGAAACCCGTGCCAATACCTAACCTTTTTGCATGCCTTTAAAGCGGCACTGAAGTCATTTTTGTAACAGGTCGTTTTTATTCTTATATTGTTTAAAGGGTGTTGCTTCCGCATTTACCAAGTCCTAAATTACAAAACCGCATATTCATCTCGAAGCAATAGAAAATACATGTGGACTCTTTTTTTCTCTCGGACACTCGGACAACATTGTGTGGACCAATGAAAGCCCCAGAATACACGCACATTCCGAATAATTTTATTATAACTCGTTTTGAAGAAAGTCTGGTAGCTACACATTGGATAAGACTCCTCTTTTGCTCCGCGGGCGAAGCCATCGCTTGCAACTCGCCGAGGGCGTGTCGCGATCTTTGAACACGCTTTTAACGAGGAAATAAGCTACGCGTAATTGTGGTTTTTTTTTTTTTTTTTGTTTTTTTCTGATGCTTAGAGCGTCTAGGTTGAGCTGTCACCACAAAATGACGATCTCAGAATCGACTTCAGTACCCCTTGAAGTTGTGTGAGATGTCATAAAAAATACAGTTTTACCGCTCTCTCTAATTTTTTTTTTTCTTTTTGCGTTATTCATTTGCGGTAAGTTGTGCGTTCTCAACTGACATTGTTGTTCTTTGCCATTGTGTATCTGCGTGTCCAAGGACTTAGGATTGTTCGAACTGTTTGGGTCGGGGTTCACTCCTGGACCTACCGTTTGGTGGTCATGCCTTTGGGTGTTCGGAACGCAGTTGCTTAAAATTGAGTCGCCTTAAAAACAATGTGTTTATGTTTTTTTTTTCTTTTTTTGACGTTGTGGACGACTTCGGGAGAAGGGTATAAAAGCTTTCTATGAAATAAACTTTTGTTAACCGAGTTTGAGACGCTTGTCTGTCACCCTTCTTCTGCTTCTTCTAATATATTTTTTACGTTTCCTTCCCAGTCTCAGGGTTTAAACGTAATGATTATCGAGAGAAGCCGCAAACCTCGGGACCCTTGACAGGGGCTTTTTGACCTAATTTTCATCGATGCCGACAGCCACCTCATATCACACCAGAATCTCGCGTCACCGCGGCTATTTGCCCTTTTTATGTTTGGCAACAAACTCAGTGGCGCCATCACTTGGGTAGCCTCGGCACACTTCCGGTTCACGTATGTTTCCTAATTTTTTACTCATCATTCTTCGATCGTAAGAGTGAATTAAAACTGACGGGGCTATAAGTGGTCCTTTCCAGCCGCCCTCAGACGACTGGGAGAACTTCCGGTTCCGGCACTATACTACGTTACGTAATTTCCATAGTTAACCCTGAAACAGAAAAAAAAAAAAAAAAAAAAAACGGACAGAACAACGAAGTCTCTATCACAGCTTGAAATTTATTGAACAACCATCGCCTTATATACATGTCCCAGACCGCTTTCACAATTCAAGCGACCTCCTCGGCCACTACACAGTGAACCCTAACTTTCAAGATAGGCCGATAACCGCACTCAACCCGAATCACAAAAGCGTACAAGCCCGAAGCACAACGGAACACAAACCCAAACACAAAGGGACAGAAAAAAAAAAAAAAGAAACAAAAGGCTCGCGAAAATTTTTGCATTTTGCAAGGTCAGATTGCGAACCCGGCACACTACAAACCTAGAAACCTTTCGTTCCCTCATCAAGGGATAAGGAAGGTTGACTGATACAATTCCCGGAGCTTTAAATACGCCTCTAGTCGGTGCCAGGTCGAGAACGAAGTGGAAGCTCCTCCCACCTCTTTCCACTGTAGCAGAGTGAACGCTGGAGAGGAGGTCGCCTCCTCTTCGGCGATCGCTCTGCTAAACTGGAAAGAGCTGGGAGGAGCTTCCACTTCCTTCTGGACCTGTCACCGACTATAGATTTTCTTACCACTCTCCTATTGCTATCTTTCTCTCCCTGTAAGACTTCAGTGCCACTCGGGTACATGGTTGTTGCATTCGTCTACGTGTTTTGCAATTTCGAAGTTTGGTACATTAGTTTAGAGCGCAGCTCTTAGGCGCCCGTTTCCGGCTTGAGTGGCGTCGCCGTCGCCGTCGGTGTAACCGCGCGGTGCATGATGGGTAAATTTCCCCGCTAAATCTAGCGGAAAATTGTTCCCGCTAAATCTAGGGGAAAATTTTCCCCGCTAAATCTTGCGGAAAATTTTCCCCTCTAAATCTTGCGGAAGATTTTCCCCGCTAAATTTAGCGGAAAATTTTCCCCGCCCCCACCCCCCGAGGCCACGTGACACCCCCCCCCCCCCCCTGTGCCTTCCCCTCCTCCTCAAGAGCTGCGCTCTAATTCGGCGTTAAGGGAGTTGTTAACGGCTTTCATTTTTTAACCGCCCTTTAATGCTCCAAAAATACGATCGTTGAAGAAACGACTGCAGTCTGTTCTACGTAGGAAAAACCGCACAGCGGAGGATTATTTATTATACACGACCTCTTCCTGACAAAGCACCGCGGAATCCCTGTGTTTTTTCGTGCACCCCGAAATCGCCCCTGAAAAAGGCCTAAACTTTTCTAGCATTTTAAGGGGGGGGGGGGGGGGGCATTGAGAATAGAGGAGTCGTTACGGGTTAAGGGGGCGACTTCAGAAAAACAAGGGGGCATGTACACCCCCCTAGGGGGTGTGTAGGGAAATCACTGCTACGTAGTACATAGTATTATAGGCAAATGACTGCCGTTAACTCCGTATTCGCTTCGACTATAAAGGAACCACGAGTACCCCTTAGTTTCCTGTCCCTACTATGTGACCAAAAACTCTCGCGGCTACTTTACCCGCCGGTTCAGCTACCCGCAGATATCAGCTAACCAACCCAGAGCTCCCTAGTTAAGATCTCGGTGACAATAATGTTTGGAGGTGGGCTAGTCGGTGGCGCGTTGTAAACATATAAATAAAACAGCGCAAACGAACACAAGGATAAGTAGAAGGGACACAGACACAGCGCCGACTCACGACTTGATGTGTTTTAAACTTGGTGGGCCGCAACTTGGGTAGAACAGTGAGCCACCATGCCCGCCGTATTCCTGTAAATGAAGCCTGCTCCATTTTGAAAAATGACAATGCAGCTTTACCCGTTTTATCTTAACAGCGCCTCCCTAATCTTTGCGCGAGCGTCCGTACCGCCGAGTTCACCCTGCTTCGTCATTTGTGTGTGCGTGTGTGTGTGTGTGTGGGGGGGGGGGGTAATAATGCCGGTGAACCCCTGAACCCCTCCCGAAATAAAATCCTGGCTACGCTACTGAACGTCAGGGTTTCTTCTCCTGGGTGCCATGTATTCAAAATGCACAAGCGCCAGTCGTTTCTTTTTTATACCTAAATTTGCATTTAAATACGTGGAACATGTAGGACTGCAAGGTTCGGCGGTTTTCGTTTATTTTCGTTCGGTGGTGGGGAATGCCTCCGCGAAGCCGTGGGAAACGCCAGCACCGGCTGGATACAGGTGCGTTAAATTTGCTCTTCCGTGCGTGCCCGCCGTGCCAGCGCCGTACAAGCGGGGGTGACTCGTTTATGTTTGCACGCGGTACTATTGAACATTCGTTTGGCAAGGAAGCAGAACTTGAGACCAGACGCCAGGGTCAACAAATAAGAGGGGCAAAGACGAAGTGATGTCACTCAGATTTGACAAATAGCGCTAGAGGAAAACGATATCAGCATCGAGCGTTGTTGTCTATGTGTTCTATTTTTTGTAGAAAGAGAACCGCATGAATGCCGGGCTATTTCAGAATTGCCACAACACAACGGCAGCGTTTTTATCTGGAGCTATAGGTGACCAGGCCTCCCTCGATTAGCCGCGGAGAGGGTCCGCGGGGCTTTTAGAAAGTTCCCTTCTTGATTTGCAAAACTTGCTGTACATTCCCATTCCCTGTATATTACGTTATTTGCTCTCCATCTTCAACCGACTTGACCTCAGTATCATCGAATGCACCGTGAATATTCATCTAGTTTCAGATGTACGATCCAGAACTCATATACGCCACACCCAATGGACCTTTTTCCAATAAGCCTCCGCGCATGCGTACACCGCGTGCACGAGGCAAATTAAAAAGAAAAAAGAAAAATGCTGTTTGGTTTTTAAAAATTGATATCCCGCGACAAACTGTTGTGCTTCAAATATTGTTTGACCTTCGAACCTTCCACTAGAGGCAGCTGTGGACGCTAGCCCGTTGACCTGGTTGGGAATGTCACGCCGTGGAAATATCAGTCAAAATGGCCGGCCCCTTGCCAAGCGTGCAGTGCGGGAGCAGCACGTTAGCTGCAGAGTGCGAAAGTCCCGCAAATCGCAGGATGTTAAAGCAGTATGGGGGCGCCTGTATGTCCCTTGGACACACTTGGACGAGGGGTCCAAAAAGCTCCAAAGTGGATGGTTGACTGACGGACCTCGCTCCGGCCGGGCTCACACTTGCACGATGCCGGACTCGAGTTTTAGGAGGCCGCTTTCGTGCGCCGCCCTAAGGAGCGACGCAATCGCCACTGCGCATGCGCGGCCGCTTTGAGTTTGAGCGGTCTCGGAAAGTGAAAACCATCTACTTCCTAACATCAGGCGTTGAACATGAAAACCTGCGTGTCGGCATTCATGAGGAAGAACTGAACATTCGTGGCTCTCCGTGAACTATATCATTTTCAATAGTCTGCAGTAGTATAAATCGTCCGCCCGCCAGGTGATTACCACAACAGCTTATGCCAGACATTAATGCGCGCTGCGGGGATGTGTGTGAGACGCTGCTATACGACGCTAAGAAGCTTACGGAGGTCAAAAGTTTCACAGATTGTTCTCGCGGAGGACGAATGTTAAATTCACTACGCCCAGCTAGAGACCAAGAGAGCAAGCAAAGAGTGGATGGCACACTACGCCACCAAGACCAAACAAGTTCCGAGGCATACCGGAAAGACCAACAGGCAAACATTACATGACCAGGGGACTCGGTGTCAGCAGGTCGTCGTATACTGTCACCTGCTCGAGAACAACTTGCAGTCTGTGATCAGGTTAAAGCGCCGTGGTTTGCTTAACCCACAAAACGCGGAAACAGTGAAATTAATAAAAAATATGATAATAAAGTTTGGGGATCTACGTTTAGCGTGTATTCCGCATCTGCCGTACTCACCAGACCTGGCACTGAGCGAGTTTCATTTGGACCCCTCGAAGCAGATCTCGGCGGAATGAAGGTCCGTAGAGATAATAGGGAGTTGTAGTAGATCGTTTTTCTTCTTCGCTACGGTATCCGTGACGAAAACGCCGCAGCTGCGTATGCGCGCCGCCAGCCTTTTTTGCATAGTTCAAGGTCTTGTGGCGGATTACGGAGCGCTATCAGGGTGCTTAGCGGGCTGCGGAAACGGTCTACTACAATTCCCCAGTGAGTTGAAAGCGGCGGTCCATTCCTGGCTTCGGAGTCAGCAGCAATATTTTTTTCTCCCACGGCATTCACGCGTTGGTGAATCGTTGGCGCACATGTGTTGAACGCCGGGTGAACCATGTTGAAAAGTGACAGATTGCTTTTAATTCAGTCTCTATTCATATGCTGATAAACAATAAATTGCGGCTATTGTTAATACGAAAGCATTAGAGAGTTTTAGTAGACCGTGTTTTCCCCTCCGCTAAGCCTCTGCTACGAAGAAACCGCCACTGCGCCTGCGCGCCGATGGCCTTGGCTGTAGAGTTCCGGGTAGCGGAGCGGCTTAGCGGAGGGGGAAACACGGTCTACTAAAACTCGCTATTAACTGTCCCATGGAGCGGAGCCGGCGTTGTCCGTAACCGCGAAAAACGGCAGAGAAATTCCCTCCGCGGAACGGCTCTTAAATGGCTGCTACGCGCCGGATCTACTGCGGGGCAGTAGGTGCTAACCAAAGGTTGCGCAGAAGTAAAAGGCAAACTAGGTGTGTCTTTGAGTTAAATAGGCCAAAAAGCAGGAATCTTAACATTTAAGATTCGCGGTGGTACGAATAAAAATGAAATGTGCGCATGTACTGCAAAAGTACTTTTGGCTGCTCCAAAATGAAGTTGAGGCTGCTCCAAAAGGTGCTCCGAAATGACTCGGAACAATCGCATCACCGTGAACGGTCACCGATTAATCGGCTAAAAATACATAGTCAGTTCGTCGCTCTATGTTGTTTTTTTTTTGTTGTTTTTTTTGTACTCTTTTTTTATAGGTTTTTGCGATTGATAGGTTTTCCGTGCTTACAAACGCGTTGTGATGGACACTCGAAGCGGACTGGTTCTCCGAGTATATAGTGAGTGGACAGTGAGGACGGTGTTCTCCGAACGTGACCAGTCGGCAACAGCGGCATGTACACAAGCTGCGAAGAAGGACGGCTCCGTGGCAATTATGGGCAATGAGGGCGGCGCGCCTCGCCTGCCCATCGCACACTAATCACGTGGTGGCGTCCCCACTCCGAGCTCGTAGTTCTTTCACCCGGGGGGGGTTTCTGCATGCGGGGGGCAGGTCAGGAACGAATGCAGCGCGTGGGGGTTGCTTGCTTGGCGGGGCGCTTTCTCCCGCCGAGCCTCGTGGACGACGGTGAGAGTTGGCCTGAGTGTGTATACATGCGGCGCACGCTCCCGCTGCGCGGCCAGTCGCAATTATCGGCGCGGAGGTCGTCAGTCGGCTCGCGCGGATCGTGCGGATGAAGAGCGAGCTAATCCCGCGGATAATCCGTTTCCTAGCTGCCGTTTCTGGGCCGTGCGTCCGCAGACCGTGCGCGTCAGGCTGCGCGTGTTTGCGCCGTTTGTTTGCCTCCCCCGCGGGGTTGCGCCGAGCGATGGCGCCGCGAAGCAGTGGGTGCACCTCGGGGCCGTCTTCCTCTTTCCTCCGCACCGAGGGCGGGAGCTGGCAAGTGGCCACCGATTCGGTGGTCACCCTCCGGGCTCTGTTTTACTTCGCTTGGTTTTCACTCGCCCCTTTGTGCGACCCTGAACCCGTATTGAATTTGTCTAACTTCCGCTTCTGACGCAGAATGCCTTTTGGGGCTGGTGTCCAAGTGCACGGAAAGTTGAAAACGTCGTAACACGACCGAACAGTGACCTAAAGTTTGCGCCATGTTTTCCCTCCGAATGCGGCCGGAAAACTCGACGTCACCTAACCGTGGCGCGGCGGCGTCGCGTGACAGCACGACGTGCACGGTGGCGTCGCGCGACCTGACGGGACGTCACGTGGTCACGGGACCCACAGTGGCAGCAACCGCTAGACTCGTATATGGCACGAGCCCCGAAACTCGAACCCCGAGAAGCCGAGCCGAAGTGAAAAGAAGCGAGGGACGAATGTGCGCTTCTTCAACTTGTCCATTGCCTCTTTTTCGGGCGCCCGTTTTCATTTCGCCATGCGTGACCTCGACTCGGCCAAGCAAAACGCCAAACGGGCCACACAGATCCAAGCAGATCGAAACAGGTCGACACAAACAGACGGCGCATCGGCGTCAGTCAACTTTATGCAAAAAAAAAAAAAAAAGATTTTGAGATCATTCTTTTTTTAATAACAATTGCATTAACTATTTTATTTAGACAATTGACCAGAAGTGCGGTTTCCGTGGAGGAATTTCTAAAGTAGCGGCGGCCCGTTTCTCCTTCCTCGGAAAGGCGTGCTGATGGTTCCTGATCCTCCGAAAGATGCCGGGCGCGTCGGTTGGGCACGAGAGCGCGAGTCGTCACTCGCCTTGCACCCAGAAACGAGTTCAGGCTAGAACGCAAAAGTGCCAGAAACCAAACCAACTGGGAATAGTCGAGAATCCCGCCACGCTATTTTTGAGAAACGAGGGTTTTTACGAATCACGTAAATTGCCGATATATCTTCGCGTTACGAGCATACTTACGATGTCTTCGTACGACTAGTACCCTCGCGTGGTTCGTTTAAAAACAAAATAAAAGTGGCGTGGGACCACCCCCTCGTGTTTGGAATTTCATACTATTTCTCGTTGGTGCTTCGCCCTTGCTTTCCAGGCAGACATGTACTTAACGAGTTACTTCGAAATAATTACTTCTTTCGGTAGCGAGTGACGTATATAGTTACTTTTTTTTTAGCAAAGGAACGCGTAAGGTACTTAGTTTCGTTTAAGGCCAAGTAACGAGTAACGGTATTTCTTTACTTTTGAGGAGTGACGTGTACAACAACGTTTAAACAGCCTCGATTTAATTCTAACCTAGGCATACGTCTATTGCGACAATGGCAGATGGGCAACCCGAAAAAACAACTAAACAGCATGACAGAATAGCAAAGTTTATCGCTGTATACACCTGAGTCGAACTCTACAGCTGGGAATGTCCTTCACCCGGAGAACACAATGAGGTTCGTTGGTTGAACCTTTCAGAATCGTGTACAGACCGAATGTTCACCCGGAGGTTGTCAACGCGGGAAGGCACCGAACCCATTGTAAACTTGGAACAACAGAAGCAGAGAGAACAAAAGAGAGAGGGAAATCCCAGATTCACCGGCTCTGCCGTTCCTTCGAGTGCGTCAGTACAACCACTCTTCAGCGTCGCCGTAGTCTCAGGGAAGCGGGGAAACATAACCGATGAAAACTTGGAGAGGCAGCTGCTCCGACTACTGAAAAGAAAACAATGAACCATGAAACAAAAGCAGTTGTTTATTTGGTCGTCAAGGCAACGAGAAAAGTAACTCGCTACTTTGGAGGTAAACTAACGCGTTCCTTTTGAGAATAGGTAACGAGGAATGGTACTTTTTTGGGGTAACGTGTACATGTCTGGTTCCAGGCTTATATATTAGGTTAGGTGGCCGATAGACCATTTTCCAAATTACACGAGCGTCGGGCAGAATGCTGGGAACCCAGGTGCCTTACCCGCTCGCCTTATCAGCGTATATTTATGTAAACAGGGCAGTTTGGCTATACGCCGACGCCGCAACAGCATTGTCCCGATCGAGGGTAGTCTTTCTGCGCGTCTGATAACCTTTCCGAGGGCATGAGCGCGCACTGCACGACATGGCAGGAGTACGACACAGAGCTCCTCCCGCCAGCCTCCTACATGTGGACTAAAGTTAGTGCAGCGTCACGCGTGGGCCGAACGCTTGGATTTGGAGCGGTTTTGGAGCACTATTTTGATGGTATCTTCTTGGGGGTGCAAGCGCGCGCTCGCATCGAAAGGTGCGACTCGTGCGAGCAGGGAGCGCTTTTAGATCGCTCCAAATCCACGGAGGGAATTTTCGATTCGAGAGTTTTAGGCTGGTTCACACAGCCCCGTTTTCTTACGAATTACTTTACGAAATCTTGCGTACAATATTAAGCGCGACTTCTAGTTGAAGGAGAAAGCCTGGCACGCGACGTTCGAGGCACGAATGTTTCGCTCACTTATACATGACGTAAGGAAAGGGTGCTGTGTGAACCGGCCTTAATACTTTGGGTCTCCCGAGCGGCCTGAAACGTCCGACTACACATGCGCACTGTGACGCTCCAAGCTGCTCGAGGGACCTATGGCGTTGGGGACAGGGCAGTATCGCGATATTATCGTAGATTCACTTTTGAGTGTATACCTGTATCGAGGTAGAGTTGAGAAATATATTTGTATTTCAGTAGTGAAATACTTTTACGATGGATCGATTGTATCGCGATACTTCGGCAAGCATGGATATCTATAGATACACTTGTGTCAAAAATTTACAGGTGCGGGGTCCCTGAATTTATAATATGAAATCGCCATACAACATCCTCTAAAGAAATTTTAAAAAAAGGGGGAGGGGGTAGATTTTGCCTTCCATATTGCACAAAAAAGTCACCAAATTTGTACAACAACAAAAGGACAAGTGGTTCGAACTTTTAAGAATGGCCACCTGAGTCAGTCGTTTCCCTTGGTTTCATTTCTTGTAGATTCCGTGGGCCGGCCTTCTTGTTCAAACTCGGAAACTTGCGACGCACCCCCGCATTCCGGTAAACTGAAAATCATAATCTTCCAAACAGGAGATGAGGCGAAACAGGGCTCATTTCGGGCAGACCACTTGCACGTCTTCTATAACTTCGAAGACTGTGATTCCTCGTCTTTAGCGAGATCAGGAAAGATATGCGAGGGCGGAGGTCTTTCGCTACTTTTACGTCCCTCAGAAAAGACGTCTCAATGCTCCAGGATCCCTTCCATCGAGGCGACATTTATTCGTTTCGGTGGCGTTAAGGGCTGTTTATACTCCGACGTTGAGCGCAGTGAACGCAGCGTAGCGCAGAACGCGCGCCTTTCATTGGCCGGCGGCCAGAAACTTGATTTCTGCGACCAATCAGTATCTGTGTGCGCTGCGTTACGCCGTGCCCGCCGACGTTACGTTCGAGTATAAACGTACCTTTAGGGAAGGTTTTCTCTTTCTCCAGTCTGGTACCGCGACCAGAATCGTCGGTGCCTCGGTGATGAGCTCTTTAATAAGGTATACTTACGCTAAAGTGTGATTTCTTCACTTTCGAAGTTTGCAAATTTGTTTTCCGATCAAATAAACATTTGTATTGCTTGAGAATTCTAATGTTCATATTTCGTGTCATATTAGATACTTGCGATGTATATGACGTTGTTTGAAATGCACTGCATCATTATGCAGTTTTTTTTTTGTGTTTTTTTTTTTGTTTTGTTTTTCGACGTAGAAGTAGAATTATTTCTTTTTTCGCCCTTGGAAGGGGGTGCAATGTTGGGAAGTCGATGTCAGGAAAACTTGGTCGTGGAAGTGACGTCACGCACGTCAGAATAAATTTTAAGTTATCAGTGCGATAGGAATCTTGAGCTACTACACCCGGTTTTTGCGATACGGGATCTGGTCTCCAATCCGCCGTGCGTATGCGCGGTATGCGTATGCGTCGCGCATTTTTGTGTTCGAAATTTTGTGTTCGAGAAAACAATTGAACACCATTGATATTGCCTCGAAGCACGTCGTCCGTGCAATATCTGGATTTTATATGCCCCTCTGAATGAGGAATTGAATTTTAAACTGCTCTAATCGCACCCTAACGTAAACGGTGCTTTCGTTTGCAACATCGTAGCTCTGAAGTGACATAGCGCAGAGCGAGCATTCCCGTCTCGTCGTTTGCCTGCGAGTGAACGCCGCAGCGTGCTTCATTCATTTTTGTCGTTGTGCTCGACTTGTATCGTGGATGGGTGAGATTTTTGTTGCGCGGTTGGGTGCCACAACCACCGGGCAGCACCTGCGATCCACGAGACGTGCATGGGACGAGCAAAAGGGACCGTCGCCTTGCGTAGGGAGCACTGGGTTCCGGCAAGATCGAGATCCCGCTTGTGCAACAATCATCACAGAGGAGAGCTACGATCGACATGAGCTCTAAGCAGACAGAATCGTAAGCTGAGGTGTGGCGATGTCCCAACGATGTTCAACTACGTCCACCCACTCCACGCCCAAATCGGATCGATCGGTTTGATTATGCAGCGAAACCGAAACTTACAGCTAGGCCATTTTGAAACATGACAAAAGTTATTAGCGCCGAGATCTTTCGGTGACGCTCTCTTTTGGATTCCATCCGTGACGTCACGACTGGGATTTGCCTCGCCGTGACGTCACGAGTTGTTACCCTGGCTACTTACAATCTGTTGTGATGATAAGTTCAACGGCGTGTTTAAAAAGCACACTGGAAGCTATAGAAACCGTTGCATTCCCAAACTAACACCGTCGAAGTTGACAGTCTGACAATGCTCTTATGCCCGTGGTTTGGCCAATCGTGGAAAGCTGACCGCAGGGACACTTTTGGTCTCGCACGTCGCGTGCAGCCCGATTCTGTTTGACCCGCGTGTAAAAATGGAGTGAGGGTACGATTCACCATGTTCGTCTGAGTCAAGTGACGAAATGTTACAGTGCCTTTTGAACGATTCGCCATTTGTGTTCGACCCGCGGGCATCATCTTCGAGGGGACGACCCGCAGTTGCATCACCGATCCAGTGGATCCGCCGATATGTGGACCCAGATGCCGCTCCTGAGGCAAAATCGGCATCCTTTTCTTTGCAAGCGCTCCTTGTCCGATCGGTGGCCGTCGTAGTTGTGTATGCGCGAAACGGCATACGTTTTCTCGAAGCTAACGGCTGTTTTCGAGTAATATCGTGCTAAAAGGCGCGACTGCACACGCTTGGGAATTTACAAGAAATGTATTCCATTAAGGTACAGCTTAGGAGACCATATATCCAAAACAAAATGCAAGATATCCATTGACCAGTGCTTGTTTTCCCGACCATCCGACGATCCTTTGCGTTAGGTGACGTCACGCAGCAGCTGCGGATGTCAGCCATTGACACTGGCGAGATTCAGGGTGCAGTTTTGTACACACGCCCATGAAAGGTTTAATTAATAAGGGGAGATCATAAATAAAAATAAAAAAAAGGCGTTGGTCTATATGAAGTCTCCCTCGACGTAACGAACGCAAAAACTTAAGTACTTCCGGTTTCGACCGGAAAATCCATTTAAAAGAGAATATTGACACCCCCCAATTGTTTTTTTTTTTGTCAGGCGATTTATTATGGTGTCAGAAGACTACCCAATCAATATCTTGCCGCAACGTCACATATAGTTTTAATAAAGTAAAAAAAAACAAAAAAACCCGCATTTGCTCGGAATTAAAATTTAAACTGGACCGGGGAGGAAGAAGAAATATAGAGGATGAGTGAGTGTTTGGCTGAAATCACGAGGCTATGCAACTTTCTTTTTTTTTTTTCTTTTTTTCTTTTTTGAGCGCGACTCAAACCGGGCAGTTCTCGATCGGTGGTTTTCGGGCGGAAAGAAAACGAATTTCGAGCCGCAAATTGTGTTCTGGGTAGTTGGGCTCTCATATGTCACGTTCTTTTTTAGATCAGCACAGACAGCTTTGTCTTCCTTTCTTCTGTCCGCTTTAGACGAGAATATAGAATTGGCCCTAGACAACAGTGCCCGATCACCGAAGCTTTGTCACAGGCCGGGTGTTTGGATTCTAACTGGAGATACCGTCCAGTATGCGTGGGTTTCCTGGACACAGAAAACTTTAACTCTTCATGTTCCCTTCTCACGAGAGTGTCCTTTTCCCCTTCCACGCTGAACTGGATGGCCGGCTCGAGTAAGTTGAGGTGCGAGAGTACTCTTTCCACTTCAGTTTTTTGAAGGATGCAGAAGCAGTCATCTACACAGCGCAAAAACACGCCAGCTCGTACAGAGTTTGTAACTGCGCTCGCACATGCCCCTGGGGAGCTATGAGGCGCAAGGTGTTACTACTTGCGGGGACCCAAATCGCCGAATTTCAGCGCTGTCCGGAGCACAGCGCATGCCCTGGCCCCTGGCACTGCCAACCCACGCAGGCACATCGGCATTGGAGGCATGAGCCGGCAAAAGAACACCTCACAGCCTTTTCTGGCCGCGAGGAATGATTTTATTGCTTACGCTAAATACTCTTGCACAGCATGAACCCTTGACGTTCGTTACCTACGAGGCGGGCTTACTTTACAACGCCGTCACACTGGTGCGAGCCCGTGGCTCGGTCTGTTTCATTTCCATGAGAACGCGTGCGAATGAAAGCGACAAATGTTCTTGTAAAGTCGTGACCCTGCACTGGAAGTTTTGCGCGTTGAATGCACTTACTCGCACTAACATACCATTAGAAAACATGTTAAGTACTTTACAGCGGTGGGTGCTACCAACTCCGAGATACCTTCAATAGCCTCATCGGATGCTTCACAGCTTTGGGTGCTTGACCTGTTTTCTAGATTTCAGTAGTCTTATGCGCTAGTCCGATATGAGACTTACGCGAAGTTGAGAATGAGCTGAATCAAAGAGTGCGCCGTGACCGCGTTTTTCCCTTTGTAGGTGAAGTAGCGCATCGCAAGAGCTCCAAGAACTCGGCTTCTTTTATTCGCACTTCTCGGGGAATACTTAATGTGCAGGAATTACCATTCGGACAGGCCCACAATGCGAGGCTTTTGGTGGCGACCTTTCTATTCACCGCGTAAAAGGAAAAACAAAAAAAGAAATCCTGCATCGAACGTGTTGATTGAACATTGCTACGTGGACCCTCGGTCACTGATAAAGTTGTCTGTGCTGCCTGCATCGGCGAGTCATGACCCACCAATTAGGAGCGTGTTTCACGGGCTATTTCTGCGTTCGTCAGAGACAGGTGTGATGGAGGTTTCAGCCTCGGGGTGAATATACCTTTTCTCGCTCCAGCGCTGAGGGCTGCACCGATGGTGTGATTGTATGGCTCCCGATTAGTGAGTGGCTCCTCGAGCGCCAGCCAGGTCGTGCCACTGCGCCACTGGGGTCGTTGCGCTTGAGAAGGCACGACGTGACGCGGGCTCATTCAAATCGAGGACCGATCGCGATGAGGAGGCGCCAAATGAGCCACTCCGCCCCTTTAAGCGCCGATCCCGTCCCGTTTGGCGACCGCTATCTCCTCGCTGACCTCGCCGCGCATTCTCGCTTCGCGGCGCTTTCTATAATTCGCCCGGTCGCTTTTGTGTCTCGCCGTTGCGTAATTTACGAGCTCCACATTTTTCCCCTTATCGCACTCATCTCCAAAGCCCTCTTTTTTTCCCCTGCCAGAGCACGAAGCACGTGCCGCCTTGTGCTGATTTGCCTGGAGTTGTCCTCTCGGATGTTCTGTTGGTTTTTGCGCGTTCCGCGTTATTGCCGTCGCACAGAAGAAGGGCTTCGAAGCGGGCCAGCTTGGCGAGAGCCACCGAACGTTTCGTCCCCCGAGGGACCCTTTGTGCGGCGTCCACTTTTAGGACGTCCCTCCGTCAAAACGGAGCCCTCGTCCGCATTGTCTTTGGCCGGGGACGGCGCCGATTCCCCCGCCGCCTTATCTGAAACCGCGTCGGTCGCAAATTGGGCCCGGAGCGTCGACGGTCCGGGGTCGACCGCCGGGCGTGTCGTCTGCATGCACACACCAGACCCGCGTTTACGAGATGCGGGAGGGGTCCTTGACCCTCGCTTGTCTCGCTCGCCGCCGGCCGCGTCGCTTCTCGTCGCTGTTGTTCAGCCCCTTGGCCGGGGCATTCCAGTTCAGTGGTTTACTGGCCGAAGGGTGAGCGGCCCGCGAGGTAATTAATTGCCTCGGGGGGTCCCCTCGCGCGCTTGTGCACTGCGCACTGCTCGGACCGTGTGCAGGGGCGTTCGGGACCGTCCGAACGGAAAACCTGTTTCGGGTAGGCCTCCGTGTGTACCGTACGGTTTCTCCCTGATTCAGCCGCTGTTGTTCGACCCTTTAAGAGGTAGTCGATGCTTGTGTTTTCTGCTTGCTTTTCCCTTCATTAATTATGTTGTTGTTGTTTTTTCCCCTCTCGCCGGATGACCTTTGCATCATTCTTTGTCATTGGGAAGGGTTGGGGAGAAAACGAGGTCATGACCCGTGTGGTGCATTGTTCTCAGTAATAGTATTAAAAAAAAAAAACAATCTACCACTTTAATTAAACTCAAAAAGATATTTGAGGTTATTTTTTTTTTTTATGCGAATGTGATATAAAAATTGCAGCGTTTTACTTTTTTCTTTTTATTGGCATTTTTAGTCGTTATTTGAGTTGTTTCATTGTGCCTTATATATTTTTTGTGTTTAAATGTGCTGTATAATATTTTTTTTTTTCCCTTAGAGTGTTTTTGCGCAATGTATTTAGAGTATTGTAGGCCTTCTGGCTTCCTGATATTTAATTGTATAATTTCTGAGGAGGAGGGAGCTCGACAAGCTTATGTTTCAGCTTTTTGCATCAATCTCTTCCATCGCTTTGATGACGAATAAAGCTAAGTATTATTATTCGTATGAGATGGGGTCGTTTATTATAGTCTGGGACCGACGGAACTTTCGGGCTGTGGGCGGTTAGACGAACTCCGTTAGATGGATAGTTGAGTCGCTGGACGTTACATTACTGTACCGCAAACGTTTCGGCTGAGACCGCATTAACTTCAAATTGCTCTTTCGATCGTCGCTCTCTGTAAAAATGCAATTAGGTGATCCTTCTTTTCACTGTCGGCGTCTGCTATATTCTAATTCCTAATAAGCATATTAAAACTTTACTAGTCGTCACGAGAAGTGAGACAGTTAACTACAGTTTATTCATTAAGTTTGTAGTAAGTGGAAATAAACACACGGTTTCAATTAGAAACTCGCTGAGTGTCGTCGGAAACCAGTGATCAGCAAAGTTGAGAAGGATTTAAGGCGCGTGGGAAGCCCGGGGATGCGCTAAAGGTCGTGTAACAGGCGCAGGGCCGGCGGTGCAAGAACGAGGATGATGATCTTGCGAAATACTTTACCGGAAAAAAAACATTATATTCCGCCTATTTGCATTAGGCAACGCGCCCACCCAATCCTCTCGTATCGATGTGGGCAACTCGCGTCCGAGACAACGCTTGCGCGTCGCGCTGGCCACGCGCAGTCGCGCTTACTTTAAAAAAAATGATCAATGAGCTTCAATTGAGTTTCTAATGTATTCTATAAGAATACGTTAAAAACAATTGAAACTCATTGACAATTTTTATAAGGGCGTGCTGTGCCGAGGGAGCGGTGGCAGCCGAGCCATGGCTGCCACCGACGCACCGAGATACGGGATTCGCCGAGGCAGCAGAACGGTGATCTGGAAGGCTGGCCACGACGATAGATGACGGCAGCCACCCTTCCAAATTCGAAGGACTCCCGTCCGGCCCTTCTAAAGGCGCAAAAGCTGTCGGCTCCATGGCCAGTGGAGTGTCGCGCTCCCTGTAATCAGTGAGATGATCCGCCACACAGGTATAGACGCTTTACACACGTGCCAGGTTACAGCCGCCATTGCTGACCTTCTACTGAAGCGGGTCGTTCTCTCCAGTGGCGAATGTTGGGAGAAGGACGCAGGAGAATTTAAAATGGCAATAACATATGTCCTGCCGTGGTAAGGATGAAGTGAAGTGAAGACAAAAACTGAAGGTCGGTTATAGCGGTGGCCATGCACAGCGCTCTGTGTTGTTCGTTTCTTTTACTTGTCCGTTGTTTTTAGCGCTTTTACCCTCGGAAACATGCACAGCTGCAGCAGAGCGTCTTCGTCTGCTCCTCGACATGGCAACATGGGCAACAACGGTTTGAGGCGCGAGCGGAGGGAGCGATGCTCGCAGCTTTTACAACTGGGCGACATCATCGCGAGGCAGCAAAGGTTATTTCGTACGAATCCAAGTGTTACAAGATTTTGTACCTCGTGTTGTCAACAGTGACGTATCTTCAAGCGTGAAGGACGAGGCAATCACTGCTTACCTTTTTACCATCCCACTGGTCACATTTTGTTTTTAAGAGATACTGTGGAGTGAAATGCTTACCATTGCTAGTACGTCCGATTGCTTCTGCCGGTGAACTCCTCCGGTCCTTTCCATTGTCTAGCTCCAGGACTCTTCTTCATTTCACGGGAGTTACTGAGTGCGCAAGGTGTGAGCGCGCTGTGGGGCTCCTGTTTGTTGAGAGTCTGAACAACGTGCTCTCCATGTGCTTTCGGAGAAACCGCACCACCGAAAGTGTCTTCTTTTCTTTGACCGTGTGGATTATGAGATTCACCAAGTCCGTTATTGTGGTTTCGTTCAGAAAGTTCTCGATGTGCTGTCGAAGCTCGGGAAATTAGTAAGTGGGAAAATCGAAGAAGGAGGCCTCGGTTGACCCTGTAGCGAAAAGAGAACTTGATCTGCGCGAGTTGAAGCGGGCCTGCTATCCTAAATTATGCTACTCGAGGCAAAGCAAGTGCTAGTCGAAGCTCTGTCAAACGTCCTTGTTCATGAACAAAGGTCTCACCGCCTCGTTGGCGTCCCATTCTTCGGTCCGTGAGTATCCGCAGTTATCGGTCGTCCATATGTCCTCTCACGACAGCCTCGAGTGAATCTCTTTCGGACGAGGCTGTTAGGCCGGACCCTGTCACGCGTAGCCGATCGCGTCGATAGTTACGCTATCGCCGCCCATTGCCCGAGTCTCACCACGCGGTCGTTCGCCGAGTGTGCGTTACGTGCCGAGGCCACCTTGATCGCCTCGGGGCTCATCCTTTGTTGGCTCTCGGTGGGCCGATGACGGACCGACGAGAGCGGCCCATCTGGCGGCTCATCTGTCGGGGAGCGGCGAGCAGCGCCTGCCCTCGTGCGCGTCAACGCCGCCGCGCGCTATCTGCCTCTCGGATCGGCACCCAGTGCAAACGAGGGAATTAGCTCGCAGCACGCTCGTCGTGACCGCCGACGACTGCACAAGCCAGGGCCGCGCATCTCTCGCTCCCTCTCTTTTTTTGCTGGCCCTCTTTGGGTCATCGGCGCGAACAAGTAAAGCAAAGAAACGAGAGGCATCGAGGAGGGTTATTACGTGGCCGCAACCCAAACTTTAATTTCTGCCTCTCTTTTTGGGGCCTTTTGGTGCGCGCCCTGGTCTTGGCTCGGCGGCAGCGGTCCCGGTATATGTTTCGGGTGACGGCCGCGAGCATCTCAAGCGGCGTCGGCACGCTCTCCGAGATGCGTAATTCGGATAATTCCGGACGCCGTTTCGTGTCGTCGATGGGGGCAGCTGATATTAGCGCCCGATGTCTGCCTCGCTGCCTGCCTGTTTGCCTGCCTTGTGAGGAAAACAAAGACCCGCTTTCCGAGGGGCGTCTCGTTTTAGAAGCGTCCGTCCGCGCCTCCTGCCCCGTTCGGTCATCGCGGCGGAGAGGTCGCCGTTTGCGTCGTGCTCGTGCGGAAAGTCGTGTGTCCGCCCCGCCCCAACTTTCGCCATCCATTGTTTAGGTTGGGACTGGGGCCTCGTTTGTATCGCGTTATCGCCTCTCATTGCACTCGCGGTTGGAAACAAAATTACGGCGCAGGCCACCAGGGAACCGCCGATGGTCCGCTGGCCTATCCACGCCGGGCGATGTTTTGGAAAGCCCATCGCGCGCTTTATATTTAAAGGCAGCTAGAGGCGCCTCGTTCCAACTGCAGGTTCAAAAACGTCGGTCTCCTGCAGAACTTAAAGCGACCGATGCACCTCGGGAGACGTAGCGTCTGGATCTGGGGATTTGACGCTCGTTTCCTCGTGGTTTGTAAGGCCTCTGGACGTTTCTCAGTGTGAAGGAGTAACTTTGACTGGTGCTTGGATGAAACGTCTCGACACCCGAGGTTTCGTCTGTTGGCTTCGGCACGACGCGCAGGTGGCGGCGTTTTGGTGCCTATAGTGCAGCGGGCGCAGTTGGCGATAGTTTCAAAATGCGCGACTTCCTGAGCTTTACATAGTGAGTCGTTACATAGTGCTGTTCCGGTCCACATTTCTGGAGGACGGAGGAGCCTTTTCTCGGGTTTTACATAGAGCTTCGGACAGCCCGCAGCTATAGACCTTTTCTGCTTACTCTCGCCCCCGACCGCCAAGGAGGCATATCCGGTATGGGCGACGAAAAAATATCAAAACGTTTCAACCTGCAAATAGTAAAAAAAAAAAAAATATAGGGGAGGCAAAACGAGAATGTGTGACGGTTACGTTTATGTCCTAAATGCCTTCTATTGGCGTGGCGACGGCAAAACAATGTTTTCGCCCATACTGGAAGTGACGACAATTCAAGATGGCGGCGCCCTTGCGAAAAAGGTCTATATAAGGATGGCTCAATTCTCTGAAGCTGAAGCGAGTTTATTTATCCGGCAGAGGACTTCTCCGCCGTGAGGCAGACGGGGGCGTTCGGTGCCAGCGGGGCTTCGGGAGTGCAAAGGCACCGAACAAGTTCTGTCGTATGCGCAATGCTCGTGTTTTTTTGGTTTTTTTTCCTTTTATTTTGCAGTTGGCACATTTTATGTTTTTGATGGTTGGGAGCGATCTGTCGCGGATAAGTCGTGCAGTGTTTAGAACACTGCGAGCAAAGAGCGGATTTATCGGACTTTAACGTAGAATAATCAACGGGGTCGTCCGCGTACAAGGCGTGCCGTTTGTTTTGGGCAGGGACCGGCGGCGGAACCAGCGGCCCAGCCACGTTTGGCCGGCCTGCACGAGCGGCGTGCGTGCATGGGCAGGCGTGCCTTCTCATCTCGGACGGGAATCGGAGACCTTTTGTACGATGCAGAGTATAAGCAGTGTGAACCCTGCTTAAAGGCCGACGTACACTTCGCGCTTTCCACTCTCGCCCTCCTCCTCCTTTTTTATATCCTCTCCACCCTTACCTTGACCCAACTTGGCTCCCCTCGCAGCTTAGGAAAGAGGAGTGCTAAGAGGATTATCTTCCCTGCAGAAAACCAAGGTTGTTCGTCGGCCTTTAAGGCTGGTTCACACACTCACGTGAGTCCCGCCGAGTGGTGCGACTCTCGCGACGTGCGGGTTGCTATGGCAACAGCTGCATCGGCTAAAAAAAAAAAAACGGGGTAAAACCCGGTTTTGTTGGAGCCGACGCAGCTGTTGCCATGGCGACTTGTACGTCGCGAGAGTCACACTCGGCGGGACTCGCGCGAATTTGCGTCTCCGCGCAGTCGCGCAGGGTCCATCGCTACGATCGGCGGAGTGAGCAGCACTCTGACCCACGTTGGGCCTCTTCGATCCACGTAAAGACGGCATTCGGAGACAGGTGCGCGGCGCTCCTTCGGAGGCCGAAATAACCTTTTTGAAGCAACGTTGTATACGTCCCATACGGATTGACCAAAGAGCAGGGCACATGTGGTGCCCACTTCTTTGGTCGTTACATAAATACATCTTTTCAATCAAGCAATCCCATACGGTAAAGTGTTTTTTTTTTTCCTAAACTTAAAAAAAAAATTGTAAAAGAAAACTTACAAGCAAACGCGAAAGCTACACTTATGCGGTTTATGCGGGTGAGTTATGCGGCTAGGTGGACATAGTATGGGGGACAATCGTTAGGATCAGTCGGCTAATTAAGTAAAATTTGTTAATTAACGTTTTAATTAGTGAAAATGGATATATGGTTTCAATTAGAAACTTGCTGAGCGTCATTGAAAACTACTAGATCAGTACTTTTTAGAAAGACTTTGAGCGCGTGAGAAGTGCAGTACTGCGCTGAAGCTGGAGCGAGGCTACCGCGTGATAAGGCGCGATTTTCCCGTCCCTTATAGCCCTAGCCTTGTACCTGTTGCACGACTGGTACCTTTAGCGCACTATGTGCTTTCTACGCGCTCAAAGGACTCGTAAAACAAATTATTGATTTAGTGGTTTTAGATGATCGACGCTCAGCGAGTTTCTAATTGGGACCATATATCTATTTTCACGAATTAAAAAGCTAATGAACACATTTGACATAATTGGTCGACTGATTGTTACGCTTAGCCCCATGTACTATGTTCCGCTGGCCGTATAACTCGCCTGAACAAACCGCATACGTGTATCTTTCAAGATTTTTTTTTTAACAAATCTGTATAATTTATTTGAACAAACCGCATACGTGTAGCTTTAATTTTGTTTAAACAAATCTCTAATTCATTTGAACACACCGCATACGTGTAGCTTTCAAGGTTTCTTTTTTTTTTCCTTTTTTTTTTTAACAAATCTGTATAAAGCTTAATAACAAAAGCAAAATCACCCTGTATACTGTGCGTCAGAAGGAGTAGGGAATGGACCTTTTCCGAGAAGCGTTCTGCGCACGCGCGAGCGCCCGATGCCAAGCGGCGGAAGTCGAGGTACCAGAAATCGAGGAAATTCGGAAGGAGGCTGTGGATCAGCGAGTCGAACGCGTAATTTCAGCATACATGTAATTGCGTTACACAAAAAAAGAAAGTGGATGGAAAGCAAGACACGATATCTGGACGGACGCCACGGATGCCCCTCTTTAAAGTCGCGTTGGGCACTCGCCGCTGCTCAGAGAGCGAAGAAACTGGTAGCGTAGCTCCCATTATCGATTGGTAGCGCAGGTAGGTCAGATCCTCGATTTTTAGTTCGTGCAGCCACCGCCTGGTGCCGTCGGTATGTGGAAAAGTTCATTTTCTTCTGCCCATTCTGCTCTCGCAGTGGTGAACGGAGCAGCAATTGTTTCTTTGAAGGACAAAGGGCTCGCTGTGGACAAGCCGATGAATCCGGGGGTTCTTCGACTCGTCCATATTTTGCACCCTAAAAAAGTTATTTTAAGCACCCTCTAAAAGGATTCTTTTAGCTCCTTTTTTGATGGGAAAGCTTCTTCTTCGGCCAGTTGCCATTCTAGTGTGCCAGGGAGCGGTAGTGATTGAGACGAAACGGTTCTTCACGTGCTGAAAGAATTCTTGGAGCGTCAAAAACGTTGCAAAAACTTTTTTTTCTTTTTATTTTTTTTTATTTTGTGGGTTGGAGAATTCCGCACATTAGATGCGGCCAAGTCGTTATTTTTTATCTTTTCCATTCGAAATTATTTATCGATACTGGTCGCCTCGTCGAGGATGTGCCCGAAGAAGGAGCTCTGCCGCGCTCTGCTGAACCGCGGTGCGAGCGAAAGATTCGGCAAGGCTGCTGAGTTACCCAACCCCGTTGGAAAAGAGCCGTCTATTTTGCGGACCTGCTCTGGTCTCCTCGGCTCGAGTTACATGAGAAAACTAAATACGCAAGCTCGCCCAGTAAGCGAATATCGGCCCCCAGTCCCCCAGTAAACTCCGGCAAGCATCTGGGAACAAAGGACACAGGGAAGACGTGTACGACCTGGTCACATAGTACGCACGTAGTACGCTCGTGTCATCTGTGCTATGCGCCGAAAAAGTGAAGGAGAGGAGGAGACGTCAGAACGCCGAGCTCTGATTCGAGGGTATACCCAGAGCCGTATATGTAGAGAGTTTGGCCAGGCGCCATTGGCCGAAAGCGGGCTGGGCGTGTTCCAGGGCGTCTTCAGAAATTCGAATGTGACCAACCAGAAGCCGGAAATAATACCCTGGCGGTGGTCGCGAGAAACAAACCTGATAACTGCATCGGAGTAGCTCTTGGTGACTGAAAATATGGTATACGTGATGTTTCAATCACGCTCATCCAAAATGATGGTGGAAGTGTGCGACTAGCGGAGCGATCGACATAATCCTTACGCCAAGCGCCGAGGGCCGGGAATCTGCCGTGCGAGCGGTCACATTCTGTCCGAGCAAAACAGAGTTGAGCGGCACATTCGTTTCTTACATCTTTCTGCATGATCATGATCGAAACATCACGTGCACCCTATTTTCAACCACGAAGAGTTACTACACCTCACTCTTACGCTCTTATTAAAACCATATACGAGCATAGGCCTTTGGTCAGAACGGTTTCTCGCTACCACCGAGGGGATTCTTTTCGGCGTCTGGTTGGTCAAGAGAGCATGCCAAGCCCTCTTTCCGAGTCTGGTGCACGCCCTGGCTCTGCCCGCGCCTCCCATTGACCAAACTCTCTCTATACACGGCTCTGGGTATACCTAAAGCCTTATGTCTATACTGCACTCGTGGAATGCATTCGAATGCGAGAGCCAAGCGCCAGACGCCTGCCGGCGTTCCGCGTTTTAACGCGTTCCACGAGTGCAGTGGGGACAAAGGCTACTAGCTTTAGGTCAGGGGTCTCAAACTCGTTCGAGTGTGGGGGCCAGATTGCTCATCCCCGAACCCCCCCCCCCACACACACACACACACACACACACACTCAGTTTGCCCTAGTCTTTTCGGGGCAGTGTTTTACTATTTTGGGACAAAAATATAAAGAAACAATCAGCAGTATTGTTTCACGCTGCAAACGTTGACTGTCCCACTAACACCCTAGATTTTCTAGAAAAGGAACCTTGTGTTTTCTGCTTTTTGTAAGCTCACCGTTTTGCCACCTTTAGCTTTCATTTCCATATACGACTACTTTGGGCCCACTCCTGATGTTATAAGAATATTTAGAACATGAATGTACTGTCAGTTTTCACTAGATCCAGAACAAGCACACCGGCCTTGACCCGTCGCACCATTCACTAAGCTCAACGGGCATGAAAAAAATATATTCATATGGCAGTTTGTTTTTCTTTTCTAGGGGGAAAATCCTTGCATTGTAAATGTTTTTCTGTCAACTAGAAGTCCGAGCTCATAGCTTTATCTTCGGCAGTTGCTCCTGCTAAGCAACAGTTCGTGCAGCCGAGGTGCCTCCCTGAGCAAGAAGCTCGCACTTGTGGCCTAATAGTAGTAGTGCCGTTCCGGTTGATTTACATGAGAAAAGACCGAGAAGCAAATATTTAGACAAAGTGGTACTCCGCCCAAAAGAAAACAGAATAGTACTAATTGTGTGAACATGTTATATGAGCAGAGATCTTTTTCGATCGAAAATGAATCGACAATATAAAGTATTACTAATGTCGCTCGAGGCATGGGAACTGAGGCTCGAATCCGCGGAAGGCTTGCGGGCCGCATCCCAAAGAGTCGCGGGCCGCATGCGGCCCGCGGGCCGCGTGTTTGAGACCCCTGCTTAGGTCTATACCCACTAATCGTTCCAAATAGAGCTCTTTAGTTCTGACGTTCCTCTCCTCCTCCCCTCCGTTTGTGGTTGCATTGAATGGCGGGTAATCCCGAGTGATCGGAGGAAGCGCGTGCGCCAGTTCGTGGCAACGTTGCAGGCCGCCGGAATGCTGGCCCGCGCCTCGCTCGGAACAATGCTGTTCCCGGAGCGTCACTCGCGATCGGGGCCAGCGGAGGGGTTCCGGCAGGGGCAATAAAGCCGACTGCTCGGAGCGGTGCACCTGTAATCTGGCAAACTGCCCAGCCACGACGATTGACCCTGCACTGTCGATTCCGTCCACGCCGGATGACTTCGGAGCAGGTCTCTCCCTTCGTGCGCACAAGGAGGCCGCTGGACACCGGATCCGCCGACGAATCTTTCCCAGTTCGTGATCTCGCTGTAGGTTTTGCGCGGTTTTTGGCGTATACGCTATCCCGAAGGTTTGCATTCGGAGACCTTTGCTGTGCCGCCTGAATGGCCCTCGCCCTCTGTGCAAACGTGGCGTCATCTGACGTTTTGTCGGCGTCTGTTTGGCGGGCGGAGGCCGCGTGCGCTGGACACCGCGACCGTCCAACGAGGCGTGCGTTATGGCGAATTCCACGGGTCGTTTTGGAGCGCGCCGGGATCGACTTTTCTGGAGCGATCCTATTTCACGAGGCGATCGGGATCGAGACGGACGTGTTCCGCTGGTCGTTTTGGATTAGCTCCCGCTCCAGATCTCGATCTGGATCCGAGAAAAGTCGCTCCGCCGATTTCGGCGGATTCAACCGGAAACCAGCCGGGCCGGCCCTCGGCGCACACACGTGACTTCCTTTCTTGCGGGGCATCTCGCCTGATCTCGCCTCGGAAGAATTCATAATGGCCGCTCGGGAAGTGCCGCCTTACTGCTGCTGCTGCTTGACGACAGTTCATCGTCAAGTTGCTCGAGACGAGGAGCTTCCGGCATTCCGGCAATCTTTGCTAGAAGCTCCTGAGCCATTCCTGCCGCTCGTCCGTCGAACACGTGTTAGCGCCGCGATTGCGAAAACGTCTTCGAAACGACCGCGGCGGCCGCGGAAAGGGGATTCCTGGGCAGGTGAATGACGGGAAGGCATCCGCCGATCCCGGAGCAGTGGTCATATTCCACTGGGGATCCGTAGGCGGCGCGACCCCGTTCGGATCGTGTGCTTCATTCTGGATCTGGTCAACTGATCCCGGCGCGCTCAAAAACGCCCAGTGGAATTCGCCATTAGCCAAGATGGGAGACGTTGCTCCGGGATCTTCGATCACGGGTGCCCTTGGGTCGTCCAGCTTGCGAGTGTACCCCTACATAAGGGGACTCGATTTGTCCGTATCGAGGCTTCGGCGAGGCGCTTAGGGTACGGCTCTTTCCGATAAATGGAAGCGGCGCAGATTGACGGTGCCGAGCGTCGTTCGCGAAGCCGCCGCTCGGTCCGGAATTACGGCGCCATCAGTGATACCGGCCCGACACAAAGGCCGGATTACGGGTCGCCCCGTGTTGGAGGGGTGCTTATCAAAACAGGAGGCGAGGGCCCTCGAGTTGGACCTCGCTCGGAGAACTGCGTGTTCTCGGCTTGAGCTGCGCTTGAACTGTACGCAATTCGTTGCTTCATCTCTGTAAAGGGGGTTGGTCAGTAGCGATGACCTGGCTCGACACGGCGCTCACGGGGAGCTGTAATGCGCCGGTCCAATCGCCTTTGTTTCAGTGACAGAGGGAAGGGCTGCTTTAGGCTCACGAATTTGAGCTGACCGCCTTCGAACACGTCCGATTCTTGTCGCGGTCTTCCGTTGCACTCTGCCTAACGGTCGACGGACACCTGTTTGTCTTGAAATACGCTAGGTATGAATAGGGCGATGGCAGAGTCCTTCAGTGGATTCACCGCGTGACACAGTGAGGGCGATGTTCTACATTTTACTCTAATTTTAATCGCGAGGTCTAGCCGGGCCACCTAAAGCGCCGTTCACATATATGCGACCGAGTACGACCGATAGAGACCAGACCGGCTTTTAAGCTTCTTGCGACGTCTTGGGACCGGATGCGCTGCAGCGGAGCTGATCCTAAGACGTCGTAAGAGGCCTAAAAACTGGTCTGGTCACTTTCGGTCTTACTCGGTCGCAAGAGTGCGAATGGGCCTTTAAGGCGCGTTCACATGAGCACATTCCACTACACCGGAATATCGATTCTTAGTGTCAGTTACGCTAGCAGAACGGTGGTTATTGGAAATAAGGAAACGGACTGAGCGATACAGCCTCCCATCTATTAATCAGTGTGCCGTGACTGGGATCCCAAATAGATGAGGCACGTTCTAAATTAGTGAGAACTTAAGTAACGTATACACTGCCGCTGTTTTCATGATGATGAAATGAACCGGGAGTTTCTTTTGAAATACCCGAACATTCGCTTTGCACGTTACTTGGTCGACGTGTTGTTGCCACGAAACATTATTCGTTGCAAACACCCCCAGATATTTATTTATATTTGACTGCGGAATCAAGCGGACAGCGGTCGAGAAAATAATCGGAGCGAGATAATTGTCCACCCCAGGCACCCATTTATCTGCAATGAGACATGTTACGTTCCATTTTCCAATGCGCGAAGCAAGCGGGCACGTTATGAAGGTCAGCCTGAACTGCAAAACGGCGCATAGAAGAAGAAATACGGTTGAATTATCTAAATCGAGGAGAGCAAAGGCCCGAAAATAGAGCCCCGGGGAACACCAGAAGCTACCTCACGCGCGGAGTTAGGTTCGTTGACAGCGACATATTGAGTTCGGTTAGAAAGGAAGCCCGGCATTCGGTGAAGACCAAAGGTTTCGGGAGCCTTAATTGGAGTATAAGATGGTCAACCTTATCGAGTGCCTTGGAGAATTTTATAGAATATACCGTTAGTTGGAACGCCCGAATCAAAGAATACGTAGACATCATTGGTGAATAAAAGCGTTTCACACGGGAACTATGTGCTAAAGCTGTGCCGCTAGTTTTGCAAACAATTGTTACTATTCCAGAAAGTTAACGAAGCGGCTAAAGATAGATAGCGTGATCTAATATTTTACGAGGTACTGCAGTGATGCGATTGCTGGACCATTTGCGCCAAAGTACTTACCCCACTACATCATGCTGCACCTCACCCAAATGTGAGGAATATGAGCCAACATTTTGCCTTCTCATTACCGAAACAAATAGCATAGGCCCTGTCACACTGCCGGATCGTTATGTTAGGCTCGTGCGAATTTTTTATCTTTGGATCATAGCCTCTAATAACGAAGTATTCTATTCGACTTTCGTGTCGAATACTGACAGTGGAGTCCCACCATGGTTTTCATTGTTCGTGTTATATTCGTGCGGGCTAGTTAGCTTCGCTGCGTAAGCTTCTCACCGAACACTGGCGCAATGAAAAAAAAAAAAAAATAATCGGGGGAATTTGCGTTTTCAACGACCTGTAGGAGACACCACCATCGGGCAAATATGGCGGTCTAATAGAGGTCGTGCTGCCGTGCCATGTGCCAGTTTAACGCTGGGGCATCAGCGAGCGAGCATTGGACTTTACGTGGTTTGCCCCGCTTTGTATCCTCCAAGTTTCGAACCTACGGTGATGTGTTGGCGTAGGCGAGCTTCTAGAGGATTGGCTTTCTTCCAGGAAGAGATGAAAGGACTTCACACGGTGCGGATGAACGTTGCTATACTTCGTTTCACCTTATGTGCGAGCGAAGGCAAAACTGGAAGCGCGAGCACGGAAGCTCCGTGCGTTCAGGCTTTGCTCGAGCGCGCGAGCTGGGGAGAAATGCAAAAAGCGCTGGCCTCGCGCTTCTAGCTTTGGCTTCGCTCGCAGATAAAGTGAAACGAAGTATAAAGGCGCAATGTCTGGTTCCCGCGGTTGCGTAGGTCGTGTGCAGACCAGCCTGGGTGATACTAGGGTGCCTTCATGTGCGCTTTGCTTAGGGTGGTGGTAGGGTGCCTTCATGTGCGCTTTGCTTAGGGTGGTGGCATCTCGCCATTTTGTCCCACAAATTTATTTTTATTTTTTGTTCAGAAGCGCGTGAAAGAGCGTGTCCCTGCACGCGTTTGTGGCGCTGACTGTGCTATGGCGACATTTTGTTTTCGTCGATTTCTTTGTATTTTTCCCGTGAGCGCGTGTTGTCGGCATCGGGTACTACAAAGGGTGGCATCACCCTAAACAGAAGGACATTGAGGCACCCTAGGTGGTGGCATCTCGCCATTTTGTCCCACACATTTACTTTTATTTTTTTGTTAAGAAGCGCGTGAAAGAGCGTGTCCCTGCACGTGTTTGTGGCGCTGACTGTGCTATGGCGACATTTTGTTTTCGTCGATTTCTTTGTATTTTTCCCGTGAGCGCGTGCTGTCGGCATCGGGTACTACAAAGGATGGCATCACCCTAAACAGAAGGACATTGAGGCACCCTAGGTGATACTACAGCTACGACAGAGTCACCGGGACAACTGTTCTATCGCGCAAAGCACCGACAACATGGAGTCACAGAAACCACAAGAGACGAGCAGAAATCGCGGAAGGACCTGTACCGACCAGTTCAGTGTTTTCCCGCTAGGTGCCGTCGGTCTGCTGGAGTCGCGAATATTAAGGTCACAACTTACCTTGCAGTGAAATTTTCAACATACAGCCGCGGCCAGTTTATATTGACTGCAATATCCCGACGAGTGGCGTTCATAATAGACATATCTCACCAAGCGCTCGGCACATGCATGACACCGCGTAGTAACTTTCGTTCACAAGAGGCAAGCGTCAGTGTACGCCACGGCTCGTGTCGTCCCGTGCTCTGCAGGCGAAGAGCTGCAGCGAGGTTGTCGCACGTGCAGAAAGACGTGCTATATCCGTCGGATCATTTTTCAGCGCTCCGATCCTATCAATCGAATCTGGGAAATCCGGGAGTGCCTACAAATCCGAGCTAGAGGAACGGCGTGCCAGCCGAATGCTCGGCAATTTTTCAGAGCGGCCCGAATGCCGACACGGAACCGGATACCGAGGACAAATTCCACAACCGCTGTATTGCCATGGCGCAAGCTACCGCCCGATACGAAGGGTTTAGCTAATATTATTCATCCATCCAGCGCCCCCGCCGCATGTCCGTATGGCCACAGGAAAAATGGGGGCCTTCAATGCGGACGCTGGCTCTCGCTGCGGTCCCCCGTGAAGCGCCGAACACCTCCTGTACTCACTGCACAGCACAGCGGAATCCAAACGCGGTGGAGTCCGCCGCTAAGGGCGGTCCAAACCAACACGCAAAGTGGTGCCCGGAAACGTCCAAAACCCCGAAACACGATTGTTTGTTTGTTTTAGTCGTGTTTTTTTAATACTTTTCGCAGGCCGGGACAGCTGGAAAGTGTGCGGTTCTGTGTGGTACCGGTTCAGACTGCCTCTACTCGGCAAACCACCATCACACCCGAGCCCGAGCGCGCGCTGCGCCGCTATTCTTTTTCCTCGTTCTGCCCCAGCAACCGGCGGGCCGGCTGCTCCACATCCTAGCAGTGGACGCGCAGCCAGCGCACCGGCGACGGGCAAAAGGGGGGTTTGAGAGGGATTAAAAAACAAAACAAAAAACAACACAAAACGTACGTTAGTCGCCACTGGCGGGAGGGAGAGCAAAAACGCCCTTACTCCGAGGGGGAGAAATCTACAAAAGCAACTGACACTTCGTGCTTTCCACTTTTGCCCGCCTCCCCCTTTCCTATGTCGTCTCCACGTTTCCCCTTGCCCCAACTTGGCTCCCCTCGCAGATCAGGGAAGCGCTAAGGGAAATCTCCCCTGCGGAAAATGGAGGTTGTACGTAGGCCTTTAAGGCGCGAAACACATGTACGACGAAACCGTCCGATCCGACGTCCGATCAGGCAATACGACGGTCGGAGGCGAGGGTTTTCAACGCTCTCGGATGCTACGAAACACCCCCCCCCCCCCCCCCCCCCCCCCCCCTAAGGTCATTTCGCCCGTCCGCACGTCGGATCAAGGGGTGTCCAAACCAGTGTTGGACAAAATACTCGATAAAAGTATTTAAGTTAAGTTACTAAATACCTGCTTCATAAAGTATTTAAAATACTACTCAAGTTACTTTCACTGCAAAGTATCTTGAGCAGAGTACAAATACTTAGAAATGTATTTCAGTTACTTTTGAAGATACTTCCGCATTGCTTAATTTCTATCGACGTCATTGACAACGACAATTATGCAGCTACGCAAATCTGGGTTACCAGAATGGTTTATTAGCACGCAACAACACAAAACGGGGAAAACAAAGTATCGTAGGGCTATTTTATGCTGTCCGACTATAAAGAGCAAAACATTGTCACGAATGATAAATGATGAGGCGGCAAATAACTAAAGAAACTAAACGTTTAAGGGGGCGAACTTGTTCTCGAAACAAAATAGAGAAAGGATAGCGCGTCGCAGGCGTCGATGTCGGCGAAACAGCAAGATCGACCGCTGGGGCGAGACTGACTTCGGACCGCCACTCGGAGCACCTTTTGTACCCGCGTGGGTTTCTGGAACATTCGGCGTAGAAAGTTCGGCGCGTAGAACATTCGTAACTCGATCAGACGACAAATTTCTCGAACTTACCAGAATGTCAAATTGAAGTAATAAATAAAAGAGAAGTCGGCTTTCCGGTATCGAACCCGGAGCCTCCGCGCGAGAGCGTCCACGTGAGAGCCAAGCGCGGTAACCATTCGGCCATGCACTCGCTGGGCAACGCGCGTGGCAATATCACTGATAGATGTTACAAAACATTTCTGGGACAACAAGAAAGAGGTCGCTTTAGCTATTGGGGAGGAGATCAGACCGTGGCGCCGCAAGCGGTTAACTTTAGAACTATACTTTGTCTCATCCTACGATTGACTAAATGCCAAAGCCACGGGCCGCCAGGTCCAATCACGTTCCACACTAAACTATGACACGCTCAGCATTGGTTAGGTTTGGACGAATAATGCTCCGAATCCAAAAACGCTGCGTCATTTTTATAGCTTCGACACTGCAATGAGCCAGTAAGCCGTGGCTTTCTTTGCAATGTAAAATTGTTGAGTCACTCATTGCTCGATCCGAACCACTGTCGGCCCATTCGTATCAGTGATCCGAGACGTGGGCACCGATACGTGCTTCGAAGCGAAATACCACACAATGTCTAAGTGGCTCGTGATTGGATCTGGCGGTTCGTAGCTTCTGCCTTTAGTCCATCCTAGGGTGAGGCGAAGTATAGATGGATGGGGACAACAAACACAATGGCTCAGCGCTCGGCTGACTTAACCGAACGCGACGTCAGCGTTCGGCTGGAGTTCGTGTTCTCCGGTGAGGGGAAAGAGGGGCTCTTTTATTACCACTCTGGCCTGCATGAACAATGCAGCTTGCACAGTGCCCAGCTCCGCACACAAGCGCAAGTGGGTCAAGTTCGCATCCCCTGGCAACTGCTTTCGGGGGAGATCCGGCACCTAACGTTACTTCACTAATTTTTTGTATTTTTTCATTACTGTGCCTTGCGCTCTATTAAAAAAGATGACATGAACATGCCCACAAGGCCTGTGGGCATGTGCGCAGGCCATGTGTTGGGTAAACACCGAGGTGTGGGGGTGACAAACGGGTCAGGGCGCTTCGCCAATAGTGACATCGCTGAATATCACATCCTGCGGCGCACCTTAGACGCATCGTTAACTACATATTTCCTATACGGGGTGTTCACTATAAACGAACTTGGGACACGGATATGAGTGAATGAACAACAAAGAGAACCCACATAATAGCCACGGCAGTGGTCGCACTTTCTTGAAGTAGGTTGCGTTCAGAAAATCACTCAACGTCGGGGGACACTTTGTTGGCATTTTGAGAGTCATCCAGCTCCTAGTTCGTTTCCTGTACTGTTCTCTGCTTATCAATGTTCGCTTACAGACAGTGTTCGCGAGAGCAATAAGTGCCGGACTGACAACACAAAGAAAAGAAAAAAAAATAATCTCGACGTTTTGCCTTAGCAGGGTCAAATATACAAAAAGCGAAATAAACATGTCTACTTTTTGTGTGTGTCCACTTCTCATTTTCTTCTATTTGTTATTTTTTTGACACTCAAGTCTGCATTGTTCTCGTTGGGCGTTTCCCGGTCTGCTTGCGCCTCAGGGTCAGGGTGGCATCTTTACTTCCGTAAAACCACACCTTTTGTTTGAGGATTTTTTGGGGATCCGGCCAACTCGTCGAAAGCCAACTCGTCGACGGCCAACTCGTCGACGGCCAACTCGTCGATGGCCAATTCGTCGAAGAGGGCAATTCGTATTAGGGCAATTTGTCGAAGGGCAACTTGTCGAAAGGGAAAATTGGTCGAAGGGCGATTCGTCGAATGGGTTGAATGACGGTCCAAGGTAAAAGTTCGTGGTTCCTTTTTATCTTTTGACTTAAATTTTTATTTATGTTTGGACCAGGGTCAGCGCCTTTGTTAAGTTACAAGATTAAAAGAAAAATTACAAGAAGGCAAAGACAGGAGAGAACCTTTAGACAAGTTGAAAAATGTGTCATCTCAGGACCGTCCCTTTGTTACCTTTTTTAAGTCACTTTCGTTCACAAGAGCCGGCCAGTTCAGTGTTTTCCCGCTAGGGCCGTCGGTCTGCTGGAGTCGCGAATATTAGGTCACAACTTACCTTGCAGTGAAATTTTCAACATACAGCCGCGGCCAGTTATATTGACTGCAATACCCCGACGAGTGGCGTACATAATAGACATATCTCACCAAGCGCTCGGCACATGCATGACACCGCGTAGTAACTTTCGTTCACAAGAGCCGGCCAGTTCAGTGTTTTCCCGCTAGGGGCCGTCGGTCTGCTGGAGTCGCGATATTAAGGTCACACTTACCTTGCAGTGAAATTTTCAACATACAGCCGCGGCCAGTTTATATTGACTGCAATACCCCGACGAGTGGCGTACATAATAGACATATCTCACCAAGCGCTCGGCACATGCATGACACCGCGTAGTAACTTTCGTTCACAAGAGCCGGCCAGTTCAGTGTTTTCCCGCTAGGGGCCGTCGGTCTGCTGGAGTCGCGAATATTAAGGTCACAACTTACCTTGCAGTGAAATTTTCAACATACAGCCGCGGCCAGTTTATATTGACTGCAATACCCCGACGAGTGGCGTACATAATAGACATATCTCACCAAGCGCTCGGCACATGCATGACACCGCGTAGTAACTTTCGTTCACAAGAGCCGGCCAGTTCAGTGTTTTCCCGCTAGGGGCCGTCGGTCTGCTGGAGTCGCGAATATTAAGGTCACAACTTACCTTGCAGTGAAATTTTCAACATACAGCCGCGGCCAGTTTATATTGACTGCAATATCCCGACGAGTGGCGTACATAATAGACATATCTCACCAAGCGCTCGGCACATGCATGACACCGCGTAGTAACTTTCGTTCACAAGAGGCAAGCGTCAGTGTACGCCACGGCTCGTGTCGTCCCGTGCTCTGCAGGCGAAGAGCTGCAGCGAGGTTGTCGCACGTGCAGAAAGACGTGCTATATCCGTCGGATCATTTTTCAGCGCTCCAATCCTATCAATCGAATCTGGGAAATCCGGGAGTGCCTACAAATCCGAGCTAGAGGAACGGCATGCCAGCCGAATGCTCGGCAATTTTTCAGAGCGGCCCGAATGCCGACACGGAACCGGATACCGAGGACAAATTCCACAACCGCTGTATTGCCATGGCGCAAGCTACCGCCCGATATGAAGGGTTTAGCTAATATTATTCATCCATCCAGCGCCCCCGCCGCATGTCCGTATGGCCACAGGAAAAATGGGGGCCTTCAATGCGGACGCTGGCTCTCGCTGCGGTCCCCCGTGAAGCGCCGAACACCTCCTGTACTCACTGCACAGCACAGCGGAATCCAAACGCGGTGGAGTCCGCCGCTAAAGGGCGGTCCAAACCAACACGCAAAGTGGTGCCCGGAAACGTCCAAAACCCGAAACCGATTGTTTGTTTGTTTTAGTGGTTTTTTTTAATAATTTTCGCAGGCCGGGACAGCTGGAAAGTGTGCGGTTCTGTGTGTGTAACGGTTCAGACTGCCTCTACTCGGCAAACCGCCATCACACCCGAGCCCGAGCGCGCGCTGCGCCGCTATTCTCTTTCCTCGTTCTGCCCCAGCAACCGGCGGGCCGGCTGCTCCATCATCCTAGCAGTGGACGCGCAGCCAGCGCACCGGCGACGGGCAAAAGGGGGGTTTGAGAGGGATTAAAAAACAAAACAAAAAACAACACAAAACGTACGTTAGTCGCCACTGGCGGGAGGGAGAGCAAAAACGCCCTTACTCCGAGGGGGAGAAATCTACAAAAGCAACTGACACTTCGTGCTTTCCACTTTTGCCCGCCTCCCCCTTTCCTATGTCGTCTCCACGTTTCACCTTGCCCCACCTTGGCTCCCCTCGCAGATCAGGGAAGCGCTAAGGGAAATCTCCCCTGCGGAAAATGGAGGTTGTACGTAGGCCTTTAAGGCGCGAAACACATGTACGACGAAACCGTCCGATCCGACGTCCGATGCTACGAAACCCCCCCCCCCCCCCCCCCCCCCCCCCTAAGGTCATTTCGCCCGTCCGCACGTCGGATCAAGGGGTGTCCAAACAGGACACTACAAAACGCACGACTCCGACAAATCGTGAAAATTGAAGCGTGAGGCGTCCGCTTCAATTTTCACGATTTGTCGGAGTCGTGCGTTTTGTAGTGTCCTGTATGGACACCCCTTCAGACGGTTTCGTCGTACATGTGTTTCGCGCTGCTGTCCAAACGCGACACTCCAAGAGCGCGTGAAACGACACCTCTCCGCCATATGAAAAACGGCAATCCGCTTCCGTCCTTTTTTATTTTTTGCCGGGCGGAAAGCTTCCTTCCGCTAAGGTCCGCTTCTGTCCTTCACGGAGGCCTAGAGCATGCTCATCACGCGGGTTCGGACCTCCGACGCTGTGTTGGGTGTCAATCAATCGCTCAAGGCCCCGGCTGCTCTTCAAATCCCGAAAATGAAAAAGGGAAGGATTCGAGGGCACGGCAGAACGGATGGACAGGCCATTGGCAGGCGGCGTGTGACGTCAAGTCTGACGAGCACCGACGCGACCGACGCCAAAGAAAAGTGGAGGAGGCCAGGAGGAAAGCCGCGATGTTTCCTGGTGGATGTCCGAGCAGAAGATGGACAGCTGGACGCACGTTACCCGAAAAAGGTCACCTTTTTCGAAGGCCCCCCTTTTTCGAGTAACGAGCGCCATGGGGCGGTTAGTCCGCGAACTACAAAGGAAGGGCAGTCCAACGGGACTCCGCTCGTCAGAACACAGTGGCATCGTGCCGTTGTATCGGTTTTCATCGCTTTTTACGCCCCATGATACCAATACCGAGAAAAAGAATCGTCCAAAAAGACGAAATACGCGGAAAGATAAGCACTGTCAACGCGAAAGTGGCGACAGCGGGAAGCAAGGCCTGGGGTGAGGGTGTGCGCATGCGCGGAAGCTTACGGAAAAAAGGTCCGTTCACTTCATGTGGCGGAGAAGTGTCGCCTCCCGCGTTCTGAAGCGTCCTGTTTTGACACCCCGTTAAGAGGAACATGGCGTCCGGCGTTTGGCTCTCACATTTTATCGCGTTCGACGAGTGCAGTGGTGAGGCAAGGGCAGCTAATCATTCGAGCCCCTCCCGTCTCCTCCTCTCCCGCAGTTTCTCGGCGCATAGGTGGGAGCGGGCAGCGTTCCACTGTGCGACGTAACGTGGACGTTATCACTGGTGCATGGTGCTGCCAAGCAGCAGCCAAGGTGTAGCCAGGCTCTCATAGCGTGTTCATCCCTTCACTTTCTTTGATGACAACCTTCGAGCTCTGAGAGAAGAAGGGAAACATGTCGCGCGCTCGGTCTGCTAGCGTCGCGGAATGCCCGCGTCCCCTAATATTAGCTACGAGGTGGACTTGGAAGGCCTCCTTTGTGCAAGAGGGGACGAGTTTAGGGCGGTGGGCCTCGTTAGCTCGTTACACGAGAGGACAAGAGGCTTAATCGCTCGACGTGGCCGGACCGGAGCAGGGGCAGGCATTGTTGTCCGGCGTGATGGCGGTGCTTCTCGAGTGTGGCGCGTGCCGTGCGGTCCCGAGTGATGCTCCGGTGGCGGTGCTAATCCGGTGACGATCCGGCGGGTCACGCCTCGTGTCCCGTCGGCGCCGCTTCCGGGTGCCTCTTGGCGTGAGGGCACCTGAGTGTCGGACCGACAGCACGACGTCTAATAGAGGTCCCCGCCGCCCAGCGAACTTCGTTCCGACATGGGCGATCGCCACGCCAACAGCGCTGCCTCCAGTTGGGAGTAATTTTAATTATTTTGTGCGTATGCTTAGACAGCCGAAAGCGCCGCAATGGGCGTCTGGCCACTCAGCCATAGGTGAGAACTTTGGCCAATGTCTTTAACGTGCACCACGCGCAGTAGTAATACACAACCGTACTCCGGTACGATGCTCATCCAGATCGAAACGGGTGGGGATTAAAGGCTGGTTCACACAGACCCGTTTTGGAAGGCGTTCTGCGCGTGCGCTGTAGCTCTTTTTCACGAGATATGAGACGCCGCGCACCCATCCACAGCCGAGTGACTCGGCATTTTTCGCCTGGCTGATAAGCGCTAGAAAGGTCTATAGGCGCCGTGCGCGACCAAAAGCGTCGCTGTGGTCGAAGTTGGCGATGGGACAAACCAGCTTCTTGTATACTGATAATGCCTGCCTAATCGCCGGTTCATGACGAGGCAAATTCTGCCCATCACGGCGAGGCAAATCCTGGCCGTGCCGCCACGAAGGGAAACCATAAAAGGGCGCCACCTAAACCTGTTGGCGAGGCGAGATGGATCCATCGCCAACACCTTTGTTTTTTTTTTTTGGCAATTTTCTTAGGCAAGTGTTTTACCAGGCGATTTGCATGGAGATCTGTAGCGTTCTACTCTAACGTTTGGCTGTAACGAAAAGGCGACACCGAACAATAGGAGCCAAGCGAGAAGGGCGAAACGACAGCAGGCCCAAATGAGGAGGGTTGAAATGCTAAGGACGAAGCGGGAAAAAGCCAAATGCGACGGGTCAAAGCGAGATCTTTTTGAGAATGGTTGTTTTGGGAAGGGCCAACTGAGAAGGGCTAAACGAGAACGGGCTCAAATGATAACCTCTTCCTACTCCAGATCTCGATCCGGTTCCGAGAAAAGTCGCTCCGCCGATTTCGGCGGATTCGATCGGAAGCCAGCCTAGCCAGCCCTCGGCACGCACACGAAACTTCCTTTCTCGCCGGGCATCTCGCCTCGGAAGAATTCGTAATGACCACTCGCGAAGTACCGCCCGCTTGACGTGCTGCTGTCGCTCGATGACAGTTCGTCAAGTTGCTCGAGCAGCTCTTCCACCAGCAGAGCAGCAGCGACGACGACGATTGCTCGTGTGTCCCGCATGAATTGGACTGCCTTTTCGGACCTCCGCAGAAGAGGCCGAAAATCGAGACGTAGTTGGACATCGTTCACGAGTATTCCGATAAAGAGGCAAGTGGGCTACGCTGACTACTTATCGCTTATCCGACACGTATCTTTCGCATCATGATTCACTTTGCTCGTCCGTTGCACACGTGTTGTTAGCGCCGCGATTCCGAAAATATGTGCTTCGAGATCTGGGACTGTGGGAAAGGGGCTTCGCGGGAAGGTGAATGACGGGAAGACACGCGCCGATCCCGGAGGAGTGTTCATGTTCTACTGGGGACCCGGAGGCGGAGCGACTCCGTTCGGACCGCGTGCTCCATATCGGATCGACTGATCCCCGCGCGCTCCAAAACGACCGGTGGAATTCGCCATAAAATAGCCGAGCGCCTTTTGTGGCCGATTCACACGACGGACTGTCCCCGCGGATCGTCCGTCTCTGCGTGCGTTTGTAGACGAACTACGAATATGATTATCCGCTTTAACGTCCCCCGATGCTGTGCAAACGTAGTTGATAGATTTTTGCTGCACGGACAAATTGTTAAGAAAACATTGACTGAAGCCGAGAAGCGTTAGCTAGAGTCACTAAGCGTTAACCATGAATCGCCTCGACTTGTGACCACGTGTATAGTCAGATGTTCTGCTCGTGCCGCCGGTGTTCGTCGCGGTCAGGCGTACATAACAATAAAAATAGTAATAATAATAACAATAATAGTAATGATGATGAACCGAGTCCACCCGTAGCTCAAGCCGACGGAGCGCCATCATATGCACGGACTAAAAGCGCAAGGTTATGGCCTATCCGCTGTGCTTTATTGGTTTATCCTTTGAGAGCTTTGGCACAGAGACGACGCGCCGTGACGTTGCACTTTTGGCGCTGCTCTTAGCGTCCGATGCGCTCGCTCTGTCTTCGGATTAAACGGATTACACGGGATCTAGTTATATATTTTTACGCATCCCGATAAGGTCTGAAATCTATCCTAAGAAGACAAACAAAAACCGCCCGCTCATCTTTTTTTTGTTTATAATTTTGCAACGGACATTAAATTTCTGGCTCGCTATCCTTTTGTCATATTTATGGTGTCACATCGCTCGATCGCTTATTTCTGCGGTTATCTTTTATCGCCTACCCCGGAGGTAACTTCAAATAAAGAAGTTGCACTTATTTGCTTTCCTCCTTATGCGAACCTATACGTATGCTAGCACGTAAGAAACGATGGAAACGCCGCCCGCCTTGGTGTTTCTCCGAGGGAAGGTAGTAAACAAAAGGGAAAATACCTCAACCACATAACGTATTAGGCAAAAAAAAAAAAAAAAAATTAAAAAAATTTCAAAACAAACAATTTACTGCCATCTTAGAAATTATGCGGCTTGTGAATTTAGCTCACGTTTTCCCCTCATTTTCGTTCACCGTTTGGCAGATAATCTACCGGGTGTGTTTTTGTTCGGTTTTGTAATGGATGATGTCTCATTTAAGACATCATCCATTACGATCTTTATCTGAGGCACCTTTTATTCCGAAGAATGCGTGTCTCGAATGTGGCATTTCTATTTGCTTCAACCTATCATCTCCCTTCCATCGGTTTGATAACATGAGTTTTGATAGTTGCGTAAAGTTGCGGTCTTCAAGCAATAGGGCGCCCTATTGTTTGAAGACCGGTGGCTTCGCTGCGTTTCCATAGGAGTTAAGCCTTTTTATTTATTTTTGCCTTTTCCTCAGGTAAGTTCACTCTTTGCAAGTTTTATAGAAAAAGATGCACCACCTGTGGGCAACGCTGCACAAAATCGTAGTGCGATAGGTTAAGAAACCGACTTTTCCGGTTGATTCAAAGAGCTTGGCCGCTATGTGAGACACCCTGTACTATGCGAAAATTCGAATATTTGCACAACACAAGAGTTTTCTCTCGTTCTTTTTGATATCCTCGTTTGTGCTTTTGGCGCGTGTCACGGCGCCGATCTTTTTACGAGCGCTTATTTTTTGCGTTGGTAGCAGCGGGCATGCGGTCCTGGCGTCACAAGAAAGACCACGGCCATCCGCGGCCCGGCCTCCGCGGGCCAGAGCTAGTCCGCGGGCCGGGGTTTGGAGACGCCCGCTTCATCCAATTAACCGGTTAAAGAAATTTATCGCCATTAAAGCATTAAACGATTAATCGGAAGGTTAATCGAGCAGTTTCCGAGCCCCGTGCCATCCCTTTGCAGAGAGAAGGTGGATATTTGCTAAAAACGCTTGTCGACTTTCGTGAAGTTTTCGTAGATGGTTCTCGCGCTCCGATAGCGATGGCCGCTACTCCGCCTTTCCGTATGCGCGCTGTCGTTTTTGGTCATGTTTATCGGAGCGCTGTCCCAAACTTCCTGGTGTAACCGGATTCTGATACAAACGGCCAACAGACGTCGTCTCCCATTGTGCTTCGCTTTTGAACGTTTTCTTTCATTTTGTGATTTTAATTGGTGGGGAGGTGTCTTGCAATGGAGGGTTATCCGGGGTTCTTGAGTGCTTATCCTCAGCCGAAAGAGACATATTGTAGATACAGGTAATGCTCATGCGAGCTGGTGCAAGTTTACCGTAGGAAACGTTCTGACACTGTCCCAGTCTCGGGTTAATTTCACTAGGCATAGCGTGCTGGATTGGTACGACGAGAGTGATCAGTGATTTCCCTACACACCCCGGGGGGGGGGGGGGGGCTTATTTTCTGAAGGTACCCCCTTAATTAACAAAGACTCCTCTATCCTCAATGCCCCCCTCCCCTAACCTCCCTCCCCCCTAAAAATATAGACCCCCCCCCCCCCCCCCTAATTTCAATTCCTGGGGAAACCCCTGAGAGTGATGCAACATCCACTCCGAAGGTGAATGTCGGTCAGCATCGATCAGCGCTGGACTGAACGGGACGAGTGGTTGTAAAGGTTCACAGACTCCTACAAACTGCCCCTTTTCTCTCGTAAATGCAGGGAGGTCGGATTGTTTTTGCCTGTATGCCTTGCTGTCATTTGAGTGACCGTGGCTTTTTGTGGGGCGCTGGCGGTTGTTAAAGGGGTACTGACACCCCAAAGGTCGTATTTTTTGTTGTTGTCTAAAACGATGCAAGTTGTAGTCATATATACACAAAAAACACCACAGCGCGGAAAAATATTTTCCCACACGCGCGCGCGAGCCTTTTTATTTTTGGCGCTTTTAATCTCTCCCTCTTCTCACCTCCTCGCTTCTTTTTATTTTAGACGTCAGAAAATATGAAATTTAGATGCTTTGTAAGCGGCATTTCTATATTTAATAACGGCATTCGTAAAACATGTTTTTTAACGCAATTGCGAACGCACTACGGCCGTTCTTTTTGAAATACCGAAAATCGAAGTTCTTTTTTCTAGGTGCCCAACGACCTTTCAGATTTCGAAAAGGAAATCGTCAAACGGTCAAAACAACTGGGTTTGGTGTCAGCATACCGTAGTTTCGGTTGTGACTCCGCCAGGCACGTAGCCAGGATTTTGTTTCGGGGGGGGGGGGGGGGGGGGGGGGGGCCCACCCATGACAAAATGCTGTATGAGGGGGAGGGGGGAGAGGAGGTCCCAGCAAAATGGACGATTGCGGGGGAAGCCCGGGCCCCATGCCCCCCCCCCCCCCCCCCCGGATACGTGCCTGGACTCCGCCGTTGCAGCCTTTCACGCGGAACCGGCGCGACGTGGTCCGTCACGTCGCTTACAAAAAGTCCACTGCGCGTTCTCTTCGAGCTCACACCTTTTCAAAGAATTTGAGATATCTGCAAAAGAACTTCCAACTCGAAAGTGAAGCGTCGTCTGCTCACAACGATAGGCGGGAGGCACGGAGGAGTGTGGTTGATCGCGGGACTCGGGCGAACACGTCACTTCGGGTCGGGATGGAGGCGTGAGAGAAACTCGAGTTGCAGGACGACTCAATCTTTGGCGTCACTGCACTGGCGCGGATCGCGCGGAAACTTCAAATTCGACTTCCGGATTTTTTTTACTAATATTGGGTTTTTAAGTTTCGAATTTTTGAGGGTAATCTCCAGGCATCGTTTTCAATCGTTTCGGATAATAATCTAAAAAAAAAAAAAACTATTTTTTTTTATCTGTCAGTGTTGTCAGTTAGATAGCCTAGTGTTTTCATCTGTGTTTACTAATATTTTTGTTGCGTGCGTGTGATAGTGGAGCTGAAGTCAGCGCGCCGTTGATAGTTACCGCGTTCGCCACGGTCTCGTTTCTTCTCGGCTTACCCGTCGGTGGCGTCGATTCGATATCGGTCATTGCGGCGGCGGCGTCCACTGCTGCGGTGCCAGCGAGTTCTATCTCCGACCTCGCGTCAATGCATTGTCGTTCCAGCCGTGCCCGAGTGTGGGCGCTGAGAACAGACGGGGCCCGCAGTCTGTCTGACAAATGAGGCGACGTAAGGAAATAAATTACGCTGCTCGTGGCGGTGACTGGCGAGCGAGGTGCGGTCACTACTCCGGTTGGACAATGTGGGTTAGTGTATGGCGGTTACGCTTCCCTGGACACTCCTGCGTCTCCTGTGTGATTCGACTGTAGAACCGCAGCCCGTTAAAATGTACACTAGCTTTTTCGGGCGTTTGTTCAGGCCGGGTGACCCGGAGGTTAGCATAAGTATCTTGGCAGCCGTTTTATTCGGGCAAGTTTCAACGTCCAAGCCGCGGCACGAACCCCACCGTGAAACTTGGCCTTGTTTTCTTTCAATGCACGCTCGCAGCTGAATGATATAGGCGAGCACAACGGAAAGAAATGATTTCTCGAGTTGTTAAAAACGAATGTGTTACGAATACGGGGCAGTGTTTTCATGTTTTGTTTCAGTGCCACGGAGCTTTATGAACATAAAAATATTCTAAGTATATCTCGGTAACTAAGACGTATATACTCACTATGCGACCCTAGAGTCTAGACCCTAGAGTCTATTCATCCGTAAATAAAATTTCTTTCACACTTTTCTTATAGTTAAGGGGTGACCTGGCACTATTTAGAAAGTCTAAAACAGATGGATGTTGGTTCAAAAAATTTGGTATCTAAAAACTTAGCTTCTGATCTCCATAATTTGTCCGTGAACGAGATTTCATTATTACATTTTGTCTTAAATTGTACGGGTCAATTTTTATGGGGTACTTTGCATGGGGTACATTGTGACACATGTGTGTCATATGGCGCTGCCGCTCCGAGCCAAGACATGAGTAACACAATTTGAGGCCTTTTAGAAGGTGCGCCGGAACTAAAGCTCCGAATTGAACGAATCGTTTTTGGGAGACTGACCGTTCTACAGAAAGGATATCGGACTCCCTTCATTGGCATTCAGGCCGCGGTCCTCAGCCAAACGAGCCGGGGTCGCCTTCCTGACTGACTGGCATTGTTGAACCGAACTCGAGAATGCAACCATTTATGAAACGTGTGCCTAATTAATTTTAAGTACTTAACTAAAACACAGTAACGTAACTCGTAAGTCACGTTACAGTTATTTGGGCGTCACCACTATACGTGAGAATAGTTAGCATATGTTCTTCAGTAGCGACTTCCCAGCGGTGCTCTGTCGCCCCCACTGTTGTTTGTAAACATGAGCTTGCGTCACAGCGTGTTATCATAACAAAAATAGATATATATTTATATATATATATATATTTTTTATGCACGGGACGCGCATTTCCGGCTTTTGTTCTGGAGCAGTTTCTCTGGGGTCTGGGCGGCGTGGGAACGCTTCGGGTTTCGGTTTCATGTCGGCGGCGCGGCGACGGCGCCCTCCACCCGAGGGGCAGAGCATGCATGCGTCGGCCGGCGCGCCTTTTCTCTTTGTTTTCGCTCGGCATAATTTTGTTCCTCTCCGCGCTGGCCGCTTCCTCCTCCTCGACGCGCGGCCCAGAGTTGGCCAAGAGGAAGCCAGGAGGGAGCGAAAATATGGCGCTCTTTGGAAATGCGGTGCACGCGCGCACGCGCCGCTGCAGGGGGAGATGGCCAAACCTCGGCGCGTGACGGGAATCTCCCTTTCTTCGTTTTTCCTCTTGGCCGCGAGGACTTGAATTTCGCCCTCTTTGATTTGCCGGGATAAGAGTTCTTTGCAACTCGGAGCGTTCGTGCGCTGCGGCATGCACGCGGTGGAGTCGCTTCGCGGCGACGCCCGGAGATACTGGTGCATTTCTTTTCTTTTTATTGTTATTTTAGGCTCGATATAATTGTTAATAGCTGATACCCATCGACGGATGACCTGCTCATGCACCCTTCCCGTGTTTTTCTCCCAGGTAAAAAAAAAAACAACAACAAATAAGTGAACAAAGAAGTTGAACGGGCGATCAGGCGCTGACGATGGAACGTGAGTCTATTGACTTATAGTAATAGATTTAATGATCGATAATTTCGAATCGATTCACTTTAAATTGGTTCATCGGTTACGGTCATTTGCCGAACGTCATCGATCACTCAGGGCGGAATTCACTCGTCCGGGTGATCTGTGGCCGTAATCCGCTCAAAAGGCGCACCCTAGTTTAAAATAATAATAATAATAATTCTATCGAGCACCGTCGGAGCGGTAGCTCAAACGCGCTCGAGGAAGCCTCGATCTGACCGCCCGGCATCTCCGTATACGCAGAGGCTCGCTCGCGCTTTCTTCGCGGGCTCGTTGTAATGGGCGCGCATTAATCGGCGTTCGAGAATAATCGCCGATAAATGAAGGTTCGAGCGGTGCAGCCGGGCTTTTAATGACAGCGTGGCGACTCGCGGATGATGAAGTCTCCTCGCTGTCGCGACCAGCGTCTCGGCCGACGCGCCCGGCGATGGTATCGCGAAGCGGCATTCCGCCTCGCTGCAGGTCGCTACCCGCTCGTTGCGTACACGCTGCGCAGGTGTCGTTCGCCGAGCCGCTGTGCCGCGAAGAACCCCGCTGCGTCGAAGGTCCTTCCGCGCGTTTAAACCCACTTAGCGGGCGGCGAGGTGTACGGGACAATGGGTCGACGACGACGCCTTCTAAGAATACGCTGTCGGAGAGCTTGTTTGTTCCAGACCTGTAGCCCTCGCGCATGCGTCCGAGGACTCCATCTGTTGGGTGGCCCCGATAGTCGGCGTTGCCTTCGTCTCCGAGCGCTAAATTGTAACGCGTACAAAACTAAAAAAATAAAAAAATAAAAATAAAGGCTGGGTTTTTGCGGTGTTTTGCCGCGGACTAAGTAAAAATCCGGTAGCATCGCTTCCCTTCTATGAGGGCCATATTTTGCCGATTAAATGGCGACGAACCCCCAATGTGGGTGACCCTTGCCGGTTTCCTTTCTTGACACGACCTTCCGTGGTCGCAGAACGAGCCTTTCCTAAAAGTGCGTGGCTCCTCCGGCGTTTCTTCGCCACGTCGAGTCCTACTCAGTACGTCGGCGCTTCTGTTCAGCTTTCTCTTCTCGTCGTGAAGACTGCTCTTGTCTCGCCATCCGTGCGTGCGTTTCGGTATGGCGACTGAGGTTTATTAGCTAACAAATGCCATTAAAAAAAAAACGAAAAAAGAAATGAGGGCTGTGATGTGATTGTTGCTCCAAACTGCTTACCCCGCTACATCCCGCTACATTTCGCCAAAGTATGAGGAAGTTTTGGCCAACATTGCACCAAAAGCTTTTTTCAATGTATTACTAGGGAAGAGAGAGTAAGTCAAGCCCCGCTACACTGCCGATCGTTGCGGTAGGCGTATGCGAATTTTCGAAACTTTCGATTATATCCTCAAAACACACATCGTATTTGATTTGATCTCTGTATCAAACATCAACAGTACTGGAAGTTTCGCAGTATTTCTCAACGTTTGTGGTCCGTCTTGACTGCAGGTTAGCTAGCTTCGTTGAGTGCGCTTCTCCCTGCGACCTGGTGTACTGCAGTGAAGCAAGAAGCGCGGAGTAGGCATCCCCATTTGGCGCAGAAACGCGGATGAGAGGACAAACCGCGTAGCCTCGCCCTTGTTGCACGTGTGGGAACTTTAGCGCTTCACCGTGCTTACCACCTGCTCCGAGTCTTTCGAGTATTCACTGATCTAGTGGCTTTTGATGACGCTCAGCAAGTTTATAATTGGAACCACGTGTCTATCTTCACAAATTGATTACTTAAAAAAGTTTACTTAATTATCCCACTGATCGTTACGGTTAGCCCCCTCTATACTGCGCCCCCCTGGCTGTACAACTCGCCTGCACAAACCGCACTAGTGTAGCTCTTACTCCCTTTTTTAAAACAAATCTGTAAAGCTTAAAATGAAACACCCTGTGAATTGTATACTGCAATGTTCTGACGATATCTTTTCAAATTCGAGATCTATCGAGGGTACTCGAGTATTGCGAGAAGACTTTTATTGGCTGTTCTATATGCTTATTTTTGTCGAGTTCGTTCGGTTCCATGCGTTCCATGCCACGTTCAATACCATTAAAACGAAGCGGGAGCAGTAAATGCGAGCTTGGGAATAACCTACGACTGAATGCAGGCGGTCTATTGGGCCGGCGAGCACGCAGCTTCCTCCGCCCTGTGAGCGCAGTGGTGAAGCGAGCATAGAGTGTCCGTCTTCATTCACGCAGCTGCGTAGAACTACGTTTGGCTACGTTCGGAGCACTCAACGTATACCCGTTAGACTACTACGTTATGAGGACGTCAAGTTAGCACCCACTCTTAGTCTGTGCCTCGGCCAATGAACGTTTGCCGCGTGCCAAGGAGTGACGTCGTACAAGCGAAGTCGAACGCAGCGACACGTGTGAATGGGGTGGTGGCATTGGGTCAGTTTGTAGTGACACGATGCTTCTTTGCGCTGAAGCGTGTCCAAGAGCGCCTGTCGGATCAAGCGCTTAGCGTTGTCTGCTGCGAAGACGCTGCAGTTTCAGTTTTCTTCCTCTTTTTTCGGATCTCACGTACTCTCGCCATCATGCTCGAAAAAGAGTGGCACCACTCTGGCAGCGAAAATATTGAGACACCGTAGTTTGCACGGTTTCAACGGCGTATCAAAGGCAGTCACTGAGGCGGCGTTGAATGAAATGTCTCAGGCGCATGGATGCTGGGAATTGCTTCGTTTTCATCTGCCGTGTGTGAGCGCGAGAAAATCGCCCACGTCTCGTACGAAAACCCCTGACTGGCATACAGGCGCCACCCGACCAATTGCAGCGCCTCTCGGCGCTTGACTGTGGCATTGGTGCCATGTTTACTCATATGTAGTTACGTTTGCGTCGGCACACACCCTATCAACAAACCCTCTTTCTTTATTTTCTGCGAGAGAAGCTCTGCCCCCCATAAGCACGAAGGCCCTTTTTGATTGTTAGATTTGGATCGTGTCGTTGGTCGAGTGGCGAGACTTGAGGAGATGGCAGGGTTGCTTTTAAATATTACCCGGGAAGTTTAATAACTGAATTATGCTGGGTTACAAAATGATTGGGGAAAAGAGGTTTCTCCCGTCCGTTCGGTTCGATGCCAAGCCCGAAAACCCGAACCCGACCCGACTGTTGGGCCGAGCTCGGGCCAATATATGAGCGCCTTGTTCGGGCTCGGGTCGGGCCGGGATTGAGGAGCCGAGACCTTACTCAATCTAGGTTTTAGGAACTGCGGTACACTCCCTCGAAATCTTTGAACACGAAAAAAGTAGCGGAAAGCGAGTACACGTTGCTACGCTGAAAATGCCGACGCAGGTTAATAATGATGGTGGCAAACTTATGTTTTATCCTCCGGAATCAATTTCGCTTAGTAGATCATTGCTTGTCGCGGGCTGTTTTTGTTTTTTGTTTCTATTCCGGATAACTCGTAAAATAAATTACTGCGTGTTGTTTTATTTACTCGAAGAAGTGGTGAAGTTGCGTAAATCGAGTCTGTTTACTGATATCTACTCAATCATTATAGATACGGTTCCTGAGCGGGAATAGTACTGTCTTCGTTCTTTTTTTCTTAAAACGGGGTGGGATATAATTCCCAGCGGAAGGAAATGTGGTTTGCCTTGAATCGTGTCATGTAAATGGAAGGTGGAATTTAATCGAAAACATGTAGATGATTGAACATTACTGATCGAATGAAATGATTGTTACGAAGTTGTCGAAAGACAATATATTTTTGTCAGCTCTAGGATTCAACTCCGGGTCTCCTAATTAACGGAGGCCCGGAGCTTTACCACACACACATAAAAAAAAAAAAAGGTTGTCAACTTTTGCCACACTATCGTGGCTAAGGCGTTGGTACTAATGCAGAATGTGTGTTGCTCCGAACATCAGCCGAAGATTAAATTATGGGACCGCTTTCGTTCGCGTGATTGTCAACCCCCTTCTAGACTTGAATGAACTTGCTCTGAAATTACAACCTCGCTTCATTTTTGTTCAGATTCAGCATTGGAAGGGTTCGATCCCCAAACCGCGATCCACGCTTTTTTTTTTTTTTTTCTCGCGAATTTTTGAATGACAGCCACTTCCGTCTCCAAGAATGGCGTACATAGCCATCCATAAAATACTCTTTGTTAGGAAAGGTGGGTTCGGCCCGGGTTGAGCTTATGCCGGGTTCGAGCCGGAATACTTATCGGTCGGGTCGGGTTCGGGCCGACGTACACGCACCACAGTCGGGTTCGGGCCGGGTTTGGGCCACTACTTAATCGGGCCTGGGTCGGGTCGGGCCTTAAAATTCCGACCCATCTGATCTCTACCTCGAACCCTCGGCTTCGACGGAGGGAGTCATGTAGCAGGAGTCGGGGTAATGGGAAAGGGTCGTGTGGTGGCGGGAAATTGGGAAACAACGAGCAAGGGCAGGCCTCATGGCTGGGTCGCGCCAGTGGGTTACGTTGTACTGTCCGGGAATTCGGCATTTCGTCCGCGTGTTTGTCCGGCGGGGTCGCTGCCTTCAAATACTGGTCGCTGCCGCGATGAAAACACATCTCCTGGCATCATTGAAATCGGTACACCGCGAAACGTGCCTCGCTTGGAAATTAACATGTTCGTCACATGGATGGTATCTGGAGTTGACCAGAAGAGGTCCACTGGGACAACTGTTCTGCGTCCTATAAACTGTCCCGCATTGTCTCCCGGAGCGGTGCAGCCGAGTGGCGAGGGGACATCGAGCGACGGAGCGCCACTGGCGAACTGACGATTGATGCGTCCGATGCGCGACTCGGGTAGGCGGGAACGCGGGTACGGTGCCACTGACACGCGACAAGACGGAGCGTGCGCTCGCTTCCTGCAGAGGGTGCCGCCCCTGGGCTGGGGGATGCTCGCAACCGCCGCCCCGCTAATTTTCCCCGCAACTGGGGCGAGCGTTTTCCTTGCCATTGGGTGTTTCCCCTCGAGCCCAGCACGCTCGGGCGAAGCGGACGAGGGGAGAGGAACCGATTACGGAATATCCTTTTTCCCGGCGGGTGCGAAGCGCTCCTCGTCTTACTCGACGCATCGCGAGTGAGGAAAAAGTCTGCCCCGTCTGAAACAATTTGGAGCCACCCGCGGACGCGGCGACGACAGCGTGTCTCGCCCCGTTTCTCCGCTGCGTGCCTTTCTGAGCGAGGCAGCGTCTCCCCGAGGCAGCGTCGTCCTACGCGGTTTGTGACTTCTTCCGACGCCTTTCGACGGGCCTGGCAAAGTCGGCGCGGGATCGCCACCTATCGCCCGAGGAGCCAACTGCTCCTTTGCAGAGTTTACCGGCGAGGCGATTGAAACCTAAACTGGAGATCGGGCTTGACCTAGCAGTACCCTGATCGTGTTTTGTCGGTCTCCGGTTTGACCTTTGGTCATCAGCATTGACAGAAATGAAACTCTGCACTGTCGGTGGGGTCTTCTGCGTCACACTGTTGTCATTGCTGCTTCATAGCGGGACGCCGAACTGAACTGCTGCATTCTGCTACATTTCGCCGATTTGTGAGGAATTTGCGCCATTATCGCTCAAAAATTGAAATAACATCAATATTGAGCTCTGCTGCACTGCCGAAGCGTTACAGTAAGGTTGCGCAATTTTTCTGAATTTTACAGCATTCCAATAACATGCTAGTCGCTTCGATCTTCGTGTCGAATATCGTCAACACTCGACAGTTGTGCAGTATTTATCGTCTTTCCAGGTTTGTTAATGCGTGTCAGATAGCCCTGTTGAGTGCGCTTCGTAGTGCGCATGGGTGCACTGCGGAGAAGCGACGCCCGTGGAATAGGCGGCGTCGTCTATCTCGCTTCGCGGCAGCGCATCCGCGTGCTTGGGGACTTGAGGGAAAAGCACTCTTCCAGAGCGGGATGGAGCGTACCCACGCGTCGTCTTTTTAACATAAATAAAGCCTGCGCTGATCTTGGAACCTTGCAGTCTGATGTTTCCAAATAATACCTCGGCTATCGTATATGATGGATTGTGATATCCTGGCCACTTGCATACATCATCAGTCATGATTTTTGTTTCCAAAGAATCTAAGGAAGGATACTTGAGTATAGTACACCTATAACGAGATAATTTCTAATGCTACGCCTCGATGAGGCGTAGCTGGACTATGCTGCAGATTTAAGTTCCATGCCAAATATTTCATTCTGCTATTGTATATGCCTTGAACTGTTCGAGCGTACAGTTAATATAGATTAAACTACAACCCAATGAGCTTTAGCAGGTGCGCGAACTGTTCGAGGGTACAGTTAATATAGATTAAACTACAACCCAATGAGCTTTAGCGGTGCGCGAACTGTTCGAGGGTACAGTTAATATAGATTAAACTACAACCCAATGAGCTTTAGCGGTGCGCGAATAAAAGCATTAGAATAACCTCAACAAGTTCAGCTGGGGAATGCCATTGATGCGCATAAATAAATGACAAAAGTTTTGAGTTTGGACTGAATTAGGAATTGTACAATTGTATTACAATCTTCAAAACTTGAACAAAACATCCAATTTAGTGCTAAAAGAAACCCCCTTAAATAGCCACTTACGAATGTTAATGGCTTTCATCACTCAGCATGTGTTTCAAAAGTGGCGGCTTTAGTGGGCCTTTCTAAGCAAAAAAAAAGGGCTCTCATTTACTTTTTATTTCATGTTTTATTACTTTTTTGCGCAATTAAATTTTTTAATTGCTATTTTCTGTTTGAGCTCTTCTTTCTCTTTTCTTTACTTTTTTTTTTACAATGTCACGGATCATGCTTTATTTATGTTCCATATTCACATCTGATCATGTTTTTAGTTTGCTTTTCCTTGCGCACCACATTCTTATCCCACAGCATATTTCTGGTAACACCAACTGTGCATGTTCCTATGTGTTCTATATTTACATTGGAATGCATATTCCTGACAAGAGGCACACCGGTGCCTCTGCAGGCTTGCAGGAGGGCACCCCCAAAAGTGAAATAAATATATATATATAAAATAGCAACATTCTCGTTTCTGTGTTTGGTGATTTCAAGCGAAAATAAGCTGGTTGAATGTTTGATGTACTCAAACTGTCTGCTGTGCCATGAAACCAAGGAGTGGTTGCCCAGGAGTACTAAGGCAGAGAAGGTATTGTCTTTTGGTTGGATAGTTCTGCACATGGGTTTTAACATACTAGTATTTTCAGTGGAGCGAATTAAATTGAGTATATGCTTATGCTCCAAAAGGTATCTTTGCTGCTCCAAAAAGGGCTCCAAAATGATCTGGATTACTTACATCACTGGACCCTGGTGTTGTCAATCTCAACACATTTTCTTGGTTCCTAATTGTTTATTTAGCATGTGTCCCTTTACTGTCAATTTCATCCTGTTCCTCGTGTTACCACCTGTCAATATCAGTTACTATGAACCTCTCAACTGTTGTCTGTATTGCCAGTCCTTTCCTTGTTCACTCAGTGTTGGCCGTCCTTGGACTTGTCAGCATTACTCTGTATATGGACCCCTGCCAGATCGTTCAAATATTTTTAACCTTCTATGGTTGAATGATTTTTTTATTACCTTGTATGTTCTGTACCACATTGATAATGTCCACAGCTAAGATGCACCAATATAGATTTGGATTTAACACCTTCGGGCATCAAAGCACTGATACACTTTCAAAGCTTTTGAATACACATTCTGAAGCCAACTTGGTAACATTGCTTCCATTTTAGTAGAATTGCTATTATAATGAAAGTCATAATTTATTTATAGTAGTTTAACAGTTTATCATGTGTTGAAAGAAAAAAGAGGTAGTGATGCTGCTTGAGATGATTATTATGGTAATTTTAAATGGACTCTCGGTGAATGAGCATATATTGTTTGTAACTGTTTGTTTTGATTGCAAGTTATTTTTCTGGTGGCTTTTTCAGTCAATTAGGGTTTAAAGTTCAGAGCTTAATAATTGTTTATCGCAACTTTTTTCACTAATTAGGTTAGGTATGACAAAGGCACTGCCATAGTTGCTTAGCTCAGGAATATTTCTTGAGTTGGATGAACAAACAGCATGCATCCAAGGCAGCTTGAAACCTAAAGGTTTTTTTTTGGCAGATTTTGTAATTTGTAAAATAAAGGTCTTTGCATAAAAATAGATAATGGTTGCAACATACTTGCAATGGATTAAAGTAACCTTGCTTTATACACTTTTGGAGTGCATAATTAGGAGACATCATTATCAATTCATCTATGTGAATGTAACATGAATAAAGACAAAAGAAATATAACTCATTTGCTATGCCAGGCTGGAATGCCTGAGAGCTCTTTCTTGTCCAGCTCTGAGCGAGCTAACATGTCAAACGATTGTTTCTGCATCTCGAGCACCCCTAAAGGTCCAATGCATGCACCTAACTCTCCCCCTTCTTTCATAATTCCCCATGCCACCTGCTTTTTATTCTTAGCAGTGGCTTCCAAACTATCCCAGCATTGTCTCATTCTTATCTCTTTCAAGGAATATAACGCAAGGCGTGTGCCTGTGCCAGCTACTTACCCTGGAGAAGGGAAAAAAAATTATAATTTTTTCTTTCCCATAATGTGAAAACTGGATGCTTTGTGCCAGCTCACCCAAGTTTTACCTTCAGTTGCTTTTATTTTACCTATTTTGCCCGGTTCATTACCATTCATACTCGAAAAGGGCTTTCGTGGGAGCATGAGAGTAGCAGCCGATTTTAGGGTAAGAGACTCGGCTTCTTTTGACCCCTGTCTCTTAGCGAAAAGTCTGTTGCCAGATTCACCCTTAGCAGGACGCAACATACTATGAGAATACATGGGCAAACAAGTGATAGCCATTATTTTGTAGTGTAAACAAGTGATTGTAATTTCTTTTGTTGTCATTTTTCTCTTACAATCGAAAGACTCATTAAAGTTGCTAGTTTGATAGAAGGTGCTCATTTGGGGAGCTAACTCAAGCGGTGAAGTTTGACACCTACCACTATCCTTTCGGAGTAAAATGCAAAAAAGCTCCAATGTCATGTTTGTGCTGGCAGCATCATGCAGTTTATGCACTCAAAGTAGTTCTTTGTAAACTTTTAGTAAACTCAAAAGGTACACTTTCTGAATAATACCTTTTGTATCATAATATTCCAGAATTAATACACTTTTAGTGTATTTCCCCTTGCCATGTGTAAGACATTAGCGAGACCTCTCTCCAAGGATTTCAGAAGATCCCTTATCAGCTTCTTCTTATGCAGCTTCAACTACCATATTATCCGGACTATAGCCTGCAGAAACAAATTTTGGTTACAAAAATGTTTTTTTCTATAGATAATTTTCACCTGATGCATTCTAGTCTGCACCTAAAAAATTCTTATACGCAGCGGACCTTGATAAATCCTCCCAGTTTTAGACAACAAAGAAGCTTCCATAATAATAATAATAATAATAATAATAATAATAATAAGTAATAATAATAATCTTTATTTTGGGTGCCTTCCCCTTGGTGCACCAACACAAACAATAAAACCAGCAAGCACAAAAAAAAAATCCTAAACAAAGATAAAGTTGAGAGACAAGTGGAAGATTATCCAAATTCATACTACATACTGTAAACGACTAAATTTTCGCGAGGACCTAATTTTCGCGAATTTCGCGAATCGCCTACAATTTGCGAAAAATACATCCCGCGAACAATTCGGGCAATATGTGAACGCTATGGAAGCTACACTCGATTCGCGAAAATTAGAACCCGCGAATAATTTCAAATTTTCAGCTTTGGCCCGATTCGCGAAAATATGAGCCCGCGGAAATTAAGTCGTTTACAGTATTCATAATATATTAGTCATGATCCACGTACTCTGCCATTCACAAAACCCGTCGCATCTCGTCATTATGAACCACTTTGAGAAAACAAATCCTTGTACAGTCCATACCCGTAGATAGACCATGCAGCATAAAATCTAAACTTTTAAGCATGTGTACTTTGCGGGCTATAGTCGGGAAGATAGTGTATATTTGTGTTTTGTTTGGACTTGGCCGCCTCTGGCGTGAAGCGCATGGGTTGACGCCCCCCTTGTCCTTCGGTGTGCAGGTTCTTCGAAATGGCGGCTGCCCCGATGCCGGTGGTTGCCGACGGGTCCCCCGGCGGATCAGCCGCCCCCTTTCCAGAACTAGGACCCCAGCACTGACCCTCCACCATGGCGTGCTGATACTGCGCCGGAGGAAAACGGTCTGCCTCCTCCTACTTGCACGGTAAGTGAGGGGTTACCTGACTGGTCTATTCCTTGACTTCAAAATACTGCTCTGGGCTCTCTTCACTGACCTATAGCGGCCTTGGTACGGCGAAAAAACAAACAAACCATGAAACACTAAAGACGGTGCGTGAAACGGTCGTGTGGATGTAACATAAAGAGTGAATGCGATGACGAAAGGGCTTGTATGATTTTGGGGTTTATGTTGTCTGGAATGCAGGGAGTAAAAAATCTGCAGTAAACCTTTGCCCAGAAAAATGGGGAGAACTCAACAAGGTGGAAATTGACGCAGCGGAATGGAAGTGGTTTTAAGAGCGAACAAATGTTGTCGCCAGCCATCAGGTCGAGTGTACACTAAAAGGTACAACCACGCAAGTGACACGGGCCCGAACCTGCAACATCGACGCAAAAAGCAACCACCAACATTTGCAGATTACGAGTTGAAGTGATTTGAGGACAGTGATTTTTTAAACACTGGCATCCGGATCAGCTCTGCAGCTTCAGTGCATCGAATGTAAGTGGCAGCAGAGGACAAACGATCACAAGATGGCACAAGATGGCCCGTGAGGCCAGTGAGCCGAGTCCGTGGAGTCAGTCAGAGTCGTCATTCGACCTGGCAGGTCAGGAGCTGGAGTCACTCGACTCCTGCTCCTGACCTGCCAGGAGCTGGAGATTCATCTGACGCCAAGGAGCAGAGGCATTATGACTCAACACATGGCACGAGACTGACAAAGAAGGAACTTGTCACAAAGCTGTTTGATATGAATTAATAATCGTGTAATCGAGCAGAAATAAACATATTCGATTTACTAACCCTATTCACCCCCATTGCACCACTAACCACTGCAGACATCTACATACCAGTCTTTCTTTGAGATATGATTTATGCCCAGCAGTGCAGACTGAAAACACTCACACGAAAAAACATGCACCTTCGAACAAATCCAGCTCAGGTAGCAGCGGCCGCCACACTCTCGTCCGCATGGTGTCTCTCTTTGCTACTTCAACTTCTCTCTTCGAGGCAATGTCACTGATATCTTTTGGTCGCCACTTGGCCCTTTCAGCTTATGTCCTGGTGCTACCTGATATAGAGGATAGTTCTTCGGAGTGATCCCTCCGCATGGAATCATTCCTCGCCGGTATATGGTGCTGTGCCACAGACGTTGTGGGTCGTCACCTAATCGACGCCCGATCGGGTCGTGCTTCGCTCGCTCCCCAAGAAATCACCCAAACAGTGCGTGGTCAAGACAGTTTACTGTGACTCACGTCATTGAAGAGTCCCCCTGTCCTTCGTCGCTGTCGTCCGTCCGTCCGCCACTGACCACGTACACATCTGTCCGGAGCCTAGAGAGAGCCCTTGTTATAGTTTCGACCCTGGCCATCACGTGCAGCCCCCCGACCTGTTCACGTGCCACCCCCGCGATCCCTGAACGGAGGTGACGCACCAGGTGATAAGGCTCGCTCATCTGGAGATGCAGGAGAGCGGGGAAGGGGCGCCAGGACGAACGGCCGCGGGGGCGCCTAAACACATGGTGCATCCCAAAAGTAACTTCATTGATGTGCAAGTGTAACTTATTCATTTATTTCCTCCAAAAATCCTCATTGGCATTTCCGAGAGGCAGTTGAAAACTACATACATATGATAATAATATCATAGCATACTGACTCGATGACCACAAAACAGAAGCCCAGCAACTAAAAAAAACCAAAAAACAAATTACACGCAAGATTTTTTTTTTTTTTTTTTTGCAGCTTGTGAATTACGAAGGTAAACATTCCTCTGAATATTTAAGAAGCACTAAGCCTCAAGTTTGGAAGTGTTTGTTGATCTTGAGTGAGGCATTGTGATGCATAGTGCTACTAGTAATCTGAGCGTAGAAACACATATTATGTCGGAGTCGGACGAGTGACTTTTGTCGCCAGGTTTGCACACTGTTTTATGTTGGCAACTATAATAATGTTTGCATTGGGGCAAGTCGGTACATAATCAAATGAAAAAGTGAAACAGCGCAAAAGGCACGGACGAGTGGAAGGCTTTCGGGGTGGCTTTACGTGGTATAGTCCTGGTTTTGTGTTTTTGTTTTCTTCTTTCTTTTATTGTGCTCTGCTGCAGTGAAGAGAAAGAAGAAGAGAGTCGTAAGTGAGCACTGTCCATGCCCTTCTTCCACTTGTCCCTGTGTCTTTTGCGCTGTTTCACCTTTTAGTTGCCAAACTAGCATGTCAAATTCAGTAGTACTACAAGAAAAGTCTGGCTGATTTATTGGCAGGTGTAATGAGGGAAAGAGCTCACAATTGGGCTGTGACATTTTCAAAGTATGTATATTTTTATAAAATTATGTCTCTTAAGAATAAACATGCTTTCAGTTTTCTTTCATTTGCTTCATACTGAATTTTGCAACTACTAGTTCCTGCGAAAACGGGTCATGAGCCTTTTCTTTAGGCAAAACAACGACATAAATTAACTCTTAAAACGGGATTGTCCCACCCAAAATGGGACGTTTGGTCACCCTAGTTAGGTAGCTTTGTTACAGGCTTAAATTGAGCTAGTTGGTACATATTAGTGATGCATCAGCTTGAACTGACAGAAACAGACGTAGAAAGGATGGGACAATAGATAACAGTTCACTAGCAGCTTTACTTCTTTGTATGTGCAATCATTTTTCTTACAAGCAGTTCATATATACACAAAATAACTATTAGTTTTAAATAATATTTCCACAAGGAAATTATTGAGTTACCTAGGCGTGGAACACTGCAAATATTTTTCCTTTGCTGTGGATTGTGATTGACAAGTTATCTGGACATTGCACACCGCAAATACTGTTTTTCTTTTTTGTGTGGATAGTGATGGACAAGGTGCTAACACATTATTCTCCGAAGAAGAAGTGTACTAAAGCAAAGTCGTTAGGTAGTCAGCTGTTATCTATTGTCCCGCTGACGCATCACTAAGTAGGTAGCTTTGTTGCGTGTGCTTCTCACCGCTCCGTGGCGCACTGCAGTGAAGCGAGAGCCGCAGAGTCGCTATTTTACAGATCTTGCTTCACCACATTGCAGCCGCGTGCTAAGGGGAATACGTTCCTCCAGAGCAGGAAAAAAAACTTGGTATGTGCAGACGTAACAACTATACCTTGCAGTAAAATGTTCTGAACAAGGCTGTGTCTAGTATATATGATAGATGAGGGATGAATAGATGAAGGATAGATAATAAATAAATGCAATGTTTTGGCAATATTTTTTTTTTAATTTTTCAGTTTTGAGATTTAGCAAGGATTTGTGTTGCAGGATGATTTATATGGACGGCTCTGTAACCTTATATTTTTTTTATGTCAATTCTCCTGTCTGTAGTTATCACCTTTACATAAAGAGGTATTTAGCGCACAAATTAAAGAGAAGATCAGGACAGAAAAGAGTGCCTTTTCTGTCCAGTTCTTCTTCTTTCTACTTTGTGTGCTAAATACCTCAATATGTCAGACTACCAACTAGCCCAAATGTCAACTTTACCTTTACATAGGTTCCATATGTACAATGGCACAGCAAATGGAGGAAATTAAAACTAAATTAGCTGGGGCAAAAGGATGGAAACCTGGGAATAACCTTAATGGGTTTGACTGGATTGTTTCTAAGGTTTATTTATTGTTCACCTGCTGATTTTTGTTATGAGGTTCTAGACATAAAATGTTATTGATGTTAATAATTAAATGGCAAAATCTCTGTTTTTATCTGAAATAATTATTGCAGTTTCATTGCAACCTTTAGGACTTGAGTGAAACATCAATCTGGGTACTTAATAATATTCTGTTCTAATATTATTTCAGCAGAATATAATTTGGCTTACCTTTGGTTCCGTACCTAAAATAACCATTCACGGCAGTTCATACTGTCCCTCATCACTCAGAATATATGTTGTCGTGCCTAGAGTTTCTACATGCAACTAAAGAGCTAGTTAGTTTGGTGTTTAAAGTGTTTGAGGGAACCCATTGATGTGATTGCTGCTCCAAATGCGCAAACTGCACCAAGGGGCTAACCCTGCTACATCCTGCTACATTTTGCCAAAATATGGGTAATCTGCGCCAAGCCTGCGCCAAAGGACCAATTTCGGTCGCCTTTCAAAACCAAAACTAAACTGAGTACCGTAATTGAGCATGTGTGAACTAGGTGGCGCAAGCGGCCGCCCGACACAAAGTACCCTGCATCAATTGTCCATCGGTCCTGCATGGTTTTTCCCGCCGTCTCGAGTCTCGCGCTCTCGTCGTCTCGGGGGTTTTATCTTGCGTTTTTTGAATGCAAAAGCATTAACTGTCCCATGGAGCGAGCCGACGTCATCAGCTTTGAAGCCGCTCCAAACGGCACCTTAAATCCTTTTTTCAAGTGAAGCCAGCTCCTAGCTATGAAACCACGTGAAAAGCCTAGTCAAACGGCACCTAGTTTCTTCGATCCCAAAGGAGTGGATTAATCCTGATGGATTTTGGCTTGAGTCCCGTTGGCTGGCGCGCGTGGACAAGGCTCCCATTGGCCGCTGCGCGTCAGTTTCAACGACTGCCACCCATGGCGCTGCGTGTTCGTCAGCGTGCCAGTAACACGAAACGTCTAAGGTCAGAGAGGCGAGGAGAGGGCGCGCTCTGCCGTCGACTCAAATACGCTGCAGACAAAAAAGGCAGCGGAAGAATGACGTGCATGCTTTCGCATTCACAACTCATAAGAAGGGCTTAGGTGTACCTCGAGCCTTTTTTTAATTTTTTCAACGATAGATGCGGGCGTGTGTGGACGCTCCGACGCCAGTGTGCCGGGTGCCAGCCATGCCGCCATGCTGTGAAACAAAACCACATTTTTTGCACGGCGAGAGTTACTTTGTGAGCTGAAGCACTCACGCAACCACAGTCACCATAATCGCGCGACGTCGAGTGTTGCCGTCCCTACGTCGCTGCAGATAGGACGTTCACTTTCTAAACTGGAACATAAGTACTGCCGCATGTTCATCAACATTCCTGTTTTTGTTTAAATCATACGCTACTACAAAACTCCCTTTTTAACTCAAAGACTGCTTGTCAAAGTAGTGATTACCTAGGTTTCTCTCTGTGGGCTTTCTTTCGAGAGCGACCCCGGCATGTGAAAAATCTGCCGCGAAAGAAAGTTGGTGAAGAGAAGTGAGCTAAAGCAGAGAAGGCAATGTCTGCACGCTGAACCCACACAGCGGGCTTGTTTGTCTCAAGTTCAGTCATTGCACAAAGCACTTCAAGAACTCTTTGACCCTGGCTCGCGATGTCTTGCATCGATGCGCTCGGTTCTTTTTTTCTGTGTGTTTAGCTTGTACCTTGCCTGCCGGCCTGGCAAGCATGCGCCGCAGGACCGTTTTTTGTCGTATCCTGGACAGTTACATTTTTCATACAATTTTGCGAACCATATGGCGACGCAGTGGAGTGGTATGGTTTCGATTTTGATAGAACAGCCGTTGTCTCCACTTGCGCTACGAAGCACGTGCAACTGCAAGCCAGCCGAAGTTGCCCTCACGTGCTTGTGAACAACGACAAAGGCACCAGCCGCGACGCTTGCAATCCTTTGTTTTACGTTTGCTTACTTCTGACGAAAATCTGGCACGTCAGGAACCAGTAAAACGGTGGCAGGCAGTTTTTCAGAATTGCTTGGCAACACCTACAGCATTGTACACTTGTGGAATGTCTCAGCAGTTAAAACACAAGCAGCGAGTTCCGTCACAACATGTTACATCATAACACAACACAAAGTGCCCTTCGTTTGTCCAGCACTTAAAACAAAATATTTTAATTTTTCTAAGAATATTCGCTCTAAAAGCCACCTCTTCTGCTCTGAAACACTGTTTTGGCTGCTCCAAAAGCCATTTTTGCTGCTCCAAAACACTGTTTTGGCTGCTCCAAAAGGTGCTCCAAAATGGCTTAGGCCAATCACATCACTGGGAACTAAACCTGCCATGCTATTGATGCTAACAAAAGGTTGCACAGAAGAGGGAAGGCAAAGTCGACAGTGTCTCTTGGTGGATACATGGTAAGATACATGTACCTTACCATATAATATTAGCAGTGGTAGGAATGAAAATGAAGTGTATGCTTATGCTCCAAAAGTTTCTTTTTCTGCTACAAAATGGACTTTTGGCTGCTACAAAATGTGCTCCAAAAGGACTCGGACCAGTCACATCACTGAGATGTCACCACCTCAGTTTGTGAGTTGAGGGCAAGCATCTTCTACCTGTCTGTCCCATTGCACACTTTAGTCGATGGTACAGTGGAACCCACTTATGACGATAATGAGAGAACCCAAAATTTCAGTCGTTATAACTAGGGTGTATACTTTCTGGTGTTTATTTATGACAAAAATCGGCGGATGTTTATCGGTGTTTATTTATTTCGAGAATACCGGCGCTCTTCGGTGAATCCTCTCGTGCAGACGCTAAAAACGGTGATTATCGTGGAAAAAAAATTGTGAATGTAAACGACCACTGAAGACGAAAAACAGTTCACATATTATTTACATATTTTACGCAACCTCACACTTGATTATTTTAGTATCATGCAAACATTCCTGGGCTCGTGTCAAGGAAACTACACGTTGACAAAAGGAAGGAGTGACTCCTTGCTGTTGACGACCCACAATAGAGAGTTTTAGTAGGTCGTTCCGATACCTCCGTTACCCTCGATAACGATACCCGATAATGATACGATTCGTGCGCAAAGGCGTCGTCGGAGTATCGGATGTCATTATCAGAGTTGTCGGAACAATCTACTAAAACTCTCTAATATCGACGATGCCCGTTCAACATTTGCGCTGGACACGGGAAGCTTCAAAACGTCCAACGTGGCTTGGGACAATAGGGAGTTTTAGTAGACCGTTTCCGCAGCCTGCTAAGCACCCGCATAACACTTTGTAAACCGCCACAAGACCTTGAAGTATGCAGAGAAGGCTGACGGCGCGCATGAGCAGCTGCAGCATTTTCTTTATGGATACCGTAGCGGAGGAGAAAAACAATCTATTCTAACTCCCTAATACTGGTCAGCTGTGACTGGCCTATCGGGCAACTAACTGATAGTGATCTTCAAGGTCGGTGGCTTAGGAGTACCGCTGACCTTGGACAACAGTGGAACAAAGCTACTGTCCTCCAAGGGTCCAAGACCACGTAGGTCACAATTGGAAACAGGCAAAGTGCATGATTTTGGATAAGATAATGTGTTCGAGAGAAGTTTGCTTACAACTTTTTCAGCAAAAAAAAATTTCTTTTGAATGATTTTTATTTTTGTCGCCGGCGGATGTGAAGAATACAGGACTTTTTCGTTGAAAAAAACCAGCGCTTGCTCGAAAATCTTAAAGAAACGGTGTTTTTCAATTTACCCGATTTTGTATTTTCGACACCGGCGGATCTTTATCGGTGTTTATCGGTTAAAACCAAAAAGTATACAGCCTAGTTATAACTGATTATCGTTGTATCTGGACTAGAAACTGACCATTTCCAGTCTAGAAACTGATCGTTATAAGCGGTACATCGTTACATGTGGTATCGTTATAAGTGGTTTGCACTGTAGTCAGTATATCCTCCCAAGAAAAGCATCGACATCACCTCACTAATAGTGTGTGTCTCACAGGGGTTATTTGTAGGTTCGATCCCAGGATCTGCCTGTTTTGATAGGATTGAGCGTCATGCCGGCGTGTGATCGTGTAATCTCCACTACTCGATGTGCATTAAAGATTAGGTTGGCAGTAGTACTGTACTTTGCAGAATAACCTTCCAACAGCGGAGATAGGAGGTGCCACTCGAAGGCAGCCTAACTCGCCCCGCTTAAATCTCTGCGCGACAAATTCCCTTCTCTTTTTATGGGTATGCATCGGAGTGCAGTGTACAGACGACGCACTCGTCCGTTGTCATGCAGGCATCCCTTGCCTCCCTCGGGGCACAATCCGAGAGCTTTTGGCAACGGGAGAGTGCATGGTGGCAGGCTCTGGCTGGCTCGCCCGGTGGCCGCAAGACCGCTTCCTCGGCCGAAGGAAGCACGCTCGACGCGGGACCATGGGGAGCCGGGGGCACGCGGCACCGACCACGGGGAGGCGGCAGCAGGAGCCCAGGGCAGGACGGGGCACACCACACGTAGGCTAGGACCCAGCGGACACAACCGGCCACGACCACGGAACCACAACCGAGAATTTCGAATTAAAAGTATGTTGCCGACGACTGCCCGCGGCGGGAGGTCGTCGGTGGTCCTCGATGTGTTGTGGACAACCTTTGTGTGTGTTCGACTTCGCCCGTTGTCGTTGTTGCGCTCTGTCTAGGGCCCCAAAACAATAGAGGCAGTCTGCTTAACCAGAAGTCCTAGGAGCAGCGTTGGAAAACAGCAGTGTCTGGCTTGATAAAAGTATGAATGACTATTTAAACGACATCTACTATGCCTTCAATTTTATCATCACAGTAAGATTACGCCAGTGTCTTTTTTCACACCGAATGAATTTTGCGGTCGGTCGGTGGAGTGCGCAACTTTTGGCAAAGAGCATGTGTCGCAATCACGATTGAAGCAGCGTGATAGCTCTATCTGTTGCATGAAGCCTTTATTTGTTTGCATAGAAACCTCATCACTTCGTGTGATGTAGGGAAAGTTCATGTTCCTTTCCCACCCCGTTCTGTTAAGGTGTAACTTGTCGTAAGTTGTAACTCGTAAGTTCTGATAATGCAGTCGCACGCTACTAATATATGTGAATGGGCCTTTATTCATGCTTCGTACGAAGAACGGTGACATGGTAGTCAATTCAGTAATTAGCTTGACAGGCGGCATGCCAAGCACAGATGCGGTAACTCATAGTAGTATTTCAACGTAATGCAATCAAATGTTCTCAAGCGCTGCTGCATGAGTTAAGTTCTGCCAGCCGAGAAAAGTGCCTAGCGTGCGAATTCTCCTAAAGACGCATAATTGCAGGACAAAAATATAGCGAGACGTATAATGAATGAATTCTTGCAGAACAGCCTGGCCCTGTCTTTTTGCGGGCACTGTGTGTTACACAGTAAGCCACTTTTAGAGCTAACTTTTTTTTTTTTAATAATTTACAGCGGCTTATTAATATAGGGTGCACATATTCCCACATTAATATACCTAATTAAAAATAATAAGACTACACGAGTCATTTTTTTATTAATAACTTCGCAATAATTTAAGAATTTAATATACTGATAAAAACCTCTTAGCCTGGCAGATTCAGGGTCCCATTTTGACGATGAAAGGATCATCGATGCACCAAGTTTCATATTTACATGTCCAGCGATGTTTCATCGACACAGCTGCATTTCATCAACAAGACATGATCGCATCGCCATTCATATGCGACGGCAACAGCAGCTACGTTTATCGTTTGAAAAACAAAACAAACTCACTCGTGAGAGTTGATTCACAGCTTCTCGCAATCGTGTAGTGCATCGGTAAGCACAATACCAGGCGCTTCGGCCGAACTTACCTTTGCACGGCAACACCAAAAAGAATTTGACGCAGCCTAAGATCCCATAAACAACAGCACATTCATTCTGAAACCAGACGGCGTTGTGGCAATGAGGTGCCCGGATGAGGGAAAACTGGAAGTCGCCGAAAATGGGTCTATACATATGTTTAAACAAGATTTTTCACACTTCGTCTTCCCAAAATGTCTGTCAATTAAGGCCTCTTCTGCCATTCTAAATTGCTCTTCATTTTTCTACCTTCTTGGTGAAGAACATTTGTCGGTACTTTTCGTCCTTAACACCGTAAGTTTAATTTTCAGTTATAAAATTTAGAATCAGCCAAAATAGCCTTAGCCAGATAGGAAGTTACGCATATTTTATGGAACCAAACACATTACATAGATACTTCAGTCTATGCATGCATATTCAAAATTGTTTCTAAATATTGATTCAGGCACTTTTGCATCTTATCATTGCTGAGGTTATTGTAAGGCGAAGTTTTAGCTGTCCGTAATATATGAGTCTATTTGTGCATTATGGGAAACACTAACACCTTTTCTTGAGTGCTGTAACAATATGAAATCTCAGCATGCATAGTATGATGAGCACTGTAGCACGCGTGCCCATACTTGGAGCTGCTGATGATAAAAATATCAGCAGAGCTGCTCCGAGTGCCTTTTTTGCCTGGTTTGCAAACGACAAAGCTGATGTCACTGCTTCTAGAAACGTCATCCTTTGGGTCATGCCGGTAAAACATTCCAGCACACTCAGAAGTGCAGAGATGAGTCCTCAGCATGCTGCGGCTTGGTTTTAGACTTTTCATACAGGGAGACTTGAGGCGTTGTCACGGAAGTGTGACATAATGCCTCTCTCCTTGAAACAGACGCTTATGCTAGCTGGTTCTTTGCTTTTCGTGAAATGCACCTTTCAAGAACTGGTGCCACCACGTATGTCCGTCCTTGGAGCAGCCACAGCAAATGAAAATCATGGGGAGGACATTGCAAAAACCAAGTGGTATACCCATGAGCCATTCTCTCCATGTACTTGTTCTTATGGTAACACTTTCAGCAGCGGTCAAGGGGTATTGCGTGCATTCCAACCAGTCATCACTTCCTTGGTATTAGTAGTTGCGTCTCAAACAACTACTTCTTTGCTTCAAACCCACATTTGGACGGTTCGCGAAAGTTGGTTTCTCAACGTATCAGCGCTGCGATTTACCACGGAGGTGGGGCTAGGTGGTGGAAGCTCGAAGTTAATATATCGACGGCTGAACTTACCTTGTTCAAAATGAAAAAAAGAGAAACATCTTCTGAGCAACCTGCGGCTCCATTTTGCGGTCGACGCGGACGGGGCTCGTTGACTTGGAGGGGCTGCCGTTAGATGGTGCAACTGAGACACGAGAGGCTGCGGCACCATGATCGTGCATCCCCTTATGAAAGAATGGTTCAAATAAAAATACATAAAGTATTCCTGTTCGAAAAACATATTTTCTAAACACGCCCGCTGCGCTCAGCGAAGAATAGTAAAAAAAACTCTTTAGATCTTCTGCCACCGAAACTCAAATTGACGCACCCTGCGTACCTTTGGCACATACGCCATCTTTCGGCAGCACTTCCAAGTCAACAAGCACCGTCTGCGTCGCCCACGAAGGGGTGCCATAGATTGCCCAAAAAAGGTTTTCCTTTTGCTCCTTTGAATGAGGTAAGTTCATCCGTTGATACTTTAACTCCATACTTCCACCACCTAACTGCACCTCTGTAGTAAATAGCAGCGCGATACGTTGACAAACTGAATTTTGCTGACCGTCTCAAGTGAGTTAGAAACATTATTGTAAAGTCTCCTTCAATAAGACCCACTGGGAGCTCGTGGACGAGAAGGTGGCTGGCGGGTTCACTGCGCACGCTTTGGGTGCACGCTTAGGGTCATTCCATTCTACCTCGAGGGAAGGGTTCACTCCGGGTTTGGCTAAAACGCAACTTGCGCTTTATTAGTTTCTCGTTTCGGTATCGCAGCGGAGAGCAGTTCGTCAGCGTCATGCCACAGCTATGTCCTACTATTGCTGTGACAAGCCTGAGCCGAGGCGATTATTCCATTTCTGTTAAAATGTGAGAGCCGTGCCATCCTTTTTACCGGCGATTGCGCTCTTGAATGCATTTTATCTTTTAAATATTGGACTCGGGGATAACTCTAATATTTGTTCAATGGCAGTGCCTGTTCTGACATTTTACACCAGAAACAACTGATAAAAACAACAGGGATGACTATGCTTGCTTCGAGCCTTCATGACCATATCTCTGGGCATGACGCCGACGATGCGCGCTCTTCCGCTTCACCGTAACCAAGAACTGTTATGCGTGCTCAGGCTCGGCGGGCCCGGTTGAGCCCCGAGTGAGTGACTTCCCCTCGAAACAGAGTGGAATCTTCCGGAATCCAAGCAAGCAGCGCCCCGCTTGCCGCCGTCCCAGCCATCCACTCTCAGTGGGTCTTTCATATTGCTGGAGACTGTACATGCTGTATATCATGCAAATGAAAATGGTGCAGCAAGTTATCTGTGACCTTCATAAATTTTTTGGAATGTGCGTTTTTATTTCATACTCGAGTATACTACTAGAAGGTCACGCTCGATATGGAACCTTTTGCCATTTCTTTGCCCTTGAGTTTGGTATTGTTGAGAGGCTGGCTGAGTGGGCTTTGCTCTGCTTTTTCCAGACAGGAGAAGAGGCATGGAGATCCCACACGGAACCCTACAGCGAGGCACCCTGGAAGTCCGCAAAGACGACTTCTGGGAGGCCATCAGCTCCAACTATGACTACCTCATGAACGACGAGCTCATTGCTTCCTGCAGGGTCAGCAGCCTACACTTTCTGTCGCCTTCTTACTACGAGACTGTTGGGATAGAATACAAAAGAAACGAGCGATGGTTTTATCCTAAAAGCTACAACTAGTATAGACGCTTTGCAGCAGCTGTGCATGGGAACCGCCATAACCGACCGTCAGTTTGTTTCCTTTATTCCGTTTACTTCGCTTCATCATTAACATAGCAGGCCAGGTTACTGCCATTTCAGGTTCTATTGTGTTCGTCTCCCCAGCATTGACCTTTGTGGAGGCTCGTCAACGCCCGTTTCAGTGGCTCGAAATCTCGGTAAAACAAGAGAAGGTCAGCAATGGCGTCTGGAATCTGGTGCGTGTGTGAAGCGTCTATATGCATTGAGAAACGGGGTTCTCGAGAACTTGACGGTTACTGGAGTACCCTAAAGGGTTCCCCATTCTTCCAAATTTTCTCAATCGTTCTTGCCCCCAATTAAAGTATTTTTCCAGTCTAAACTCAATTTTAGAAGGTCTGAGCTATCCACCAATGCGGGACGGCATGCAAAACAGTTCCTACTATGTTTATTATCGCACTAATGCTGACACCAGGAGGGGTCCTCAGCTACCACTCGAGAGAGATAGGCGTCCCTTTAGATCAAGAAGTTTGAGATTGTGAATTCTAACTAGTGAGGATTCGTTTAGAAACGATGGACATTTTTCCCTCTTTCTTTAAAGACGAGGTTATTTTGTTTTGAAGTTGCTTTCGTTGCTCCGTAGATTGGTTCGGCTGGATTAGTTTTATGCTTACCAGTGTCACGGTCATTTGAAAAGTTTGTGACCTCTGCATGAGGGTTTCTAGCCAGGAACCTATTGACCCGTTAATTTTTGATGTCGTCTGCTTTGGAGTCGATGCAGCCTTTCCAGTAGTGATGGGCCGAACTTTTGCCGAATCGAAAGTTCGGCGCCGAATCTTGAGATTCGGCAAAGCCAAACTTTTGCCGAACTTTTTTATAGATTTGGCAAAGATTCGGCAAAAATACATTGTTACCAGACTTAACGTTGATATTTCGTTTTTTCTGGCGAAAAAAGGTTTTATGTTTCTTTTTTCTTAACTTAAATGCAACATGTAATGCATATTGACATAGTTATATATTACTAAATAAGGTGATATTCTACAAGATAATTGTATCGGTGTCGTTTTTGTGTGTTTACTGGCAATTTTAGTGACTCCTTGCAGAAGTGGCGTGACAACGAGGTTGGGTAGAAGCGAGCGTGGCGCAGACGCTCGAGAGTTTCGGTTTTGAGACATCATCAGCGCAAGCCTGCATGTGTGTGTAACATCAACCTCCTTGGTGTACATTGTTAAAATGAAGGCCATAACGCTGCGTTCTTGCTTTCTCTGGGAGTCACCGTTTTTTGCGCGAAAACGAATGCAACGGTTGCTGAGCCTTCACCAGAAGAGATAATAATAATATTGTAAATATGCATGTTTTTCGATTTGAGTCACTTGACGTCAGCTTTGCATGAAAGTGTGCGTCCCATATTCGCAACGTCTCGTTTTTAACCTTTAAAATGCCAGTTTCTGGTGTTAGGACACACACAAACGTTTCGGAAGATAGGGAGAGTTAGGAATGTCGGATGTACAATGCCGAGCATTATAGTTCTGTGTTTAGTTTTATGCAGATATGTGAAAATAACGAAATAACGCTAATTGAAAAAGCAATATTGTTTTGGAACACACTAGTACTGAGCCGAAAACAGAATTGTTATAATTGCGAGGAGTGCTTTAGAGTAATTGTCGGCCAATGTTTCAGAATGCAGTCGCATCATTTGTCACTTGTGCAGTGGACTGCGTAAATTACTGGTCGATCTTCTATTCTTGAGGCAGAAAATATTGACGAGAACCACACTTGCTCACAAACGCACAGTTACCGTGTTGCCTAGTCCACGCCGCGCCGTAACCGCTGGTTGTACTACACTGCACGATGGTACACCATAACGATGGTAACCGCACGACTGCACGGCGTTCATTTGCAATCCATGGCTCCGTCGCGTTCTCGCGCGTGTGCAGACATTTGCCGAATTTTTGCCGAATCTTTGCCGAACTTTCATTCAAAAGTTCGGCATTTGCCGAACTTTGCCGAATCTGAAGTTCGGCAGATTCGGCCCATCACTACTTTCCAGTGAGGCTTGTATGCATTTGTGAAGGATGTTTCCTGGCCCTTTAGACATTCTTCATCTGCAACTGTGCAAAAAGATCGAGGTCAAATACACCCGCACATTTGACCTCTTTTTTCTCTCGGATTGTGTGTACACAAGTTAGTTAAACGAAGGTGGAATTGCCACCTTTTGATATCCTTCCCTAGCAGCTACAACTGTTGCACGAAAGTGTTCCCGCCTTATAATGTGCACCTGTGAAGTAGATTTTCGTGTTCTGTACTAACGTCTGTGAGTAAGCTTTGACCACACTGTTTGGTTAACCAGTGTTGCCCACTCTACAAGGGTTGTTGCCGGGTTCTTCAGCAAATATTATTTTTCGAGACTCGCAAAGTGGCCTTTTATGCCGTCGGTGCCGCGTTGCGCTCGAAGTTCTCTGGCCCGTCTCCCTGGCCCTTGCAGGAAGCGAGTGGAGAGCTGGCACTGAACGAGGCAGGAGTGTCTCCCCCGTGCGAGACGCTGTCCTTTGCCGAGTTTGTCCAGCAGTTCAACCTGCTCCACGACTGGCTGCACCGCCTGCAGTCCTCCATGCTGGACTGTGACCCCGATCGCAAGTCGGAGATGGCCGCTGTGAGTGGTCGCTCGGCGCGCAGCCATGTCCCGTTTATCCAATGCTTGGTTGGAAGAGTTTCTACCCATCCAGTCGAGTTCATGTGGAAATGAGTTTGTTTTGTACGAGTATGACCTGGAATTACACCAGGTTGTAGTAGAAGTAGAAGTAAGAATTATTCCAGTCATAGTAGATGCAGAGTACCGTAATATCAGAGTACCGAAGCAGAGTCATCGTCCACCCCCTGCCGCCTGAAATTCATAAAAAAAAGTGGGGTGGGCCATGTCTCGGTGGGAGAGCACAAAAAGTAAAAAAAATCGGAAAATAACGCCCACTTTTTTGTGCGTATCTAGCGCGGCTGCAGAAGAGTTTTATTGTATTAGTTTTATTGTTTTATACAAAATGCTCATAAAAGAATGTTTTACTATCGCGAAGTGCGTTGCTTGCATATGCGCCATGAACACCGCCGATCGGCATACAGCGCGTTTTGTAGTATCCTGTTTGGACACCCCTTAAGGCGGCGTTGCTGCGTGGCATGGACGGCACCACGAATACGAAGCTCGAATTGGGATGCTCTACAAACGTCTGTGTGTGTCGTTCCAGCAAAGCTTTATTTACCCGTTGGTTTTGTCTTAAACATTGCACGACCGGAGTCGCGACGAGCTGAGAGAAGAAGTGGGCTTGCGGCGACCTTACTTCGGCGGAGACAGACTTTGACCTTACACTCCGCGGTTACATTCCAGGATATGGGGCGTTCGCTTACCTCGCGATCCCTGACTGGGTTACTGCTTGTGTTATCTTTCCGACTTTTTTTTTTGTGTCGGGACGATTTTTTTTTGTAAGCAAAAAAAACTTTCATGTTGTGTAAACAAAGAGAAGTGTCTTTCCCTCCTTCGTTTTACTTTGTCACGGACGTCCTCCAACTGTAAGGTCCGCGTCCAAGTCATTCAGGTAGGATCGCGGAGTCAGCGTTGGGTGTTTGAAGGGGTGGGTCATGACTCGGTGTTTCTTGGAAATCAATATTAGCCCAAAAAGGAGGGTGGGAAATGACTCGGAGATGGGCGATGACTCGGGATATTACGGTAGTAGTTATTCTTCGTTCTTCGAGCACCTGAGCTTATTGTACGTATAATGTTCCGAGAGGGCATCGAGGATCTGGAAGCCACAGTAAAATGGGGCAATGACAAGCGCACCTCAGGTGCATCCAGAGTCATTGTCGAGGGGTGCTGTAGGGCTCACATTAGCTGCACTCCACGTCTTACTCGAGTAGATCCGGGTTACTCCCACGGGTCATATCAGTTGATAACATGAATAGAGTGACGTTGGATGTGAGTAGGTTTTCAAACAGCTCGGTACAAAACCTTCACTCTGGAGTGAGATCGAGTCAATTTTGGAACGCGGTAATTTAACGGATGGTTGGTACGCTAGTGTCGCTAACTGCGCAGGCTCTTTGGGGTTGCTTGCTTCACACAGAATCAGTAACAGTCTCTCGCTTTGGACACTTCCACTGAAAGTTTGGGCAAGCTAGTGCACAAATGCTGCTATTTTTCCTCACGCTTAATATAATTTTCCCAGCGCTTTCATTGAGACCCTCTCAAGTGAGATTATTTCTCATTTAGTTTCGAGGAAATAAATTCCTGCAAAGGTATGTGAATGATTTTCTATGCATACTAGAAATACAGAAAATGGCAGATAGCTAGCATGAAATTATGGCAAAACATTAAGAAAAAAAGTATTGTAGTTTCTAATATGGCTCGCAAAAACCACAAACAGTGACAGTATCATTTGCAGGAGAGCCAAAATTGTAATGATTCTCCTATTGATCATATCTGCAGAACTTGCAGAGATAAATTTAACTCATGAATATCTGAAAACTGACTTGGTGCTGATTATTCTACCGCACAAATAAAGTGTTTTTTATATAAAATATTGATCGCTGACCAAGCTCATTGAACCCTGACAAATCACAGTCTCATATCAGAGCCTCACGAGGGTTTGTACTACGGTTTGTCATTGTCCATAGACCAGTGTCCGGAGCATGTCTGTTGTCCTGTCTCTTGTTTGTGTTTTCCCTCGTCTCGGTTTTACAGTGGTAGTTGTTAGTGCTCCTTCTCAACAAAAAATGCTCGTGAACAAACGCGAAACACCACTCTACAGCAGAGGAATTGCTCTCCTTCTCCCCGGCGTCCCTCACATGCGCACACCAACTGCGGCAAGGCTCTCTCTCTCCCCCTCCCCCCCCTGTGGGCTGCCACTGTTCCTAAAAAAAGCGTGATCACGGGGAGAATGCTCTCCCTTCCTCCTTTCCCCCTCCACCCCCCGACCCTGCCGGCTGCCGACGTTGTGAAATACCCACATGGTCGCGCTGTGCGGTCACGCTCCCTCGCCTTCCCACTTCCGTCGCCCAGGTTCTGTTCTCATGTTCTTTGCGTGCCTCTACAGAGCAGCTCGAGTACATACTTTCACTTCTTCCACAGCAGGCATGGTCACGGGCACCCCCGTTCTAAAAGAGAGTTTCGGCCAAAAGAGAAGCGCGTCTCCCCGTCCTTCTCTAACACGTGCAACATCTCACACAGTCGTTCCACCAAAGCACACATCTCCTCACGCGCATCTCCTACATCACTGGTTCTCAACCATCGGTGTTTCGCGGACCCCTTGTGGATCGGCGGAGATGATGGAGGACCCCGTTTGCGGTGAGGGGAAGGGAAAGATATAGGATAAATATAATATTGATTAAAAAAATGGATATAACTAAGGTCTAGTGTGCAGTAGACCTCTCATATTTACATATACATGAGAAAACTCGCCTGGAAACTGAAACATTTCTTCTCGACCTGAAAAAAGAAAACTTTTATTGCCGGGCTTGACTGATGAGGCAAGGCTTTGCAGACTCCAAGAATGCCTTCGCGGACCCTTTGGGGTCCGCGGACCCCTATTTGAGAACCACTGTCCTACATCAATTCCACCGAAAGCAGACAACCCATTACAAGCGTTGTACAGCACACAGGCTGAAGGCAAACCTCCTTCGACAAGCCTTTTCACAACGCAGCGGCTACCGCTGTCAATCGCAGCGCACATTGTGTTGTCGTTCGCAATATATATTTTTTTTTATCGTAATATTTGTTATAGCTGATCTCACAAGTGGCGACAAAAGCACGGGCACGAGCAAATAGTTTTCGAAAACTCTTTCAATGTGGAGATGCTCGTGCAACAAAGAATTATGCGAGGTCACTCGCCCACGCCCTTGCCAATACGTGAGACAACTTGTAAGACGGAGCATAAACCCCTTTCTTATCCCTAGGTTTCTATAGAACTAAGGCTAGAATTTTAAGAAACTGTTAATCCGATCCAATGTAAAGCATTTTAGACACTCTATAATGTACCGGTGAAGCTGAGCCTGTCTCGCGTCCCGTGGGTGCAGCTTGTTCGGCAAGAGCTGCGCCAGCGGGAGACATCACTGCAGTTGTTTGCTGAGGAAGCCCAAGGGCTGGGCGCCCTGCACCCCAGCATGAAGGAGGAGGTGGGCCGCAGGGTGAACCTGCTCTCCAACAAGTGGGACGCCGTAGAACGGGCCGTGGACCCCGACAAGGACGCCCGCACGGCCCCGACCCAGGCCTTTCAAGGTGGGCAGTGCTTAAGGGGATACAATTCGAGCAGTGCTGCCAACAATGGGCTCTGAAAAGTATAATAGCCAGCCTTAGATTGGCGTAAGAAAAACAAATAGCACCGTCGCCATGCGCCAATCCAGAACACGGTTTGGGCTCAGCACCTGTTCATTGGTGACGACCCTATTCCTTCGCGAACTTCGTGTATGCGAAGCTTTCACGTACGCTATTTTAAAACTTGCTATTTACTCATCTAAATGGGAATACTGACTTAATCAAGACCCCCTAAAACATCTGGAGGCAGTTCAACCTCCTTACAACAGCCCTGCTTATGGATGTGGTACAATCCAGCAAAATAGAGACCATTTATTTTTGAGTGAGGCTTACCACGTTTAAGTGGTAGGGTTGCACCAATATTCTAATTTGAAATAGTAGTTTAGAATGATATGCTATTCAGTGTTCACTCAGAGATGAATTCAAACTTTCTAAGTGCTGACGAAGCCACAGTCACTGCCGGTTAGTTAGCTGCAATGAGTACGCTTCCCACCGAGCACTGGCGCGCTATGGAGAAGCCATTCTGCGAATCTCTTTTAAATGCGACAGCATTTTTTCCTCGCGGCCTCCACGTACATAGGGGAAAAGCTCAACTTCGGACCGGGCGTGCACATGGTTTATACAGTTAAACCTGGATATAACGAAATTGATAAAAGTTTGTAATAATTCGTTATATGGAGGATTTCGTTACATGCAGTTTTCGCGGAAAAACTCGTAAAGGACACGTGAAAAGAAAGCGAAAATTAAAAATTCACGTGGGCAAACTCACCACGTCATTTATTTAGTGGGAAAAAAGTCTGTAAGCTTGCCTTGTGTCTTTCGCACGAGCGAAGGCAGCGCTCAGCGCTCAAAGGACACCAAAGCGTTTAGAGCGCTGTCGTCGTCCTGGGATCCGGCGTAATACATCGATGGCATCCAAGACCTCCCTCGCGGTGGGCACCAAAGGCTGCTCGCCTTTGATGGCAATTGGACAAGAATATATCTGCATTTTAGGTACAGTCACCAGCCGATTATTTGGACTTCGCAGGGACCGAAAAAACGTCCGGATAATAGAGCAGTCCGAAAAATCAGCAGATTGAAAAACTTGCCTATATTACTTCCAGGTGGGCTTAAAAAAACTGTAAATAGTGCCTTGTTTCAGGTGACGCCTCCGTTTCTGTTCGGCAACTTTTTTAGCTTGAGAATCACTGCCTTCTTTTCTAGCGTTATGGTCGAGTACATTCTGCGCTTCTTAATGACACATCGCGGCGGCAGAAGAACAGATGGGGCTATGATGTTCAAGCCAGCGTTGTGCGAACGAGATAAGTAGAGGCGCAAAACCACGAGCGCAAAATGGCAACTGGCGACGCAGAAAAACGGGAAAAGCAAAATGATAATAATGATGATGATGATGATGACGTGCAGCTAAATGGAAAAAGGGCTAGCATAGCGTCACCTAGAGGTAGGACTCAGGAGTACTCAAGTAGCGCCAGTAGCGCTGCCAAACCAAGCCAATCCATTTGCAGCCAACATAGAATTCAAAATGGCCGCTTCTCGACTGATCGCGCGCGACGATTTTGTCCGAATAATCAAACTTTCGGACTTCAAGCTGTTCGAAACATTGGTCGTGAATATACACTATTTCTATGGGGTAAGTCACGGTTCCGCCTTTAGGTCCGAAATATTGAACAAGTCCAAATTATCGGAGTCCGAAAAAAAAAAAGAATGGAGATTGTGGCGGAGCGAGTTCGTTAAATCAAGGTTATCCAGTGCGAGCGCTTTGTTACATGGAGTTCACAAGTACAAGTGCTTCTATGAAGATCGCGTCGGGGAATTGGAAAAGTTAGTTAAATAGAGGATTTCGTTGTATACAGGTTCGTTACATCCAGGTTTAACTGTATTTGGAAAGATCTGAAAGTGGGTGGATGTGGATATCTACTTTGCAGTAAAATTCTCAAATGTAAACTATGGCTATTGCACGTGAATCTGTGTTGGGCAACAATGTCCTGGCAAGTTGCGTGCATCTTTGGTCGTGCATGTATTTTAAATTTGAGATTGAAGAAAGGATAGTTGTGACTACTGTGAGTACTTATAAATTCCCTAGATTAAGGGAGGACGCGAAAATCAACTCGCGAAAAATGTCAAAAAAGTTGATTTTTACAAAGTCGACTATTTCACATCTATGAGTCTTCCTCTTTGCCCTCTCAAAGTTTTTTCGTTGAAAACTATTTCTAAGTGCTCTAAATAATCACGTATATGAGGTCAAGTAGCGAAATATTGCTCCCAATCCGCGAAAAATCCACGTTTTTCAAACCCCCGTTTCTCCGCGACTGCGCTACCAAGCGCGGCCATCTTGGTATCTATGGAAAGCGCATTTCGTCATCTTCCTATTTCCTGCATCTACCGTCTTCCCAAATGCGAACTAAGCACATAAAAAACAAAACTTCGGAAGCCTCCCGGATGGAAACGGCGGCCTCCGATTGGCCTTCTCTGCTGCGCGGGTCGGGTGCGCTCCATAATTGGCCGGCGGAATGGTTGCCCCTAGCAACAGCGCTGGCGAGGCCGGTATCTGGGAGAGCGTCTTCTGCTCCTACGCTGCTTTCGCCTGCTCGCTCGCTCGCCGAAGGTGCTTTTCTTTGTTTCGGGTTACGCTGTTTTCTTGCTCCCGCTCGGACTTTTTCGCGCGATCATGGATCGACGATCCTTCAAAAAGAAGCACGGGACGACGCATCGCTTCGGCAATCGCAAGCGGAAATCCCCAATGGCCAAGAAAAGTAAGAAAACTTGCCTGCCGCCGCCGCCAAGTTTCGAAAGTGCGCGTCCCGTTGAAGCGCAGTTTGCTGCGGACGGCTTGAATGCACGGCCTAGCACTTCGCGTCCTGTTACTGGCGTTGAAGACATGGCCTCTACGAGCACCGATCGCACCGTTCAAGCGCATTTACAACCAAACTTTGTTTCGACGGAGGAGTCCCGCGAGTGCGCTGCTGCGGTCTGCGAGTCATTGAGTTCTGTGTCGGCAACTGAGCGGAAGATGAATCTGACCGGTGAAGGCCAGAAACCCGCGAGTGCGGAGCCATCTGATGAGTATTTGGTGGTTCAGGTCGCGGCACTGAACGCGCTCCTCAGCAAGACACCATGCCCGAAGTGCTTGCAGCCGGGAGTCACTGTCGCGCAGGGAACAAGGCTTGGTTTGGCGGTGAAGATGCTCCTAACTTGTTCTACGTGTGGCGTTGTCTCTAACCATTGGTCATCACCGCGACAAAAAGACAGCCGGGCCTTCGAGGTGAACTTGAGGTCAATGCAGGCCGTGAAGAGTGTTGGCAAGGGTGCAACTGCACTGACAGACTTTTGGCCTGTTATGAACGTGTCGCATCGGGGAATGCACCACAAAACATTCCAGGGGCACCTCAAGTCCAAGTTCAGCCCTGCCGGAGATACAGCTGCAGCAGGTGTATTTACTGATGCCGTAAATGCTGTGCGCAAAGTGTACGAAGAAATGGACCCAACCTTCACAAAGCATGTGACTGTAATATACGACGGCACGTGGATAACACGCGGTCACAGATCCCACATTGGTGTGGGTACCGTGATTGAGTATTACACAGGGTTAGTGTTGGACTCTGTAGTTCTTTCAAACCTTTGCCATGGGTGCGCAGTGGGCCCAAAGCCAGATGCTGAGGGCTACAACCAGTGGGTGCAGTCGCACAAGTGTCAAAGGAACACTGAAGTGAAGTCGGGCAGGATGGAAGTTGAGGCGGCCCTGCTGCTCTTTGGACGTTCCCTAGCCAAGAACGACTTGCGCTACACCAACATAGTATGCGACGATGACAGCCGCACTTTTCTGGCCCTCAGCGAGGATGCTACCTACGGGTTCATTCCGTTTCAAAAGGAAGACTGCATAAACCACGTGCAGAAGAGGATGGGATCCGCTCTGCGTGCCCTCATTACCAAGGGCAAGAAAGGACAACCCCTCGGCGGAAGAGGTGGCCTGACACAGGAGCTGATCAAAAGGCTCACCAGCTACTACGGCATGGCTTTACGAAGCCACCCTGACGTCGATGAGATGCAGCGAGCGGTGATGGCAACGTTCTATCACGTAACTTCGACAGATGAAGAACCTCATCATCATCTTTGTCTGCCTGGACCCATGATCTGGTGCAGACATCGAGCGGCAGAAGCTCAAGGCGAGCCTCAGTCAGCTTACAAGTACAAGCTGGCAAGCCATTTTGCCACTGCCCTCCTGCCGGTGTATCAGCGCCTCTCCGAGCCTCAGCTCCTTGACCGGTGCAAGGGAAAGAAGACGCAGAATGCAGCAGAGAGTCTTCACTCGGTAATCTGGTCGGTGCTTCCAAAAGATGAGCACGCCTCCCTGGTTGCAGCAGAGACCGCCGTCAGCGAGGCAATCTGCAAGTTCAACTGTGGAAGCTATCGTGCCTACACGGAGTTTTGTTCTTCCCTCGGCATCCGACCTGGAGGACTCGCCCTTCGTAGGGCAGCAGAGAAGGACGCCTCGCGAAAAAAGAAAGCTTCAAAAGCTCTTGAAGCAAAAGGTCAGAAGCCAAGGAAGGGCTGTGCTGAAAAGGACGTGGAAAACTACAACCCTGGTGGCTTCTAAGGTTCGAAGCAGAACTTAGAACTTTAGAGACCGTTTCCTATGAACTTTATTTTTTGCTTTCCGCTCAGCTCGTGGAGCTGATATCTTGGCAACCGCTTTGAGTATTTTTTGTTCCGTTTGTTTCATTATACTCTTTGAACTATGCTACAGCTCATGACATTCTTATTTTTTAGGTTATTTTATTTTTTAATTTATGAGGGGGTTCATTGTCTGCATGTCCTTTGTTCCTGTCCAAACCAGGTGACAAAAATTAAAATTAAAAAAAATTATGACAAAAATAAAAAAAAATTCAAGAATGTCATGTTTTGTAGGATACATTTGGAAATATTGTCGTTGTACAACAACCCTTCTATTGTATTTTTTTAATTCTGCAGGCTCTCCACAAAGGCCGAAACCGAAAAGTTTGATAAATCAAAAAGTAACCTAGATAAGAAAGTGATATTTTGGTTGTATCGCCATACAGGCATTACCAACATATGCGCCAAATTTTATTAGAATCTATTGAAAATCAAAAAAGTTTCTGTCGATCCTCACTTCGTCCCTTAAGTATAGCTGGGCATCACTCTAAGATTGATATTTTGTCAAAACCGTGTTTTGCTCTCCAGCTTAATGTAGGCCTCAAATAGTCCAAGGTTTTAATAAATAGATAGATTAAAATTAACGAAGCTTAACGCTAGAGAAATGGAAGCTTGGGAATAATAGGTTTAGCTCGGTTTTCTTAACCTTGGTTTGACAGTAGTGAAAGCCTCGGAGGAAGGCATAAGAGCTACTCAACCTCTGATGAAAAAATATTCTACCAAATATTGAACTCAAAATCCACCGTTTGCACATGCCTAAAAGGCAGTCTACCTTCTATAGACAACTAACACCACCAAGAGGCTTGGAAAGTTTGGATTTTGTAATCAGTTGGCTGTACTATACCCTGCTGTGGATGAAAAAAAGCAGGTGAAGCTCCTTCCACAAAGCCCACCGCCGTTTTCACTCAGCAGAGCGAACGTTGGAGAGGAGGCGAGACGAGGTGAGGAGGGACTCTACCCAGCATTTGCTCTGCTTAGTGGAAAGGGTGGAGGGCCTCGCGGGAGGGGCCTGTATCGTTTTCCTTCACCCGCAACAGGGTATACACATATATGCTTGAATAACATGAACATGCTTTGCTGCCATCCCTAATGTCGGGGACAACTTTCTGCAGCGATGGAGCCAAAGCTATAGGGTGGTTTCATGAAACGCCTCTTCACTTAAAATACAGTCAAACCTCGATATATCGAACACGGATATATAGAATTATTGCCTATATCAAACGCTTTCTATATCACGCGGAAAATCGCATGCATTTTTTATTTTTTATTTCGAACGGGGTCGGGCATAAAATGGATATATCGAACTCCGCCACCCCAAACAGCCCGCGCTCTTTTGACAGGCGGCGAGCTTTCCCGCAACACCCCCGGTGTTGCGGGAAAGCAAACCTTGGCAACGTCTTCGCAACAGCCCGCGCTCTTTTGACAGGCGGCGAGCTTTCCCGCAACACCCTTGATGTTGCGGGAAAGCTCGCCGCCTGTCAAAAGAGCGCGGGCTGTTTGGGGTGGCGGAGTTCGATATTTTAATTCAGCCTTCGAGTGCGAGATTTCCCAGCTCCCGCAAGCTGAGCGGCACGGCGGCGCGCCGTAGCAGACGACTCGCGGCTGCTCCCGCCTCTGCGGTCGGTCGGCGCGCATGTGCCGCCTGTTGGCGCTTCGCGGAGCGCGACGGCCACGAATTTTAACAAGTTTTTGACGCGTTTTTTATGTGATTTAATATATCGAATTCTGGCTATATCGAACTATTTTGCCATCACCGCGCAGTTCGATATATCGAGGTTCGACTGTAGGCTGCGTTCTGCCATGTTGATCAACAGCATCTGCCAAGTTTCCTACTCATTTTCATGCAGACAATTAGTTATTGGCTTCGTTTTTAGTGTTGGTGAAATGCATGAGCTTGACGAGTGGCTCCACTTTTTTTTTTTTCGTTTTTTTTTTCCTTTTGGAGTTGCCCCTGCAGCATGTACAGAGGACATTTTGGCCGCCCTTAAATTGTTCTCTCCATCACCAGTTCGTCTTGAGTCCAAAAAAAGAGGGGCCTGTTTTTCTCCTACATGAAGAGTTGGTAGCTCTTGGATATGCCAGTCTGTAAGCTCCTACAGTATAACCTCATTACAGCTGACATTGAGAGTGATAAAGTTCTTGGTCTGTAGTGAAAGGAATATGCAGAACGCAGATCGTTACTTTTACTACAAACGTTGATGCGGATTATGACTGGAATCTGAGCCGCCTCGGTGGCTCCGAGGCGAGAGCACCGGCCTACGGATCCCCATGTGGCGGGTTCGAATCCCGGCCGAGGTGCCCGCAGTCTGCTGGAGGCTTATTGCGGAGAAGGTGCCATGTAACCGAGCTTTCGGTTGCACGTCAAAAGATCCCCAGGTGGTCCAAATTAATCCTCAGTCCTCCGCTAGTGCGTGCCAGATGCCCGTCGTTGGTTTGGCTCGTAAAACCCCCAAATTTGACTTTTGACTGGAATCTGTTCTAACCAGTGGGATTGACAAAATGAGAATAGATATTAGAAAAGTACCATCCTATTGAAACTTCTGAACTTTGGAGGGTAGCAATTTTTTATTGAGCTGTACCGATGCTCGTGATCACTGTGTGCCTTGGGTCGTATGAGGCTCGCAAGGCACCAATTGCGACGACAGCAGTGCACCACAAAATAGACGCCGCCACTACTGCACCAAAGCCGCGTAATGTCAGAAATAACTGCTGTTGAAGAGTCCGCTATGATGGAATGGCCTAGTGCTTACGAACTCCCTAATAGAGTCTATTATACCCAAATGTATGTTATAACAGAATCTGTAATAAGCGAAGTTGGTTCAATGGCATAGAACTTCACAAATCGGTATGTTGTCCAAACATATACTGTAAGCAGATCTGTATTAATGAGGTTATACTATTATATATTTGTTGCACCGTTGAGCTGCTACCGGAAACGTGCGGAGGTTTGGATTGAAGCTCAGACTGCTGCATACGTGGCAGAGCTGGCAACATATGTGGCTGCCACGCAGAGGAACTGGGTTTGAACCCCACTCGACCCGATTCTTTCCTTTATAATTCTGTACTTTCTGGAAAGTTCCAGCTCACTCTGGGCTGTCGTCGTGTGTTCTGGACATTCCTGAACTTGCCACACGTATAAAAGTAGCGGTACAGTCGCCGACCGTTTTTTCGGACTCCGATAATTCGGACTTGTTCGATATTTCGAACCTAAAGGCGGAACCGTGACTTACCCCATAGAAATAGTGTATATTCACGGCCAATGTTTCGGACAGCTTGAAATCCGAAAGTTTGATTATTCGGACAAAATCGTCGCGAGTGATCAGGGGGAAACACCACAGAGAAGTGGCCATTTTGAATTCTATGTTGGCTGCAAATGGATTGGCTTGGTTTGGCAATGCTACTTGAGTACTCCCGAGTCCTACCGCTAAGTGACGCTATGCTAGTCCTTTTTTTCCATTTAGCTGCACGTCATCATCATCATCATTATTATAATTTTGCTTTGTTTCCTTCGATCCCTTCGCGCCTCCGCCCCACTTTCGCGTCGCCAGTCGCCATGTTGTGTTCCTGGATTTACGCCTCTCATCTCGTTCGGACAACGCTGGTTTGGACGTCATGGCCCCATCTGTTCTGCTGCCGCGATGTGTCGTTAAGAAGCGCAGAAAGTACTCGACCATAACACTAGAAAAGAAGGCAGCGATTCTCAAGCTAACAGAAAGTTGCCGAACGCAAACGGAGGCGTAACCTGAAGCAAGGCACTATTTACGGCTTTTTTAAGCCCACTTGGAAGTAATAAAGGCAAGTTTTTCAATCTGCTGATTTTTCGGACTGCTCTATTATTCGGACGTTTTTTCGGTCCCTGCGAAGTCCGAATAATCGGTCGGCGACTGTAGTGGGCTACTTGGGGACAGTCGTCCTTCCATCACCGAAGCGAGACGCTTGGTACTTTAAAGCAGCGCAATGGTTCCCACCGAAATGCCTCTGCGCCGGCAAGGTAAGTAAGAGGTCTTACCTGCTGGACATAGGGTCCTGGGGCCTGGGGTCGGAGAAGTGTCGAAGAGAGCCCCAACAACACATTCGAATCTCATCATGGCCGCCCGGAGAGTCCCTTTCTGGGAGTTGGAGAAGATTGAGAAACGTCGTCATTTGGCGGTCGTCACATCTTCCGAAGACATGTCCCAGATGAGGGGATGTGGAGCGAGGGCCCCTAACACCTGGCAGCCGATCTCTGCACGAATGAGTCGTAACTCCCTCGGTGGCAGCCGTGTGTTCCTTCCCGTGGTTGTTATGGTGTCTATTTGGGGAAGGTAGACCAGAGGAATCTCTAGATCCTCCCCATCTTAAAAATAGCTGGTGCGCCTTACGAAAGAATAAAGAAATGAGTGAGTGAAAATATATCTAATAAGTTTATCCCTCTGTCGCCTATTGGCATCGGGGGAAGGGTGTGATACACAGTCCTGGAGGCCTGCCTTCTGTAGGTATGCGAGAAGCGAATCCAAGACTTCTGTTTACGGTGTTGCAGAGGCCCCGTACGGTGAGTCCTGGTGTGCTGACTCCTAGGTGTCAGAAAACAATGTTTATTGATTCGATTAGGGAGCGGATTACGTGATGCTACGCTGGCTACGCCATGGCTGGATCTCGGCGTCTGTGGCTTTAGCTCGGCTTGGCTTTCTCGACAGTCCAGTGTCTTTTGCTTGGCTTGGCTTCCTTGACATCCCCCTTTTTTCTTTAGAGATCAAGCCTGACGACTGGTTTGATTATGCGACCTGATTTGGTAACGGTGGTTGAGTCTGCCGGGTTCTCTCGCTGGGGGCTGGGGCACACTCGGCTGTCGGTCACAGGCTGTGGCGCATATGGCTCGATGCTGGTAGCATGAGTTTTTGCAGCGTAGTGTAGCTCAGCCTTAGTCGGACGAACAAAGGACGTATTGCGACGGTACTGTCCCTTTGGCGTCTGTACTATCACAGACCGAGGTTCTTCTGAAAGACCAACGACTGTTCCAGGAACCCATCGCCTGTTTTCTTCCCAAACTTTGACTTTATCGCCTGGGGCCATGGCAGGGGCTCGTTTGGAGTGCTGGTCAGCGTAAGTCTTCTGCTGGTTGCGCTCGTGACGCAGCTTGTCAGGCACGCTTTGGATTATTTCGGGCTTTAGTAGCTTGCTGTGTGTGGGAACTGGAGTTCTTGTCCTTCTGCTGTACAGTCTTTGAGCAGGTGAACCCAGTTCTTCACTCCTTGGCGTGTTTCTGAAACTGAGGAGGGCCATTTGTATGTCGCTTCCATCCAGAGAGCATTTTCGGAGAATCCCTTTCGCAGTCTGAACGGCTCGTTCAGCAAAACCATTTGACTGCGCATACCTCGGACTTGAAGTCACGTGTTGGAAGCCCCAGTCTCTGCTAAAGTTCTTGAATTCTTGTGCTGCGTAGCAGGGACCGTTGTCTGTTTCAATCACTTTGGGGACGCCATGAGTTGCTAGCCACTCTTTCATGACGTTTACAGCTTCTTTTGACGATTCTCCTGAGAGCTTCTTGAAGTCTAGGTATCCAGAGTAGCTGTCGACAATGACAACGTAGGATCTTCCTTCGAAGTTGAAGAGATCTGATGCTACTCTTTCCCACGGGAGGTCTGGTACTTCTTTGAGATGACGTGGCTCTCTCGCTGGTTTCTTGTCAGTTGATTGGCATGTGGCACATCTTTCCACGTAGCATTTGATGTCTGTCGTTAGCCCTGGCCAGTATACAGTCTCGCGGGCTCTCTTTAGACAGCTGTTTATGCCTAGGTGTCCCGCGTGGATCTGGACGAGCAGTCTGTTTCTCCAAGTGTTCGGAATGACTATCCGATCGCCTCTGAACAACATGTCTTCATACACAGCGAGTTCATCCCTAAATGACCAATACAGCTTCATTGGGTCACTGAGCCCTCTTGTGGTGCTTGGCCATCCTTCTTTCGTGGCTTGGATTACTTCTTGGATTTCTTTGTCTTGGGCAATGTCCCTCTTTAGTTCTTCCATTGTTTCAGGTGACATGGGTACAATTGTCATCACTTGTATGTCATCTGTATATGCACCTGCTGACTCGTTCTTGATGCAGTCTCTGCTCAGTAGATCTGCGATCACGAGTTCTGTTCCTTTCTTGTAGACGATTGTTGGTGCGTACTGCTGTACGTCAAAGAGAAGTCTTTGTAGTCGAGGAGGGGCTTTGCTCAGCGGCTTCTTTGCGATACTCTCGATCGGCTTGTGGTCAGTCTCTATGGTTAGAGGTCTTCCATAGATATACTGGTGAAATTTCCGGCAGCCGTAGCGGATCGCTAGTGCCTCCTTCTCGATCTGAGGGTAGTTCTGTTGTGCTTCCGTCATTGCTGCTGAAGCGTAGGCAACAGGCTTTCCTTCTTGCAGGAGAACAGCTCCTATGGCTTTTGAGCTTGCGTCCACTGAAAGGGTCATAGCACCATTAATGTTGTAGTATGCGAGTGTTGGTGCACTCTTCAACGCTTGCTTGATTTCGGTCAGCGCCTTGCTCTGTTCCTCTGTCCACAGGTACTCAGTGTCCTTGGTGATGAGCTTTCTCAGTGGTGCAGTCTTGTCCGCAAGGTTGGGCACAAACTTCTGGAGATACTGGATCATCCCTAGCAGTCTCTGTAGCTCGGTTTTGTTCTTTGGTTCATTTAACTGGTCGATGGCGGCTACCTTATCTTGGTCGATCTTGAGTCCTTCTGCAGTGATTTCGTGACCAAGAAACTTGACTGCAGGCTTGTCAAAGACACACTTGTCCTTGTTGAGTTTGGTGCCAGCTTCTTTCAGAGCATCCGTGACCTTCTTTGTAGTTTCTTGCAGCTGTTCGCTTGTTTCGGCATACACCAGGATGTCGTCCATGGAGTTGACGGCGTTCGGAATCCCTTCCAGGATTCTGCTGATGACTTGTTGAAAAACTTCCGGTGCTGTGGCTATGCCAAATGGAACTCTCTTAAAGCAGTACCTGCCCCACGGAGTGCTGAAGGCTAGATACTTTTTGGTGCGCTCTGACACTTGCATTTGCTAAAATCCTTTTTTGAGGTCTAGCAGAGTGAACCGCTTGGATCCTCTGACATGCGCAACAATTTCTTCCAAAGTCTTGAGAGGATAGTTTCGTCTTATGAGAACTTTGTTCAGTTCCACTGGATCGATACAGATCCTGATCTTTCCTCGCTGCTTCACAACAACCATTTCACTACAGAATGGAGTTGGTTCTGTGATTTTTTCGACGATTCCTTTTTGTTCCATGCTCGTGAGCTCTTGCTTGACTTCATCCATAAGTGCATATGGAACTCTTCTTGGTGGCTTGTTTTCCAGCTTCTTGCTTGCTTCCTCTTTGACATCGGCATCATAGACAAAGTTCTTGATGCAACCGATGTCCTTGAAATATTTCGTCATCTTCTTGCGTTGCTTGGACTGTGTGCACTCTCTTCACGAGGTTGAGGACCTCGCATGCGTTCTGGCCCAGAACTGGTGTCACGTCGGAGTTCACGACGAGGAATTTCAGTTTCGCCGGCTGATCACGGACAGTGCATGTTTCTCTCACCTCACCGATCACTTGCATCTTGTGATTGCTGTATGTTGCAATTCTTTTGACTGGCGAAGGAAACACTTGTAGTCTCATGGCTTGGACGTTCTTGTTTGAAGGACGTTGCATTGCGCTCCTGTGTCCAGTTTCATGACAACTTTAGTTCCACACTTGAACTGGATTTCTTCTTGCCACACTGTCTTGCTTGTCTTGGTTCTCAGCTCTGACACATACATTTCTTCTTCAGGGTCTTCGCGGTTGTCGATGGCATGGACCTTGTGTTGCACCATACTTCTGCTTGATCGGCACACTGCTGCAAAGTGTCCTTTCTTTTGGCACTTGTTACACGTCTTGCCATACGCTGGACATTCTTTTGGTCTGTGAAATCCTCCACAGAAGCTGCATGCTTTTCTCGTCATTCCCGAATTCGTCGGCGCTTTCTCTTTTGTCTCCGCGACAGTCTTCTTTCTTGGTAGCTGCTTAGTCTTCGTGACGGCGTCGACAGTCTTCGTTTCTTTGTTTGCGATTTCTTTGAGCTGCTGTGACGCCTGTTCGCTCGCCTTGCAGAGATTCACGGCTTTCTGCAGGTCGACAGTCGGGTCGCTTTGCAGTCTTTCTCTGACATCGTCGTTGGTGATGCCAATGATAATGCGATCGCGTAGTAGTTCGTCAGTCAGCTCACCGAACTTGCATTTCTTTGCTTGTAGTCTTGCGGCGGTCAGGAACTCGTTGAAAGTCTCACCCTCTTTCTGCTTCATTTGATTGAACCTGTACCGTTCGTAGGCGTGATTGACCTTCGGGTGGAAGTGCTCTTTGAACCGTTGCTTTACGACGTCCAGGTTTTTCTTGTCGTCTTCGCTCAGCGGGAGCGTTCGGAACACGTTCTGTGCGTCTGGGCCGATGACAGTCATGAAGTTTGCTACTTCTGGATCGCCGTTGCGTACCATTCGTAGTCTGAAGCCAGTCGTCCCAGGCGTCTGGCGACTGCGACGACAGATCAAGAGGCTTTGGCGTCTTTAGACCACCTTCCATAGTTTCGGAATCGGCGCTCACATGTGTCGGCTTATTTGTCTTGTTTTAACGGCATCTTCTTCCCTCCGTCGCTCGAATCAGTGGCTGTATCGTTTCTGCTGAGGTTCTTCTTTCTTCTTCTTGTTAGATCCCGCTTCTGTCACCATGTCAGAAAACAATGTTTATTGATTCGATTAGGGAGCGGATTACGTGATGCTACGCTGGCTACGCCATAGCTGGATCTCGGCGTCTGTGACTTTAGCTCGGCTTGGCTTTCTCGACAGTCCAGTGTCTTTTGCTTGGCTTGGCTTCCTTGACACTAGGCTCTTCTGTGTCTTTGGGCAGCTGAGCCCATGCGGATTCTCGATGCACTTTTAGCATCGGGCGTTCCCAAGGAAGGTGCCGGAGGTTGGCAATTGAAGCCCCAAGCCCTCCTGGGGTACACCGAGTGCAGCGACCTTTTTTTGGATTTCTTTTCAAAGAGCACTGAATTGGCTGGGGGGACTACAGCACCGGCCCGTATCATCCAGAGTCTAACGGCCGCCCAACGGCTGTAGCCAAGCGCAGCCGGGTCCTCCGCAAGCAGAAGCTGAAGCACTTCGCGCCTTTCCTTCCTTGCAAGCCTCCTTGCCCCCTTGTAGTCGTAGTGTTTTCCAAGCCTCCTTGCCACTTCTACGTAAGCTTGTGCGAATAGTGTTTTTTTAGTTTGAAGCAAATTCAAAGCGAATAATAAATTATTCAGAATAATTTCGAAGCGAATACTTTCGAAGCGAATACTTTGAATACTTGTTATCTACATATAAAGGGCGGCAGTAAAAGCGTTCACTTAACCGTTTATTTCCACAAGCCTTCAGGGTTTACAGATTTTCGTGCAAGAAGACAAGCTGCTCGACGTGTTTGGTGAGCGGGTGCTCCTTTCTGCAGCTCACAACAGCTCCAACATTTGAAAAAAGCTGTCCGCTCCTCGTCTGCGTTGCTGGTATCGAAAGATACCTACGGGCAGCTCGAATTAGGGATGGGTAAAGAAGGCCTCCTTGGCACTTCCACCACACCAAAGGGTCCTGGGGCCGAGGAAGGAGGGGGGCCTTAAAGTAATCGTCAGCAGCCTTATCTGCCACTATAAGGCCCGATTGTGGAGGTGGATTTGAACTCAAACTTGCAAAGGCACTCCACGCAGGGTTTCCCTTTGTGTCTTCCAAGCACTGTTTGGCACTGCTTGCTGCATCGTCATTTTCATCATGTTCATCATGTGTCATTGTGTCCTCTGCTGCCTTTGTGAGTAGATTCCAAGCCCGCATCTTCTCAGGTTTCTGGATGTAGCAGGCATCTTGTATCTTTGATCCACCAGCATTGCCAGGGCTGGGAGGTGGCACATTTTTTAGGTCCGGAAACTGAGTGTTCATGCTTTCTAAAAGGCTCGAAAAAATTGACGCTGCCTCCCCTGACTCCGCTGAATGTTGTGCCAAAACATCTGCGGTGCATTGCAGCAGGGGAATTACTTGCGGCAGGTGTTGGATAGCAGTCCCCAGATAGTTCGGTCGTGGCCTGCTCAAGGGGATGCAGGACTTTCACAGCTGCAGTCAGAAGCTTCCACTTACTTGGGCTGAGGCCCTCAATGGTATTACAATCTTAAAGTTCTACAGTGATGGGCACACAAAGCTTCACAAGCCTCACCATCATTGCATGCTCATTGTTTCACTGCGTGGGGACATCTTGTACTGCTTCGAGAGGATCCATATGCATGTTCCTTTGGATCTCGAGAAGCTGTCCTCGAGCCTTCGCGCTTCAATTGTAACGGCCGACAATTGCTCTGGCCTTCGTGCACAGCTGAGAAAATCCAGCCACTTCTCTTTTAGCATCGCTAATGCAGAGCTCAAGCAAGTGCCCAAAGCACTGCTGTACCTACATGTTGCACAAATGTTGTGTCCATCACATGGCAGGTTACGCACACGTAACTCTCATTGACACGCGAGGTCTTACTTTCTGTTGTGAGAGAGAGGCACTTTACTCCGCTGGCAAAGATCTCCCCAAGCTCCTTTTTCACCTCTTTTTTTTTTTCGATTCGTAGAGCTCTGGAATGACGGCCCTCGAGAACATTGTTCGTGACGGCACAATGTAATCCAGCATGGCACAGTTGATCAGGTCGAGGAAACCAGCTTCTTTAACCACGTTGTATGAGTGCATGCCGCGTGCAATGAAACATCCAATCATCTTTGTCATTTGTTGCGCTTTAAGTGCCGAAGCTTTCATTTTCGGCTTAAAGCTATCGGCAATCGAGGGATGAGCGCTCGGATTGCCAATTGCCTGCTTGAGGTTTGTTGCGCATCCGCGTGCATGATGCTTGTCCAGGTAGACCTTGTGCGAGTCTGGGTGTCGCATCAGGTGCGTGGCCAGCGTCATCGTAGTCCCTGTTGGGGTCTTCAGAATCGCCTTGCACTTATGACATCGGGCTTCAGTATGCGGTGGAGTTTTTATAAAATAGTTCCAGATCGGGTTGCTGGTCATAGATACGTCGGTTGTGATGATCCGAGACCAGTCACCACTGTTCGACGTCGCCAGACGATCTGAGTATTGGCTTCGCTTAGCTAGGCCGCGAGGCCTGTCCATCTATGCGGCTTTTGCGGAAAAAAGAAGTAACTGGTGTTGATGGCGCTACCACTTCCTTAAAAAGAAACCGAAACCACCGAAAATGACTGCAGCAGGACTTGCTATTCGCTCGGGCCGAATGCTTCAAAATTTCCTAATACGAGGATTCGGATCGAAGTGAATTTCAAATAGTATACTATTCGATCGAATATTCGAAAATATTGAATATTCGCAGAAGCCTGCTTCTACGCAGTTTTTGGGGATGTGATCTAAAGCTTCCCGCGCTGCATTGTGGGCCAGCTCATTGCCGTAGATACCCCAATGGTCTGGGGTCCACTCGATTGTCAATTCGCTGCTGTCCCAGTCGAAGTTTCCGCGCGATTGTGCGGGTCATTCCCACGGAGCAGCTTCGGGTGGAGTGCTTCCCACATTCGTCCAATGTCTCCCTGGAGTCGCCGCGGTCTGAGTTGGCAGCTGACGCACGGCTCGAAAAACAGGAAAGTCCGGGTGTTTGACAATCGTTGCCACGTGACTGCACAGCATCTCGGGTATCATGCCGATGTGGCTAGACGCGGGTAGCATCGCCGACTCGTGGCAGAGGGTAATAATAATAAGAATAAAAATGGGCCGAAATATATACGTTTGCATTTCGTGCAGTGGTTATATATGACAAAGCATGGTGAATTTAGCCTCTCAGCACTTTTTTGTGGGGTTAACTTTCCTGAATCCCCTTTTCTCCCTCCTGCAAGAAGATCAGTTTACTTAGCGTGTGCATGAAGGACGTGCGTGCGATGCGCGTAAAACGACAGAGCCATTTGATTGTGCATATTTATTCACTGCAAATGTGCATTTAATGCATTTAATGCACGCGCATGAGCAGCCTGTACAACGTGAAGCATGCCACATATGCTGCCGTTTGAATGTTATGTACTCGACGACTGGAAGATCAAATTTATAGTGGTGCCGTTGCACGGCCCGTGTGCACAGGGGCCGCAACCGCAGCCTGTTTGCGTCCGCAGATCCCCAAAGCTGGCAGCAGGAACTTCTGAGGGCATCCAAAGTGCACACCCGCACCCCGCCCGCCATCTGTCGGCACTTACAGAAGGTGTTTCCTAGTCAGTTTCCACAGCCAGTGCGGCTGTGGCGCCATCCCGGGGCGACGTTGCAAACTTTGGTTAGTCCAAACCAGTCCAAGGTCAGCGCATTGTACCAGGGCAGTAATGCTAACGCATTAATAATTCAGGAGAGCTGCCACACCGCAGAAAGGCTACAGCCCGTGCCATGGAGGCCCGTGGTGCCGCAGTCTAGTGATGGTGATTCTGTGATGATATAATATACAAGATGAAAGTGATGGTGATTATGAGATGATAAGTAAAAAAGGAGGATGACGCGGTCTTCTTAACATCACAAGCATTGTTGCTCGAAGGTTCGGGAAAGGTTCAAGCGAGTCAGCCAGTGAGAGCTGAGGTGACCTCCCGCGGACTGAGGTAACCTCCCACGGTTGTCGAGGGCAGCGGCATCGAGTCGCCGACGGCCGGGGCCCCGAAGTGGAGACTGGCTGGAGGAATTGAGAGCGCACTGCCCAGGTGGTTGGCGTCATCTTGGCTGCGGTAGCGCTGCGGTGGTGGAGGAAAAGAGTGGTGGACAACCCAGGAGCAGGCCTGCAAGGCCGCACGGTTAGCAGACAACGAGCCGAAAGATTGCCCCAGCTCTCTCCAGGGAGAAGAAACGCCGTCGTCCTCTCAACCGAGGGTGGCACGCATCACGCGCTCGTGGGTCATGCCAACCACAAAAAGGAGACCAGTTGTTCATCAATGGCATCCCCAACCAGAGCAAACATTGAGTTTGTTCCACAGTGAAAACAGGGAAGAGAGCTTAAAAAAAATTTTGAGCTTTTATCTTTTCAGCAGCTAGCTAAAACAGAAGCTGCCTATGTATGTTACCTGGCTTCAGAGTTTTAGTGACAAGAATTACAACGACAGCGACAATTATGCAGTGCATGCACTTTTGATTTGACGTTCGAACGCTATTGGCAACGGTGCCGAAATTCCATTTTCGCAGTTTTAATTTTATTTCAAAATGTAACTAAATTGTGTACAGGGTGTGTCCGTAAGAACTTTCACATTTGGCACGCCTAGCAAAAATCGAATTTCAAATGTACATACCTGAAATTGGGCACACAAATGTTGTTTAATCCAAAGTTCTTTGCCTATTTTTTTCAGATGTCAACTCGGGAGTAGCGAATTATTCGAAAGATAACAAAAATGGCAGACATACATTTCTTATGGCCTATACCCGCCCGTTTGCTGTCTGCAATCTGGTTCGCGACGCCGCTGCCAGGTGGCGCACTGAACGCAAGAGCGCGGGAAACGCCGCACGAAAGGACTGGCGTCGGGCAAGATAATCGCGATGAAAAGTGATTTTAACGAAATATATGAACCATTCTTGAAATTACCTGTTTCAAGTCAAGTTTTGACAGATTGTCATGCAAGCAAGAGGACACCATGATGTGACGAGATCATTTATTAACAGCCTGGAATAGCAAGTGGTGCTGCTATCGTTGCAGACAAGTTTGTTTTGGTGTTTACAGGGCTGCTGTAACTTACAAAGTAATTTTTTTTCATGCAGTTTGGATATAATTAACACACATGTCGCAAAACATTTTTGTAAAAAAAAAAAAAATCAAATTAATTGGAGCAATATTTACGGCGCTAGAGTCATTTCGGCGGGCCGGTGATTAAATGGCTGGTATTTGAGAGAGATAGCTGTCTTCTTGCTGGTTTCCCATTGGTACCTCTGTCAGCAGCCTCTACTTTGCTCTCTGCGTCCACAAGCAGCACGAGAGACAAAAGTAAGAGGGAAACTAATAGTTTAAATTCCGTCAGGAAGTGGAAGTTGTGCGTTCATTCGATTGTTTATTCTTGAGAAATACATCTTCTGATACGCCTCTTCTGTCACGGCGATTTGAAATAATGTTGATGCTGCAGCGGCCCTTTAAACAACTAGGGTTCGGCCGATTTGATGTTCCCGCCGTCCACAGACACGCGAAGCCGAAGTCGAGCTTCGTACGCCAGGAAAGCCCTTTCGCGCATCCCATCGTCGATCTCGAGGAACACGCCCTCAATATTTCTTTCAGCTCTTCCATGCTGAGGATCTTCTTCTTGTAGACAAGTCCTTTTAAAAATCTCCATAAGAAAAAGTCACACATAGTTAAGTCGGGGGATCGTGGAGGCTAGTCCATATAGCCTGATCCCCGACCTATCCATTGCCGAGGGAATGTGTTATTGAGCCATGCCCTCACAGTCTTTGTGTAATGGGGAGCTGCCCCATCCTGCATGAATATACAGTTTGCTTTTGTCATGTGGTACCTTTCAAGCTCAGGGAGCATTTCTGTTTTCAGTATGTCCAAGTGGGCATCTGCGTTAACGGTGCCATCGAAAAAAAAAGGGGCCCACTATGCCTTCACGCCAAATCCCACTCCACACTGCCACCTTCGGTGAATGGAGATGCTGTTTGTCCACGGCATGAGGGTTATCGCGAGCCCATATCCTGCTGTTCTGGCGGTTCACACGTCCATCAAGGTGCAAAGATTGCTTCGTCACTAAATAAAAGAAATCGCAGGTGCCCCGGGTTGCTCTTAATTCGCAACAACTCCGCCTTGCGAAATTACTAAACGTCGGACGTTGTCGCCGTCGTGCAGGGCTTGGACAACTTGTATCCTGTACAGGGCGCAAATTATATTTCCTGCAGAATCCGTCGTATGCTTTTTTTCCGAAATTCCAGAAAACCTGGCTGCTCGTCTTGTTGACAATTGTGGGTCACTCTCGAAGACAGCAAGCACCGCTTCAATGAGCTCCTCATTTTTCAGCAGGCTCTCACGTTCACTGACTTGATTCTTCTTTTTAAAGTCTTCTTCGCTCACAAAACAATCCGCCCAAGTGAAAATTGTCGGGCGTGAAGGCGGGCGTTTATGAAATGCAGTGCGAAATGTTTCGTTGTGCTGTGGCCACCGAGTTTCGCTCCACGTAGCACTTCACTGCCTGGGCACACTCATTTGCCGTGTATTGCGGCATCGCAGGGCGGCGCGGAAAGATATTTTGATAATAACTGCAGCAGATAGTTCAACAAAAACAATAAATAGGAGCAATCAAGATGCCTCAGCAGCGGCACTCTTGACTCCAAAGTTGAGCTTTCACCGGGAACGGACCCGTCAACAGATAAGCAGACGACAAAGGAAGACACACGTTCGTCTGCTTTAGAATATATAGCGCGTGCAATTGCAAGCTTGAGAGGTATATTCCCCCGCGCTGACATTAGTTGTGACGTCTTTTTCTTACCTTTCTGAAAATGGCGAGACTGCTTATGATAGGCTTTGATAGGCGCTGAAGGTGCGCAAGAGCGGAGATTCCGAAAACTCTTTTTATGACATAACGCTCCAAGAAGGAGGGGCTTCGGCAGTACTTTGAATATGCTTTTCTGCGGCCTCCGTTTGCCAAATCTGAAAATAATCTCGAGATTCATGATCCTGGAGGCCAAATGAAGACGATTTAAGTGTTTTTACTCAAATTCAGAACCACTTCAGTTTCCCTTTAAGGGGAGTGCGAATTGCAGTTTTTGCAAAAAAGTCATGTTTTTGAAAAATAGGCTGACCAGTTTTTAGAACTCGTAAAGAATGCTGTCGAAAAGTAAGTAAAGTAGTTACTCCGAAATAAATTATTTTCGACGTGCTGGTGGCCGTGCGTTTGCGTCAACGACGCGGCCGATCACAGAAATTTGCTATTTTAAAAGCCCGCTCTCTCCGCGTCTCTTAAAACTAGCATGGACAGGCACCCTTTGTTGGAAGGAGCATCTCACCCCCTTTCGTTCTGTTTGGAGCATTGTTTGTGATATTGTGCTCACAGGCCATAAAACCCCGTAGAAAACGTAGCTGTGCACTCTCTTATCGATCACGTTTGCGAAACAAGACCTCTGATTTACTAGGACGAGCCACGGGACATCATAATCATCTGCTAGCGCGCGATTTCGATCAGTCCTTGACCATTCCGACTTTTTATCGCCACGATGCCAGTGACTTTCCTAAGCAAACCTTCGCCATTCTAGTTCGGTGGCTGCAACCGGTTTTCAAAGCGAAAAAGACAAACGCCCAAGGAAGACAACGGGAGCGCATCTTTCCCATTTTCAAGCGCTCCGCCGTCGCCGAGTGCCTTGGAATCGCCCATCGCTTCGCTGCCTCCCGCCGATCATCAAGAATTCAGTCACCCGGGACCATCGGCATCCGCATCATCCTTGCCGGTGACCGAAATCTCAAGCGAAGAGGACCTCACTGCAATCGAGCAGAAGATTGCGATGATGGAACGAAAGGCGCCCGCGGAATGTTTTGAGCCCAACGATCCCGAGAAGCAGCTAGGCCTAACCGAAAGCGAAGAGCTCAACAGCTACCACTTGCTTGGCGTATCCTGCATTGCAGCTTTAGTGAGTGCTTTGCTGTGCCCTGAGTGAGCGGGATCTCCTCTCAGACTGTGGAAGACCGGGAAGGGCATTCACCTCGTGTTTGTTGCCCTGTGCCCGACTTGTGGAAAAGTCGCGAGAGCTCCACACTCGGTGAATATTGGTCACACACGACGGAACGATCTCGCAGTGCGTATCGGTCTCTCGTCACGCGACTGTGGCATTAGCTTACGAAATTAACTTATCTTTTTACAGCGGAGCTGTTAAGGGCTAGATTCTCCAGGATCAAGTCCGGTATGTCGACACAAACCTACCTGGACAACTACCGCCATCTATAGGCGACGGCGGCAAGCACACAACCAGTCTGGTTGTTGCTGTCGCTCGTAGATGGCGCCAACCTTTCCAGCTAACATTGAAGAATGGATAGTCGGGCGCGTTGGTGGGAATTCATTGTAGGAAACATCGCGAAAAACAGACGACGGTAAAGAAGAAGCACACAAGAAGCAAGAAGCACAGAAGAAACAAGAGTGCAGCGCTCGTCACGAGTGTTACTTCGTCCTCGTCTGTTTTGCGCGCTGTTTCCTACGCTCTTATCAGTTTCGGTTTGGACTTAGGATGGGTCGGCCGCGCGCCCTATCGTGAAAAGAAGACTGGCTGTGGAAGGAGCGGCGACGTACGCAGCAGCGCGAGTGGGTCCACAACCGCCGCAAAGCCGCTGTCGCCTCGACTTCCACTGTGTCAAGCGCTTCATATTCCCTTGCCAAAGAAGAGCACATCGCTCGCTTGGAAAGCCTCCGCCGAGAACAGAACCAGCAATGTAAAGGGCGCCGGCGGGCCAACGCCACGGACTACGATCGTGCCACGGAGGCCAAGCACAAGCGCGAGGCCCGGCGACGACTGCACTCCACGCCGGCTGAACAGTTCCTGGGCGCGACGGCGAGGTTCCATAGGGAGTTCGTGGATTACCCGTTTGGCGTCACGTGCACCGTATGCGACCAACTCTGGTTCGCCAAAGACGTATCCACAATCGGCGGCGTGTCGGATGAGGAGAAGCGGGAAACGGGCGCGTGCGTGTTGTGGCAGTGTATCGAGTACAGCTCCCTCTGGTCTTCCTTCTTCACGAGAGTGGAAAGGCTGAACGTTTTTACCAGGATGAATATACCGCCGCCGATCTCTCTGAAGACGTCCCAGAAAGTTGCCACGAAGCTACATGTTGCAGCCATGCCAGCCGCCGGCAATGTGATGAGGACGGCTGTACACTTAGTGCGAAAGACGGAGAAAGCCAAAGACGGGGAACTTCTAGACGTGTACGTCACGTACGACGGAACCTGGTGCAAACGCGGCCACACGTCCCACTTCGGTGTTGGTGTCGCGATCGAACTTGAGAGTGGTCTTGTGCTGGACTTCATGCGTCCACACCAACTACTGCCAGCTGTGCACCCAGGGACTAAAGCCAGGCACAGACGGGTACACGAACTGGATGGAAGACCACCGACCCAACTGCCAGAAGAACTTCAATGGGTCTGCCGGTGCCATGGAAGTGGAGGCAGCCACTGTTATTTTCGGCCGTTCAGTTGAAAAACACGGTATGCATTACACTACTATGCTGTGTGATGGCACCAGCAAGGCCTTTTCCAAGGTAGCTGGTCTTGAGCTCTACGACAAGGAAATCAAAAAAGAGGATTGTGTCAACCATGTCGCGAACCGTATGTATGCGGGTCTAGAAACCCTGAAGAAGGCAAAGAAGGGACCAGGCGGGAAAAGGAAGCTGACAAACCTGAAAATGAAGCAGCTTACCAACTACTATGCCTGTTCGCTAAAGGACAATGCACCCGACGTGACGGCCATGCAGCGAGGAGTGTTTGCAAGCTTTCTGCATTCATACTCCATTGACGGGGAGCCGAGGCATGTGGTAAGTTGCCCTACTGGCATGGACTCCCGGTGCCACTATAGTCAGAGCAAGTTCATTCGGGCCGACGATGATGATGGCGGTAGGATGTTTTTCATTGAGCTCAATGGTGTCTTTGTGGTCGTGAACACCCACGGGCGTGTATTTGTGAACAAAAACCACATTCTTACAATCTCCGGTGGCATTGGTGAGTGTTTATTGCTTGCGGAGCGTGTAATTTCAAAGAACTATTCCTAATCGGGTGTATTTTACCCTCAAATATTACCTGTATATACCCTTTTTGCTAACAGTGTAATGGCTACAAGAAGGAATGACAACAATGAGCAACTACAGTCACAATGGTGGAACCGATCCATACAGCCCCCGGGTTACTGGGTGGATTCTACAGAAACTTCTTTTTGTTTTCATTCGAAGTTCTAACTGAAGTCATGCAAACTTCCATATTGCTGCCAAAGCTTGATTCCGGCTGGTTTGGTGGATGTGTCCCAATGCATCGTCTCGTGCGTGTGAAGTGACCGGTGGCCCGTTGTTGCGTCATTGCAGAGGTGGCCCACGAGATGCGCTGCCTTCGCCGTTGGCTCAAGGAGCTGGAGGCCCGCCTTCCCAACCAGATGGCCGTCTCCTCCAGTTGGACTGTGCCCGAGATACAGGACCGGCTGCAGGCACAACAGGTCCGTGCAGTTTCGCTCTTCCCAGAACCGACCGTCTTAACGAGTTTGGTTCGCTTCTGGCACCACGTCACTGCGCCGCGAGACTCTGTTTGGAGTTCCTTGAGGTCAGACTTTGGGGCAGCCATCGTGGCATAGAAGCTCCGTCAGCGCCTTCGAAGTGCAGAGAAGAGGGTTCGCACCTTGCGTGGTTGGTCCCTTGCCCAAGGAGTATTTGGGGTCTTGCTCGTAGCCTCAGTTGCTTTGCAATGCAAGATCACCTCTTCCCGTTTACGGGTGCAGCTCATCTTAAGACACCTACCAGAAGTACACCATCCTACACTTATGTGCACTGCCCTACGCTTGTTTTGCACTGCTGTCGACCAGTGCTGATAAGCCGAGCGTGCCTGCTGTTGTTGCATTTTTTTTTATTTTATATAATTAACTTAAAGGGGTACTCTGGCCATTTTTCTAGCTACTCCAACTAAGTATATTTTCTGAGTCCCTGGCCTTTACCCTTTCGAGTATGCTATCTAGGATCGCGAAATTCAGACTAATTAGTGTGAAATCGGCAAATGAAAATGATGTCAGAATTAACGTTCAAATATACCTGAGCTTTTCAGTGCCGCGACGTCAGTGGCAGGCAGGTTTGCCAATCGAGTGGGCAGTCTAAGAAAAGGGACCATGCCGTGCATGAGTGCTGGAGCAAGCTTCGAAAGCTTTTATTTGACACAATGAAACTGCTTTGAATCAGTTGGGAACAAATGCTACAGTCGAAAGAGTGAACCCCTGCCTGCCGCTGGTGTCACTTTTTCGCTGTTGCCAGTAGAGACTTTCAGTTTGAAAAACACGATGAGGACCAAAATTGTAAATTCAATGAATCGGCAAAAAAAAAAATCATTTTGGCCTAAACTTTGGGATACTGCTTCAGAGATGTGTGTTTATGAAATTTTCAGGAAAATTAGGGGCCATGAAAAAAAATTCCAGAGTACCCCTAGGAATTATAAAGACGATTTTGAGTTTTTTTTTTTTTTTTTTTTTAAAGGGTGTTTTCTGACTCCCTGGGGGGACCTGGCAATATGCCCAATCTTTTTATACAGTTCTATGAAATTTATTATTTTATATAAAATAAATCAACAAAACTGAAACTGACGTTTGGCTTCCCCGTCGTACAGCTTCTCCTAAAACGGAGGTGGCGTCAGCAGTGAACCGTCCCTTTTCGGTAGAATTTTCTTGGTTTAAAACGCTCGACAAAACAAGGGCAAAGTAAAGACGAGACTGACGACAGCGCTGACTATGAACCGAAAGTTTATTTTCAGCGCTCCCAGTATATATATACGTGGACAACAGCCAAATAAACAGAGCGTGAAAGAAAAGACACAAAAATACATGCAGTCCCTGCATCTCATTAATTAGATGATACTTTGCTGTGTCATAGTCGTTCCCTAACATGCACCAGTAAGTAAACAAATTTCTTTGTTTCCTGACTGGTGCATGTATCATTTTCATTTGCTGATTTTGCAATAACTGTAAATGAAAGCGTTTACAGAACCAAGACGCTCATCAACCAACTAGCCCAAACATAGCTCTTAGTGGTATAGTTTAGCACTCATGAGCATAGATGTCACGCTCAGCTGTAGCGGCGAGCTTCGTGCCGCGTTGCGACTGCGAGCAACCGGGACATTGGGGCTTCATACGCCGCCTGCCTAGCTTAATTGGTTGCCACGCTTCACACGAAGTACGGTTGACCCGGTGACTCGCGGCCGTTTGTCGACTCAACACGGTCAAACGCATTTAAATGCAACTGCAATTTAGGGTGTGTCATCTAGTATATTGATTATCTCACAATGTTTTCAGTCTGTCATTTTCAAAACTAAATAGTTTGAGATTGAGATTTTGATTTCTCATTTGATTCTTTCAGTGCCTACGCAACTTATTGTTCTAACGGTTTTAGTGCTGTGGCAAAATGAAGGAACAGATATACTATACACCATTTTCGAGCTTAGTCACTGGGTTTGAGGCTAGTCTCTCACCGGTGTTCCTGCTGACCCTAACTGAGTGGATCGTGATTTCGATAGGCGCAATTTTAAATACTGCCGGTGGCTAAATTTTCATCTTTTCCCGCTGTTTTTGCGTTTTATGGTGTATGTATTTTCCCGAGGACGTTAAGAAAGCATTGTACCACATTTTAAACAAGCAAAAATTGTAAACGACTTTTGTTGGGTATGCACACGAAAAGAATGAATGTGACTGGAATGTTTGTTTTATTTTTTTATAAGTTTCGACGTCGCCGCCCGCTCAGCTGCGTGTCAAATGACTAAGCGCTTAGCGGTCTAAAATAATTTGCGACAGAAGGTAGCCGAAAAGCATGCATATTTCATGCGCACAAATAACATGTTTACCGATGGCCAGGACTTGGACATATAATTTAGCGAGTGTTAACATTCGAACAATATATTGTACGTACCACACGGTGCAGTGTTATCCGAAAGGGATTTATTTGAGCTCAAATAACACGGCACTACAGTGGAAGGTAACGCAAAAAGGGTATGCGGCATGCATAAGAAACAGTATGTGGAAAGTTTCAAGAGAGGCCGAAAAACTTTGAATGCAAAACCGCAAAACGTAGGTGGAGAATCGTGCTCAGCAGGTTTTCCCAGTCCAAGAGAGTGGCAGAAAATTTCTAGCTGATAGGGAGCGCTAAGGTCACTGGATCTGAGAACCTATCAGATTTGCAATAGACAACACTAAAAAACGCGATTTTCGCTCTTGGGACTGCCGAAGCAAGCGGGAGTTTTAAGAAAGGTGACTCAAAAGTGAGCAGTGAACAGTGGTGGAGGAATGTTTACCGTGGCGTGCTAAGCCTAACCACTTCAACGGCGGCGCTCCGTTCATATGTGATGGTATTTCGGAAAAGAAGATTGGGTTCTTCGAAAACGTTTACAGAACAAGTGGTTATGGCTCAGTGAGTTCAGTAATGTGCGACATTGGCGTGCTGACAATACTTCTGAGCGATGCAACCTGCTCCGCGTGTCACGTGTCCGGCAGGGAAACGCGAGGGATTTTCATTGTCCTTCAAACTACACTTAGAGAAGAGCGAATGCCTCGAGTGGGTTCTTTCGGTCGATGTTTACATCGATGTAAACATAGCACAAAGCACATCTACAAGCAAGCAAACAAAGCGAATTGCGGTGAAGTGCAGAAGTTTACAGCTTTCAAGTTGACGAAATAAAACTTGCACGAGCTCCCGCCGTCGTAGATGTGCTTTGAGCCTATGTGCAAAGCACATCTATGTCGGAACGACGTAGATGTGCTTTGCACATAGGCTCAAAGCACGTCTACGACGGCGGGAGCTCGCGCAAGTTTTATTTCGTCAACTTGAAAGCTGTAAACTTCTGCACTTCGCCGCAATTCTCAACCTGCTAACACCGATGCACCGCAACACCTTCACTAGCTAGAAAGCGGTGTTGCTGCTGCGAAAATTACCAGCCAAAACCTCGTGAAGATTGAAATGCCAATGTAAGATGAGTAGGGTTCTCTGTCTTCGGTGTTTATTTTTTTTCTCGAATTGGGGGTATTTTTTTTTTTTTTCAGGCTTTAACTTTTTCCACAGATTCGGTGTTTTTGTGTAAATTGGTTTAAGTGATAACCAATTTACACAAAAAAGCACCGAATCTGTAGGAAAAAATTAGCTCGTAAAAAAAATACCCCCACATTCGAAAAAAAAACAAAAAACTCCAAAAACACGGAATCCTAGGAATGAGCAACTAATGCAATGGTGTTTGATGGGACATGGTGCTAGGGGTGCCAGAAAAGTCACGCATACAGGAGGAGGGGCGGTTTTAGTGACTGGATGTTTCCTGAACACCCTGTCTATGTTATGTCCCCATTTCACGCAATTCCAGCCGATTTTTGAAGAGCACACATCTTTTGAACTTTCAAATGCATTTTTCTCATTTTGTAACTTTGGGTTGTCTTCTCAGTTTGTGCACTCAGTTTTCAGTACTTAGAATTTGTTCTTTTTAATGAAAGCTTTTATGTGTTATCTTGAGGACATGGTTGAGTGCAGGTATCTTTGGGAATTGCAATATCTTAATCATGTTTTTGCAAAATAGAACTACCTTCTAAAGGGCTTCTAAAAATATAGCTTTATGATGTCTTTATTTTTCTATTCTAGATTAGAAACTTTTAGAGAGCTTTTGGTTAGTTATTAGCACTCTACACTTTGTAAGAAGCAGAAAAAGCTATTGCCCCGTGCTCATTACAAAAAAATTAAAGTGCCTAAATTCGTGCACAAATTTTTTTTATGTCTTAGTTTTTGTTTCTGAACACAAAACTATAGGTGACATTCACTTGACGTCACTCGCTAGGTGCGCTGGCATCGGCGACCACGGCCGCCATCTTCGAGGTCTCTTTCTATCCCACGTAGGTATCAGGTGTCGTTTGGCCGGACCTTTCAGCGTGGTTTAGCAGCATTTTACAAGTTCAAAGGGTCTTTTGGGGCGAAGCTAGGAGTTATTTTTATACTGTAGTGCTTTTGAAGCACCAAAGTATAGTTTCGAGAAAATGTGTACACACGGGAATGTGTACACACGGGGAGACTATGACGCGAAGCGGCCATGTGTCGTTCGAGGTAGTGTGTGTGAGCAGCGCTCGGTGAATGCCTTACACGTGGTTGCCATTTTCTGTGGTTGCAGTCTAAATGCGACTTTCTAAGGGCCTGTTGGAGTGTGAAACGCGGTAGATGGAGCATGTGGAAAACAGAACAATTGGAACGCAGCAGCGCTGCGCAAAAGAGGAGCGAACGTGGCAAAAGAGAACCAAACACTCGGAACTAATACCTCAACCCGTCACAGCAAAGGAGTCAGCTTCTTTTGCTTTTTTTTTTTTTCTCGCTGCCTTTCTGTGTCTCTTTTTTGCGCTCTTTCTCTGGGGAAGCCCGGGGCGCGCTCGTTTCACGGGGCAGGGCGGCACTGTATGTCTGAACGGGCGATCTTTTACCCCCTCTGGGAGTAATGCGGAGGAGGCACTCGAGGAAGGGGTTTGGCCGGCACTGGTGTCCAATCAATGAGGAGACAAGCGCTGCATCAGCATTTGACTGGCAGTCGACCTTTTGACTTACGTTGCTGGCACCTAACGGGATATGGTTAGGCGCCAGCCATATACAAAAGGAGGACGTGGCTACGCTATACACGGCGTCACGTGCCTGGAAGGCCAAATCTGGAGTTGGTGTCCGCTTCGTTCATCAGAAAATGCAATTCTGCACGTAACAGTTAAGTAGTAATCTTAGTTGTACTTCACTAATTGTGGAGCGAAGTAGCTGTGAATTAATTGAGTTTTCATGTCAGGTTACTGGAGTTTGTTTGAGCTCAGAGAATACTCCCGTTAGAAGCATACTTCTCCTCACTTGGTCATTTGCTGCGGAGAAGCCAATTTATTGTGCGACAGGGGAGGAGTCCTGACGGTGGGCTTTCCCCTACAAGGACTCAATATGTGGGAAAGACTTGAACATGGAAGCGGCAAACTTCATTTATTGGAGACGTTGTTCTTTCTCACCACTTTGGGTTTTCTTTGTCGTGCCACAGTTTTGAATTAATGTCATCATCGTAGCGTTTCCTCAATACCAAAAAAATCACTTAAGCCGTTTTTGCGTTGTTTTGCCCCTTCGTTTGGTGGAGCATGCGAGGTGGTTTGGATGCTGGTAACGTTCTAGTTACGGTCCTATTTAAATTTACGAAGGCAAATTATTCACTTTATGCAATGATCACAAGTTGAATGCTCGTAAAGCCAACAGAAGCTAAGCTAACATCAGTAAGTAGAAATTAATTAAAATAATCTTACGTCCAGGAGCCCTCGAATAGCTCGTAACTATCAGTAAAAACAATGCGGTTCATGAATCTAAATGGAGCGACGATGAACATACGTGTATACCGCTCGTCTATACTATAGCCTTCCATGCCCATTGTGGGCACTGGACATGCGCAATGACCGATTTTCTGAACGGTGAAGCCATTACGCGTGCTCAGTGCCCATAATCGTACCAACAAGAGGAAGAAAATTGCTTCGAATGGAGCACCGATCAGTGGTGAACAATTGATGAGGTCATGATGCTGGTGTTTGTAGAGTGACGTTATTTGCGTCCTGAGGCAAGGCTGACCGGAGAAGTGCATGCAATTCCTTCTGGTGCTGTTGAGCTCCTGATTATCGCTCACATGTTCGCCTGAAGCATGTCTCAATCTGTCGCTCGCCTACATCTCTGCGACAGGGTTACCAGTGGAAAATAATCCTTCCAGGAGTCATTTTATTTTGAACTCCCTGAACAACAATGGACATCGCTCGTGGGAACCTCACGCCCTTGTCATTTTGTGTCTCTATTGCTGCGATAACGAAAGAGAGAAGTGGTCCTCGTAATCCTCAACCTATCTCATGTTCTAAGCTCTAGTGAACACATTTGTTTAAGAATTATACTTTTACTGCGTTACTAGAACACTCTAGTTTAACAGCAGATTCTGCAAGATGTCAATGTGAAATCCCCTTAACACGGACGGCAGTGAAGACCACAAGCGGAAGTGAATAGCCTTGGTAGAAGTTCTCGGTGCTCGACCGTTGGTGCAGCCGCCTCGCATTCTAAACGAGCTCACGCTTTACAGTGTGTGTAAAGAGTTTCTGTCTTGTGTCGGCATATGGGACCGTTCGGCTGGGCCAGGGGGCGCGCTGGAGCGATACCAGTGGCGCCGCGCCGTGGCCCAAATTCGCCCTACTTAGCCGTTCTCTCGTCCCCATCGCGCTGCCAGTTGCAATGGCGGGCACCGCGTTGAAGCTTTCTGTTCGTTAGAAAATTGTGATCATTTTTTTAGGGAGGCGAACCTCCGCAAAGAAAGGTAGGCTTTGTGTCAGGTCTCCGGGGTGGAGCAAATAATTCAGGGATAGGAATATGTGTCGCTTGCGAAGTGTGTCTCACATGTGCAAGACAGCGTCGACTGTAACATCCGCCTCGAGCTAAATGCTCTTTTTCTTTATGGTTTCGCGAGCTCTTTGAAGTCAGAGCTATTCGGACAAAGATGAGGATGCAATATGGTTTAAATTGTCTTTTCGCGCACAGCTACGCGGTCGCATACACTCCTTGAACTCAGGTTAGTTCTCTTAGAAACTCGAAGTTACCGGCTGATGTAAGCATGCCGCGCCTGTTCTGATTCATCCGAATGAAGTTAATGACGAGGCACGTACAGCCTGATCGGAACACTGGGTCAAGTTCTAATAAAAAAACCGAAACGGTACGTCAATAAGGCCACCGCTTTTATTTTGAGCGGGTCCAACAAAAGGAATATTACTATACGCCGCAACACCTTGCTGTGTTTGCGCGCACCTGTCGCTGCCGTCAAAGCTGTAGAATCGCAATTCATGTACTTGCGTCAATAACCCACTTTTAATTTTATTAAAGAAGAGAGTGATCTCCAATCGACTTGCATTTGCGTTGTAAAGCGTCCCCTTTTTTAACTTATTTTTATGTGACCGCAGAATTATAATTTTGAACACTGTTCTGGTTCACAATTAATAAAAAAATTTTGCGTCACTATTTGTTTTGTTTGCTGTTTAGGTACAATTAAACGATATATCTTGAATCTGTGTGCCAGTAGAGGATCGTCAATATTCCTTCACTCTCTCCCGGCAAGAAAAGATTATTTAATTCTAAATTTCAGTCATGAATCTTTCGTTACTGGCCTTTGTGACGTGCCCTGTTTATACATCCAACATTGGCAACACACTCTTATTGGTTGACCTAGGAATGTCCGGGTTTGATGTTTTAGAGTTCCTTGGAAAGTAATTATGCCTGTTGTAGGTTAACTACATCATTTTAATAATATAAAAAAAGAACTAGAGTACAGCCGTCAGTGTAATTAAATCTCTTTTCAACTATGCGCTCAAGTCAGTGCTCAATGCGGGCTATGATTATCTGCCTCATTGGCCCTCATGTCTTTCGCTGCTTACTCGCCTTCTATTGTTAGCATCAGGGAACAAAATTGATAGAAATTACTGTGAGAGCGCAGGCTAACCGGTGTGTATATTAACAATTTGGATGAATTGCCCGAGACTGGGGCGAAAAAACTAAAAATATCAACCTTGTATGAGAGATACTTCTTTCTGTCCACGGTTGATGTTTCTAGTTTTCTCGACCCAGTCTCCACTAATTCATCAAAATGAAAAATTGGCAAGTAAGCAAGGTTAGCTGGGTTCTCAAATTTAAACTTGTTTAAAAAATAGTAACTGCATAATCGGTTTTATTTTGTCGACAGCCACTGGGAACCATCTTAGCTATTACATCAGGAACATCTAACATTGCCAACACGCTCAAATTGGTCGACCAGGAATGTTCTAGTGTCTAATTTTGTGAGGCAAGTAATTATACCTGTTGTGGGCTAACCACAGCATTTTAATAATAAATAGAAAAACTAGAATACAGCCGTCAATTTCTTTTCAATTATGCGTTCAAGTCAGTACGCAATAGGGGCTACGATAATCTGCCTAATTTTTCCCCAGGTCTGTTGCTGCTTACCCGCTTTCTCTTGTTAACATCAGGGAACAAAATGGGCGGGTAAGCAAAGTGAGCTTGGTTCTCAAATTTAAAGTCTTTTATAAAAAAAAATGGTAACTGAACATTCGGGTTTCGTTTGTAGACAGCCCTAGGGAATCATCGTAGCTATTACATTAGAAACTTATCGTGGAACGTCACTGTCGGATTGCGGACCCCATGGGCGCCAGCTCATACCGCCCCCAAGCAACGCAAAACTCCTGCATGCTCTCACGTGTGACCTACGAAAAGTCCCTATTAATGTGACAAGCAAGCGTAGCTGCATTACTGAATCACGCGACAAGAAAGAGAAACAATAATTAAACCTGTCCTCCGCACAGCTGGCGATTCATGATTCTGGTGATCTTTCTTGAATCACCTCCCAGGAACCAAATAAAACTTTTCGGGAGGCGGATACCTTTCTGTTTAATACGATGCTGTGACATTTGGGTACCTTTTGCATTCGGTACATTACTTTACGAAGCGCGAATCCAGCACGACAAGCGCACCAGCCTCCCGCGTCGTCTGCTCCTCGTACTTCTAACAAGTATCGGCGCGCCTCGCCAGGGGGAGGAGTGGCGCTGCGTATGCGCGGCGAAACTTCAGCCGCACACCCCAATAGGGAAAGGGTGCACTTTAGCTAGTGCAATCTAAGTCTACTCTCCTGAAATTCACGTGGTTACGTGAACGCCCTTACCACACAAGTGAAAAGGCACTGTAGCTGATTTAACTCAAAGAAAGACTGTGTCACTGTCAACATACAGAAGATGGTGGGACAACACTGTGTTGTAATACATGGGCGTCATCAATGACATGAAGCAGGAGACAGCAGCACAGCACATATGCTTTTTATTTAATGGGCAAAACTGCAGAACGGACCTACAACTGCGATATTACTCTCTTGGAAGTCCGATAATTCTGATTGGAGTCACGTTATTAACCAGCGGTATGCCATTGGAACACTCGTGCGCCATCCAGGTCCCAACAGAAGTAGTGGAAACAAAAATTGAGCAGTCCTGTGTTAATCTTCTGAGTCAGCAAGGCGCGCCTAGCTGGGCTTTGCTTGTTAGCGAAGTCAAGGGAATCGCAGGCAAGTCTCTTTTCGCTGCCTGAACTCGTGATGCGTGCGAACAGCCTGAAGAAAAATATCCAGTGCCAAACCGCTAAATTTTGGCTTTGGATTGTGGATTAAACTGGATTTTGGATTGTAAAACAGGGTTGCCAAACGTAAGTCTCAAAAGATGACATCGTGACCGCCGAGAGGCCGCCAACCGCGTCTCGGTATGTCTAAACGGCATCGCTCGCAAACCGCATCTGCAACCGCTTCACAAACGCAGCTCAACCGCTGCAGTGTGAATGCGCCTAACAGCTATCGCTGGAAAATATGGTCTGAGGGAGACCATACCGATACTACACGAACAAGAACAGCCTTTCACTGGATAGATCGTTTGTATTAGCGGGTCTAGTATAACGGTAGTGACCACAGATCTTTCCAGCGTTTATCCCTCAGGCGAAAATGCTGAGTCACCGGACAGTGGACGCGTGCCCGGGGCATTTGATATTCCGCAGAAAAGAACTACGGCTCATGCCCAGAACGCCTTCTACCGCCCAGTCAGTCTTGACTCTTGGGCAAGAAGGAAGTGGAAGTGAGGCCACCTCCTCTCGCATGACCTCGTACCTATTCAGTTTCCCCGCTAATTTTAGCGGGGAAACTGTGATATCCCATAATGCAAAGCGCGCGGCTACGCCGACGCCACTCGATCCGCAAACGGGCGCCGAACAGCTGCGCTCTAAAAAAAAACTAAATTTTGGGCGACCCTGCTTGGCCAAGCTGGTACCCCCCAACTGGGAGGATGGAAACGTTTGCATCCGTACCCGCCGTGTATGGTGCATCGGCCACAGCGCACGCAGATGTAACACTGCGCGGAATCTCTACTGCTTTCCTCTTTTCTTCGTCCGACGGAGGGAGCGCGTGCTTTTCGCGGAGGACGGTTTTTGGTGATTGTCGCCCCAAACGCCCGCAGGCTTACGGCACAACCGATTTCTTGAACCTCGTCTTTTTGCCTCCAAGCATACGTTTCCTTCCCCCCTGATTTGAATCGTCCGATTCCCAGATGCACTTTTGTGGGGTCTCGACTTTAGGCCCATTTGCTCTCTCTTCCCTTTTTTGCAACCCAATTACCGACCTTGCATCCCCTCACCCACTCGTTGCCCCCGTCGCTGTGCTTCTCAGGTCCCATCACTTGAGAATGAAGGCTCCTTCACATACTTATAACCGAGTACGACCGAGAGGGACAAGACCGGTTTTTAAGCCTCTTGCGACGTCTTAGGACCGGATGCGCTGCTGCGGAGCTGGTCCTAAGACGTTGTAAGAGGCTTAAAAACCGGCCTTGTCTCTCTCGGTCGACCTCGGTTGTAAATGTGTGAACAGCGCTTTAGTAGCCGGGACTGAGGGCACTTGGCATTAGTTGATTTATAGCTGGTCCTAAGACGTCGCAAAAGGCTTAAAAACCGGTCTGGTCTCTCTCGGTCCAGGGGCGGATCCAGAACTCCGTCTTGGGGAGGGGGGGGGGGGGACGGAAAATTTGTAAGGATACTATTCTCCCATCCTTTCTTGTGCATCGGCGGGTCCACCCATGTCAAATTGCCCTCCGAGAAGGGGGGAGGGGGGGAGTCGACTTTATTTGGGGGGGGGGGGGGGACTGCCCCCGCGGCCCCCCCCCCCCCCCCCCCCCGTTTTGGATCCGCCCTGTCTCGGTCTTACTCTGTTGCAGATGTGTGAACGAGCCTTTATGCTTTCTGGGTGGTCTCTTCTATTCGGGGTATTCAAACGGAGAAGCGTAAACGTGACGGATCTGGATAGGAAATGGCGGAGAAAAGATCGCGACAGTCGTTTGGAATTCTACACGTAGTGGTCGTTTGTATCTCGATCAGTGATTCTTTTGCACCGCTGCCGTGTTCAGCGGGTTTGACGGAGGAATGTTGCCGCAACATTGCTCTCCAAGTTTTCGAGGGAAGCTTCGTGTTTCAAGAAAGGTTGAGCACACGCAGTAGAAAATGATTCGACCGACGAGTGGATTGGAGTGGCATAAGAAAACATGTACAAAGCTGATTGTGAGGTATGACTTATATTATTATTGACTTCACATTTGCGCGATTTTTATTGCTTCCGTCCTATTTCGCCGCACCAAAGAAATCCGAAATTAGAAAAATTGTAAATCGGACAATTCTAATTTCCAATAAATTGGGCAATTGTACCCGAGATCTAGAGTCCTAGACGGGTACTGTTGTATTTGTGTATATCTTATGGTGGTCGTGCTTATTTTAAAGTTCTTCGTGGGTCATCAGCAGGTATCTGCTAACTCGACATTTTGAAGAAGTAAAGTTGCCTGTATTCCTGCCAAAGAAAGGAACTCTTCTTCAGGGAGCTATTCATAGTTGAAATTAAAATAGGAAAAACCAAACATGTTAATATTAATTATTGTGAAAATCTTTGTTTCTCAAAAAAAAAAAAAATCTGATTCACTACCGTGAAGAACCCACGCTTATATGAAAAATCTATGCTAATTTGAAGACATATTAAGAAAATTTATTTTTGAATGTTTTCTATTTTTTTTTGCAATGTAACGACGAAGTAACTGCGTTACTTTAGCGAAGTAACTGTCGCAAGTTTCTCTTTCAATTTTGTAAATGTAACTGTAGCAGGGTTACTTTTTTTTTTCCTGAGTAACTGTAACTGTAACACTTACATTTTAACAGTAACGTGCTCATGACTGCCCCCAGTACAATGGCAGGACGCAGAAGCCACGGAAGCAGTGCACATCCAGCGATTGCATGGCAGCTCCATAGATGGCGCTACCGGTCAGGGCTAAGAGAATTCCATCTTCGCCAAGTGACTTCACCTGCTTCCGTTGTTTCGGAGTTTTTCCTCTTGTTGTTACTTTGAATCGTCGAATTGTAGTTGCCCCTCTTCCGGTTTTTGCGCGGTGTGCTGCGCGGACAGCAGGAGCGTGCTGACGCACCTGCGAGGGTTTGTTGTAAAGGAGGCGGCATGACGCCATCCGAGATCGTTGCCGAAGCAACCTGATCGGCGTGAGATGGCGGATTGGCTCACGTACCTCACGCAGTTCAGAAGGCTATGACGTCAGTTCCTTTTCGTTGCTGCGCATCTTGGACGTCGGGATCCAAGTCTTCATATTCTGGACGAGCCTTCCCGCCTTTTCCGGCGTTTGTGTGCCGATATGAACGAGCGTGAATGCGCATATCGCATGACCAGGTGGCTAATAGAGTCCAGATTTTTTAAATGATAATGTGTAAGATAACATTAAGTCGCGTGGACTAAATCATAGGCAGGAATATGTTTCTCGTAATCGTCGAGTAGACAGGCATCTTCAGGGTTCAGTACGATATCCTCGTGAATCGCCGTGCTCTGTCACTTTCTCGGAGTGATTATTTTGGATCGTGCATTGCGGTAGCCCGCGATAATATGGCCTAGGCAAGGCAGAGCTAGAGCAACGTCGAATAAACGAGTAAATGCTCTATTGTGCCGAATTTACTTTTATGGGACCCAGTTACCGATTGCAGTTAGCAGTGCTCGATCCAGTAAGACAAGTGATCACCCACCTCTAAATGAAAGAGTAGGCTATGGTGTTTTTTCGTATGTGCTACTTTTGTTTTACGGTGGACTGGTTTGAGCCTGCAGCAAGGACTAAAGTTCGCCAAGTCCAGCCTAATTTTACGAGATAAGATTCGATCAAAGTTAATGACCTGTGCATCGCGGCGTCGGTCGAGGTAACTTGATCTTTATATTCTTTTCCGCCAGGAAAGGGAATGAACGTGTCTACATTAATGTAACAGTCATCCGTGTGCATCTTTTTTATGCGGAAGAATAATGACGTCATGGGCGGGCCACTTCACGGCACAAACCAAGCCTGAAAAGATTCCAACTAAGTTGTTTCTTTATCCAGACATTTCGGCACGATTCCTCCCCTTCTCAGCAGTGTTGCTCCCTCAGCATAAAGCCATCGGGGCCTCCCTTTGATAGATGAAGTGCGCCCAGCTCCCGAAATCGTGTCTACACTCTTCACGAAGGAGTTGCTCAGTCTGGTGCGTTTCCTTGGCGCGCGTCCATCCACGGACGCGATGTGTTGTTCCCGTTAACTGGCCGATCGGTCTCTATGTTTACTCAACGTTAAATAATAGTAATATTTATTATTATTATTATTATTATTATTATTATTATTACTATTAGGTTTATTTAAGAAAGACATAAACAAAATGTTGAACAGGCCCGCAAAAGCACAGTTGTGTTTGTGGGCGAGACCCGGCACCCGGCAGATATCAAACACTCGTTCGTTTGCATTAGGGGTGTTTGATTAGTTAAGGAGACGTGGGGTGATTTCGGCCAATGATTTCCCTAAACCCCACCTACGGGGGTGTACTCCCCCCCCCCCCCCCCTCCCTTGTTTTTCCGAAGGCACCTCCTTAATTCACAACGACTCCTCTATTCTCAATGCCCCCCCCCCCCCCCCTAACACCCCCCCACCCCCGCCCCCCCCTAAAAAGACACTCCCTTAATTTCAATTCCTCGGGAAACCCCTGCTTTCAGCCCTTCGTCGCTGAACGGGTAGACGCGTTTCGCCCGTATAGATGACTACTCGGAGGCTTTAGAAATAGACATTTTGGTGCGACTACGTAAACGTTTTAGCGTGTCGTAATTCTCCGTCTATAGGAATAGGAGGCGTGACTCGAAGAAGCAAAAGCAGATTGCGTCGCCAGGTTAACTTTTGACGGCAAGTTTGCGTCACTGACGCTGTGTGTTTGTGTGTGTGTGTTTTCAGGCTTTACAGAAGAAAGAAAAAAGGCGCGAAGGCATCACTGATGCGGTCCGTGCAGGTGAATGATGTGGCCAAGGGGACATAATATAGGGAGAAAATCGTCACGAGAAGTGGGATAATTAACCAAATTTTGTTAATTATATTTTTATTTAGTGAAAATAAACAAGTTGTTTCAATTAGAAACTTACTGAGCGTCATCGAAAACGAGTCAATTGCAGAAGGATCTCACGCGCCTGCTTTGTTTTCCTGGGTCTCAAAAAAATGCATCCAACTTCGTCCGCCGCTTTCACACCGGCAGTCCAGCGGTAGTCTTGCGGTGCCAGCTTTAGCGCGCCGCTGAGCTTCCCACACGCTCCAAGTTGTTCAGCAAATGACTGATGTAGCTGTTTTTCATGACGCTCAGCACGAGCTGGAGCCCCGTTTATTTTCACGAATTACGGACATCATCGACGAATTTTAGGGAACTATTCGGCTTATCGGGACGCCACTTACCTTATGTCCCCCTGGTCGTGTACCTCACCTGCACAGACCGCATTAACTTTCGAACGATCGAGGATTCCATTGGACGGCTGGCGTCAAAATTTAGCGTGCAAGAAGTTCCGCGGCAGTGCGTCGTGCGGGTTCTAGATCGGGACGTTTGGTGCTCGAGAAAGGGGATATGGCTTCTGGAGGGTGGTGTCTTCGCCACCCACATGGACGGAGCTGCGGAAGTCGGCGCTCTTTCGACTTTCAGGCGAACCTGTAGAACGGCACGAGGGGCAAGCAATCGCGTGACCTTTGCGCGGCTTACTTTTCGAAACACTCGAATTACTTTGGCGGTGGTAAAATGGCTGGAATCCTCCTTTCTTCCGACTGGCCATACTGAGCGTGTAATGTGTACGGACTCTTTTCGAGTGGACGCTTGGAGCGTGGACGGGAGAGAGAGATCCCCCTCTCCTACAGGGGCCAACGACCGCGCCGCAGTGTGTACGTAGCTGTCGCAAAACGAGCGACAGTGGCATTTGTCGTCACGCAGGCTGTGTGCATTTTACTCGGTCCTCGACTCCACCGGCTTTTCATGGGGACGAGCTTGATTGTAGCTCAGCTGCGCGGTTACTTTCCTCGCTGCCCGTGGGTTTCGAAAGTCTTCACGTTTTAAGGCTACCCCTTGTGTAGGCGTTCGTACGGCATGTCGTACGAAAGTGTATATATAACCCGCCGAACGATAGATAATTTGAACGGATATAGTCTCGATCACTTTGTCAAGCCAGCGTTTGACAAGGGCCTCTGTCTCCTCCGCTCACCGCGTGAGGTTTCTGTTTCTTCTTGAGGGTTTCATTAATGGGGCCAGCCTTCGGCATTTGGCTCCTGTAAGAAGTTTTACTTTTTTGGAGTGTTGTAGGCGTTACCGAAGAAAAGTAAAAGTGCAGTCTTAAAGTACCTTGACAATTTTTAGGGGCGAAGCTCCTTAGGGGCTGGCCATGTCCGTCCGCCGTCCGTTGTCCGCCGTAGGCCGGCGTCGGGTGCTCGTGCTTCTGCTCGTGAGATCACGTGCTCACGAGCACGTGAGCACATGCTCACGTGCTCGTGTAGAGCTAAAAAAAAATTGAAAAAAAAGATGAAAAAAATTATGAAAACAGAAAAAGAAGAAAAAAAAAGAAGAAAACCACACATTCTCCTACTGACATGAATGAAAAGGCTCAAAGAAAAAGAAGAAAAAAAAAGAGTAGGGGGTTCTGAGATGCCATCCCATCTGTCTGCTTAAAAAAAGAAAAAGAAGAAAACCACACATTCTCCTACTGACATGAATGAAAAGGCTCGGCATGCTGCGGCTCAGCGTCTACGCAGACAAGCACCACCAGAGCTTCGCCCCAAGCAACATCATTCACCACGTGGAGATGCGGTCAATTTTTTTTAATCTCTGCTTTTTTTTTTTTTGCTTCTTTTTACTTGCCGGGTTGGAATTGCAAAGATTGCTTTTAAATTCATGTTGCGAGTTGAAAGAGGTCTTTGTCGTCCCTTATTCCGAGTTCGTTTTATTCTTTCTGTGTCAAGGTAAAAGTAACGAAATGCCTTTCTCGTCATTCGCGAATGAAAGGAACGCGTTACCGACCTGCGTTACCTCAAAATAAAGGGAACGAGTTCCCGATAAAAAGCAACCCTCGTTACTTTTGCGTCAACTTTTATTCACGAATTAAAATGTTTTATTGTTTTGACGTTACAAGTATGCGTAAGTGACATATTAAAACACACACACACACATACATACATTATGTTTATGCAGAAGCTTTAAATAATTACCTTATCTTTTTTTTTACGGTTCTCCATACTCACGAAGAAAAAAACGCGAAAACCGCAAGAATTCATATAACTTGTCGCCTAAACGGACAAAAAACATTACGTGTGTTTTTTTTTTTATGTTTGAGGAAAATGTAATGAGTAACATATAACATAACTACCTTACCCGTTATTCGAAATAAGTAAAGTATATGTACGTTATCCATTACTGTTTTGAAATAGTAACGGCTACACTGTATGAAATAGGGGGTGTACAGGGGTACTCCCCTTGCCGCATATGTAAAGGCCCGTTCACACTTTTGCGACCGAGTTCGACCGAGAGAGACCAGACCGGTTTTTAAGCCTCTTGCGATCTCTTAGGACCAGCAGCGGAGTTGGTCCTATAAGAGATCGCAAGAGGCTTAAAAACCGGTCTGGTCTCTCTCGGTCGAACTCGGTCGCAAGAGTGTGAACGGGCCTTAACTCCCCAAAACTACATTTCGTCATTCTGTCCACTGACGTCGAGGTGGCAATACCAACTTTTACAAGCGGCTTGATAGCCGTTTGATGTAACGTACTAAATAGCTAAAGTGCGTATCAAAGACTACAAAAAAAAAAAAAAATTACTGAGGTTTCGCAGCAGGGGCCAAAAAAACCTTGATTGTCCTAATGTATATCCTTTAATGAATACATAAGCTATTTTAATAAGTTGTATCGGTCGACTATCAAGCCGCTCGTAAAAGTTGGTATCGCCAGCTCGACGTCAGTGGACCGAACGACGAAATGCAGTTTTAGATCAGTTACATATGGGAGAAGGGGAGTACCCCTGTACACCCCCTATTTCTTAGAGTGTAGGTTACAGCGTTACCGAACAAATAACGCGACGCCGTTAGAACTAACGCGTTGACGCCAACGCAGCTTTTTTTTCCTATGGGCGGAAGTTGAAACGCGAGAAATCGTTCTAATAATTGGTTACGAATCGATGAATTCGGGGACTAGTCCAGAGTGTCCTTGAACAGAGTGCGCACTCTCCGTCCATCTGCGGTGCTCTCGAGAGTGGACCTCTTTGAGCCAGCTCGTACTTCGGGCTGTACGAGAGAAGCGCGATAGAACGTGACGTTTGGTAGGCGTCGCGTGCCTCGCGTGAACGTCGTTCACGGGCGTCTTTTTTGGTTGTTGGGGTCGCGTTGCCACGCTTGGACCGAGCGGTGACGCGCACGAGTCGAACCTGACACCTGAAAACGGATGACTACTGCAGGCTGAGCCGCCTACGTGACTCTGGCGCAATCTCCCATCGGTGAGATCATATTTCACCGGCGAGGAAGTTTGCGACGCATGGACCGCCACGCTGTCTATTCGCGCGTATATTTATAAAAGCTTCCCAGCTTGCCGTCACGCAGTTACGTGATTTATAAGCTGCACATTTCACGCGATCTGCGCCCTCCCTCGTTGAACCCAAAGACAATTAAGTACGTCGTTATTTTTTTTAATTTTATTTGCTTTTGTTTCGCGCCTAAATTCGGAAGTACCGTCTCCTTGGAAGCGACGCTTCGGAAAGACGCTATCGGGAGAAACGCTCGAACGATGCGTGTCATGTTCGGAGAGACTTTGGTCCAGGCTGTCAGAAGGGTTTGCATGATGTGGTGTTATGCGTACTCCGTTTCAGCTTACGATGGACCGCGGAAGAGGCTATATACGAGCCAATTATGGGGGTCGCGTGACCTTTGGGGGGCAGTGTCGCATGGGGAGGATGGCCACCCAACCCAGCGCTGCATTGGCTGGCATTGCTCTGAGCGTCCGGTGTGGTTGATTGTCAGATAAAACGGAGTATAGTAAAAACTTTAGAATCTTTATTTTCTACTGCTTTTTGTTTTTTTTTCTAGGAGAGAAAAGGGGGGGGGGGGGGGGGCGCTGTTGTACGCGAGACACATGGCGCCGTCACGCTCGTCGTTGCTCATCGTCGAAGCTCTCATGGTGCGCGCGGTCCTCCGATGAAAATCGATTGGTTCCGCTTCTCCGGTGGGGCACGGTGTCCTTCGTTAGACGTGTCGGACGCTGGTATTGCCAGTGGTGCATTGACCCCAGGCGCCTGTTGCCGGACTCTCCCGTGCCGCCCGCTTCGATCGCCGCGATCGCCTCTCCGGCGCCACTCCGCTGCCTCGTTGGTTGTCGTAGTCGTGGTCCTTTCAACGCCGCCTTGTCGCGGGAGTACCGTCGTCCGTTTCATTAGATCGCTTTAATAGAACTCCGATAACAATACCCGATCCTCCGCGTTGGTGCATGGATCGTATCGGGTATCGTTATCTGAACGATCTGCTAAAACTCTCGTGGACGGTTCCGGACAGCCAAGAAGGGGCGTGCGCGATGCTCGCGCCGGATCGACGCATGGCGTGCGGGCTGGGCGGCGTCGATCCTCGTCGCAGCTCTGTCGCCGATGGCGCTGTATAGTGCTAGGCCCCTCCAGGCGGCTCGGGAAGAACGAGCGCGGTCAAATCGGGCGTCGAATTACAGGGTGGCCCGCCGGTACACTCCAGGAGAAGAACGGGTTGGCTTAGACGAGCTGCGCGCCACTCTGGTCTTTGTCGAGGGGTGTCCGCTTATCGACAGACGTGGGCAATCGTCTGGCCATGTTTGCGCGAGCGGAGCGTCGGCCGGCTCTGCCTGTTCGACACGCATGAAAGGAACTGAGAACTGACCGGGCACGGGAGGAGATTGTCGGTGCTCGCCAAGCTCTTTCAAATAGGACCAATTTAGGTTAGTCGCCCGATGTAAAGTTCACTCGCACCTTTTTATATCTGGGGAGTAAATAAGAAGCAGTACCAAAGACGCGCCTCTCCGGGCAACACCTCGTCGACGTTGGATCTCGCTTGGAAACCGGACACTGGCAGTGTGAGCGTGTGTGCACAGTATTGCATGCTGGGCACATCACTATTATGATTGATTTGCTTTATTTTATATATTCGTTTGTTTTCACTAGCGCTCGTAAACTTTGCCGCCGCGTGAGGGGCCGGAGAGAAGCGGAGGAGCGGACGACGAGGCCCCCTCGGGAGCTCAGGGACGGCGAGGCTGGGAGATTTCCGACGCGTTCACAAGGAGCCTGCGCAGACGCTGCTCTCATCCATCCTGGGCTTCTAGATGCTCCGTAGAAATAAGGTTTCCGTCAGAATAACGTGGGAAGCCGTGCGGAGGACAAATGACCGGGTGCCCGACCGCCCCAGTAACGAAAAGCTCCCCAACGGCTCGCGCCGCGGCAGAAATCCGACGAGATAAGGTTGATGCATTGCACGGGAAGTTTCCCCGGTGCCAATATTTCCGGTAAAAGGACGGTAGAACAACCTGCACAGTCTGCGAGCATATACGGGTTCTCCCCTCCCCCTTTGTTTTAGCGATTCGGAGAAAGGGTTGTGCCGGCGGCTCCAATTTCGGCCCATTAGTGTCGACCTAATGCGCTCTGCATGCATGCGGCGCAACGTAACGACGTCATTGGTGTCAGTCGGACCTCGACGACACTTTTCGGAGAAAGGCAAAAGTGGCACGCTTCGGGGGGTACGGCCGACGCCGGTCTCTCCTCGCGTGGCCCAGAAAGAAAACAATCTCCGAGAATTGAGTCACGAGGACCGTTAGAGTGCAAAGATCGGTTTCTCAACCCCTGGCTACTTTCGTTCGCGTACCTCACCTTCCCACCTACTGGCAGCATACTACTGCGGCGCCTCAAATCGTACCAAAGAAAAAATAGAAGAAAGAAATTGTGTTGCTCGTATGTTTAGACAGCCTTGAAGTTGGTACGCCTAAGCGGGTGACCTGTCTCTCAGCTGTAGATGAGAAATTTCGCCAGTGCAGCGGAACCGCTGACGTGGGGTCTTTAACCTTCACCACGCAATGGTGATTACACGAACGCGTGCCGGTACGAAACTCATCCGGATCGAAACGGGCGGGGGGTGGGGATCGAACCCATGAGGTTCTGCAGCGCAAGCTTTCGCTCCACGCAGAATCTGGTTTGTGCGCAGTGTCCAAAGCGTGGGCAAACGCGGGCTTGTTTGTAAACATCGTGTTGGTGTGTACGTGGCTCGCACTGACGTCCCACTAGGTGGCCTTGCTGCTGAGCGTGAACTTCTCCCATCCAGAGTGTCGAATCGAAATTTTTATGGGTTCGGCTCTAATTCTGTTTTCGGTTGAAATAGCTTTATTTCTACTGTTGCAATGCTTGTTAAGTGTTTGTATGGTCATTCTTTTTGTCACTTTTGGTATGTTGTGGTTATATGCACGTGTGTTTGTGGGCACGTCAGGACCCTATCGACTAATCAGGATTTTCGCGTTACGCCACCGACGCCGGCTTTTTCTGCCACGCCACCGAGACCGGCGCGACACCAGCTCCTTAACGCTATCGCGCTAAAATTTAAGAGCGCGTATGACCCATAAAGCAGAGTTGTAAAGTGGGGGCCCAAAACAAGTGCACGTAAAACCGAATATAACATTAGCCTCCCGAGACAGTATTTTGCGAAGTTTTGAGCTCGTGCGAGCCGATGCCCATATGTGATTATATTAGAAATATATTGTCTGTCCTTCGCGCTATATATGTGTAATATTGCCTCTCTATGTATTTCGTTTTGCACTAAGACATTGTGTACGTGATTATTTAGAATATACCATTTATTATCTCTCTTTCTGTACATCTCGTGTGCCTATACCTTCATATCTATCATGTGAGCACACCGTCGTTTTTGGCATACCCCGCAACCCGGTGTTTCACACTGCCAAATAGCGGAAAAAAAAAAAAGATCCACGTTTTCGCAGACTCTACATCTTGTGTATTTCCGAGTATCGTCCCCCCTTGTCGATCTCAAGCGGTTATGTGAACTTCGTATAGTCAAATTTATTGATCATAATAAAGATATATTTAATTACTGACCGAACATTTGACAACATTAATAAAGTGCCGATCACCTTAAAGATAAGCATTCCCTCCCAAAATTATCTGAAATATGTTCCGCAAATCTTTTTCCAGTTTTTTTTTTTTTATCCTCGATAGACGTGTATAAGTGATTCGGAAGAGCTTTTAACCAAATTTATGATTTTGAAGCTGATTGAAATAACTTTTTGCTCCTGACAAATATTTAAGTTCTCAAATGTATACATGTTTGTTATTGCCTCTTTTAAGAGATGAAGAACAATTTTATGTGTCTGTGGGCTGGACAAAAACAAAGTACAGAGGGGTGCGCGGCGGAACTATGAGGATCGAAATACTACTCAAAACGCGGGCGAGCTGGCTCAAGGTTTTATTTCTGAACTATGAGGATTGCGCACGGCCATCGTCAGAAATTGACCAATATAAGTAGCTGAAATGACGAGCAAAGTATGAATATGCTACTTCGCTCTATAGAACAAAAATCAACAATTAGCAAAGGTGCCGCTTATTTGCAAATTGCATCGATCGGCATGTTGTCGAGAACAAATCTCAAACGCCAAGCTATGCCGAAAATGTTCGCTCGGGTACGCGTTATTCTAGGCCAGATTTGATCAGAGTACGAAGGTGCGTATAGATTAGAGTGAACACTAATTGTTCTGCCTGATTATTCGCCTTATCACGATGCTGAGTGTGAACAATGTTGGTCAGGGAAACAAGCGTTGTGATTGCCGCTCAGTGTTTATATAAAAGGAAGACTGAAAGGCCTTGTCCTAAAACACTATTGACATTCTTAAAATAATATTTCTTTCACCTCATTTGCGTCGTCATCATATATATTGTGAAACGTATTTCGTAAACTATATTTCGGTACATATATGACGACGAGGTGCCCATTCCATGATTTTATACGCTGTAATTAATTTCTAAGTTCAAGATCACAATAGGATTCAACTTATAATACTGCGACGCAAAATTGTACCAATCATGGGTAGGCGACCTACCAGACTGATAACCTTTCAATTCAGGTAAAATCAATGCGACCCGGGTAAACAAATAGATGTTGAGTCGTATAAACAGTATACGTTTCGTATGTTAACCTAGCTTTTCTTTTACTGTTTCGTCAAAATTAAATAACGATTTTTTTTTTAATTCTTGGTTCCTGAAAATTAAATTGGATTGGACGAATGATAAAAAAGCTACATAATTACTTCACGATAGAAATAGTACCTCTTGCCAAAACAACGCGGAAAACATATTCTCAATTTAGCGGTACCGATTCGAACCGTTATTTTTGCTTCCCGGAACTGAACCGGAACCGAACCGAAAGCCGTGAACCCGAACCATGCACACTTTCAGTCGATGGCTAACTTCCTTTACTTTTCTTCCGTCTGCCTTTCTGATTTTGTTTTTCTTTCTTTCTTTCTCTTTTTCTTTTTTTATTATTTCTTTCTCTAGAGCTACCGGGCTGTTTATTTTATTACTGCTTTGTTTCGTATGTTTTGGACTCTTTCTAGGCTACTTCGTTGCAACAATTAGTTACTTCGTTGCGGCAACAACAATCAGCAATTTCTTTGCAACAACAACCACACCAACAGAAGAAACCATTTACTTCGTTGCTTACAAAACATCAATCGTCTGCAATGTTATGGCCGTACTCTTGATTGTGCTTCTTACAAAGTCGGGACATTTGTACCATCTGCAAATTTGTTTTTCGTTCGCGATCACTTTTTTGTTTTGGTTTGGGATGAAGCCTCCAAAATTCCTCTAATTTTGTTTTCGGTGGCGCTTCTATACCTCTACATTGTATTATTGCGAGCGATCTTAATTTTTACTTGCGCTATAACGCTCTTTTTTTTTCTTTTTTTTTTTCGCACGTGTGAGAAGTGGCAGGTATTCTTTCAAGCTCCGTTTTTTTTGTTAGTTTACTTGGACACTCATATCGGCAATGACCGATGTGAATGTCCAAGTAAACTAACCATGCCCAAGTCTCCACGCAGTTGATTGACATCGTGGTAGTGAATATATTGTGATATGTTTTCTGCTGCCTTTTATTTTTATAGTTGGCGATGGTGTCGGCAGGATTAGCCAGATCGTCTTTTCGACAAGACCGGTATGAAGAAGACACTCATAAAAACGGTAATGTCAACAGCAAGGGTCAGATGTACTGATTCATCGGAACACTAGAGTTGAGCCGTAGCTACGTTTTAAGAATTTAAAATGTTTAAGTAGAAAAAAAATTGAAAGACTTTTAGAAATCTTTGTAATGCGAAACTAGAGCTCAGCTCTTGAGGAGGAGGAGGGGAGGGTATGCTCCTCCCCCCCCCCACTTCCCGTACTTTCCCCTCCTCCTCCTCTCCTCTTCGTCCTCTCATCCTCCTCTTTCCTCCTCCTCCTCTCCTCTTCGTTCCTCTCATCCTCCTCTTTCCTCCTCCTTCTGCGGCTGAATTTGTTCATGGGTGACGTGACACGAAGTCGTGACGTCATTTTCCCCGCTAAATTTAGCGGGGAAACTGAATTGGTGTTGAGGTCACGTGACGTCAATTTTCCCGCTAAATTTTTTAGCGGGTTAAGTTTCCCCGCTAAATTTAGCGGTAAAATTTTCGTCACACGGCATCACCACAAATTTAGTTTCCCCGCTAAATTTAGCGGGGAAACTGTGACGCCCCATAATGCAACGCGCGCGGTTACGCCTACGGCGCTCAATCCGGAAACAAACGCCTTATAGCTGCGCTCTAAAAACAAAAAAGACAAAAAAAAATTGATTAAAAAAAAAGACAGCCTAGATTTGTGTTTAAGATGCAATTAATGCAAAGGTGCAAGCGAGCTGGACAAGAATGGCAATAATAATCCCTGGAGAAAGGGAACAAAGGGGACAAAGGTCAAGCACAAATCTGCAAACACAGCTATAGGTGACTGGTGCGCGACCGAAAAAATCCGCCTGGTACGGGTATCGAACCCGGGACCTCTCTATTTCCAGCGGCGCGCTTTACCAACTGAGCTAATCAGGGGTCAGACGTCAGTGGAGCAAACGGGCATCGGGTGCCTTACATAAACTGTGCCATCAGAATATTTTCTTGGCTAAAAAGACAGAACTGCGCCTTAAAAGCCAAGAAAAAAAAAAAAAACATTTGTCGCGGAAAGAACACATCCTTCGCTTATAATAGGGCAAACTAATTTTATTAATCAAAGCAAAACAAACAAACAAAACAAAAACACGTTGCGTTGCTTTTTCGTCTCCACGTGCGGAGATAAGCAAAGCCAATACTTTCCAAGGAGTTCGTCTGCTAGCGGTGACTCCAGGCTCGCCAGGGGCACTGCGATCGGTTTTTATTTCCTAAGGTCCCTATATTATTTTTTTTTTCCTTCAGGAGTTTCGAGTAGTGGTCTGCAAGGTATTTGATGTTGATACGCCACGGTGAGGCTGGGTGCCTCGATGGATGCTGGCGAGCAACATTGAGGCAGTCTGGTTGGGGAAGTTTCCACATGCGGGAGCCCCGTGCGCTGACCACATCCGTAGTGCGTTGTAAGCGCGAGTGAGATCCACGCGCTGTGCAAGCGCCGTTCCAAACAACGTCCTCGCTCTCGTAGTTTCCGCTTCGCTCGCGCTTCAAATAAAACACCATTTTATGTTTTTAGTCGAGAGTTTTAATGGATGCTACGCTGCGTAGAGCGGGCCCAGCGGGGGCGTGCTCAATCCACGCTTTAACGTGACGGCACGAGCTCCCGCTAGCAAAGCGTCCACGAAAAGTATCTCTTCGTTTGGGAACTTGAGGGCGGTCAGTATTCCTGGCCCCATTGGGAGGCTCTCGTGCAGAGCCGGCGTTGCAAAGCGCCGTTCTGCGCTCCTAGCAGCAGCCGTGACACGGGCCGGCCGGCTGCGCTCGGCGAATGCGGCGATGTCACGCTGAGGAGGCGACCATTGGCGCCCGCGTTTTTCTCTTTTCAGAGAGCGGGCAAGAGGTCGCGCGAGAACCGAATGGAGCCTGCTTCTTTCGAGTTGTGGAGCCTGACGCGCTGCTGCTGCTGTTGTTTGCGCGTTGTTTCGTTCTGCTGCATGACGATCGGGGATGTGCGTCCGAAACGGATCTGGGTTAGCCCCGAACGGCCGCTGGTCTGCGCCTCCTGGAGCCGCGAGGAAAGAAGGGCGCATTTGGCGCGTGACGCGCATGACGGCGCCCCGCGAAGACGGCGTCACGCCGCGCCTGCCCGCGCAGGATCTCGGGGCCGGCGGCCGAGACGGTGTCCATCCACGACAGCTCGTGGCTGGATGCGGCTCGCGCTTCCGAACCGTGGCAGATCGGTCGGCTGGTCGCCGGTTTTTTCGCGGGAGAAGGACGTGTGGACGGCTTCGAACCGGGAGCGCTGCTTCCCGGTTTCCCAAAGAAATCGAGAGGGTGCAGGATTTTCCGTAAACCCGAGCTGCTTCGAGGGGATGTATTTTCAGGCTCTTTCGAGAGTTAAGGGGTCATTTTAGCGCGAGCTCGTCAAGTGGTTTCAAGCAACAGTGAAGGTATTCGGAGTTGTTGCGTCATGACGTGACCGTTTGCAAAGCCTGCCTGCACGGCCCAGTCGAAGGGATATCAACCGGGGCAGTGGAGGCTGAGGGAGTGCAACTGAAATTTCCTCTGCTCGTATGCCCCGTCCGAATTGATCCTCAGTTGTTCCCTGGGGCGTGCTGCGTCGGTTTGGCGCAGAAACCATCCATTTATGTTTCCCTTACCCGGACGCTGCTTTGCCACTGGCGTTGAATCTGTCTTCCGGATTTCCGACGACCCATTACCGGGACGAAGCCGCGAGGCCTACCTCTTTTGCAGCGTAGATGGCGAAGCAGTGGACGGACGCCTGTGGTGCAATCTAGCTGGTCACGCGGCGGCTCGACGGCTTCGTCGCGCCCGCTCCGAACCGCAGCCCAAATTCCGGGCTGCGTGGTGCTGACCAGCTTTGAAGGCTATAGCTCTTAGTGGCGCTAACAGGCAACCGACGGGGGCGATTCCTGCGTAGCGATTCCCTACTGTCGTTTTTAGTGTCAAGCACGATGTAACCGTGCTCCCGAAATAATTGCTCTTTTTGCGTGTCTCCCCCGGTCTTTCTTGGGGGGACCGACACCTCCTGGATTCGGACTGGCACGTCAGCATTGGGCATGGCACTGATTGGACACTGGTCCTAGGCGAACGCTCAGGCAGCACTCGTGCCCAATGTGTGTCCCGCGCTCGCCTCTTGTAGGGGGCGAGGAAAATTCACGGGGCCTTCTGCGTAGCTGAGGCGACGCGTCGGGCCTTGGCGCCTGAGGAGCGTGCGCTGGCCCTGAGCCACAGGGACCGCCCATTGTTCTCGCGTGAGTTGCGCAAATCCCACTGAGGGGGAGGGCCCGCGGCCGTAAGTTACGCGGAGCTGCGCAATGGTGTCTCCGAGTCGTGGCCTGCGTCGCCGTGCCCAATCGCCTCCGTTCTCGAGTTTACGAAAGTCTTACGGCGCTACCTGGAACTCCCGCGTGGTCCCTCTTTGTCCGCGCCGATTTGGCGCCGTTCTCTTTGTCCCTTGTTTTCGATCCGGAGCCGCCCGGTGTAGATCGCGACCGAAGAAGCGTCGCGTTTGTTCGGGCTGTCCGCAGGCACGGATGGCGCGAGCGCGGAGACCGAGCTGCCCTTGGCACGCCACTTCCGGCGTCTTGCAGTGCCCGGCCGACGGGGTCGCCCCGCCGTGGTGCAGAAATCGGACACAGCCGTGTTTCAGACGTGCTGGTGCACTCGGCTACTTTATATATCTTTAAGCGCGCCCCTGCTGATATATGTCTGAACGTGTGCAGAAGATGGTGCTAACGAGAAAGAAAGAAAATGCCCGATGAACGAGCGTGTCTGTCCGTCCTCCTTTTCTTGGTTCTTAGCACGAGTCCCCTTTGCCCGTTTACAGAAGTCGCGCGTTATTCTGGGGCCGCCGGGGACTCGAAGGACTCGTCCCGAGCATTTAAGTTACGGTCGCGATAGCTTAGCGAATATGGCGCATATAGTGCGGCCCATTGTTTTCCCTATGACATCGGCTTCGGCTGTGCAGGCACGATACAGCCGACTGCTGAAATCCGGTCTCTGTACGTGCATAGCCGCACCCAATAACAGTATGGTGGACGGAACACCGTCAGTGGATATCACGCACATAACCCGCTAATCCTTTTCCAAAAGTTACGTTTCCAGAAGGTCTCGTACAACCCAGTGTGGCGAAGAGCCATGGCAGGGAAAGACATGCCAAGTTCGAAAGCACCTGACGTTGCTAAAAATTATAAGACAAAACGGTCTCAGACTCGTCACGTAGACATTATGAGGCTCACAATATCCCCCGTGCACGCGCGTGCACAGACATAGCCTGGTTCAGACAGTTGCGTTTGACTGCGTTGCGGCAGCGAGAAACCAGGACATCCCTGCTGCTTATATCGCGTGCCAAGATGATTCCTTATATTGGATTCCCCGCTTCATACGAAGCGCAGATGTGCCGGTGACTCGCTTTCGGTACTAGACGCAACGCAGTCAAACGCACTCAAACGCAAGTGTCTGAACCGGCCTATAGCGGTCGCGGACGAGATTTCGTTTCGCGTTCACCGGCCCTTGGTTTTCGGGGCCTCGGTTCGTCGGTACAGCGAAGGCGGTGCTGTTGGTCGCAGCCACGGTGTAGTCGCAGCGTGTCCAGCTGTCTCGTGCGGCATGTGTACGGCGCCAGGAAGGCGTCCTTCCGTCCCCTCCCGAAGAGTGCCATCGCAGGGAAACCCCTCGAGTTCGGCCGCGGTCAGCGCGTGACGAAGGACGTCGCAGCGGCGTCCAATGGGCGCTTTCCCCGCTCCGTCGTTTGAGTCCGTCTGGCGCCAGGGCGGCGTGCCCCACTGCCGTCTGTTCCGGTACCGCCTCGTCGGCCACGCTTCGGGGCAGCAGATGCGCGGGGACTCCACGGGAATATCCAACAGATGCTGGATCCGTTGGCCGCCACCTCCCACCGGCTTGAACACCGTGTCAGGAGCGAGGCCTGCCAAACTCAAACCGCAATCATTTTTTAAGGGGGGGGGGGGGGGGGGGGGGAGGGAGAGAGGAGAGAGGAGGAGGAGGAGGAGGAGGAGGAGGAGGAGGGGGAGGACGACGAGAGGACCAAGAGCAGTGTTTCCGTAGAGCGTACGAGTACCATCGGAAGTGTATGGGCCAGGGAGGACAATCTATCCCTCTCGTATTGTTTACTATAAGAACTAGTCTTGTTCACGTTATCCGGAAAAAGTAACCTATTACAATTACGTTTACTCTTGGCTAAAAAGTATTTAATTAGATTACTCGATTACTTGAGATGAAAAGTAATTGACCATCACTCGAAAAAGTAATCGTTACCTTTCCGGTTACTTCACATTTTCAAAACACGGATTTTCCTGTCGGTTTATTCTAATCCAATAATCCATTATTGGATTAGAATGACCGAATTACAGTCTCTTCTCAATCCACCATTTTTTTAGACCGGAAAGACGCTTTCGACGAAACGTCGCAAGGTGCGTTGATGAAACGAACGCCCTTTCGATGAAACGAAGTGTCGATGAAACGTCGTTCAACGAACTGACTGCCACCGCTCATGCAGTGCTCGCTTGAGTGGGATCTCGGTGTTCACCTTTTGGAGTCTCCGTGAAACGAAACATATTCCGACGAACGAGTAGGACGGGAAGAACTGGTAAAATGGAATGCTTCCGTCAAAATGCTTTCGATTGGAAGAAATCTCAACGGCCCCGAAGTGGTGCCCTTCCAGCGGGAAGTATGCGACCGAAGTAGCTTCGCCTTCCTGGGGTTACGGACTAGCGTCGCCCCTCTTTCTCACCCCGCGCTGGTGTGACATTTTGGGGCGAATTGATCGCGTTTCCTAAGGGATTGAGAATTTCTTTAATAATAACCTACTCGGGCGAGTCTTCCAGGTTGCGAGTTGTCGCAGTTGCTGACATTCCCCATTGGACGTCTGTACCGGAAGCTGCGCCCTTTGCTGCCAAGGCCGCGCTCACGATCCACTCGGGTTGTTTTTTACGCTGATCAGACTGTCGTTCCTGGTAAGCGGCGAGAAACCAGAACGGCTCACTGCGGGCGGCTTTACGAGGCGTTTGCCAGCAACGTGTGGACGCGTTTGTGCGCTGAGGCGTTGTTCGTGGCTCGTTTACCGGCTGGTTAAACACGAACTCGGCGCCCTGCACGTTGCTCGGAGGGAGAATGAGCGGCCGCTCCCGCCGTGGGAAGCCGACGGCACGTCCCATCTGCGCGCTCTCGTTCGAAACGGGAGCACGAGACGCGCCGCGCCGAGACCGACCACGCCTGGCTGAACCACGGTCGGAGCCGGCCGGTTCCAACGGTTATCTCGCCGAGCGTCGCGTGCTCCGAGCCTTAGGCCGCGCCGCTCATCGCCGTTTTGGAAAGGACGGAGCGTTACCCGTTCATTAGCATGCGCTCCTTCGATCTGCGTTGGAGAGCAGCGACATCGCGGGCGTACAACTCGCCGCTGCTCCCGTCCCGCGGAAAAACGGCGCCTAGCGGCGGGAGTACCAACTTGGGTCGGAGTCTTTTCTGTTTTAGAGAGAGGCCGTGAGAAGTTTCTGCGCATGCGCGAGCAGCTGGCGCACGCGTGGAGTATGTAGGAGTCGGAAGTTTTCCGCGTTCATCGTTCGTCAAAATCGGCGAACATTTATGGGCATCCATTTTATTATTTTTTTTTACCAAACTTGGTTTTAATCGGTGTTGATTTTATACAATCCTTGTCAATTTTGGGCACTTTTCGTCGCGAAGCATTATTGTTGGCGTGCATTGAAATGATCGGACAAGCGCAGCAGGCGTGCATTGAAATGATCGGACAAGCGCAGCACGGCCACAAATATATTTTACGATAATATTTGATTAGAAACCGGTATAGGCCAACGCGCTGTTTACAAAGCAGCCCCCACGACGGCGCCCTGCCAATTCCATCTCGGCGGCGGCGTGACATCAGGGCCGCGTGTCGGTGTATTGATAGAAAATACAGGAATCATGCTCAGCGCGTGCTCAATCTATGCTTCGAAGTGACGGCACGATCAAGCTCCCGTTATCAAAGCGTAGCTCTAGAATACGATCTGCTAAAATTGCATACTTGCGCATGCACGTACTCGAGCGAGAGAAAGGGCAGCGCTCTTTTCGGTCCAGCAGCTGGAAGAAAGCGCCTTCGACGCAGAAAGCAGTTCGAGCGCCGCGTCAGAAGGAGGCGTCAGTCAACACGACTCTAGAATGACACACGCGCTCTCGTGGAGCGAGGAAAACTCCGCAGCTTCTTTACCGTTGCAGCGTCATTCAAAACCGTGGGAGCTTCCAAAAAGATCATCGCTTAACCGCATACATCCAAAGGCTGCTTCGACTCTGTCCCGGAGAAAGAAAGCTGAACGAGTCCAAAGTTGATTTCGAATTTCGGTATTTTCCGGTATATAGCGAATTCCTAAGATTCATCGGCCAATACCGAGAAGCTATAAGCCAGCGTGCTATACCGACGGGCACCGCTTTATGCTGAGTGGCTTTTTAACGTATACGCAGGTGCGGCCCGCTCACAATGCCTGTCTGGAATGATCGCTGAACGGGATATTTCCGAACCAAAGGACGACGAGAGCAGCTTTCGGCGCAGCTAATTTCCCACGTTCCCGTTTCTTATAGAAATCACGCGCGAGCCTCCGATGAGAGGAGAGCTCGCGCATACGCTGGACTCGTCTCGGGAAAGGCCCCGTGTGCGCTTTCAAAGGTGCAGACTCGAGAGCGCAGCTGGGCAAAATAATAGGTTTGCACGATCATCCGCGCGAGGCATGCACTTTCCGAATCGACGGGGCTGGTGCCCCGACAATGCTGCGCAGAACTCTCGAGGGAGTGTGAACAATGCAAGATCCTCTCCCATCAATCGAGTGGAGGGGCCATTCCCTCCTGGCGCCTTGATTGGATGTCCGCGAATGCCGATGCACTCGGGGACAATCGCTTCGCCGCTTTCTGAGCGGTACTCTGCGCATTCGCGTCTCGATGGAGTGCCCGACTCTTTCGAAATGGGCCGGTGCACTCCCCCGACACTCCATACACGTTGACCAAACACTGCGGCCGGCTGAATTTCTTCGACGCCTCGTGCCAGTGGAGCCGATCAAGTATACGATTACTTGGCAACCTCACAGCGTCCGTGGTCTCTAGCTGCGTGCGATACAATCGAGTGCGGAGAATGCGCCGTCAAATTGCGCCTTCATTGAGTATTTGAGATCACGGTTTTTATAAATACGCGAAATGAAATTACGGCCGCGTGGGTAGACATGTAATGCGGTAACTTGACGGGGGCGGGGTTCATGCCTCGGAATGTGCTCGTCCTATCTGCCAGCTAGGGGGCCCAGCTGCCAGGGCTTCGAGCTCACAGTCTTGGCCTATCCTGCGTTCTTCGAGATGCCCCTTCACCCGCGCTCCAAGTGCGAGAGCCGCACGTACCGCAAAATCTAGCATTGCGTCTGAACACTCTTATAGTCAATACGCCGCCTCGCGAGTGTGTACCGACCCGTGTCTCGAGTATATGATCCCTCGAAGAAAGATATTGAACGCATAAAAGAGGCACATGAAATCACAGGGCTGCGGTAAGAGCGTACAGGGAGCGTGCGTTGGCAAGATAGCCGCCATTGCTCGAGATTGTCGGAAACAAGTGTACGAAGGGCTCACCGAGCACGAGTATAGCCGTTATATTCTCAGGTGCCGGGCAAGGCGGAGACGTCCCAGAACGAAGAACTCGGTGACTGACAGATCGCCCGGTGAAGTTTATGCCGAGCTACGAAGACACGATTGAAACGGGACTCGCATAGCCGTCGCTGCCAGCTGCTGTAATAAGAAGACCGCAACGCTCACGCTCACGCAGCCGAGGCGAAGGAGGGGGCGGTTCCCTGCGGAGCCCGCCGCGGGACACGTCTGTTCGCTGACAGTTCTCTCGATGACGCTCTCCCCCGCCGAGTTGTCTCTTTTTAGTCGCATTATCACGTCGCATTAACAACCAATCATATACTGGCGTTATCGCGATTAAATAAAAGACGAAGGAAACGTTAATTTCGCGTTTGCGCCATCCTTTGGCAAGGGAACGAACTACTCAAAACTGCAGTAGCGGAAAAAGTTTCGGGAGAGTCGCGGACTGCGGTTGCTTTCACTGAGTGCATGGTTCGAGGATTGGACGTCACGTGAATCGGGAGCCGATTTTTAGTTGTCGCAATATTCGCTCATGTGAGTCCTTCGGGAAGGAAAGAGGGAGGGAAAGGGGGGGGGGGGGCTGCATTCGAGTAGCTTTTGCTAATCATCCGCTTTTTGCCACTCCTAGCTTTGCGCCTGCTGCACGACTGGTAACTTTGGTGCGCCCCCGACTTTCCCACGAGGTTAAAGTCGTCTGGGTTCGGCGAAACATGCGGGAAAGAGTTGAGTGCGAGGCACAATTATGCATTCCGAAAAGTATACTTCTGATTACATCATTGTTTCGCACCTAATTGGAGTTCGCCCAGTTCTCTGCGCGTTTGTTATTCGTTTTATTCCGAGAGCGGCAGGTGGCTAAAGGTATTTAATTGTCCGGAATAATTGGTAAATTGTGGAAACGATACCAACATGTTCCTTCGTATTTTTTTTTCTTTTTTTTTTCTTCAAGGGGCGGAGTGTTTTTTTTTTTTTCTTTATTTTTGGTTCCGGGGGGGGGGGGGGGGGGGGGGAGGGGTAAGGCGGTTCTAGAAAGTCGAGTCCCCTGCGGTGTTCGCTTCTGCTGCGCCGCTCGTGTGTGTGCAGGCGTTGTAATGTTGCGCTCAGGAGATGTCGTCGGACGGATCGAGTCATTAGGGAGTTTTAGCAAGTCGTTTTTGGAACGAACGGTTCTAAAATTTCGAACGGTACAGCTGAACGGTTAACTGAGTCGTAGTGTCACGCGGCTGGTTTTAGTGAGTTGTAAATTGAAGCCGGGCAATACTTAACGATAGAACCAAGTCAGTGATGATGATAACGGCTTGCTTGACCTACAGCGCCATCTCATAGTGAAAACCAACACTGTTTCTCTGATGGTTTTCTGTGTGTGCGGAATCGGTAGCTGACTCCGCTTACCTAGCGACTGCCGATTGCGCTCAATCGGCTCAATCCATTTCTTTGTCGGTTCCATCGCGTTCTTTTTGCCTGTTTGTGCGGTGTGTGCTGGTGTGTGCCGTCTTGCGATTGCCGTGTTGATGGCAGTGAACGAGGCGGTGGTCTAGGTGGTCCGCGGTAGCGGCTCCACGAGGCTCACGCCGAGAAGACAAAGCGGGGAGCTCAGGATGGATGACTGTCGAATCTCCAAGATCTGGAAGTCGCCCATGCATCGGCTCTCGCCGGTTGTTTTCTCCGGGCCGAAACTGAGGGAGGGAGGCGGAAAGGATCCGGTAATCCGCAGCTGGCGCCCTCGTCCGAGGATCTGCCCTTTTGGTGTGCTCTGGAAGGGAGCGTCCAGGAGGCCCTGGCAGAGGCGGTCTTCTCGTCGACCTTGACTCTCTACTTGGCGGTGGTCCTTACACGCCCGTGATTTACAACGGTGGCGGCCTTCCTCGGCACCGCACATTCGGTTCGCCCGAAGATGGACCGTAGCGAAGACTGCGAGCCGGTGGGACCAATTGGGCGTCACGATGGCGCCGCGTCACTGCAGTCGTCGCCTGAACGGGCCAACCGACCGTCGAGAATCGGCCACGCCACTTCCGTCAGCAGGCGGTTCATCGAACCGATCGTTCGTGCCGAGAGATGACGCGGGCTCCTGGTTTTCTCTGTCTCTAAAACCGCTGAAATCCGCTCACTTGCTCGTCTCGCTGTTGCTGGCTCAGCCTGGAAAGGGCGATTCACACACTTGCGTGAATCCCGTCGGGTTCTACTGCAACGGCTTGCGACGTACGGGTTGCTCTCGCAACATCTTCGTCGGCTCCGAGAAAAGGGGTGTTGGAGCCGACGCAGCTGTTGCCATAGCAACCCGTACGTCGCGAGCCGCATGAGCGACAAAAACGGGCATTGCGCGGCAGTTTCCATGGCAACTGGCGCGCACGCTGTGACGTGGCGGCTTAGCATAGGTCCACGTCACAGCATCCTAGGCTGTTGCTATGGGAATCAGCGCGCGTCGACCGTTTTTGCCGCTCATGTGTTCCCATGCTCATTAACACTAATCGGTGGAACAAAGAAGATGTAATTTTTTTTTTTTTTTTTGCGTTGGCGTTTTCTTTTGGGCAGCCCTATTAGAATTCTCCGGCACTGTGCCTTTAGGTTGACCCATGGGGAGGGTACGCCGAATATGGTTAACACTAGACGCCGAAAGCGAGGATTTGTAGCAGTATAGGACTGCAAATCCTTGCTGCATGCTCTTCACGCGCATGCCTTCGGTCCATATCGTCCGGCTGCGGAGCGCGGCACGGGACCGCGATGCTTTCTTGTTTCGAGGGGCGAGTCGGGCCCTGCCCGAATTTCGATTTGCGGAGCTTGTGCCGTCGTTAATCAAGACGGGGCCCCGACGCGCCGCAGTGTGCGGGGCAGGGACCAAGGTCGCCGCGCTGCGCCGGTAGTGCTTCCCGCTGCCAGCCGGAGCAGGACCGGGAATGCCCTGGATTAGTCCCCGGCTTTGTGTGTCAGGGACCAGCGTTCGCCTCCTTCTTCTGCGCACACGGCGCGTTAAATGAGGAACGCTAATGCGACCACGCGGGACGCTGCACCGTTCGGCCGGAAAACGCGAGCGGCCTCGCGTCCTAATGGACGGCTTGACCCGACCGAGAGTCGCAGCAAGCCTCTCGGACAGAGCGAAACGGAGCGTACTGTATTCCTTCGTCGTATTCTGCGCCAACTGCACCCGGTGCGCTCCATTTCGCGTGGACAAAGAGCGAGAGTCTTTCGGACAGTCCGTGTGGATTTTGAGACGGTTGATGAGCGCTCGTGTGCCGCAGTTCATGGCCGGCGGGCAGCTCTCTGACGTTCACGAAAGGTTTGTACACTTTGCATTTCGGCGAGCGATACCGATAATTATCTCGTTCGAGAAAGGGTTTCTTACAAATGAGGCCTCGCCGCACTTAATCACCATATAATAATAATAAATAAAAAAAAAAAAAAAACACTTACGCTTCCCGTAAGGTGAAACACAGCGACAGCTGAGGTGTGACGTCGGAGCCGCTAAGGTGTCATTTGGGAGCAGATGGGCTGAATGAAGGGGAAGGATATGAGCGCGCATCCGCATAGGCGTTTGGTATTATAGAAACCGAGGAACCCACTGGACGGAAATTCCGTTGTGTTTTGGTACCATTGAAGGTCTATTAAAGGGGCAATGAAGTCATTTTTAAAAATGGTCCTTTTTGACAATATATCGTTTAAAATGTGTTAGTTCCCACATATACCGAGTCCTATATTACAAAACCGCATATTCATCTCGGGGCAATAGAAAAACATGTGAACTTTTTTTTTCTTTCGCGGACAACATTGTGTGGACCAATGAAAGTCCTACAATACGCGCAGATTCCGAATGATTTTATTATAACTCGTTTCGAAGAGAGCCTGATAGGTACACATTCGGATAAGACTCCTCTTTTTCTTTGCGGGCGAAGCCATCGCTTGCGACTCGCCGACAAGTGCCCTTCGTCGACCACTTCACTGGGAAGAAAATCCTTCCGAAAAAGGACGTGTCGCGATCTAAGCTACCACGATTTTGTTTTCGGGTTTGTTGGGATGCTTACAGCGTCTAGATTGAGTTGTCACCACAAAAGAACGATCTCAAGATCGACTTCAGTGCCCCTTTAAGTAGAGAGCATTTCAGCTGTCTGCGTGTTTTCCTTCGTCACTTTGATATAAATAGTCACACGTGCTAAACGAAAAGCTCCGAATAAACCTGGACAAGGAAGTAGACAAGACGAAGTGCACTCGCGAATGAAGGTTTATTGAAACACACCATCTTTCTGGTTTTTCGCTTAGAAAATAAAACTGTATCTGCCAGGTGCATTGACGGGGCACTATAATGCACTTGCTTTCGCCTCGCTTTCTGATACAGAATTCATCGTGAGATTCTAAGTTTTATCCGCGTATCTCCGAAGAATTGTTGTTAGCGCTAATTCTGGGTCACATGGGCCCCTATTTCACTGCGCTGCCAGATTGCCCGCCGGGGACTTCACCAAGCATGTTATCTTGCTTGCTCGTTATCTCTTTATCAGCGGCCCGTGGAATGTTTTGTCGGTGCGCCGAAAATGGCCCGCGTCGATACGGAGCACGGTCGACGGCGCGAAACCGCCAATTGTCCTTCTAAAAACTACCGCTGTAATATCGCTGTAAAAAAAAAAAAAAAGTATGTGTACATTTGGAGGATTGGCTTCTGCGTCCGTGCATTGTATAGACCTTTGCAAAAATTGCCTCCTGCGCGCTGCCATCTTAGTCTGCTGGGCTGTGGAACGCCTTCTGACCATGCGCTGTTGGTCTGCTGTGTGGTATATCGGATGCTGCGCATGCGTCCACAGCTCACTGACTCAGCATTTTCCGCCCGGCCGCTTCGTTCGAGGCTGCCGCTGGAAAGGTTTATAGCCCTGCGCGCATACATTATGAGACGGAGTATATAGGCAACCTGCAATGCTGTTTGGGTCGGCGCTGTCTAGCGACTGAAGCAAGAAATATTGGGTATCCCTGGAAGTGGCAACTGCATTGCTCAAACGTGAGCTTTTACTCTGGTGGCGCCGCCTAACCTATTGTCTGAAGCAAGACATACTGGGTATCCCAGGAAGCCGTGATCGCGTAACAGTACAGCGAAAGCTACGGCCCTGGCGGGCCAATGGGAACGTGACTGCGTATCACCGGAGCGCGCCTCTATACTCCGAAGAAGTGTTTGGCTTTTCGCTGCGTCATGCTCCAATATGTGTGCGTTGCGCTCGTATACGTAGCGGATATCGAAGCCGTCGGCTCGCAATGGGGGCTTATCGTTCACCCTTTGCCAAGTTACAACGAAACGGGGTATGACCGTGGGCTCTCACTCTGCTGGCGTCGCCTGGCTGTTGCCGGCTGGCTATAACGGCGCAAAGTTACGATTGCAGCGAAAAAAAAAAAAAAAAAAAAAAAAAAACTTGTGTTATTTTACAGAATGGTTTTTGTTAAAGGCTTTTTCTGCGTGGAACTGTGAGGGGGAGCATTCATATACCCTTTTTCAGGCGCGCTCATGCCCATTGTACGCTCGCCTGCAAACGGCGGAAGAATCTCCGGTATTTGGTGGAAGTCAGGCAGGCGGCGACTGAAGGATTCCCAGTTTCGGTATAGGCAACCCTTAAAGGGATTATCCGGTCAAATTTCGTATTCATGAAAACATTTAGACCTCATTGTCAATGGCTGTAGGAGCATCTTCCACGACAAATCTGAATTTTGTGTGCCTCCCTGGAGGAGTAATTGTATTTTAACCCAAGCGTGCATAAACGGCGTTTTCTTCTTCCACCTTCAGGGATGCGGAGTTTCTGAGGTAACATCAGGCAAAGAACGCGCCGAACTGAAGTGCACTTCGAATTTTGTCCTCCGCGTGAGCGGTACGACGTGGTTCACCCTCGCTGCTGCGCTAGATTTTTTTTTTTTTTTTTTGAGAATGAAAGGGTATTTTTGTTGTGCGGTTGTCACGCTCCACACTTCTCCGCGACATTTACAGTGGCGAGTAATATGGAATGCTGCGGTGCGTCGGGAGCACTGTGTTCCCACGGAGGAATGAGGCATAGGATATGACAATTGCAAGACTGGTGTGACGTCACGTCAGGCATGGGAGTGCAGCCGTTGATACTTGCGAAATTCGGCATGGAGTTTCGTTCAATTATCCGTCGTTGATTACAGTAAATTGGGGTGTCGTTTAATTGAATAAAAATGGCCTATGTTAATCATTAGGCTCCCACCAGGTAACCATCACGAAATCTTAAGAACTTCCGGTTTTCACCGGACAATCCCTTTAATAGCTCGCATGCAGCAGAGGAGAACCTCGATTTGCACCCAAGTCTTCCCCTATGGCCGGGATAGTCGCTTTTTTCGTCACGACTGCTTCTTACACGGAGCCTCCTAACGGGCGACCAATCTGCAGTCTGCGATATAGCCCAGGATGTTAGTTAGTATGGCTCGCGGGGGACGCTTGACCAAGAGCGGCATCGTAATTCGAACGGTCGAGCTTTGACGCCTGTCCTTCGCGTTGCTGGTGCGATCGAGGCGCGTTCGGGTGAATTGCTCGAAAATCTGGTCCTGTGATTTGTTGGTTCGTCCTATACCTTTTTCCGCGTGTCACGGGTTTGGTATAAAATGCGAGGTTGGTTACGCCATCGTGCGCCTTGAGTGGCCGTCGGACAGGCGCATGCCAACGGACTCGGCGAAGCAGGAAGACGGGTCTGCGCATCTGGCGAGCGGCCCGTCGACGAGCGTGAAGCGACGTCCCTTGGAGGCGGCCGGCCGCCAGAGGTTGTTGCCACGGCCGTTCTGACGGACGGACGTTTCGGTGCCCGCCCTTTCGCGTAATCCCCGCACGGCCCGTTGCTTCCCCGCAGCGTGCGTCGCGGGCTGCAGCACTCGCTTTCATGTTTCGTTTATGGACCCTCGCGTGTTTCCAACGGGGAGCGCGGTCGAATGTGCCTCTGCGAGGGGCGGCTTACATTGGGCGCGTCCAGCGTCGCGTTGTTGGGTTCCGCGTTCGCTCTGTGCACGACGGCTGCTGACTCCCAAAACAAATGACTCGAGGGGTCGGAGGGCCGCGAGAAAACAGAAAGCCGCCGCTCACCTCTCCGGCGACCTTTCGGAAAGTCCGTTCGAAACTTGGGTTGTACGACTGGGGAGTGGACCTGCCTGCGCACTCTCATCTTCGGCCGGGTTGCGCCATTGTTCGCCGGAGTATACGCGCGCTCCGCTCGTGGGTCCGGCTGTCGTTTCTTCCTGGGCAGAAAAACGATGGCTCTCACTTGGCTTCCTTCGATTAGAAGCGAGGCCAGTGGTACGAGCGACAGGCAGGGCTCCGGGGGGTCAGGAGCCATTGTTTTGCTCGCAGATGGACGCTCGGACGGGTCTAATAGAGCCGTCGATCCTGCCGTTCTTTTGACGGCAGTCAAAGAGGAACACTGGGCTTTTCTGGAAGGACGACGACGGTTCACAGTTGCTTCGGGCTGCTAACTTTGGAGCTGGACGATCTCTTTGGGAAGGAGAAAAAGGAAAGCTTGTGGGCCCCGCATTAACGAAGAGCACGAGCACTCTCAGAAAAAAAAAAACGGTCTGTAGTCCCCTTAAAGGAGGGAACGCTCTTGTAACCTACGTTCCTTCAGAGAGGGAGAAACGTTCGTCCTGAAAGCAGGGTAGCAAAGTTCCTCTGTCACCTGCATCTCATTTTCCCGGCCTCGAATCGAGCAAGCCGGACTCAATGCGGCGAGAGGAGCAGCGAATAAAAGCGTAACACGAGCCTTCCGCGAACTCTATTTATTTCCGAAACCAATTTCCCCCCGCAGGTAAAGAAACTTGCGCTTTGAAAAAAGTCACCCAGTCTTCTCGTCGTCAACACTGCGATGTTAAACGGAGACAACCGATACCCAGTTACTTCGCGCGCTTTACGTCTTACCTTTGCTATTCCTCGAGTCACAATTCCTTCGTCAACCGCAGATCACGGAGAGTGGTAAACCATTCGCGAAACCAAAAGCTGTTCTCAAAAGAGCAAATTCAAAACAGAACTACTTGCTTCATTATTGCGCGGTAACCGTCAATTATCGCGAAGCGTGAAAGAAGGTTAAATCGCTTGCCACCAGATGGTAGGGTCAAGCAGAGTAATTGGAAGTAGCTAGGCTCGGTGGCGCTAGGTATTGGCGACGTGAGCGAACGAAAGCGTCGCTGTGGTCGGCCCACCACAATTGGCCGAATGCTGACTATGACGTCAGCAAAGGATGTCTCATCGACGGAAATAAGAGAAACGTAAGAACTTCAATTTTGATGGTGTTGGCAGTGTTGCTTAGAGAGCGCAATGATTTCAGGCTTCCACCATGCCCATTACAAACACCATCGAACTTGTTGTTCACAAGGTAATGACGTCACGAAAGGTAACCGAACGAGGGCGCCACTGAAACATCTCGCCGCTAATACCGCCCATTTCATGTGCTACAAAAAATATGTTTCTTAGCTCACGCCGCCATTGCGCTTCGGACTCCTTTATTATACACACATGTGGATACATTACGCATACCACAAGCATAAGCGGAACACATACATTGAGTGCATGCACATACAGTGCACATACGTCATCAATACTACAGCACAGTAACCCGATTACTACTTCCGAGTAGGGGTGTACGAATATTCCCCATTTTCGAATAACGAATCGAATATTATTCTATTCGATTTGTTAATCGAATCGAATAATAATTATCAAAGGTTTCGTATAGTTTTTGGATAATTTCCGAATAGGCGTCCCACAACACGCCGGCACGCCTGCCATACGTGCCCGCAAGATGACAATACATACCCTCTTCTCCTAGACAATGGTTGTCATCATCGGCAGCACCAGTTTCTCTCTATACGTACGTTGCTGTTGCCAACATTAGGGACCACTGTCTTAAGTATAACCCGCATGTAAGCAGATTTGCCGAGAGACGAGACGAGACAGGCGACGTCGACCCGCTTCGCTGTTGTTCGATCAGTCGCGCGATGAGGCAAGCCGCAAGAAAGTGGCGTGAGCAAGCGACTAAGGCGATGAGGACGTTTTCTAGGAATCCAAACACCGAGCGACGCGACGAGCGACAGTGAGAAATCTCCGTCGCTCGCGCTGCTGACCCTCGTCGCTGTCGCTCGTCTCGTCGCTCGCTAAATCGCTTACATGCGGTTCAGCCTTTAGGGACCGCTTTTGCACGAGACTGCTCGTGCATGCTTCCGGAATGCGTGTCGTGGAGACGTTTCAGAACTGGTTGCAACGGTACCGCCGCTCTCTATGAGCGAAGTAGAAGTGGTAGAACCGGGAAGGTGTTCGAAGAGAAAGTGCAGTAGAGTGTTGAAGTTTATCGGCCGCTCCCATGCAACCATATTAGCGGAAAAACAAACAGCGCAGGGTCATTCATATTAGCGGAAAACATTGTTTTCCGCTAATATGAATGACCAACTATCCCACTCGTCGACACTACCATGCAACCAATTGAAGAAGCCACAACAGCTGCTTGTCTCGAGTCTTTCCCAACACTTTCCATGGTTGTTCTACTTGTTCAATGTGTGAAGATGTTGCTTTTTGAGGGCGCGAGTGGAACAAGACAATGCGTTTTCCCAGAATTTTCTCAAATCAGTGAAAACAATGTTCCTGGACGTAATCATTCACACAGGCACATCACGCCCTTGCCACCTTCCTTGGTCCTCGATTTAAGGACATCTGCTACAACGAGGAATAAATAGAGAATGCAGAGTTCCTACTAAGTAAAATGCTTCAGGATGTGCCAGGCTCAAGCGAACTGTGATTTTATGTTCAGGATCCGCGTGAACCGTGATATTATGTTCAGCATTCTAATATTTTAGTAGCATTTTGTCTCTATTTAATTATATATCGTTGAACTCTAGTCATTATCGTCTAGCGCTTTTTTACAATGATTTGAAGAAACATTTTGGAACAATAAAATAATTTTATAATCTCTTTGCTCTTCTATAGTAGCTGTCTACTTAATTTCGGGTTTTAGTTGAGCTAGTTGGTACATACTGTTGGCAATCAGGTCAGCTGAACACGGAAAAAACAAGAACGCGAAGGAAAGGACTGGACGTTCACACCGCTGCTACTTAATATTCGGAAACTATTCGAAAATTATTCGATTCGTATTCGATTGGGCGTCACAATTATTCGATTCGTATTCGATCCGGTTTCAAAAATCGCTATTCGCACACCCCTACTTCCGACCTCTGCGTTTCCGCCTTTTATACTCGTCGGTTTGAAGGTATGGATTTTCTCGGTGACCACCTAAGCAATAAATAACATTTCCAGCATATTATTTTTTTTTTTTGTAATGTCATATTTTGAACGGCTCAGGAGATGAACCTCTTAGTAAAAAGTAAACGCTCATGCCGTAATGATTTGAAAGCTAATAAAACAAGCCGCTCCACTGCGGTTCCAAGCCATGCGTTTGCTTCCCCGCACGGCACATCGTAGCCAGTCTTTCTATTGTATTGTTGTTGTTTTTTTTTCTATTTGTGCTGTTCGCGTGCGGCTGCAATTGTTGACTTGAATTAATATCTGTAGAGGGGGTATTCACTCAGCTGGAAGCGATGCTTCACGGGCAGAGAAATCGCTTTTCGATCAACTTGAATGCCGCGACCTGCGGAGAAAACGTCTAGCGCTCATCCCAGCACGCCACTTGGATGGCAGTTTTTCCAGGAACCGTAGCATTTTTAAACAGCCAGATAAAAAATAGTTTTTTTTATTTTATTTTTTATTCTTTTTTAATGCTAAAATTCCAAACTGTAAATAAACGTACTTTCCGTCATATTTCCATACTGTTGAGTCGTTTCCTCAGAGCGCAATCGCTCTCGGGGTGGAAACAATAGGACATCGCAGACGACAGTCATTTTTGCCACTGTACGATAGCAGCTGGTTCAGACCAGCGTTCCAACATGACTATCCGCACGTCGATCGATTGCACCTAATCCCTCAAGCGGTCTTAAACTCTTTAATGTAAAGCGGAATGTCAACCTGCGACACCGCGCCCCCTCAGATCACGGCCCGACCAGGGGAATCAACGCCCGACAGTTTACGTCAACTCATCTTGTTGTTACGCCACGGATACGTGAACACACGGTCACATCGGCGATAATTCCAGTTTTCCTGTTCACAAAGCACAACACTGCAATCCAGATGTTGCTACTATGTTGCTGACACGCAGAAATACAGAACCACGTTGATTCCCCGGCTGGCACTCGGCATGGGAAAACAGAACCGAACTCAGCACAGAAGGCACCCCAGGCACCCGGCAGCAAAACCTGCCTGTCTTGAACGCAGTTTCCATAACATCGTCGACGTCGACGCGTCGCTCCGATATCCAGAGGCGGCCATCTTAGCCCAGCGTACGTAGCGCTGCTGGCACTGCTCTGGAACTTCGCTGTTTCTAACGGCTTCGTTTGCTCGTCTAGAAATATTAGTAATAAAACGGTAATTGAACCGAAATGTTCTGCACGTTTGGACTTTGAGACGGAATTACAGGCGGCCTTTGCTGCCGCTGAAGCTCAATCAACCCAAGAACATTTATTGAAACAACGTGCGCGACGTGCTCGAAAAACGAAACCGAAAGAAGATGAGTCGGGAGGGCGGAACTTTTCTCCCGTCTACCTGGAGAAGGAGGAAAACGTCTCATTCCTCCCTTCTTCTCGTGTCCGCTTGGGGGCGCGTCAGTAGAAGGGAGGAAAACGCGCAGTTGCTACCTTTTCCCTCCTTTGTTTCTTAGAGTGAGGGACACGCTAGCGGAGGACGGAAGATGAACTCGGGGGTTGCTCAACTAAAATCTAGATTACGCGGCAGCTGTAGACTGCAACCGTCTCCCATCACACGGTCTTTCGACTGGAATGTGAACCCGCCGACTAGAGGATTTGCGTGTGCTTCGAGTTACCGTTGCGGCACCGGAACTGATGCATTACAGAGTCGACGAAGCGGTGGAACTTGTCTCCGATGTTTTTGGCGGGCGGTTTCTCCGCTTTTCTTGGATTTGTTCCTGGAAGAACGTTCTTGGAAGGAGAATACCAAATCCACGCGTGCCACCGCAGAAACTTGTAATTATTGCTACTCGTTAGGGCATGGTCCAATTTGTCGCGTGGATGTTGCGTTCTCTGTGCCATTGAAAAGCCATTTCGCCGGTGCAATGCGATATGCGCACAACGCAGGCTGTAGGGGTACCTGGCATGCACGCTGGTGACCTTAAACGACCGGCAAGGGAGCGAATTGACCGAGCGTCTACGCAGCACGGCCTCTTGAGCCGCTTTGCCGCGAGACACTCGGCCAGCGAGCATCCTTTCGGAAGTAGTCTATCGGACGAGGCCGTGCTCCCTCGACAGAAGAAAGGGCTTTGACGTGACGGACGGACGTATCCGACGCGCGCATTCCGGGCATGCCGGGCCGGGGCGTCGTCGCCAGCGGTCGTTGCATGCAGCGGCCGTCGGGGGCTGCTCGGTGGTCGTCGGCCGGCGCCTTTCTCCCCGTGGGCGTGCAGCGCGGTGGCCGGGGCGCCCACGGGAACACGCCGCTGACCCCCGGATGGTTCGACGTCCGCATTGACGGCCGCCCCCCGCTCTCCCGCCGCGTCATCGTGACGCCGGCCGTGGCTCGGCGATCGGCTCTTCGCTTCCTACTGCCTGCCACGTGTGTGCCGCTCCCGCCCTGGGTTCCGCGGGGCCTTCGGGGGATCATGATAACCGGAGGGCGGCGTTTCAATGATGCGATGGCCACGGAGAAACGTGCTCACGGCGTGCACCGTTCCTGGCCAAGCGGACAGTGGAGCCGAACCCGTGATCACGCCCTCCTCGTTCGTTTACGACGACCCAAAGCGTGCTCAAGTTCGGTCGAGACCGCGAGAAGCCACGTTGTCCGGTACCTGATGGATCCAGCGGGCAGGTATAGCTTACCACCGACCGGCGTTGGAGCGTGCCGCTCTGGCGGTGATCGTTGCGGGTCGGTTGCGCGGAGCAGCGGCCCTTCCGGCCCGCCTGGCCGCAGATCGTTCGCCCAGGTGCGGGTAAAGTGCGCCGACGGAGCGCGATTTGTTTCGGGCGCCCGGAAGGAACGCTGCGTGCACCCGTAGTCTGGGTTAACCGGCAATCCCGTAATGAATAGCGCGATCCGATGCAGCCGGCCGCTCGCGTGCTTGCGCGGGGCTGCGCCCGGAGACAGTAATTGGTGCAATCTGCCCGCGACCCGCACTCTTCTCGCGGAGCTGTTGCGCTTGCGCCGCCCGTGACTGATACCGGGGGAGCGCCTCACAGATGGATCAGGTGCAATCGGCCAACTTGCGGCTTCCGCGTCCCAGGACGAGGAAGGCGCCTCGGGGAGGAACATCTCCCTTATTCACGGTTATCATTAGTTACTGTCGCTTAGAGCATTTATTATTTCCACCCAGTCTCGGTTATCTCACCGCTATAGGGTAGCCTTTTCCCAAGCCCTCGTTGCACACTGACCCGTTGGTGCGACGATTCTGCGAAGCGGCAACACTCGAGGAATTGCAGAACGTGCGGGTTGGAAACCACCTGGTTGTCGAAGAAGCGAAAATAATGTTGGTTGTCATTCTCGAGATGATACGTGGCGACCTCTTGGCGGCCTTCCCGGTTCTCGAGAGTGAGGAGCAGTCGTAGACGTCTCGCCATCCCGCGAGGGGACAACCCGCATGTGTCGGGAAGCGGTGTGCACACCCCTGGGACACGATAACGAGTAAATCTTGCGGGCGGAAGTATCAGGCACGAAGCGAGTTAACCCAACACCTTCTACACGGCTTTCAAGACTGCGCGTCACGTGACGTCATGTCACGTGACGCGCAGGCTTGAAAGCTATCTAGGAGGTGTTGGTTGAACCCACGATCATTCTTCGAGCGCAGATCGGCAAGAGTAAAGGCCTGTTCACACTCTTGCGACCTCTTAAACCTGGGTTCCTTAAAACTTCTTAAACCAGAGGACACACTGGCGCCATCTATTGGGTAGCAGTGTAAACTCGGCGGTCCGGCATATTTGTTTATTTCTCTCGCGCATTATCCTTTCTTTCTTGGCTCGAAAAACTTTTGTCAATGTTATAAACGAGCCTTTCTCTGGGTATTACGCACATTTGACCTCGGAAATCCCGCAAAACCTTCGCTCTTGTGAAATGCAGTTCCAGGGTCACCGCATAGATGGCGCCACAATGCCAGTGTGTCCTCTGGTTTAAGAAGTTTTAAGGAACCCAGGTTTAAGAGGTCGCAAGAGTGTGAACGGGCCTTGAATCAATCGAGCGAGAGGCATCTCCGCGAGCCGGTCGACGGAGATCTGTTGCAAGTTGGCGTCCGTCGGCGCGGCGGCAGCAGCGCCGTCCTAATTACGGGCTGCAGCGGAGCGTCTCGGAGGCGGTAATGGCGGCGATCTAATGACGAACCTCGGAAGGACGCGGGTGGGCAGGCGCCACTCCTTCGCCTCTCGTCGGGGGGTCCAACTGTAGATATTCGAGGAAGGGCCCCTAAAAGTGGGTAACGCGCATTACAAGGAGAGAGGATCCAGCATCGCGTTACGAGAGGTGCGGCAGGAGACCGGGCGCTTTGGGGCCCTGATGGCGGGACCAAGGGACCGGGCCGTATCTCCGCCTGCTGCGATGTCCCGGACCTCGGTCCCGCTTGGTTCCACCGCGTAGATTGCTGCTTGTTTGAGATATAAAAGTCGGCATTAAAGATTTCGACGAGAATAAAAGACACGTTTTGGTTGTGTGCAGCGTATCTGATGGAACTTTTTGTGTATCCACATGACGTGGCTTACGAGTAAGCCAGCTTTTGCCGACACCCGGCAATGCGCGAGCGCAGCCTGGTGTGGGCAAGCAAACGCAAAGTTGTTTTTAGACATCGAGGGAAATCCACCTACATGGGAACATCATACGTCGCTACTGGTTGGCGGTTGGAAGCACCTATTTTCCGCTCGACTATCGCTTTATAATTTCCGTCAACAAATTAAGCACATTTTTTTTTTTTTAAAGGTTAGGCGAGCTAGCGAGAGAGTGTGGTTTTGTGCAGCGCTTATGAAGGCTGGAGAAACAACGCCATGTCTTCATCTGAAAACACGACGAGGGAAACCGGTGTCGTGCTTCCGCGCCCGCGTCCTTCTGCAGGTGGGGAAGTAAATGCTCCTACGCATAGTTGCGTTTGAGAGCGTTTCAGCGCGTTTGACTGCGTTGCGGCTGCGAGAAACCAGGACATCCCTGCTTCTTATGTCGCGTGCCAAGATATATTCCTTGATTTGGATTCCAGGCTTCATACGAAGTACAGATGTGCCGGTGACTCGCTTTCGTTTCGCAAAGCAACGCAGTCAAACGCACTCAAACGCTGTCAAACGGAAATGTGCCTTTTGGCTTCTGCCACTCCCAACGTTCTTAGAACATCGCGATGTTCCCCGGGAATATTCTAGATGACAGTCTTGAAATATCAATAAGCATTAATTAAACTTTTGAACGCGTATAGTTTTTATTCCACACTCTACACATTTTGCTTTTGCATTGAATCCCATCGATCCCATTCCCAAAATGATGAATTTCTGCTTTTCTTGACAAAATACCGTAACGTTCCGCAGGACTGTAATTGCATGTGTATCATAGCACGCAGATCAATTTCTATACGGATGTTTCCTCAGAAACTTTTTATTCCGTGGAATGTCCCAGAAAGCTGGCTATAGGATCGTCGAATCGGAGTGTCGCATCGTTTCCCTGTCTTCCGCCCGGATAGACCACGGGGCGAACCTCCGGGTTCTCGGTCGGGTGCCCGCTCGATGCTGCGGTCCCGATTCGGACCACGCGGAAATGGACATCCATCCTCCCTCCCTCGAACCGCCAACGGTTTGCTTCGGAGGCGTGCGCTAAGTTATGCCTTGGGTGTCGAGCCGATAACCCCGGCCCGTGAAAAGGTTGCGGCGGTTTATCCGGCGCCATCGAACGGCGGAGCGCACGCGTGCCTAAAAGGAAGAAAGTCTGGCGTTTAGACGGAGGACTTCCCCAACTGCGGGTCGCGACCCTTTTTCTGAGATGCCTATCGTCGGGGTCGTGAGCGAGCCAGGGGGTCCGAGGGACCCGCTCGAACAATCGCACTGACGCATTGGGCGGCATGCGGCGCCCGCACGAGCGCCTCGGAGTGCGCACGGGAGGATATGGCGGTCAGATGGCCGCATAATTAACTCGTTAAGTGCGCACAATGCGGTGTGTGCGGCCAAACGGCTGCCACTCGCTTCGTCAGGCTATTTCCTCCTCGATGATTAGTCGGCGTATCTATCGCGCACTCCACGCTCGTGCGGCGAGCGTCGCGCTTGTGTCTGCGCGTCGTTCGTCGCGGGGATTAATGCCTCGGATGCATCTCCCCTCTGACTACGCACCAAAGCTGGGCTTACTTCCTGCCTCTAGAGACCTTTCCAAGATATTCTGTCGGGTAGATTGCCCAGACTAAGATCAAATGTATATCTTTCTCCGGGGATCCAAACGAGAATGTTGCTACAAATATCTCAGAACGTGCTCTACGTTTCCTTTGAGATGTCCGTCTTCAAATAGAATCTCTTTTCTTTTCTTTTTTTTTTAAATTTTGTTGCAGTTTGAATTTGCGGAGTTCGAAGGTTATGCCTTACTACGTTTCTAAAAGTTCGTGTTTGTTTGACGTTTTTTTTATTTTTTTTATTTTTTTTGATGCGAAGTTGGGAAGGCTGGTGTTCGAATATCGCGGAGCCCGAGTTTCACAGCCGGCCAATTGGTCCACGAATGTTGCTGAAAATGTCAGGCATATATTTAATGGCGAGATGCATGCATGGGTGCCCCTCAGGCCGACAAAGCGATCTCGGCACCCAGTTCACTACTCGGCTCCTGGTGGTTCTACGATAGCAGTGGTACTTTGATCTTTGACCATCGTGTATTTTGTATGAGCACAGTGCAAGCATGGTCGTCGGTATATGTTCAGCAGTCGCTGTGAGTTTAAACCAGTTCCGAAGGAAGCATGTTTTGGGAGCTAAACCACCGGCGAAACCTGGTTCGATTCAAAGTGGAAATGTTTTCAAATTCTGGATTTTGTTCCAAGTGTGTCGAGTTTTTCACCTTCGCTAGTCGAACGACCGAAAATTGTCGTTTTTTTTTTTTGTAATGTAATAATCGTTGGACATTCGCTTCGGAGATTGACACAACGCACTGGCTCAACATGTGGTTGATCGTGATTGTCGGGCGCCGCGCACCAAAAGTGCATACTTTCGCGCCAGCCTTTGATTAGAGGCCTCTGGCAGGCGTGGCTGAATGCACTTGGCCACCTCGCGGGAGCCTGAAATTATTAACGTGCGTACAAGTGGTCGGTCGTTTCCTATTACCAGGATGCCCACCAAGTTTGATAAAAAGAAAAATCGGCCAATCTCTTAGGGTATGACGTTCTGACATTATAGAACGTTGTGGGGATTACGTACCTTTACGTCCGGGGACCGGTACTCAAAGGGGAACCCGATGCCCGTCCCACGAAGCGTCTGACGGCTACCATTGAGGGCGGTCGCCGCGCCGGGTTCGCCAACGCCATGCCAACAACGATGATCCCGGTGTCCAACAGCGTTTATTGGGAAACAGGGCTCCCCAACAAGAAACAGCGGTCAAGCAAGGCCTGGCCACAGGGTGCTCCCCCGAAAACGGGAGACGCGCGGAGGAGTGCGAGAGAGTAGGCCAGCATGATGGCGTACTCTCCCCGACACGAAATTTACGGAACGGGCAGGCTCGAGGCCAAACGACTCCGGCCGGATTGTCCGCGGCTTACGCCTTATCGGGGGAGGGAAACCAGTGGCTCCCACACACTTTAGAATTTTTTTTTAAATATATTACCAAAGACCGCGAACATTTTTTAACCCTTTGAACCATGGTTTCATCTGGGAACCATTAGAAAAAGGTCGCGGCATCTGTATTTTCTCGGTGCACAGAGTTTCATATGGGCCTTCGGATTTCTTCCGAGTTGGAAGCAAGTACTACGGGAACATTGAAGATTACCGTTGAGTAAGCGCTGGCATTAATGACACCCCCTGGAGCGCTGGTGGCGCGTTACACCGACCGTAATCCAATGATGTTTTAACGGTGTTACAGCATCGTTATTTCCATTCCCGTTTTCCCGGAGAAGTAAGCCCAATCGTGCGCTTACGTGAATCACCTCAACTATCGGCCGAGGGGAACGCTCATAAAGCCAGCTGGGTATTTGGCTCCGAAAGAAGGCGGCTCGCTGTATTTTTCTACGTATGTTCCTTGTATATAGTACAACTGGCGAACCCTCGATCATAGTTGGGATTATGGCCGGCGCGGGTCGTTTCGGGCTATGTGAATGGTTGGACGAGAAGAATAAATAAAGGAAGGCGGCAGCGCCTCGGTCGGCGAAAACGCACTGCGTGCTTTGAAGTGATGGAGGGCCGGCGAGCATCGCATGCAAACGGCCGTCCCTAATTTGAGTGGCTGTGCGCAGCGCCGCGCACGGGGTCCCCGAGGTCAGCGCCAGCAGAGAGGGGCACCGCGTGCAGCCGCTATCGGCTCGGGGGCTGATCGATACCTTTTATGCGTACCTTCGTCCCTTTGCGAAGCCGCACGCTGCGTTGTCCCGCCCGTGGAGTCCTCAGAAGCACTTCAGAACATCGCGTAACTTTCGCTCTTTGTGAATTTTTGTCGTCGCCTTCTTTTTTTTCTTCTTTCTTAGAAGCGGACCGAAATAGACGTCGTTTTTTAGAAAGCGCGCTCGTCCAAGGAACAAGAAACGAATTATAAACGCGGGGTGGTCGTAATGTTTGCTAGAATATTCTCCGTAGAGTTTCTCGGAGGGACGTTTTGACTCCTTCCTTGTCCTCGCAAAGTTCTCTGGCGGATTCCAAGGACGCACCCACCACTTCTTGGTCTCGTTCGATCGTGTCTCCACCTGAGGTTTTCTTGTTGTTTCCTCGGCGGTTCTAAACGGGTCTCTGTCGTAGTAGTACGCACCCGTCGTGTCTTCGATCTCGTACCCAACGCACGCTCGCTTTTCTTTTTTATTTCTAAAGAGAGTTTTTGCTCCTTTTTTCCTCTTTTCCATTTGCGCTACACTTGCACGTCTCCGTTTTCTGTCTCGTGCTTAGTGTTGGCGCAGCGTCGTCTGACTCCTTGCCGTGTTCCATGGAAAGGGTAAAAGGCTATCTCTGTTCTGCTCGAACCTTCGCGCTTTTTTTTTACGCTCGGAGTCTTCCTCGGCGGATGGGTGGGTGGTTGTATTTACCTGCTTACTCCAACCCTCGCGACTTCCGATAAAAATTGGTTCGGTTTGCCGACGATAGCTCTTATCTCCCTGTGTCTGTTTCAATAGGGAAGGTGTCTCGAGCTTGCTGGGGTTCCGTGATGTAGTTTTGAGCGTATTCCTGCGCTCCAGGGAGGACATTGGGACCGGGAAATTCTTCTTCGTATTCCTCGAGGGTCGAGAGTTGGGACACTTGAGCTCAAGTACGAGGGGCGTTCATAAAGTTCGTATTATCGGCACAAAGAATTGAAAAAAAAAAAGGAACAAAACAGGCATCAACATGAGCGCGCGTCCCTCTAGTTTCCGCACAGTATAAACATCGCATGCTATAGTAGCTTGGAACGCCGCTAGGGAGTCGAAACAGAAATGGCAGCGCCCATCGGTACCAAGCACATGCAGTGATCCGTTTTCTCCATTTGAAGGGAAGCAATGCCAAGGATATTCATTCCAATCTGGGAGCGTTGATCGGGGACAACGCCCCAGTTTATGACACTTTGGTTAAATGGCGGAGACGCTTCCAGTGTGGCCAAATAAGAGGAAAGCATTTCGAGGACGGCGACAAAGTGATTGTTGAAGTGGAGCGATTCCTGAACCCTGAAAACTAGGAGTTCTATAACAATGGCCTCCGGCGTGTGGTGCATCGCTAGAAAAAGTGGGTAACTTTTGGTAGCAAATATCTAGAGAAAGTCTCAACTCCTACTCGAGTTTGATTGCTGAATCTCTATTCCTTCGTGACAATAATACGAACTTTATGAACGCCCCTCGTATGTGGAGCTTGCAGTGATCTGATTGCCGCGCCGTGTGCGCGATACTGCGCTCCCAAAATGTGAGGAATTTAGGCTAAAATTGCGCCAAAACTCATCATTTTGCGCCAAGGTCATCATCATATAAGTCAAATTGCGCCAAAATTTATCATGTCGATAAGACAAAAACTTGCGATTATTTGCGTCGATTGTGTTTGGTTTTATGTTGGTATCGAGCACTAGCGGTATACTTGAAAGTTCCTCATTGTCGGTGGTCTGTTTGCACGGGTTAGCTCCGTTGAGTGCGCTTGTCTCCGTTCACTGGCGCGCTGTTGGGAAGCGACACCCGCGGAGGATTTTGTGTATCTCGGTTCGGCGCAGCCTCCCGCTGAGGGGAAACACCCTCCTCCACTGCGGGATGATGCGCGTAATGAAAAAGAAAGGAATGTCCCGAATGGTCATGAGACCTTGCTGGGAGAACTTCCGAAGAAAATAGAGGCTAGTATATATGATAGACTGCGACATCCTCATGAGGTGCGCCTGCATCATTTTTCCTGATTGGTTTTAAAATTTTAACGAGAGAATTTATTAATAACCTTCGTTTTGCTTAGCTGGGTTGTACTATGCGTTTTATTTTTATATGAAATCGGTCGTTTAGTTACCATCGCCATGTAGGCCTCTATCTTTTTGAGGGCACATTGAATCGAGCCTTCCTAGCGATATAGAAGCTTGGCCAGTTAACGAATTTAGCTGGAATTTTTAACGATTGAATATTTATCGCTCACGTGCTAATTCTGCATAATCACCAAAATCTACGTGGAAACTATAATTTATTCGCACAAGTGAATAACACTTTTGTTGTTTTTTTGGTTTTTTTTTTAGTTAGGAATTGTAGTTTCATTGCACCCTTCAGAACTCGATGAAAACATTTAATTTGGTGCTCATAATTATTCTCAACATTATTTCACTAGAATTCTATGGTTTTTGCTTTGTACTTTATAGCTGATAGTTCCGTTCACGTATGTTTTTGTTACGTTATCAATAAGTTATCCTGCGTTTCAAAAACGGCTGTTGCAGTGAGCTTGAACAAAATAAAGACTTTTCTCACAGCCTTCTTGCAACATTGGCTTGAAAGCAGAAGTAGCTGTTGTGCTTCTAACACAAAAGCAGAACTGATTAGCTAGTTCTGCGTTTCAGGGAATCAAACTCGCTGTGCGATGGATGCTAACAAAAGGTTGCACCGAACTGGCAAGTTGTCGTTTATTTGGACCGACGAATCCACGACTCTTAATAGTGTATTCGCAGAGTGATGAATGAGAAAGATGTGTGGGCTTGGGCTTCAAACGTTACTTTTGCTGATCCATAATGGTTCTCCAAAATGACTCGGACCTATCGCATCACTTAACCTTTTTCATGTTCAGTTATTCGTCGCACTTTACCAACTGCGCGTGCTTCTGCACTCTCCTGGCAGATAGGTGCTCGCGTGTACCTATGTGCAGGTGTCCATTACTTTAGTAGTTCATAACTTTTTTTTTTTTTAATTTGATTTTGGTACCTTTCTGCGTTGCTGACGGAGGCAGAAATACCGAATTGCTTCGTGACAGCTGTTCGTGGGAAAAGTTATCTGGTCCCTATATATCGAGTTTTTCTGTTGCATCCCCTTGCTGCCGAACTAAATTTTACTTTCAGGACAAAAAAAAAAAAAAAAGGAAGAGGAAAATAAAAAAAAAAAGGGGGGGGGGGTGGTGGTTAGGGGCAGCTGGTTGACTCTGGGTCGCAGTTCGCGACCGCGGCAATATTTTTGCCTGCTCCCAATTTCCGTCACTGCACGTTTGGAACCAGTCCACACCGAGCGAAACTAGCGAAACAAGGGTCCCGTTTTTCGGGCAGCTCTGGTTGGGCGATGCTTGGCCTGCGCTTCGAGGGTGTCCGTTCTTTGGTTTTCTCGGGTTCGTTTTTCCCCGTGCCACCCCGGTGCGAAATGACCTTGGGAAGTGAGCGAGCGATGCTGCTAGTGCCTCTCCATAGACGGACCTCGCGGGTCCTCGAAGCCCACTTCAAATCACTCGGAAATTCTTCGTAGAGCGAGCCCGGGGAAAAGAGGATCCACGAGTCACGTGACACGCCTAGCGCCCCGCTCCTTCGATGTTGGTTTCTCCGCAAGGCGAGCAACGCCAAAGAGAAAGCAAATGGAAAACGAAGAGAGGAAGTGACGTGGCTATCGCGGACGTGACGCCAGGTACGCCGGCGCGGCGCCGGTGCTGCCCCCTTACCTACGTGGTCGCGCGGTTCTCCGTTTGTTGCTGCCGCGGCTCTCCGGCGGCTTTGATTCACTCGAATACCGGTCGGCGACGTTGGAAGGTGGGCCGCTCGACTGTCCGCCCTAGCCGCCGTCATCGTCGTGCATTTGTGCGTCCATCCACCCGCTCTTCGGCGCGCCGACCCGTCCGAACGAGGTTCGCTCGGCTGTGTCTGCTACCGGTGCGAACGTTGTGGCATCGCGATCACTGCTCATCGTCTGCTAACGGCGGTGGCCGGTGTCGTCTGCTAACCGAATCGACATTCCTCGATCGACTTTTGTCGACTGTTGTGCTCCGACCCAACGCGCCGCTTGTTCGGTGCTCCTGCGACGTCGCGTGTTGACTGTCGTCGTGTCGATAAGGGGTCTCCGCCGCCTGCCCCTCGAGCCCGTGTGCTACGCGCAGAAGGCTGCTCGCCTTTCGCAACAGGTGCCGTCGTTGTCTGGGCGACCGGCGTGGCTGAGCGCCGCTGCACCTTCTACCCCAGGTTGGTTTCCCTGCTGGTCGTCTTCTCTCTATTCCGCCTAATGTTAGTATTCGTGGATGTGGACGATTGCCGTGCCTACTTCTGGTGTTGAGCAACCGACGCGTTTGAAGTGGCTGTCACTAACTTCGCCGTATCCCAAATTTATCCCTTGTCAACGTGACGGGCGTGATTGTCACTTCAAACTCAAAAACGTTGCGAAGAAAAGGAAATAGGAAATGAAAACAGGTAATTCCATCGAGGGAAACTAGTTAACTAGTTAACTTACACTTCTCTGGTTGTTTTGATGTGCTTTCTTTTGAAACACACGCACACACACATCTTGGTACTTTATTAAAATTTGGGTTTAAGAACGTTTTTTTTTTTGTTTGTTTTTTGACAGGAAACAATATTTCATCGGGCTGCCACCTTTTGCATATACTTTTTTTTTGGCACGTGTTTTTTTGGTTGTTGACGGTTCCCTTTATGGCGTAGGGGCATGACCTCGCGGCGCACGAAGCACGACACTGTTCGCCGTCTTAACAATTGCTCGATGGCGACCTGACCAATTTTCACAGCTTGCACTCACGTTCTTTCGTGGCAAAAGCAGCAAGAAAAGGAATCCCACACGTTTGAAACAAACGAAAAACAACGGACGAAAAAGAAAAAAAAAAAAAGAGAGAGGGGAGGGGGGGCGCAACTCACGATGCTCAGGAAAGGAATGTCGTGAACAAGGTGTCATGTCTGGCAGCAGTGTCGTTTGTCGGTTGTCTGTCTTCCTAGTTGACGGGGCCGCCTCGGAGTGAAATAAAGAGGAGGCAGTCTGGACTAGCGGGCCGGCTGCCCAGTCCTCTGGGCAGGGAGACAGCGTCGCACGGCCAGCGTTCCTTGCTTCTCGGCGTATACGTATATTTTACGTCTGCGCGAAAAGAGGACGACGGCCCGTCATCTGTCTTTCTTCCTTTTTGTTTCGTGCTCTCTCCGCACGGGCTTCTCTGGCGTGAGAAGAACGTGTGGCGGTGAAAACGCTGGCAGCGGCACTAAACGCCAGGTCGGCAATAATCGCTTCCCTGCTCGCTGGTGGACGTTGGGCGCCAAGAGTTGAATGCCTAGAACTAGAATGCCGGGTTTTCCTTTTCCCTCGCGCTCCCAGTCCCGCAGTGGGTTTACTTGTCACTCTAATAATAATAATAATAATAATAATAAGAAGAAGAAGAAGAAGAATGAGGAGGAGGAGGAGGAGGTCAAGCGAAAGGCTGATAGTTAAGTAGTCCTTCACTAAACTGCAACCAGTACTGGCTAAATTTCTCATCTTGAGCGGAGACGTCAGACGCCCATTGAGGCTCTTCCCGCTGTCGGAAAGTGACTACTTTACTGAGCCTCAGAATTCTTGCTTCCTCATTGGCTCTTGAGCCTAATACCGCAATTACATTGGCTGCCGTAATGATATGCTCGCCACGCCTATCTTGAGCTCGTTGGCACATCAGGAAAAAAGCAAGTTTGGCGCGTTGTTCATACACCGCGCGACGTACTTCTTACGAGGTTTTTGATGTCGGAAGATGCTTTTAAAGCGGCTGAAACGTTTTGGGAAGATAACATATAAATGCAACTGCGAGGAGCCGGACCTTTTTTCACCGCGGTTCTTGAGCTGGAAACGAGTAGAGTTGAGTAATAAAACAGATATTCTTCTCCCAAAAACGTCTGTCCCCTGAAAAAAAAAAAAAAAAAAATCGTGGCGTCCACGACTTAACTATCAAATAGCAACCCATCGGCTCTTACAACCGGACATGTGGCGGCATTTTCGAGTACGTGCCAGAAAAACAGGAATCTATTGTTTTCTGTATACTCTAGGAAGTGGCTGGGGCGAACCACGCGGTTTCTGCTCGCGGTCCAATGTGAGCCTGCTTCCCGTCTTCCGCTTTCTCGACGTCCAAGATACGAGTGCTGCCTCCTTTTGTACGGAAAGATTCTCTCTGCTACACTTCCATTCGGGCTTTCCCAGTCCACCTCCGAGACGCGCCTAAACTTTTTTCAAGTGTCTTTATTATTTTTTTTTTTTTGGCGCGTTGAGGCGGCGCGATGTGGCCGTGTTGCAGCGAGCTGGATTCAGGCTTTCGCTGCTGCATCGTGCTTCATTTCCGCCGCTGGGCACGATTGGGCCAAGGTCGGGCCTCGCAGCGATGATGCCTCGCACCGCGCAGCGCCTCTTCCTGTTTCCAGGGCCTTTGTTGGCGGTGCCTGACTGCTTCCGTTCCCTGCACGCCGCTGCGTTCTCGAATCTTTCGGTTTCCCACACCGAGAAAACGCTTGCAGCCGGAGCGAGGACTAAACAAAGAGAGGGCGGGGTGGCGGAACACGACGAAGCCAGGTTTGATGACTGTCGTCGCCGGCCTTGTTGGGGTTCCTTTCGTGTCCTACTCAATAGGCGAACTCCGCTCGACGAATAGCTTACTGGAGTCGGTGACCAAGGCGCCTGTTTGTCAACAGACATTGCGGCTGGAGCTTGTCCGGACCGGATTGTCGACAGCTCGTCTTCGTCGTGTTGGCGAGCAGAATTTTTTCGGTGTTGGTCTAATTCGGAGTATTATCTCGGAGGGTATACACTTCACAAAACCTCTTTTCCAGGGCGGACTGTGAAACAGAATGAACGAAAGTCTCGGTTTTAATCTAAGAGTTGGTTTCTAGTTTTACAACTCTGCTGGGTGCTGTTAACGCGCGTCTCTTCCTCGAACCAAGCTAAGCGTGTGAAGGGTCTCGAATTGACCATTCTCGGTCTGTGCCGATCGGGCTACCGCTGCCAAGGCTGCAGCGATCGCGTCTGCTTCCACGTGTCCAGTCTAAAAAAAATAAAAGGACCGAGCAAAAACGTTTTTATTGTTTTCATCGATTTAGTTTAGAAGGCTGCGAGTCTGCGGTAAAGCCCTTGTGGGATACACTGTTGAATTGACGCCGAATAGCGCAGGCTTTCTCGTTATATTTCTCCTTACACCTGCATAGAGTCGGTCCAGGGTCAGCTAAGCGCAAGCACACTATACGTGGTACGTGCCATGATCTCTGTATTCGAAACGAGACCGAAAGACTCAGGGCAGCGACGAGAGCGGTGAAGAGCGAAACTCTGGCGACGCAACTTCCGCGGAGCGGTGTCAGTGTTGCCCTTCGAGTCCTCTCCGCGTGCTGCGAGACAACAGATACCATGCAGATGAGGGCCGCGTTCAGCGTGCGCCTTCGTATACGCGAGCGTTGAAGGTGAATCCGTCGCCGACCCCCGCGATGGGGTAATGCTGCCACTCAAGAAAGACTAACGTTCGTGGTGTTACACAACGTGACACGTAACTTGCTTGCTGAGTTATTGCTCGTTCAAAAACATTTCTTTGTAAACGTTCGGCGTTGAAGCGTAGCACGATGAACATCGCCGTCCGAGTACCTAAGGCTGACGCGGATTGAAAGCGCATGTCAGTGTGTTCGCATTGGGCAGGTGCAGTGTTTGTGTTTTTTTGTTGTTGTACTAGTTTATCGTCGCGGAAATGTAGCGGATATTCTGGCCAGGTGGATTCTGTTTATCTTTCTATTGCTTCGGTACTTAATTCCTGTATGTTTAGTAACTGTCACCCCCTCGGAGGAACGTGACACTGACCGTCCTCTTCCGGCATCGTCGTCCTCAGTCGGAACTAGAAAATAGGGCGGGGGAAGGGGAGGTAGAACGGTGAGACGGCGGGCAGAATGATTCGTGAATGAAATGTGGTACACGTGAGTAAATTAATTGTGTGCCCACAATACCAGACCTTTGAATTGTCCGAGTAGAAGTTTGCAGGTCGCTAGATCTGGGTCGCTAAACTCGTCAGACACAACTTTCTTCGTGTTATGACATAGCGGAGGGAGGAGCCGAAAGATTGCTGCGAAGTTTTCTTTTCTCACAAACCCGCAGATCCGTAGATCTTCGTGACGTTTTTCATTGAAAGGGGGAAAAATCCCTACTACTCCCTAGGCGCCCGGCTAGAGCAGCACACGGAGACGAACGTGTTTCGTATACGTATAATGTCACGATGAAGATTATCAGCTGCGACCTTGATGGTCTCTAAAAAGCACAGCGGAGGCTTGGGTAATTGCATTTTAAAATCAACACCGTCGAACTTGATAGTCTGATATTGTTCTTATTTCCGCCGATAAAGCAGAATTTACTAAAAAAACGTGCCTGTCGTCCCTTTTATTTATCTCGGCCTTTTGAATTTGATCAGAGTGTAGCCCGACGTGGCTAGGTCACAACCAGCCGAGTAGCATTGTCCACCTTTGGACGGATTCCGCTTACAGGCTGTTGTCCCCCATCAGCGGGAGATAAAATTCTTTTATGATAGACTTTCAAAGATAAGCCAAACTGGGATTAATTCTGCGTTCATCAACTGAAATAAGAGTAATGTCAGTTTGGTCAATATTGACAGTGATGTTTCGAGAACGCGAAGACACCAAGCTTTCATCGTACACAACCAAACTTTTCACCGTCGACTCGAACACGCACCATCAAATTTGTCGTTCACAACTGATCATCCTGACCCTGACGTCAAAGTTATGAACTATAAAAGGACGTCACTGAACGCGCCTGCACACAACGAGCCCTGGCACGAGCCTCTCGATTGAAAGTCTGTCATGGCCGCTCGTAAGTTCATGGAACGCGCCCCGTTTTAATTCCAGAATCTCTAGAACCATAGTTTAGAAAATTGCACGCTGTGCTGTTTTTCGTCATCGCTCAGTTGGAACGCCTCTAAGCAGGGTCGTCGAAACAGAAGAACGGGGAGGGGGGCGATTCACCCCCCCCCCCCCCCAGTGGCGTTTAAAAAGGGGGCGCAAAGGGCATAAGGGTGTAAGGAGGGGGGGGGGGGGATATCGCCCCAGCCCCGGACTATAGCATTTTAGAGAGTTATAATAAAAAAATGACAGACGTTTACAGTTCTCTATAATGTCGAATTAAAGCGCAGCTCTTGAGGAGGAGGAGGGGAGGGCACGGAGGGGAGGGTATGCCTCTCCGCCCCCCCTCCTCCTATCCTGTTGCTTTCTCATTTAGCGGGGAAACCTAATTGGTGTCAAAATCACGTGACGTCAATTTCCCCGCTAAATTTAGTGAAAAAACGTCCCATAATGCAACGCGCGCGCAGTTACGCCGACGGCGACGCCGCTCAAGCTCGAAAGGGGCGCATAAGAGTTGCGCTCTAAAAGAAGGGATATCCCCCTTCTTCACTACTATCACCCCACCCCCCTTCTCTCTCTCTCTCTCTCTCTCCCGAACAATTTCTACGGCCCTTCCTGATCCCTATTTGAGTGTGTGTTTGTGTTGGTTATACTTTTTTTTTCCCTTTCCCCGGCTTTTTCTCGCCATCCCCCCTCGCCCCCTCATCTCTCAGACATTACCGGTGGCGTTGTTGACAGTGGCGGAAGATGAGCTCTGAAACCGCGTACACCGCGCACGGCTCCACAATATCACAAAGTTTAATCTTCGCCTCGATTCCGAAGCGAAGATTTTGGCCTCAAATAACTCCTTCCCAAAGTTGTGAAACGTCACTTTGTCGTCACCAATAACTTCCACAAACGACAATCTTCCGACGAGAAAGTTCAGAGTATTTACAGCCCGCCTAGGTACAATCTACGTTTCATTGACTCTATCGCGGCGTAGGGATGTAGGGACACGCGGGCGCGACGTCATCAGTGCAGCCGTTCAATCGGCTGGCCCCACGGTGTTGCTCGCGCGCGCTGCGATGAATCTCGCTACAACTTTGTGCCCAACATTCTCGCTGGAATTTGAGCACCGAGAGAGCTTGGATGATTGACATCTCGTCCCGCGTGACGCCAACGTCGCGGGAGTCCAATCAGCACGCTCCGCGAACTTCGTGCCCAACTTTGTGTTTGACGAGTTTAGCGACCCTGCACTATAGTCTAGAACAAAAAGATGGGCACCGTTGATTGAGAGACTGTATGGTATACTTCACGCGTTGACCTGACACTGCAAGGCACGAAGCTCATAACTTCCCTTTGGCTCGCGTACTCAACAGTTCTGTTGGCCCATTTCACGCCTGTTATGGACGTCCCATTCCTTGTCTGTTCCTTCGCTCACGGTGACGTCCAGCAACACCATCCGCATTTGTCATCCGATAGCTTTTTTTTTTTTAAGTAAAAAGAATTTTGTTTTACATATTACCGTATTATTTATCTCGTGTAAAACGCGCGTGCGTTGCAGTCGAAAACATATCGCTCAGTATGAATTACTCCCGTTGGAATTAGGGCGTTTATTTATTTATCCATTCAACGAATGTGTATTGCGAAAAAAAAAATAAAAAAAAATAAAAGATTGTTTACGTTTTAGGTTTGAAAGGTGCAAAGGTGCAATACCGAGTCGATGCTACGCTGTGTAATGTGTCGAACAATCAAAACTCAGAGAGAAGGAGGGGGGCAATACATAGTTAGATACCGAGATTTTCGAGGGATAGAAGGCAAGAAACAGGCACAGACACAACTCTGGCAACAATATGCGGGTACAACGACACTTGACAGAGTGAAGAGAGGGCTCCCCTTCATCTCTGAATTTGTATCGACGGCATCTTGGGGTTTCGGTCTTGTCCCGTTTCGTCCGAGGGAGGCGAGTGATATAGGGCAGCCGGTTGTCGGGGATCGTTCGGGGCAGCTGTTTGCTTCCGCTGCTGGCAGCTCTCCAGCATAGTGCTGCTCCCTCCTGCGCACTCTGACAGATTTAGCCGCCTGCTCGGTCGACCGATCGCCTCTTATCGCGCCGGCCGAATACGTTAGCGGTGGCCTTGGCATTGCGAACAATGGGGATGTGGGGCGAAGGTAATTAGCCCGCCTTCATTAATGCGGACTTTTTTTTCTTCTCTTACTCGACTCTTCGCGCAGGTTCGAGTGTCGGTTTCGGCTTGAGCCCGCCGTAGTTCGAGCCCTTTCTTCACGGCTCGTGCTCGGAGCGGCCTTGCTTCGAGCAATTTAAAAGTCGTCTCGAGCTCGTGGATCTCATGTGGCCGATTCTGGTCACCGCGGGAGCCAGATCTAACTCTCACGGAGTGAGCGAAGGACGGGCTTTGTCTGTTACTACGCGTCGTTCCCACGCGGAAATGAAACAAGAAAATACCGCGTATACATCGTCTGCTAACAAACCGGGGCAAAACCTGGATCGTCTGCTGCAGTCACGCAGGCTGAAATTGAGATCGTCCGCTACTTCACGTTGCATTGGTGACTCACGCTTCCTGAAGTTGTTCTGCTGGCGTTCGCAAGCTGATATGTGGATTTCACGCCATTTGTGTATTAAAAAGGCTCAAAAATAATACTGCCGGATTATGGACTCGCGAACACGTAAACATTTTTCCATTACTCGATTACGCGCACCTAGCGGGGGAAACTGTGACGACGTCCAGTCAGCATCCCCAGAGCGCTTACGCTCTTACCTCTGACCAAGATCGGACCGCAGGGGAATTTCGTGGAACAATAAAGATTCGAGGGGAAATGCTGTGGTGTGCTTTTTATTTATTTCTATCTTTATTTCCCCGGGGCAGAAATTCATAAGCAGAGTATTAACTGCTTTGTGCGAGTATATACACTCTGCTTCGTATAAATCTCGAAACGTTGCAGACGATAACGTTCGCTAGCTACTCTAACTCTATACCATACATTTTCAAACTCGGTCGCTCCTATCGTGAGATCAGCCAGTATCGTAACTAAATATGGTTCCAATTCGCCATGTCCTTATAGCATTAGAGACTTTTAGTATTGCGTATAGGAGCAAGCGCCGTCGGTTAGCGTGGCGTGCTCCACGCCGCACTTGCGCGTGCGTCAATCCAAGACCGCAGTTCGGGCTCCGCGCACCCGTCGTGTGAAACACGCTACGCTAACGCAAACGCACAGTGCCTGCGTTTGCTCATATACGCAGCACTAAAACTCCCTATTAGGGAGCCGTCGTAGACCGTTTTTTCAGCTCCGCTACGCTCAACGCAACGAAGACGCCACTACTGCGCATGCGCGGCGCTAGCGTTTCCTGGACAGCCCCGGATCTCGTAGCGGGTTGCGGAGAACGTTACGGGGCAGCGGAAGCCATCTACGAATTCGTTTTCGGCGTCACGTAAAGCTCTCCGCAACCCGCTACGATACCCGGAAATCTACAGTCAAGGCCATGGGCGCGCAGGCGCAGTAGCGGCTTCTTCGTTGCGGAGGGCTTAGCAGAGAGGGAAACGCGGTCTACGAAAACTCCTTATTAACTAGCATAGGGGTTCTCAAACTCTCTGATCTGCTTAAAATGGCAGCCGAGGAATCCTTCCCGGTCTCGACACTGATGCGATAAGCAACGCAGAAGCCTACGGGCCTCGTAAACAATAACGCAGTTATGCACCAATGGGTGACTCCGATCTGCTAAGGTAGTGCCTAAACTGGAGCCTTACTTAGGGGCAGGGGTGGTCGAGGCGAATCGGGGGAACCCACGAACCCCCGGGCTCCTATGAGCCCAATTGAAGAAGCCACGGACTCGCAGAAAGAGTCCTTGTGTGCCTGTGTTCCCAACGGAACTTGGGGGCAATCAAATGATCCGTGCGCCTCGTGAGTTTCCCAACCTGGGCTTGTCGGCGACTGGCAGCTGTGGGTGCTGCAGCTGAACGCGCACGGCGGCGCGAGAACGGCGTAAGGGGGAGAGAGCAGCTGTGCGACTTGATTACGGAAAGTTTCTCAATTCAGCGGTCGATGGAGCGTGCCCCGGTCCATTCGGTCCCTGCCCCTAACAAGCGGCACGAGAGGCCTCCGTCGGAGGATCTATCCCGGGGCGCCCCTAGATCAGTTGGCCGACCCAAAGGACGCAAACGAGCTGCCAGTTGTGCGCACGAGCGTCGCCAAACAACGACGCGGGAGCACCCATACCGCCATTTCTCTTCTCATTTGTTATAACGGAAAAAAGTTTTTGTTTACTCGCTAGTTGCTCTGTCCAGTGCGTGATCCTGGTCTATTGTTTTGTGTGATTGAAGCAGCTCCCAGCTACTCGTGTTCCGCGAGCAAACAGAACATATTTTTATTATTTTTTCACGTCTGTGCAGTTTTTTTTTTTCGCTTACCCTTTAACACGGACGCGCCGGGGTCGAGAAAAGGTATGCCGATCTTTGATCATGCGTACGTGCGTGCGTGCATGCGCGCGTGCGTGTGTGTGTGTGTGTATGTGTTCCGGTTCCACAAGGGGGACATGCTCGGAAAAGCGACTCGTTCGCGCAATATAGACGCTTTACACACGCGCCAGATTGAGCCGCCATTGCTGACATTCTGTTGTCTCACCGAGATACCGAGCCACTGAAACGGGCGTTGACGAGCCTCAACAAAGGCCTATGCTGAGGAGAAGGACACTGTAGAATTATGTGAGGCCATAACCTGGCCTGCAATGTTAATGATGATGTGAAGGAATCGCAATAAGAGGAAACTAATAATGAAGGTCAGTTATGGCGGCGCCCATGCGCAGCTGCTGCAAAGCGTCTATATATATGGTGTAGCACAAGCGGATCTGACGCTCTAAAATGAACAGGAAAAATCTGCGCCTGCATGCACTTAGAAAGTTTAAAGTTCCACCGACTGTGCACTGGATCAGGTCAGTTTTACCGTGTCAAGTGTCAAGGCGTGGTCCTCTTCCTGCGAAAAAGGAGAGCAACTAAGGTGCCAAAGCCAACGTCGAACGCGTTTGCAGGTGACCGAGTTAGCGACGCTATTAACTTGTGGCGCCATCTCTCGACAGCGACCAGACGACACGCTCTTGTCTGCTCGCTGGGCTTATCGAGAGATGGCGCCACAAGTTAATGGCGTCGCTAACTCATTCGCCTGCGAACGCGCTCGAAGTTGACTTCGGCAACTTTGTTGTTCTCCTTTTTTGCAGAACGGAAATTTCACCTTGATACTCGACACGGCAAAACTGACCTGTTCGGTGCACATTCGGCGGAAGGTTGAGCTTTCAATGTGCAGGCACCAATTTCTCCGGCTCGTTTTCCAGCGTCAAATCCGCCTGTGATCACCCAATTATTCTCTCTTAAGGCTGGACTCCATGGGACGAATATGCTGCGAATAACCGACGAATTTTGCCCGGCGGCTTTTGCTCTGCGCGTGGAATCAACACAGTGGCTGCTACGTCGCGTGCAAAGCGAGCGCGCCGTCGGGCGGCGTTCGCCAGTTATTCGTCACATAATTCGTTCCATGGAGTTCAGCCTTTAGCAATGCTGGCGGCAACGCGTTCCTTCTTCCTCGTAACGTAAGAACATCGCGAAAAGAGTAACAAAAGCCTTACTACGTTAAAATATTCCAGTAACGCATTGCGCTACTAATTTCGTTGCTCGTGCACATCATGTTCCCAGATGCCCATTTCACGCGTATTTACTAGTATTTACTATTTTGACGTCAATACGGGGGATCGGTGTCCGGCTGGGCTAGCGCACGCCAGCCCGCGGAGCCCGTGGAGCGAAAGCTCGCGCTGCAGAACCCGGGTTCAATCACCGCCCCTGCCGGTTTCGATCTGGATGAGCGTCGTACCGGCGTGCGGTCGTGTATCACTACTGTGTGGTGCACGTTAGACCCCAGGCTAGCGGTTGTACCGCACTGGCTAAATTTGCTCACCTACAGCTGAGAGACAAGTCGCCAGTTGAGGCGGACTAACTTCAGTCTGTATAAACATACCCACAAACGCAACACAGATGTCAATATGCTAACCCTCATACTCAATCCGCGTACCTTTCGAGCCTCGAAAATGAGAAACGGGCGTTAAAGGCGGCGCTTACGAAGTGTGAGTAACGTCAATATTGTATCGCTCCTCTTTCGCAAATAAATAAAGTAGCGACAAAGTATCCCGCGTTACGCTGTATTTGTAACGGAAACACGTCACTCTTATCATTAGGGACCTTTAGCAAACCGTTACCGTGCTCCGTGTACCGCACTGTCGAAGCCTTTAAAGCACGTTTTTTAGCGCGCGCCCAGGAGGTACCGTGACCGCGGGGCGTGCGCTTTAAAGCGTGCTTCAAAGGCTCCGGTAGTGAGGTACGCGGAGCACGGCAACGGTTTGCTAAAGGTCCCTAGTGAGGTAATGTAGGGCGGTAGCGCGTCCCTTTTATTCGCGAGCGGCGAGTAAAGTATTGTTTTCCGGTCTCCAGCAGCGCGCTTCGGTCGGGGGCGCTGCCGGCCCATAAAGCACTCCGGGCAGCTGTGCCCTCTCGCGCCTTTGATAGCGGGTAGATTGGGAGTACGCAGGTGCAGTTTCCCTAATCGCCGGGAGGGCGCAGTATGCGGGTGTTACCGAGTCAACTCATTCGGCACGGCCCAAAGCGGTCGTCGACAGCGGCCATGTGGGGCTTCGGTGGCAGCGTGCGCGCTTCGGCTCGGCCACAATGCTTCCGCGAGGAGGTTTCTGCCGCAGCTTCCGCGATTAGTCCCAAAGCGGCTGGCCGACCGTTCCGAAGGCGATTACGACGCGCCGGAAGAGGCGGCCGAGGGCGACCGGTGCATCTTCGCGGCGCGTGCCGCCGCCGGTTGGCGCGGCCGAGGGGGCGTTTCCGGAACAGAGTCATCATCGACTCCGGGTCTGACCCACACACCCTCCTTGCTTCCTAACGGCGCTCGGAGTGCTCGAGTCGGTCGCGTCATTTCTCATTGTATTTCTTTTTTTTTTTTTATTCTACAGCGAACCTTTTGTTCAACGCCGAAGATAATAAACATTTGAACAAGAAGGAGACAAAAACAGATTCAAGCACTCGTACGGTTCGCCAAACTTGTACAGGCCGGGGGATAACCCCTGCGCAATGTGCAACAGATTCCACGAGCATGGATACGTTATCCAGACAAACAATATCCCATGTTTGTCGTATACACGTTTCCGTCCGTCTCTGCGCTCCAAGCGAAATCCCATTTTTTGCTCTTTTTGTTTTTTTGGGGCCTTTTTTGGCTTCCGGGGTTTTTGATGAACAGAGTGTTTTTTTTTTTTTTTTTTACGGACGGGCAATGAGTTTTTCGAAGCGCCCGAGAATTATTTTTGTGCATAATACACGCGTTATTTGCGAAGGATTCCTCCTCCAACTTTATAGTCATTTATGTACACCGAAGAATCGAGGTGAGCTTGTTATACTAGGGTTTCTGTGAGAAATAGTAATCCGGGGGTAAGCGGTACTACGACTCTCTTTTTATTACTATATATATATACTGTTGTACAGGCACGTAGCCAGGATTTCGTTTCGGGGGCGGCCCGCCCATGACAAAATGCTGTATGAGGGGGAGGGGAGAGAGGAGGTCCCAGCAAAATGGAAGATTTCGGGGGGGGGGGGGGGTGGGGGGGGGCGGGCCCCATGGGCCTTCCCCCTGGATACGTGCCTGCTGTTGTAGATCAGCTAGTAGGGCGCGCAGTTTCGTAGTAAATATGTGTCTTTAAAAGTTTTCCTTTTGTTACTTTGTTACTCCTTACACCTGTGCTGATTCGTACCTTCTTCAAGTATGAGCTTTCTTTCAATTCATCGCACAAAGTTATTTTACGACGGGTGTGAACATTTCTTAGAATGAAGAAAATGTAAACAGTGGTGGCGAAATGAAGGACAAATGCTCCCCCCCCCAAAAAAAAAAAAAATAAAAAAAATAAAACTTGCGTGTGTGCAAGAAAGCGGTTACACGTTCCTTGATTTACGAGCATGAATAGACCGATCTCACTAAGCGTTCGGCGCATGCGCGACGCCGCCTTAAGTTTAGTTCACAAGAGGCAGACGGCCGTACATGCGCTAGTGCCGTCTCGTGCTCCACACGCGCAGAGCTCCAGTGAGGTTGTCGCTCGTGCACGAAAACTGAAGTTTGCTCGATGCATTGCGGTTGCGGTGTAACGTAGTCGAACTGGCTGGGGAGATCAATGTATTGTTTCTTCTCAGTGCCAGCTGGACCGTCTGAAGAAAATTGTTTCATGGTCCGCTGAACACGACCGGACGCAATCTAGCTATGGCCTTCGCCTCAAAGGTGAACAGTGTATCGGTTGGCTCGATAGAACGGGAAACGACCGAGCTCGAAATCACACAGAAATGACCAGCAGAACGCGTGGCAAGGTTAGATCGAATATAGCGTCCATCATACCGCGAACCACGGAGAGGCTGATGTCGATGCCCCTTTCGTCTCGTCCTTTGGGACGAGATAGAAACTATTGGTTAGAACAGAAACGTAGGGGTCAGCAGACTTTCGCACGTTGAGATCGTTTCACAGAAGGGGTAATTTCTTGCTCTTGCCTGCCGGCTCTCTAAATATCCATATATTCCTCCATAAAGGGAGTAACGCTGTTGTCCGCTCCGTTTGTTTAGAAACGGAGTGAAGTTCCTCCCTTGTCTGCGTAGCAATATGGCGGCACGAAATCGAATGAATCGAGCTCAACGCATGGCGTCGGTCTTTACACGGAACGCTGCCGCGATTCAACCGAGAAGTTTTTGTTTCGACAAGCGGATAACTCGCACCACTAGCGGTCCCTCAGTGCCCGCAAGGAACGCAGTCAATCGCTTCGCACACATCCAAACAAGGGGGGATCGGTGGCCGAGTGGGCTAGCGCACACCAGCTCGGAGCACGTGGAGCGAAAGCTCGCGCTGCAGAACCCAGGGATCCTGGGTTCAATCCCCACCCCTGCCCGTTTCGGTCTGGATGAGCATCGTACCGGCGTGCGGTCGTGTATCACTACTGCGTGGTGCACGTTAAAGACCCCAGGCTAGCGGTTGTACTGCACTGGCTAAATTGCTCATCTACAGCGAGTGACTCGTCGCAACTTTAAAATGGCCGACCAACGACTCGCTGTATAAATATCCACACAACCCCAATTATTATTATTACATCCAAACAAGTCTGCTTTCGGAGCGAGAACAAATGAAAACATAACACGAGCTTTTCACGAACTGTATTTATTGTCGAAGTCGGCTTCCCGTGCAGGTAAGGGAAGACATTTCGAACGCAGTCGCTCAGTCGTCTTGTTTTCAACGCTGTGAGTTTAAAGGGAGACAACCGAAACCCGGCCACTGCGCGTGCATCACGCCTTACCTTTGTCATTCCCCGCCTCACATTTCTTTTGTTAGCACCGCGCGTCAGGAAGGAGTGGCAAACCATTCGCGAAACCAAAAGTCCTTCTCGAAAGAGCTAATTCAAAGCAGCCCCCTGGGCTCATGGCACGGTCCAGAAAATATCGCGAAGCGTTAAGTTAAATCGCTGCCCACCCGATGGCAGATACAGGCAGATAAATTGAAAATGTCTAGGCTAGGTGGCGCTAAGTAACGTCCAATTCATCGGCCACAAAAAAAAAAAATTATTAGTTATAGCGATTTAGATATCTGATCATAAACACTTAAACACACACACACATTCACGATAGCATTGACTGTACATTTCACATACAGAGAGAACATACACATACGCAGCACATACAGACAAGTTGAACGCACACTGACATTACTGACTTACTCCGTACACTGTGCTTTCGCCTTTTATACTAGTCGTTTTGGACGTACTGATTTCCTCGATGATCATCTAAGCAATAAATAATGTTACCAATATGTCACTTTTTTTATCAGTAATGCGATTGTTCAGAAGATATCTTGAACGGCAGAAGGGATGAATCTCCTAGTAAAACGTAAACGTTCACGCTGTAATTATATATGCGACAGCCAATAAAACAACCCGCTTTACTGCGATTCCTAGCAGCCATGTTTTCGCTTCCCCGCAAAGCACGTCGTATAATGGCGCGAGGGACCCCAATTTTTGTATCATAATATATATATATATATATATATTTGTTTTTAATGTGAATGCATTAATGTTCTCTGGAGCGAAGCCGGCGTTGTCTGTAACCGTCTGTAGCAGCGATATAGCAGTTTCGCTGCTACAGCTGCAAATTGTGTTCTGAGTAGTTGGGCTCTCCATATGTCATGCACAAATAAAAGCCTTGGGGAGCATAAGTACCCGTTCAAAGAGAAGCTGAGGGGGTATTGTATTTGAGGAAACACACTTTAATCGTCTTCATTGGACCTCCGAACTCTTAAGTACCAATATCATTTTTTTTTTTTTTTTTTTAATTTTGTGCACGGAGGCTGCTGAAAATCACGTTCAAAGTACCGCCGAAGTCCCTCCTTCCCGGAGCGTGACGTCACAAAAGGAGTTTTCAGAATCTCCGCTCTCGCTCATCTTCAGCGCCAATATATGCACGCGCACTCTGGCTATTTTTAAAAAGGACAGAAAAAGGCGTCACAACTAGTGCCTGCGGGGGAATATACTTGGCGAGCTTGCGATTTCACGCGCTTGGCGACCGAAAGATCCTCTTCGTCTGGTCGGAGGTTTTTCGTGTTTTCTCGCGTTTATTTACATCGTCGGGGAAGACGAACGTGATATTCAGATTCACGTGACGAAACTACGCTAGAATCAACCTCTATCTCATTTTCGGAAGAAGTGCTTCAGCTTCTTTTTAAGCAAGCACAGATCCTCGTGAGCCGAGAACCGCTTTCGAGGTCTGCGCTCCAAGCACTCGGCCGCAGAGACGATGGTGCTCGCAGCGTGAAGTTCCTGGCGGCGGACATCTTGGACTGGCGCAAAACGTGAGACGCGAGCGTACGCAAAGTGGACCAGAAGCGCCACTCCGCTCACTCGCTACCGGCTGAGCGTTCTGCGCATGCGCGCTAGCTCGCCACTGAGTGGATTGGTTGTCTTCGCTCCGTCCGTTGCTCGACTCGCGGCTGACCGACTGTTGAGCATCCGTCGCGCGCTTTGCGGAGCGTGAACTACTGCCTCCTTTGACGACCGAACCCAACTGAGGATGAGGACATCGAGACACATATACACCATATATATCTGTTTAAACGGGATAGACTGCGTGTTCTGAGTTTGGTGAGCACAGTTTATCCAAACGACGCCGTGTAACCACCTCCCACTGGCAGGCCGTTGTGACGAAAAGACGTCGCCATCTTCGCGATGTGCACCGATTAGGGGTATGGTTTCTCGGGTTTACCAACGTCTGAGTTTGGGCATTAAATGAAGTAACAAGTTGCTTAGTTAACGTTTCAGGGTGTGACTTCGGTGAATTAGCCTACAAGTGACCCCGAACGTAAATTCGTTACATTTACTTCGAAACAGTATGACGTTATTCGTAATTCACACTGCGATTACCTGACACTTTCTACGCCTTAATCTAAGATCTAAACTATAGATCTTTCGGAGCATAAACAAGGAATAATGCATGTCGCACAAATTTTCTCGTTTGGAAGTCTACTGTTATAGAATCAAAGAGTCACTGAAATTGGCTTCCTAAAAATGATTACGTCTCTGAATTTCCTGTTTTGTAACTTAATAAATTCTCATTACTACAAAAGCTAATTTAACTGTACAATCTCGTATAGTGCTTTTTGACCCTTTAAACAGTGTATGTCTTGCCTCGTTTACCAAGAGGTAGCTTTCGGCCGCAGTGTCGCTTTGAAGTTTTCTGCCGTTGCGTACGACGAGGCTGCCGCTCTCTGAGAATCGACAGTCGGGTGGTGTCAGCGAGGCGGGGCGCGCGACAAGAAAGCGACGGAGCCTCATCTGCATAGCGCACGCCGGGAGAAAAGGATAGACCGGCGGCAGTCCGAACGTGAGGTACGTCCTTTGTTTTCGCTTCCCCCCGTTCTGTATGCGGCGGCGGAAGAAAGTCCTTCCGCACAAAGACAGCGCCGTTCGAGGAAAGACCCGAGATGGGCATCGCGCGCAAGCGGCGATGTTTGCGGGGGCCGGTGCGCCGGTTGCTGCCGCGTTTTTCTGTCTCGTCTGATGAAACCTTCCTGTGTCTTGAAAGCTGACGCTCGACCGCAATGAATGCCTGTCCAACTTGCGGAGAGTTGTCTCTAGCGCAAGTGAAGGAGAGGATGAGACCAGGCGCGGTGAGAGAGCGTGATCACGTGTTAATCTCTCTCCCCCCCCCCCCCCCCCCCCCCAGCTCCCCGGTCCTGAGCAGACGACGGCCGTGGGTTCCTCGCTTGTTAGAACACGTCCCGCAATTACCGTAAAGTACCGAGAGGAAGCCCACCTAAAATCGAGAGAAAATAGGGTGAAAATAAGGACTGGGCTAACTTTCGGTGTGCAATCAAGAAAAGTTGAAAAAGAAAAAAAAAATGCTATTTTTAGATCATGTGTCTGTCAAACTTGTTATCGCGGCAAGAAGCAGTGAAGCAAAGATGACACTATTTACCAGTCAGCAATGTTCGCATATATATATATATACATATATATAACAGAAAAATAAAAAAAAAAAAAAACCTTTGGGTGAAAACAGCAACAACGGATGGTTTATTCTTCGACGTTTCGGCCGGAGTCCGGCCTTCGCCAGGAAGAACTCTTCCCAGTTATATACCCACGCCTTCGGCCTCCCGCCACCATGCCCGTGATATATATATATATCACGCCAAGGTCATCATTGATCCGAACACTGCGATTACTAGGAGTGGGCTGTCTTTCGGTGTTTAAAAGAACATAGCAAACCAAGCCGAAAATAGGGGGGCTGCCTTAGGGGGTGGGGCATCTCTCAGGATTTTACGGTAGTCGACGAAAACATCTTACCCTTGGACGTATTTCCTCTCCCATTTTTCGAAGGCCAAGTCCTCGTTCGTAAAGATTTCCGAGAGCCGGTGAAGAGATAAGACAGCCATTGCTACGACTAGCAGACGACGCCGGACCCTGACACAGCCATTGCTACGACTAGCAGACGACGCCGGACCCTGACGCCTTCCTCTGCATGCATGAGGACCAGACGGCGGTCTTGCTCGCTCTGATTCGAGGAAGGGTAAGACGAAGGTCTTTGTGCTTCCGTCAGGTTTAGATTCCGAACTCAGCCGGGATTGTAACTCGCCGAATGAGGATCCGTAGACCGGCACTTCGCCTCGAGGGCACCGAGGAGACTACAGCTAAGCTGTCTTAAATCCAGAAAGTCATTTCTTCTGCAGATAGTTTGTTTTGGTGTCAATTATCAGTTAGAGAATGGGCTTCTTCTTATTTATTTTACTTGTACCGGTGTGGCCTAAAGGGCGTTTCTGCGCGATATTGAGCTGCTCTGCGGTTGAGACGAAATAAAAATCGCCTTTATGAGATAAGTTGTACACTTAAGCTGCCATTGCGTAATTTAGTGGTAAGGACCGATGTAGAGGACTGAGGTGATGGTGCGACCGACTCCGAACTTAGCCGAAAACGTTCTTTTAATTTCGTGCCTTCGCGACCATGGCTCGTTGACTTCAACGGCAACATTGGGCCGATGGACCGCCGCAAGGACAACCCCTGAGCCGTTTATACTAAGAAAGTTCGAACGATGAATGAGTTGACTTCGCGATAACGCAGAATGAGGTTGTCTTACCGAGTATGCGTCAAAAAATAGTTTTAGCATATCGTTCCGATACCTCCGATAACGCACGCGCAAAGGCGTATCAGGTGTCGTAATCGGAGTCACCGTAACTATCTACTAAAACTCCCTAAGACATAATTTGTACTTCACAGCGCATAAACGTCTCACAATAGCAAGCACTCACTCAATCAGAGACACAAAAACATACACACAGCGCTGTGCATCCCTAAGACACACGATGGTGAGAGGCTTACCGTTCAATTTCCCTGTCGCCAGACCCCGAGCCGTGGTTACTATAGATTCTCGGCACCTTCGAAGGACCGCCGATCTCCCTTGGATACTGCTGTAGACAACGCGCTCGTTCATCGACCAAGAGCGGACGTCCCGCATAACCGTCTCGAGTCGGAAAGTGCAAGTTGCCCGCTTTGCATTTCCGCGCGTCAAAATTACGGTTGGGCAACTGATAGCCCGAAAGAGAGGGTCTCGCATCTGCAGTTCACCGCACGGGCGCGAGCTCATTGGGAAGCTACGAAAAAGCGAGCGCTCCGGCGGTGGTTAGTGGTAGTTTGGGTCCATTACGCCGAAGCTCGTGGACGGATGAAGATGGACCTATTTTAAGCGGATAGTCCAACCGCAACTTTGTTTGGGCGACTGCGCCATCGGTTGGGCATTAGTAATCGCCGGGCAGCGCGTGACCCGACCCAGAGGAAATGCGAGCACCGGAAAGAACGTCCGCGAGCAGCGGCAGGTTGCACTGCCGCCGCCTTTCGGTCAGGTTTCGGTGCAACGGCGAGTCAGTCTCCAGTCAGTCCAAGCGTGTAAAGGATCGGACACACCTACCTTTATATATATATATATATATTTTTTTTTTCTAAGCCGAACCATCAGTTGCAGAGGCGGTCTGTCTTTTATGGTAAAGAATCACTTCTCCGAAATCTTGCCCAATTACTCGTGTGTTAATCGAGACTACGAAGCTATATCTTTGTATATGTATCGAAACGGGATAGCAGTTGTGTTTTTCTTTTTTTTTCTTTCTTTTCTCGAATCAATTTCGTTTTTTTGGTTTGGGTTAGACGAAGAGAAGTGCGCCCGAGCCTCTTTGTCTCTCCATTTGACTTTAGAATCCCTCGTCTTCGGTGCCCCATGGACTCGAGCAAATTTGTATCACGGTAATCGCGCGCAAGTTTGTTCTCCCACGAAACCTTTCCGCTCAGCGTGAAATCGCCCTCTACTCGGCCGAAATACGAGAAGATCGGGAGCTTCCTCGCTTTTCCTCCGCATTGTTTCGTTGCTTTTGGCGTCCTCATTCGCGTCACGACTTGGTCGCCCCGGTGAAGTGCATCCCGGCCCCTGCAGCGAAGGCGGGCCTCGAGCCGTGAAGATCGGGGAGCCTCGGACAGCGCACTCCGCCCGTGGGAGCACATCGGGAGCCCCCAGTCATGCGAATCCTTTCTTTTTGAGGTCGTGTGCGTCCTGCGGGCAGCTGAGTTGCCACCGTCGCTCGTACCGCTTCCGAAGTGGCGGCCGCTGGACGATGCCGCGGCGGCCCTATAGCGTGACTCGTTGCAGCGGTCGTTACGCGCGGAGGCTGCTTGCCGCCCGCCTTCGTGCCGAGCTGAAGGCTGCTGCCCGCCGTGACGGCCGTGAGGCTCCCGGGGTTGACTCGCTGCGGCCGGACGTCCAGATCGGCTCTCTCTCTCTCCCTTCTCGTCTATCGAGGACGCTATTTTAAGGTTTACCAATTACTGGGTCACTTTATTTATTGGCATTCCGACTTCACTCGAGAAGCCTTACAGTAGGAGTGCAAACGCTAAAATGGCTCGCGCGTATAGATAAAAAGGAACGACTGTCCTTTTAACTCAAAACGGCAACGTTGGTGTGCGATGTTCCATTTCTGAAAGCGGGAGCGTCTCGACTTTTTGTTTGCCCATAAAGCGCCAGAAATGCCCTTTGCGCTGCATGTTTTCATCGGGATAGAACTCCGGCATAACTTCGCTTCTCGAATCTACTTCCAGAACCGAAGTTATACCGGAGAAGCCGGCGACGATGAAACAGATTGCCATTCGTGGTCCTTCCGGACTTACGCAAATAGTGTATCGAAAGACTTCTCGCGAGTCTAACATGTGTTGCGGAGAAGTGGCTGGGTTTTCTCAACGCCAAAACTAACCCGCTTACAAAACAAAAGTGTTTGTTGACGTTATTTTTTTTTTCGTTTTTTTTTCTGAACTGCCGAGATGTGGGATCCACCACTGAGTAGTAGACGATATCGTTATGACGTCGAAACTGTGCGAGGATAACACGTCGTGCATGTAACTTGGTTCAGCGCATGAATTGGGGAACCTCGTGCCCTTCGATTCGCGGCATCTTGTTCATCGTTGGCAGCCCCTCACACTTAAAGTGTTGAGTGGCATCCGCGCTGCCACTCTTCACACCACGGTTTCGCCCATTTGCCAAGTCAAACGCGTTGGAGGCTGTTTTCACGCTTCTGCTCGTTAATAAAAAGCGAGGGGCATAGCGAAGCGACGTCGATTGAGATATCCGGCGGCACCGGATCTCAATCGCAATGAGTCGAGTTCTGCGCAACAAGATGGCGCCGACCACGATCCACTAGCCGCCAAAGTGTGCTGCCTCCCTAATGTGCTTACCGCGTCAAAAAAAAAAAAAGAAAATTCCGTTTTATGAGGTCATACAAGTGTCAGGCTGTCGCCGGTCACGACGTCCTGGCACTGTCCCAGCATGGATGCTGCAAACGCGTGTTCTGCCGCAGGTCGCTTTCCAGTTTGACGGAGTTGGGACGCCGCGATGGCAGCGAATTTCGCGTTCGCTCGCGCTTTTCGCCAGCATTTCTGCGGCCAACCACCAGGATGGCGACGTCCGACAGCATGAAACTCCGGCTTCTGGGACATTATTTGTTGCCACCTCGGGACCAGTTTGGATGCATCGGCGAGACGCCAAACGCACGAGCCGGAGACGTTCCAGAAGCCAAACATGCAAAACGCCACTAGACGCGGTCGGCGCTGGACACGGCGGGCACGAGGGTGCCGATGTTCCTCGGGTAGCTGGCCACTCAGCCTACTTCTGCCGAAATGGAAAGCCCGGGCAATCTGTGGACGTTGTAATTACTGCCCGCGCCCTAAGTGGAGGCCGGAGCGGGGTTTTGTCTGGTGCGCCGAAGAGGGGAACGCTCTTGCCGGTGCATTGCCGAGGCCAGCGGGCCCGCGACGCACGACGCCGAACGGTTTGTGCCACACCCGGCCAAATTGAATTCTACAAAAGGGTGGGGCCAGGCGCGTACGCCATGCACTCGGTTTCGGTTTCCGAGATGCGGTGCAGTGTGAAACGGGAGCAGGCCGACAAGACGTATCGGGGGGACCCCGCGTGGACCATCTCGCTTTCCTCCCGACTCGCGCGTAAATCTCGGCGTCTCGTTTGTCCGCGTGCAGTCGGCCGAGCATCGTGCGAGCATCGTGCGAGCCAGATCCTTAGAACCCTCGGAGAAAGACAAACCGTGACAGGCAGCGAGGTGGGTTGGATGTTTTCCTTCGTTTTGCTTAGCTGGCGCGTCTCGCGTGCCAAGCCACGTTCGAGCTTTTGACTGGGTTCGACTATACGTTGCATTAGGCTTACGTCCGGATTAGTCTGCGAGTTGTCGGGGCAGCCGAACGGCGTCGGAGAATACTTTTCTGCGCGTGTCGGTGATTTGCCATTACGCAGAAGTGAGGAATTTAAATTTTTAAATACTGATGCCTGAGGCCACGCCCCGCTGCATTGCCAGATCGTTAGCGCGTGACTTTAAGCTCATGAAGAGAGCTTTGGTTTTTTTCTGCGCGCGCGACAGGCTCGCTGGAGCTCTGCGCGTGTATAGAGCAGGAGACAGCAGAAACCTCTCGTGCAGTGCCGCCTGTCTCCGGCGAACTAAAGTTATGGCGGCGTCACGCACGCGCCTAACACTCAGTGAGATCTGTCTATTCGATTTCATTTTGGTATCGAGCACTGATAGAGGCGGTGTTTCTCCGTGTTGCATCGCGGTCTGTAATGGCGGGCTGCGTAGCTCCTTTGAGTACGCTTCCTTCCGTGCACAAGAAACTGCGGAGAAGCGACACCCGCGGAGTAGGCGTTCCCGTCTTGCGTATCTCTCTTTGCCGCAGCGCAGCCGCGTGCTCAGGGAAAGCACTCCTCCAGGGCAGGATGGTGCACGCGCGCCCGCGGGGAATCGAAAAAGGAGCCCGTTGCATGTTGGTATGGCAGATTCACCATGCCTTAGCATTTTGGCAAAAAAAAAAAATGAAAAGAATTAAGGTAGCAAGTTGTGTTGATTACGGTATGGGAGTCATGTTCATCGAGGGTCGTGGTTTTTTTCCCCAATGCGAAATTTAAGAAAACATACTTCGGTGTAGCGATATAATATCTATATAACTTCGTTAGACGCAGCCCTATTCGCTCTTTCTCGTGTAAGTTGAAAGGCGGTGGCGCCAGTGTGCAAATAGCCCTTAAACACTTCCGGTTCTGAACTAGACATAGTATCAGGCACGTATTTCAGATTCTATTTAAGTTCTAGAATATTATATTGAGCTGGCCGAAATGGTCACCATCAGGCACGTAGCCAGGGGGGGTGGGGGCATGAGGTTCGCCCCCCCCCCCCCTCCCCCGAAATCTTCCATTTTGCTTGGACCTCCTCTTCCCCCTCCCCCTCATACAGCATTTTGTCATGGGCGCCCCCCCCCCCCCCCCCTCTCTCTCTCTCCCCGAAACAAAATCCTGGCTACGTGCCTGCATTGTATAGCATATGCGGGATCAAATCCACGCGCTCTCTTCGGCTCTCTTCGGGGGAATGGACGCTTATAGCGCCGTAAGACGTAATTGACTCTTGCGGTAGAAGAAAAAAAGCGTAGGAAATTAGGAAATATGCGCGGACCGGAAGTAGGGCTACCCGGCGCATAGTGTTACTGAGTTTGTGGTAAAAAAAAAAAAAAAAAAAGTGCGAATAGACGCTTTCAGGCAGCTGGGCATGGGCGCCGCCATAACAAACCCTTACTTCTTCTTTTCTCTTTTTCCGTTCACTTCACTTCACGATTACCACAGCATTACAGTTTCTCGCCCTTTTAGATTCTACCGCGTCCTGTTCCCCAGCGTATAGGGCGTTTGTGGAGGATCCTCAACGCCCGCTTCAGTCGCTTGGCATCTGGGCGAAACAAGACAAGGACAGCAGGGTTGAAAGCTGGGCTAGTTGCTATAGTGGTTCATGATCACGCTTGTCTGTCGTACGTGTCCTCTTATTTGTCCCGTTTTTTTTGTGCGCTTTTTATTTCATCGTGAAGAGAAGGTCAGCAATGGTGGCTGTAATCTGGCGCGTTTCTAAAGCGTCTTTGGGTTGAATGTTTTCTCTCAAAATCCCCGATTTAGGTACAACCTCTGCATAGGCCTACATATCTTCGAGGACAAGTCGAGGGAGTTAAGGTTATAAGTTATAACTCTAGATTAGTCTTAGCAATGGACGGACTGAAGCTGTAGAGTAACCCTAATAAATTCGGCTATACTGCATCTTTTTTCTTTCTTCTTCTTTCAAGATGGCTTATATATGGCTATACATGCCCGCTGAATTTCGCGTCACCATTAAGTTTTACACGTAAAATGCAGGGTAATGTGCGTCATTCTATAATTTATAATTTTTTGTTGTCGAGTAAAAAATTGTCAGTTTTCCTTCGTAGCTCGAAGAAAATATTCGTTTGTACGCGAGAGTATTCCTGTCGAAGACGATTTGGTTGTTTATCTTTGATTCCATGCCCAAACAACCGTGAGAACGACGCCTGTGCTCCAAAAAATTCATTTCACTGCGCAGTGGACTTTCGGCTGTTCAAATGATTCGAGGGAATCTCACCACTAGCGGTTCCTGTGGGCGAGCAAACGCGATGCGTTGGTTTCTAAGGAGCGGGCGTTATCCACCGAACCTTCCGGTGTGGCCGCATCTCTCGAAGGGAATCTCCATCTCACAAACTGCGCTGACAAAGCCGAAGACACGCAGCGTATTTTCTCTCCATAAAGTCTTTCGCCAGGAATACTCCAGAGACCTCTGGATGTAGCCCAGCTCCGTCAAAGGGGCCGTCGGAGTGTCATCTTGTGCCTCATTGTGCGCTCGTTTCCAGCGGTCGTAATGGAGCCGAGGTCAAAGTCAGAGCCGCTGCCGCCGTTACGGTCGGCCTCCCGCCCACTGTCCTCTTGAGCGTCGGGTGACGAGACAGCCGAGTCGCACGCGGCGCTAGATGAGGCTACTCGGGCAGCTGCGCGGCGCTTCCCAACGCTGGCGGCGATGATGGATTTCTCTCCCTCGCCAGCGGCGCTGCCTGGAATGGGTCAGCGGCGGCTCCCGGCGTCTAGTCCTCCGCGTGACGCGCCTGCTGCCGCTGGGCGATACAATAACGGCCGAACTGGGGCTTCTTCTTCGGGGATACCCGTCCCGGCCGGACCTTTTGCTTCGTTGTAGCCCCGTGTGCCGAGTGTCGCACTCCCGCGGTAGCCGAGAACGGGAGCGTCCGCTACGCTGGCAAGGGGCCGTCCGACCGCCGCCGTCCTTTGGAAGGCGCCTCTAGCCAGTCAGTTGGGGGAGCTACGAGGAGTCTGTGACATCAACTACCAAAGGGCAGCTCTGGGCAACTACTCCCGCCTATAGCTTCGAAAGATGGTTTCGGTGTCCGCGTTTTGGTTGTTATTTTGAGCGTTCACTCGATGTTTACAATGTTGGTTATAAGTTAACAACTCACGTTTTAAACGAACGTTTCAAGTCATTCTATTCAGATAACAGAGTGAATGCATTCAGTAGAGAAGCAAACTCTGCAATAGGCGATGGTAACCCTGGTTGGTAAATAATTGTACGGTGGCCTCTGGCTGTCGAGGAACTGCATGTTTCTCCCAAAGTATCTTCGTCATTCATGTTCGAACGGTGTTTTTACGCACTTTAGGTAACCTATCCTGGAGGAGTACCCCTTAAAGAACCCGAAAAGCCTTTAAAATGCGGACACACGAAGAACTTTTTTAGAACGGATTTTCGCCGCAATCCACAGTGCACGATTTACGAGAAGCTCATACTGGCAACGTTGTCTCTGCCGTACGTTACTGAGAGATAGATGGCTATTACTTTATAACGTTGCGGCAATAAATTGACTTCTACAGCACTGAGGTTTCCTATTGTTATTTTATTGATTCAGGTGACTTGGTAATGAAGTCAGTTGCTGGTCGATGAAAATATACTTGGTTACTTTTTACTCTAAAATTCCCCGCTTACCTTTATGAACAAGAAACAGCGTTTTATATGTTGCGAGGCAAGGGCCGGTTGGTTGAAAGCGCTTTCATTTCTAGTCAAATCACTTTTGATTTTTAGAGATTTGGCACGTAATGCTCGTTAATTTTCTTACGCGTTGTGCGAGTAACGTTTAGCGTAATTTAAGCTGACCATTAAGTTGATTTTGCCATACCTGGTTCTGTTCGTTGTATTCGGGAGCAGTTTTTTTTTTTTTTTTTTTTTTTTGGCTGCGCTCAACGCGTGTTTGAGAAATCGAGCGTGCACCGCAACCCGATGATACCACTTGAATGCATTTCATGCGGTGCCGCGCGCTTGCCACCTTCTATTGCACCGCGCACGCTTTAATGATGTCTCTGCAAACCTTTTTTTCTCTGTTATCCTTTTCCCGCGGCTCTATTTGTGTCATTTCTATCGTTAACCCGTCGCGGTGCTCGGCGTATTCGTCGTTAGCCCAGCGTTCGTGCTAGGTAACACACTTTCCAATGCCTCACTGCTAATGTTGCTCGAGGGGCGGAGACGCCGCGCTCGGAGCGCGCCTGCGTCCTATCCATGGTTCTCCAGCGCCGCCTCTCGCGATGACGGGTTTTCACTTTCTTCGATTTACGCGTCCAAGGCCCAGAAAGATTAGTTTTTTTTGTTACGGTCAGTGACACGTTTAGAGCGACGGGGTGTGTGTTCCTCTGCTGTCCAGCCTCCATTGGAGTTCAGTGCCTTTGGACTGAGTCTGGGCGTGCTGCGAGTGTAATGTGTTTGCGCAGCCGGAGCATTGTCGAGAGCGGGCAGCTCTCTCGCGTGCGTGAATGTGGGTCCTGCCGGTTCGGTGAAGTGACAGCGGGTTCTACAAATGCTGGCCGCCGCCACGAGATGCCGTGTTGGAACGGTTTGCACCGTCCGAAGCACGATTACATCGGTTCGACGGGAGGCATCTCTTTTCAATATCATACCAGTCATCGGCAAATTCGACCCGTGCCTTTTTTTATTTTTATTTTTAATGCGAAAGTATTAGTTGTTTCACGGAGCGAACCGAAGTCATCAGCTTTTGAAGGCGCGCCAAACGGCACCCTTCCCTGTCCCACTGGAGCGAAGCCTGTCGTCTGTAGCTGAAATCTGATGGATAGGCTCCCATTGGCTGGCGCGCGTCATAGTTTCAAGGAACGAAGCTCCCATGGGCTCTCGTGCGGCGTAGTTCTAGGGAACGCCACCAGAGAAGCCCTCTCCATGGCGGCGCAGCGCACGCAGCGGTCCGGCCGCCGGTAAGAGGGAGCACCCGGCCGGCAGTGCCCGCACGGGTAAACTCCGGAGGGGCTGCGCGGCCGAGCTCAGCGCGGCGCGACCACTTCACGAGAGCGCGCGCTCGGCCGTCGGCCGCAAACTCGGCAGTAGCGAACGTGTCCGTTCACGCCAGTACACCGCAGACGAACTAAGGGAGCGGAAGAACGGCATGCATGCTTTCGTATTCACAACTCATAAGAAGTGCTTAGGTGTCCTCGGAATTTTTTTATGCGTTAGCATGAATTGTTTTGGTGCATACAGCCGTGTTTCGTTTGGACGGTTGTGGTTTGGACTGGTTTCCTGAGGCCGCGGCCTGATGGGCGCTTCCCGCCGTGCTCTTTCACTCTGTTCGTTCACTCGTCGTTTTACAAGAGGGTACAGTCTTCTGGCACGCTTGCAATTGCGCGCCGCGTGAGAGGAGGGGATTGAGTGTCCGTGGCAGTGGTATAACTTACGCGACAAGGTAAAACCGAGGCAGCAGCGGCGACACCGTTTGCGCCAAACCGCCGACACCCGAGAGAAAAGATTGGCTCTTCGAAAACAACAGTATCCGGACTTTATAATAGGCGGCGATCGAGGGAGGCTGTGGTGGCTGCATCCGAAGCCGCAGATGCCCGGGAGAACGGACTGGCTCTCCGAAGACGACAGTATGTGGACAGTTGAGAGGTTGAAATTCCCATCCTTCGCCGAGTCGGAACCCCTGCGCTAAATGCTAACGGATTCCGTCGAGAATCGCGTAGCAGCAGCGGCTAATTTCGTCATTATTTTTCTTTCCCAAAAGCGATTCGACTGCGCTCGGCGCGCTGCATCTGGCTAGTGCTGGACTGTGATTCTCGTAAACACCGTGTGTACCCGGCGCGCCGTTGAAGTAAGGGGTTCAACTTCTTGGCCGCTGTAACCTTCGGCGTTCACTTTCGCGCGCTTTGCTCTCACTCGATGCAAAAGCGCGTGCCGGTCAATGATTCTTCAACTTGAGACTGCGTGCCGTTGAAGATCGGTGAATCGTACGTCGCTTTTAATGCCTTCCAGCTACTGCCCTGTCTGTGGTGGCGATTTGTGGCGCGATTGCTCGTTCGAAATGGCGGGGGTCTTTTCGAGGACGCAGAAGGCGCTAAATCGCCGAGTGCATCCGATGCACGGTTTAGTCCGTCAGAAATCATTTTCGTGGCGCCACCTGGGAGCGGCAAATAACGCTCGGGGCTTCGTGGCGAATCCTGGCACTGCACGAATGTCCCTTGGGATTGCTTTGATGTGTGCGATTGGCGGGAGGGACTGCAAACCGGATGCTTGGGAGCGTGGCCCCGTGATACTCCCTCTTCGGCGTTCGTGGAAACGGTCGGCGGCCTCGCGGGGTCGAATGGATCGCGAACTGCTTCTTGAACGGAGTCCGAGTGTGAAAAGAAGCGGCGCAAAACGATTCTGCGCCGGGTTCCGGGAACCCGCGAAGGCGGCGCGCCATCTTTCTGACCGTTGGTTTGGCCGGGCCGAGGAGCGCCTTCGGAGAATGGCCCTGCTTCCGGGGGTCAGGGAACACTTTGCACGACCGTTTATCGAGTCTGAAATACGAGCTCCGTTTATCCGGATGTCGGCAACGGACGGGGCGCAGGCCGCTTCTTCCTGGTCTCTTTTCTTGCCTCATGAGCGAATTAAACTGAGAGGATATAGATATGAAATCATCATTGTCGAAACACCGAAGAAGAAAAAGTGACAGATTGGAAACAAGAACACGCACCAAGATAACCAAATTGCTTTCTTCCTCGGGTTGCCAAGATGATAAAACAGCAGAACGGATACTCGGCAACTAGACGATGGAACAGGGTAGGACGGGGGACCCGTCTCATCAGCGCGTTTAATAATACTAGCGTAAATTGAAAGCGATTTCCTGCTTAAAAATACCGGATCTGCAACGAAGAAACTAAAATCGAGTACATTTTCTTTAAACATTTCGCCTGTTATCAATCTCTTCCCACGATCTCAGAGTTCGCACTTAAAACGTGTTTTTGCTGGACTCTATTTTTTTTTCTTCGTGTACACAGTTTTACTATGTTTCGAGGGGTTATTTAATCTCTTTATTTGATCTCCGCTCTTTGCTCCAGGTGAGAACACTCGAACTCTGCGAATTTGCTCCGTTTCCAAGGTCTCGCAGGATGCCATCTGCGGGAGCTTCCATCGTATCTCTTTGCAAATACCGAACGCCGTCCCGGGCAATCGTATGCAGCTTTCTCCTATGCAATAACCTGGCGCTATTCGTCATTCGCATTTTTCTTCCTTTTCTTTCGAAAATACTGTTTGTTTTATTTGTGTGTTTTTTTTGTTGTGGACAAGAAGACGGAGCGTGAAGTACAGGCAGGGCGACGCTGTTCCGGTCGCTGCGTATTGTGCGGTGCCGTCGTGTCGACGTCCCGTGGGAACCGCCGCCGAAGACGTCCGACCGCGCGGGCAGCAGGTGTCGCGGACACGATGCAGCACGCAGCGCCGCAAAGCACGGTGTATACGCAGCGGGGGTCGTCCCGAGTTCAACGCGATTCTTGATTCGAGGTCAATGTTTTCGCCAGCCCCTTGCCTATGCCTTCTGTTTTCTTGCTTCTCATTGAACCGGGAGTCGGGCACGGCTGAGATCTCTGTTTGGGTCGCTACGATTACAAGGTCATTGGGCCGACCCGCTCGCAGTTTGGCCCGGTGGATTCCTCGGTTAGCCTGGCCGCCATTAGGACGCCCCCGCGAGATGAGTGCGTCCCTTTCTCCCATTATCGGCTGCGAGAGTCCGTTTAGGCTTCGCTCCGACTCTGCCCTGGCTCGCTGAATTAGGCGCCCGAGATAAACCGGTCGTGTGCTGTAACGGACCTAACCCGGCCGGCCGAGGTTGGCGAAACCTCCCGGTAAGGAGAGAGAGGCTATTTTACACCGATGCTTTTGGTAAAAAGAGATGAGTTTTTTTTTGGGGGTAAAATTTGTATTATTTATAGGGGCAAGGTTTTTGTGTCTGTGGCATGTAGCCTCTATAACGTCACGGTGCCACGTGACATCATGACGTCACGTGGGACTATGACGTCACGCGAAGTCGTGGCTCGCAGTGTCGCTGGCGTCATAGCTTCGTGCGCCACTATATTCGTTTCGCCTACTCCGGCGATTTTTGGAGCTACACCAACTAACGATATTTTCGAAATAGCTAGCCTTTACCCTTTCCGGTATGCTATTTAGTATCGCGAAATTCAGAATAGTCATTGGGAAGTCGTCAAGTGAAAATGATGCCATAAACAACATTCAAATATACCCGAGCTTTTCAGCGGCGTGGCGTCAGGGGAAGCCAGGCTCACGGGCCGAGCGGACAGTCTACAAACGGACCATGCCGAGCGTAATTGTTCCGTGCTGCTTACGGGAGTTTGAGCGAGCGTCCAAAGCATTTATTTGACACCATGAAACTGTCTGTAGTCAATTGGGAACAAAGTCTACAGCCGAAAGTGTGAACCCCGGCCTTCCCCTGACGTCACTTTTTCATTGTTGCCAGTAGACCCTTTCACCTTGAAAAACACGGTGAGAACCAAAATTGTCAATTCTATAACATTGCACAAAAAATTATTATATATTTGGCCCAATATTTGGGGGACTATTTCAGTGATGTTTGTTGGTGTGTTTAGCAAATTTTGAGGCAAACCGAGTACCTTAAAAAAAAAAAAATGAAAACGCAGGAGTACTTCTTTAAGTACAGACGCAACCAACGTATAACGAGCTGATGGGGCAAATCAGACAGCGTCAAGAGCGCACCATCACGGTTGTCTCTGTACACGGTGTTATATTATCGCTGCATTTAGAACGCCTAAAGTCGGGAAATGTAAAGACGGCCAACTTGTTTTGCCCACTGCCGATGATGTCGTTTTTGCGTACGTGTGAGCATGAATAGCGACCATTGTGTATGGAAAGGTGGTTAGAAATTGTGTGCGAGCAAAGGCCAAGCTACAAAAGACGAGCATGTTGCACCGAACGATGCTTGCACGAGCGTGCATGCGCATGAGAGAACGCCACGAGCTCTCTCCTGCTATGCTCTTCGTGCGAAACGGAGCCAGCATTCTCATGATCCGAATCTAAAGAACATGGGAAGGATGTTGTGTGCGGGTCATGCTCTCGATGTGTATGTATGATTTCACATCCATGGAAATAGCTCGAGTACTCTTAAGGCTGAACTCCATGGAACGAATTATGTGACGAATAACTGGCGAACGCCGCCCGACGGCACGCTCGCTTTGCGCGCGACGTGGCAGCCACTATGTTGATTCCACGCGCAAAGCAAAAGCCGCCAGGCAAAATTCGTCGGTTATTCGCAGCATATTCGTCCCATGGAGTTCAGCCTTTACAGTTTCCCAGAGCGGTCTTTTCAACCCGTTTTCCATTCTACATTACTATCCGGAGTCTGCCGTCGTGTCGTGTCGAGAAAACGAGAAATCGGAAATATACGTGCCTCGTACGCTCGACGTCACCCCGCCATTCCTACCGTTCCCACTTGTCGTTCCCGACGAAAGCAAATTCGGTGCCGGGAAACGTGCGCCGCAGAAGGTACGCGCTCAACAGCGAAGTCACCACAATGGCAGCTGGTGGGACGTCAGTGTACGTGCCCCCTTCGGTCGCGTTTCGCGCGGGCCAGGGCGTCCCGCGAGCGCTTTGGCGGCGCAATCGACGTCGCCCTGCCGGCCCGAGTGTGCCGGCGCAGGTCCGTCGAATTAACCGCCGATCGTTTCGCCTCCATTACCCATTGGCCCCGCGTGACCGCGAAACGCGAACGCGTTGTTGTCGACGCCCCAGTCGCCAATTATCGACTTAGGCGCCTCGGTCGCGGTGCCTCTCTCCTCCGAGCGGCACCGACTGCGCCGCTCTTGGATTACGCGTTGACGTCGCTGGATTACGCCTCGGATGTTGCGGGATTTACGAGGGCGCACGCGAGCGCGGTGCCTGGCCAGCGACGTCGCGAAGTCCTCGCGTCCAACTCGATAGACCCTTTTCATGTTTACAAACATGAACTGCCTCCTGCGTCCCAAGCAACTTCCGGTCGCTCCGTCTTTGAAAGTATGTCGAGCTTGCCTATGTCGCCAGTGCTAGAAAGCATAAACGCTACACGCACATCAAAGTTGGAGATTTAACGAGGGCCCTCGGCTGGTCAATTTAACGTCTTGGAGGAGGCAAGTTGGTTTACAAGAGTATTCGAAAATATTTATCATATCCGGGGGTTCTGCGTTCTTTTGGCGTTCACCTGGAGAATTGGTGGTTAAACGTTTCATCAACATTTCAAACAGCGGTGTTAGGGTAGGCTTTGTTCAAACTTTTTATGAACCGGAAGTTCTCTGGGACGTCAAAGACTAGAACAACTCCTGGTGGCGTTTGCCATGAAAAGGGTCTATAGGAAGTGAAACGCAAACTGGATGAGCGAGAGCCGCTCGCGGCCCGTTTCCAGCTTGCGTCGGACGCGCCGCCTGCTCGAGCGCTCGGCTGAGTTCTCGCTCTCTTTGTTCTCGGCAATTAGCCCGCGACGCCTCGGAGGCAGGCAGTGAGCATCGCGCGCCAAAACGTGGCGAACGAGTCTTGATCCTGGCACTGTATTTACCCGCCTTCTTTTCCTCTTTCTGCCATTGTTTACGGTCTATTTATACGGCTCCTAAGGTGCAGTGTTGCGTGGGAGGAGATTCATGGACGTTTCTCGGAACAGGAATGCCTGACGCGGCGCAATGTCTAACGAGGACCTGGCAGCGAGGTGCAGTGCCGAACCAAATGAAGGGTTACAATTACCATTCGCGAGTATATCTGGATTGTGCGAAACTGCTAAGCTTCGCACGCTTTCCTTATGGCGCCGAGTGTCCCGCCTTTCTCTTCGTTGTACCACGCCTCTTCGTGAACCGCTGCGTTTACCCCCGTGATTTTCCCACGCTTTGACCGCTCCTGCAAGTTGCGGCCCATTTTTTCGTCAACCATTTCATACGGTAATTCAACTTTACTTTTTCCCATCAACGATTGGAACATACTACCAAACGACATTCATACCGTCACTGACACACATAAATGTGCTGTCTCTGTAACCACTTTAATTTCTGCTTTATCCGTTCCTTGTATCGCAAAAATGCTCGGTTCAGGAAAAAAGAAACCAACTGTACTACTATTTTATGTCATGCCCGTCTCCGAGGATAATAAATGTTGACGATATTCACTACTCCTCGGATGTGCCGCCTTACCAGAACAGCACCAAGCCCCGCTGCAGGCACGTAGCCAGGATTTTGTTTTTTTCGGGGGGGGGGGGGGGGGGGGGGGGGGCAGCGGGGCAGCGGGCAGCCCATGACAAAATGCTGTATAAGGGGGAGGGGGGAGAGGAGGTCCCAGCAAAATGGAAGATTTCGGGGGGGGGGGGGGGGGGGCCGAACACCATGCCCCCCCTGGCTACGTGCCTGCCCCGCTGGAACTTTTTTGCCACTTGGACGGAATAAGTGGAACGCTCAAGAGGCACAAAGGCGAGCCTTCAAAGGCCTTTCACTGAACAAATTCTCACTCCACTTGAACTGGGCACGTGACAACCTTACCCACATTCAAGCGTCTCGGAACAGGCTGCTTTGGAACGGCGAGAACGCAAATCGCCCAGGTTCAAGAACGCAGTACCCATCCGCGGAACCCGAAGCCTTCCCCACTTTGAGCCAACCTCTCAGGTAATCAGAAAGTTGGATTTACATCTCAATAAAGGGCAGTAAATGTCGGCATAGCAACACTTCCTGCACCTGCACCCGTCTCAAAGGATGACGAAAACGAGTATGTTGAGGCTACCTTTTCCACTAGAGACGGAGAGGCCGCGATGACTTACGAAATTATATTTTTTTCAAAAAATTATACTTTTTAAAGATGTGACTCGTTTGTTTGTTTGAATTCTGCAATATGTAAAATCCTTGAGTATATATTTCTGAACCGAACACCTCTTTGGAAGTGTTCTTTGAAAAGGAGTATTTGACACTGTTTCGTAATAAGTTTAAACATTGATCAACCAAAAACATTTTTGTCACATTTTTTTTTTAAATTATGACTTTTTATATTTTTTGTTTGTTGTTTAAAATTGAAGCTATGCATATCCATACACTATATGTTTTAGACTAAACACCTTTTTGGTTATTTTCCGTAGAAAACTGTATTTTGCTAACTTTTAAATACCTAAAATAAGGCAAAATGCAGAACTTAATTGCTTATTTAAAAAAAAAGTACCTTGTTTACCTTTGCTTTTTCGTTGTAATGTGTTTTAAGATATCCGTAACCTTTGAGTATATATTTTTAAACTGACCACCATTGAGTTCTCTTTTTTGAAAACTGATTAATTTGCACAATTTTCAATCTTGCTCATTTTTTGGGGAGGTCAGAGTGACAGATTTTTTACCGAAATATAATTTTTTTTAAATATACCTCGTTTCCCTTACTACAAACACACGTGAGTTTTAAGTTTCATTTGTGTAAATGTATGTTCTGGGAAAAAAATAAAAAGAGGTGAACATCAGTTTTTTTGTTTATTTTTGACGCATAGCACCCTTAAACACCGGGAAATGCTTGACAAAACCTATTTGGTAATTTAGAAGAATAAATTTTTTTACTAAAGACTTTTTTTTTATTCTATTGTTTCAAACATTTTAAAACAACATTGCGTATTTTACCCCTCTTAGTATGTTTCCCAAAAATTTCAAACCAAAAATTTCAAATGTCACAAAAAGAAAAAAAATATATATATATATATATATATATATATATATATATATATATAAATTGTTGGAGTAGGTACCATAACATCACCAATGCTACACACAATTTATTTAGACCCCGAACCTGTGAGGGTCGATTTTAGACCTCGATCGTTCTTTCGTGGAATGACCCTATAGAATGGACATTTGGGCAAGTTGGTACGAGTTCATCGTGAAAAGCAGCGCGAAATGAGCAAGGACGAAAAGGAAGCACTACGCAGGACAAGCGCTAACAACTGAATTTTTTATGGGAATGTGTGGATAACAATGTGTTCGCGCAGGCACTGGCCGCAGGGTGGACTACTTCTTTCTAACGAACAGTGAGGTTCATTTTCTGAATCTTGGTTAGCCTGTGGTGTGGGAAACGAAGAAGAAAGAAGTGGCAAAATCCAAGGTGCTCCCCGTGACTGCGCAAAAGTAGCGCAAGCTTCGTCGATGCACGAGGCACGTGCAACGTGCAGCCCTTGGGAAGATCGTGGCGGCACAGCGCAGCATTGAGCTAGATTTCAGACGCCATGAATTTCCCAGAAGTGGCGCGCGGCACGTGCCTACAACAATGAATTAGCGGCGAGATGTTTTGGCGGCGCCCTCCTATGGTTCCCCCTAGTGCCACTAAATAAGCTACGCTTCAGAGTAACGACACTTGGCCATATTGTGGCTTAAAATCATGGTTGCCAGTTATCTGAAGCTTTATCTGAAATCACTGGAAACGCTTTTCCGTCCTCCACAAATATTTAAACACTCCGCGGCAGAGCAAAGCAATATTGCATTAGCTTCCTTACACCGGATCTAATGCTGAGGAAGTCGCACTTTTGAATTATGATGATCGGCAGTTGAGTCTGCTCTGCACAAGACCCAAAATGGCGGCGCCCACAACAATGTCGGGGAACGGAGTGCCGATACTCTAAGCGCAGCTCATTTAGTGGCTCTAGTTCCCCCTTGTGACGTCATTACCTTGCAAACAACAAGTTCTATGGTGTTTGTAAATAGCATGGTGGAAGCTTGAAATCATTGCGCTCTCAAAGGAACACTGCCAACACCGTCAAAATTAAAGTTCTTTCATTCCTCTTATTTCCGTCGATGATAAATCCTTTTCTGACGTCATAGTCAGCGTTCAGCCAATCGTGGAAGGCCGACCACAGCGACGCTTGTGTTCGCTCTCGGAGCTAAATGGCGCCACTTTTCCCAGGATAGAGGGGCTTTAGACTGCGCAAGAACACAGTGCCATCTACAGATTCCGATAAAAAAAAAAAAAAGTCAGTTGTTATCGGTTGTCCTCTGTAGTCCTTTCTTTTTGTCCTCGTCCCTTTCGCGCTGTTTTTCACGATGACCCTATTTGCTTTGGATCGTGATTGACGCTTTCAGTTCAAGTTTGGCGTGTCTTGCTCCGGCTAACGTACAATGGATTTCGTGCCTCAGCCTCGATTTCACTTTGATGGTGGCTTTGTTGATGAGACCGTCATGTAGGGATTTCCTTTTTTGAAAAGATACGAAGGGAGGCGCGGATAAAAACACCGGCTAATAAAATTAAATTGACCTCTTTTACTTGTTTCCCTCGGAGCGAGCGAAGTGACACGTTCTGTTGGGCGACATTTGAGAAGGCACCGTGACCCCACGGCGAGGCCTGGCCCAGACGGCGCAACAAAGAAGCGTCCTTTCCGTCATTTGCCCACGCCCGTTCGCGGAGTCTGGAGGCGCTCGCACTCGTCCTTGCCGTGACTCAGACGGAACATGGCGCTCTTGGTTTCTTGCTCAGCCGCGTCTAGCGAAGCGCCCTCGCGTCTCGGTCGTTGTTTATTTATCGCCTGGCGCGTGTCTGGAGCGTGGGCGACCGGCCGGGCCGATTTATATGCAAAGCCCGGTCGTCGAGCGCTCGTCGTTCCGGGTTGGGCGTCGCTGGCTCTTCGCGCGGGTCCTCTCGCGCAGCCTTCTCTTCCGCTCTCGGCTCTTCTTCCCCTTTGTTTGGGGATTCCTGGCGGCGTGTGCGGGGCGAACAGGTGGTGCTGGCTTCCGCTCGGCCGCGCTCTCGGAGGGCGGGGTTCGGCACCAGCGCACGCAGCTGGGCTCTGCGTCATCCGGCAGCGCCGGTTGTTGCTCTTTCGGGGAAAATGGACTGGAATTAAAAAATACAACAAATACAATCCAAAGTTTGAGCGGAATTATGGTGCAGCTTTCTCGCGCGGCGCCTAAAGTGGAGCCGGAACAAAGCACGGAGGAGGCTGCCTGTCGTCGCGCCACGTGCCGCGGGCTGGAAATTGAAACGCCGCCGTTGAATGTGCTAGCTTTGGGTGCGAAACGCCATTACACCGACGGGAGGGATCCCCCACGGCGCCGCACGTGCTTCCGATTTTGTTTGTAGTGTTTATGGGCGCAGGCTGGCCTTCCCAGCGGGTGTAGGCCACCCTGGCCAACTCGTCGGCGGCCCATTCGTCGAATAGGCCAATTCGTCATAGGGCAACTCGTCGAAGAAACCAACTAGCCGCCGCTTTTTCAAAGTAAACATATTTCATTTTCGTCCTAAAAGTTTTAAGCAAATACCGCCCTATAGTAATCGGTAAAATTATCGCAGGGTAATATGACTTTCAGTATGCTCTTGTCGAAGATCGGAGAACTTGCCGCTTTCGCCGCTTTCACGGTGCAGTGGGGGACGAGCATTACGTCGGCGACACTCTGCAGCGTCTGATCACAAAAACCTAATACAGAGAAGGAACAAAAGAGGGATCCCGAGATGACATATGTCTCAACTAGCCTGAAGGTCTGTCCTGTCTTCGCCCTCTTGTGATTTTTCTCTCAGTCTCGTAACCTGACAAGGGCGCTGGCCCTGGTGCAAACACACAAAAAAAAGAATTAGTTGATAAGATATTGAGAAACCGCGAACTTGTACTTCGGGCCGTCATTCAACCCCCTCGACGAATCACCCTTCTACAGATAGCCCCTTTCGACAAGTTGCACTGCGACGAATTGACCGTCGACGAGTTGGCTTTCGACGAGTTGGCCGGATCCCCTTCCCAGCTTGCTTATGCTTCCAGTGCTAAGATGTCATTAAAGGGATGCTGAACCGAAATCTGGATTCCACAAAACACGCGGCAAAAGCGTGCAACGGGATGCTACAAACACCAAAACATCACTCATACTGCGATATCTCAAACGGATTACCGTATTTTTTAAGAAAAGGCGGCGCATTTGACAGGTTTGTTGACGTCATGTTTCTCCGAGAAGGAGAGGGAACGGCCTCGCGCCTTCTCCGCCCCGCTAAAGTCACTAGATCCTGGGAAAGTAACGCCAAGCTCCCCGTGTAGTCGCCATCTTGGTCCGTGAAATGAGCAATTTTTCCTTGAATCCTCCGTTCTTGGTGAGCCGATCTAGATTCGCTGGTGACGGGTAGCTTTATAGAGTCGTTTTTTGCATACTGAGGTTTTGCTAACACCACACCGGCGAAACAAGCGTACACCTTCGTACCACCCCCAGATGCTGTGTCGGTGCTTAGAGGCACTGAAAAATGAGTTTCCTGTCTTGAAATACGCAAGAAGAACAATATAATTGTAAGAGATCCATGGAGATGGGCATGATTATTAAGTCGATCACATACAAAGTGCTACAGACTCTTATATTGGCGAGGAACGCTTCCAGTACGATGATGCTCCATGGTGATCTTGGCGCGACTGGTTTAGAACGACACCCTGGAAGCTTCGAAGATTTAAAAGGACCAAGATGGCGATTTCCATGGCAGCGAGGACCGATTAGCCAATTGCCTTGCGAAGTTTGGGTCGTCTGTATGTTAGTATCCGTTTGTGCCCGGCTAAAGGTAGGGAAGGCAATGGCGCTACTTTCCCAGGATCCAGTGACTTTACGCCCCGCCGCCTTGAGGAAGCGAAGCGAAGAGAGGAGGAAACTAGGTATCTTGACGTCACGCGCCTCGTCGGCCTTGTTCAATCTCGACCTCTTTTTCTCGAAATACGGCCGTCCATTTGAGATATCGCCTTACGAGTAGTGTTGTAGGGATTGTAGCGTCCCGCCTACATCTCCTGCATTGTTTTTCTGAAATCCAAATTTCGGTTCACCATTCCTTTAATGCTACACAGGAAAGCAAGTAGAGATCCTCCAAATCACCTCCAATATGCCGAATAGTTGCGCAAGCACCAGTAAATTCGACGATGGATCGCTTCACCGTTCCAAAGAGAAATACTGAGGCGAAATCTCTATCTCCCCCCCGGGAAGTGTACCGATGGGTAGCAATATGCGACAGCGTCACCTCCCAGAATTATGTCTGGAAGAAAGTCACCAGGAAACGTCGCACGCCTTGAGCAGTTTCAGGTGCTGCGCTCTTGTCAATCCTCGTTTCTACTCTGTTGACTGAGGAGTACGAGGTAAAGACGCACCCGAATAATTTTAGCTTCGGGTGCCCCGATGCCCAGTAACAAGGAGGCCCAACTTTGCAGCGTGACGTAAGGCAGGCACCGAGTTTACTACGCGGCGTCATGTTTTTCCGGCGCGTTGCAAGCTGCGCCGTGTATCCCTCAGATGGGCGGAGACTGGTGCCAGGTGAAACGAAGCGGACACCGGAAGGTGATTTTGTTGAGGTCGTTCGGAATCGGTCACACAGGCTGACTGCGCTGTCCTTGCCTGTCAAGCGGCCCGCGTCGCTTGCCGCGTCGCCTGTCCTTCGACTGGGTCTCCCGTCGTCAAAGGCGGCGTCGTCCTTCGCCCCATGAACCGTAATTTGGGGGGGAACTTAGCGGCGCTTGTTTTCCGAATCGGTGCTCGCGACTCGCGCAGAAGCACTTAGGCAGCGTGACGTCAACGCCGCCAACATAAAGAGAACCGCGCATTGCGAAGCCATGACGCATCCGTCGCCCGGAGCCGCGAGTCCGCGCAGTCCCCCCTGGCGTCCTTGCCGACTTTTCATCGGAGAGAATAATGGCGGACGTTGGAAGCAGTGCTTGTCCGCCGCTGGTTATGCAAGGGCCCCGGGGCCCCTCGTCTTCCTGCCTCTCGAAGGCCGTGCTGGCCGTGCGTAGCCTCGCCTGCCTCTCGTTTCGACACGCGCGGGGCGGCACAGGCCAGGACCCCCCGCCTGTCAATCTGTGCCGCTGGACGAAGTCGCTGCGTCGCTGATCGATGGACGGGAGATTGCACGTCCGTGAGAACCCGTTATTTTCCACGGCGGCTCCTGAGCCTCGGGCGCTCGAACTGCGGTCATTGCCCCCGGAGGCCGCGGGCGAAAAGGCGTCCGCCCATACCACGTATCGAGGCCACATAACCGCTGCTACGAGCATAACCGAGTAGTCGTTTGCTGGAAGTGTCATTGTACTCTGCGCTGCACTGTTACACGACGTGTGAACTGTTTCGCCTTTTACTTCCAAAAACCTATCGGTGGACACCAATTTTTGCCGCTTAGCTTAGTACCCCGATCGAGCACTTCCCACCGAAATTGCAGTTTTCGTTACAACCCTTTAATTCGAAGAGAACCACGTAAAAAAAAAAAAAAAAAAAAAAAAAAACGGCGATCGCGTGCTCGCGCTGTGTGGGACTGAACGTGAAGATAGATTCGGTTTGAGTCTTCAGTTTTGCTGACACGCGAGAGCTTTGTCACAGGTCTCGCGTGACGCGGCTATTGATGCGCGAGCGACATTGCTTGGCAGAGGCTGGTCCAGACAGTTCTAGCAAACAGAGCTAGAAGAGTTCCGAATGCTTTTGAGTCGATATTCGGCATACCACAGAGGAATATCGTACTGAAGTCGAAGGAAGGGCAACAAACGGCAACTCATCTCGTCATAGTCAAAAAAAAAAAAAAAACAAAACAAACCTCGAGACATGGAACGAAAAAAGGAGACAAGCAGATTACCGTTTCTAAACACAGCTGCAAAATTTATTTCAACACAATCCTTTTTATAGAGGGCACCCCACCCACACCGCTGACACCAACAACCGTCAACCCTACAGTCAAGTCAAGTGGACCAGACCCGCTCCGATACAGCCTAATAATGCATCGGCGAAGACAGTGACCTTGTCTCGAGTTTTTTTTTTTTTTTTCTCTCACTGTGATCGTTTACCAGCTCGCCTGCGCAGTAACTCTCATTTCAGCATACTCCTCTCGTGTTCCCAAGCACTGCGAGAGCGCGGCGGGCTTTCGGCACACCGCGGGTCGCTGTTCGAGGCTCGTCGTCAGCCCGGGACTGGCGGCGACCGGTTTCAAAGAGTTTAGCGCCGGTGCCTTTCTTTCGAAGCGCCCTGGTCTGTTTGCCATGTTGGACTCTTCCCGTATCCATGGTGTCGCCCCGCATGCATGCTGAACGCGGCATAAGAGGGAAGCTCCTAAATGTAAATGGCCATTCCCGGCTGGCGATGCTTCACTGACGACTGTTCACTTACCCGGATCGCTGATTAGACACGAAGCTAACAAGCGCCCGAACGCGGTCCCGAATTACCACATTGAAGTACGCGCATTTCATACCGTGTTCTTCGTCGCTAGGAACAAGAGGGCTACGAACGTAGCAGTGGCAGTAAAGCCTACGCGCTTCCTCTTTGTTAACGTCTACTTGAGACATTTACGTTCACTGCGTTGCGTTTCGTTCCTGCAGTGTTCCACTACAGCGCATGTTCGCTGACCTCGCTCGCCATAGCAACCTGTCGTAAGTCGTAACCTATTGAAGTCGTAACGCAGTCGGTAGTACTCCACACGCAGATGTCCAGCCACTCCCGCAATCAGATTTTTGCAGATACACACCTGTGTCGTTGCCGTTTTCACCAGCTCGCCACTCTGTTACCCGCAACTTCGTAGTTTTAAAGGCGATTCACACACTGCGTCTTGACCGACCGAGTGACACTGCAACGGCTTGCGACGTACTGGTTGCCATGGCAGCAGCTGCGTCGGCTCCAACAAAACGCGGTAAAAACCGGTCTTGTTGGAGTCGAAGTCAGTCGACACAGCGGTTGCCATAGCAACCCGTCGTCGCAAGCCGTTGCAGTTGTATTTGGTCGGTCTCAACGCGAGTGGCTGAATCGCCCTTTAGGGGCTCGGATTTGGCCTCGCCATCCATGGCCTCGCGCGTTTCTTTGGTCCGTTCTTTCTAAGAGGCGTACGTCGTACTGAAACGCTTCTGTATTTAAAAAAATACAAACAAAAACTGAAATCCTCTTCATTTGTCCTCAAGAATCACGAATATCACAATTATATCTCAGCTTGATGCGCCAGGGTACCCACGACAGCGCTTTTAAAATAACGCGGAAGTCCCTCCTTGCCGGCGCGTTCAGTGGAAGAAGAGAATTGTTACGTGTTATATACTGGATTATCAACATGTGCGCGCCTTCCGCGAGCCCGCCGCACGCGTTCCCTCATAAGCGGCACGCGCAAGGCAGTTGAACCCTCTGGGTGTGACGGCACACCCAGCGGTTCGTTTTTCGCTTTTTCTCGCTTCTCTCAATACGTTCGCGTCAAATGTTTGTGATGTTCAAATTCACGGGACAAAAATACGCTAGAATTCACCTCGTTTTTCTCAAGATACTCTTCGGCTTCCCTTTAAAATAAGAGGTGCGAGCGGCGGCTCACGCTGCAATGCTGCTGCCACGTGACTCGCGAAACGTCGAATCGAGGTCCGCTCAATTAATAACTCGCCTCGTTACCCGAATTTTGGGGCCCCCGAGAGGGCGGCGACTAATCGGGCGGACGTCGGGCCGCGTCCTCGCTCGATGTCCACGTCACTCCCTCTGGGATGCCCTCTACGGCCTTGTTGGTATTCTTGCACTTGCTGCGCCGTGGCCTTCCTTTCGTATTGAACCCTCTAGAAGCCGTGCTCGTTAATTCGTACCTCCGTTCCCCGACCGAGCGACCTTGCATATGCTTCGTCGTTCCTCCTCGTTCGTTTCTGCGCGTCGGCTTGCTCGTTGTCCGGGATCCTCGCGGCTACGTCGAGAGGCGGGCCGTTGGCGAGTCGGATCGGCGATTAATCGAGGACGGGACGCGTGTCTGGCTGCCCGCTCGCGTGCTGTGTCCGTTTACCGCCGGCAGGAGCCGAATTTGATGAAGCTGCAGCCGATTAATCGTTCGGCGTGACGCTGCGCGCGTGTGTGCCTCATTGGGTTGGCTGCTTACTTTTCTACTCGCAGCATCGAATTACACTGGACCGTGGGAGGAAAAAAAACAGACAAACATCATTCGCACTCGAGAGAGTGACCTGCATCACTCTGCTTGTGCTTAGTCTTTCGTTTGCGAGTGTTTGCTTACAAAACGCCCGACGCCGTGTTGTGATCTGACGTCGCTAATCCGATTAGCTACGTTTCGTTGAGGCACTGATTCTTTCTTTTCCTTTCGTACTTGTTTTTGTCGTAATATTCGGCACGAGAGTGACCGGTGTCTTTTTTTCTTTTTAATAATGAGAAGGTCAGGGAATTAGCGCTTGGTGTTAGCCAGTTACCGTCCGGCTGCTTCTTTGTGCTGTTTCGACCGCGGGTTTACGCGCGAAGGTCGCGCCCGGACATTGCTGGTTGCGTGCACGATGGTTAGGCTGCCACCTGTCTTTGTTTCCGGTTCACACTTGGAATAAACCAGTGTTCTTATTGGTTGCAGCAGTCACAGACACGTGCCTGCCCGAGACTATCTTGCACCGTGGCCGCCCCGCACTCGCTTCGACGCATCTGGCAAACAGTGTGTACGCAAGACGTGGACTGGCGCCGCGTACCTATTGGCCACGCGTGGTACTCTGCCACGCGTGGTACTTAGTGTGAACTGCGAGGGAGCGAAAAGAAGCAGAAATTCGCTTTCAGCGCGCGGTCGACGCTCTCGGCTAAAGCGGAGATCCCGCGCCCGCTCGCGGACCGTGATTTTCGCGCAAACTCGGAATTGTTTTATGCCGCTACACTCAGTTATCTGGACAGATTCTTCTTTTATACCCTTTTATGACCGGCAAAGGAGGCCAACGCCGCACCTCGAAGATGGAGAGAGAGAGGGAAGACGACACAACAATAGCATATCGCGTGTGCGCACACCCGCGTGCATAACGCAACCTCGCTTTGAGGTCTCATATTTGTTTTTTAGAGTTATCGTTTATTTGTGAGCACGGCCGTTAGTGCTCATTTTAACCCTTCGTCTATTCATTTCTCGACGCTGCCGGCAGCTGGTCCTTTCGGTCAGTCGACAAATTAGGTCGCTCGACTTTTGCCTTTCTTTGCGCAGGAATCGTACTCCGAGTCGTTAAACGCCTACTAACCGAAGCTCGTTTTCTCCCTGTCCTTAACCGTTTCGTTGTCTTTTCTTCTTTCTTGTTCTGTCCCGTTCTTCGCGTTTCTAAGTGATTCCGTTTCATCCCGAGGGCCCTTCTGTCGCCCACGTTTTGTGTCTGTGGGCGTGTCTCGTACCCGTCCAATTTGGGGAAATCACCGAAACGGTGGCCCTCAAGTCACCGTCGCAGCCTGGCTGGGATCGGCCGCGAAAGCGCAGTCTCCTTCCTTTTTGGTTGCATCTCGACTTCGCGATATTTTGTTTCAGCGTCGACCGAATTCGAGCGTTACGCGCTCGCTGCTTTAGAGAAACTACGCTCTATTTTACCTTGGCTCAGAGCGCAGCGAAGACTAATAGCGGTGCGCGGTCATGGTCTTGGAAGGCGTTCACCCTTGCCGACTAGCGTGTGCGGTGGAGGGAAGCGGCGCGTCTGCCGGTAGACGCTCTGCGTGGTCCCGGCTGCATGGGACTCGGAAGGTCTCCGAACTAGGCGCGATAAATAGTAAAAATCGTCCACTCTAAAAAGGAAAAAAAAAAGAAAAAAGAGAGTGTGCGGTTTTACACTTATTTGTCACATATAAGACACCCCAAAAACTTCAGTTCGGCGTACAGCGCACTGTCGACGAACTGACTTCCCCAACTTCTTCGAGGGTATTGATAACGGTGCGATATAACTTACTAAACGGCTAAAATACGTGTCAAAGACCACAAAACGAAACAAACAAACAAAACTTGAGGTTTTGCAGTAGGGCCAAGATAGCCGCGATTATTACTTTTTTATTAAGTCAGTAACACGTACATGTAGCTATTTTACTAAGTTGTACCACTCGGCTATCAAGCCGCTCGTGAAAGTTGATACCTTCAGTTCGACGTCAGTGAGCTCGAGGTCGAACTGAAGTTTTGGGGTGTATTTTTTGGGACATGGCGTGTAAGACTATATACCTCTTTTTTTTTTGTGTGTGTGTGTGTGTGTGGGGGGGGGGGGGGGGGGGGTTGCGTGGTGGTGGTAGCGAAGGGCCAGATGGAGTATTTATTTTGTCCGTGGGTCGTCCGGACTTTCCTGTCTGGTGTACCGGTGGTGCGGATCGCCTGGCCTTCGCCCTTGGCCGATGAGGAAGCGCCCCGTGGCCTCTAAGCAACTACGGATGAGCGCGAGCACGTGTCTACACGGTTGGCTACTCGGGGCCAGTGGGAAGCTCCGAAACTCCTGGCCACTGACTCACGCGAGAGTCGCCGCCACAGTCGGAGACCGTTTTAAAGGGGCTGCCCACTCCGTCTTCGTCGCATTCTCGCTGACGGCTGTTCCGCCATTGTGCCGGATATTTAGATCTACCAACAATGGCTGGGTACATTTCAAAACTTCACTCTCGGTTCGGGGATTTTCGGCTGGTTATTCGAGGATTTCCGTCGTGCGTCTATCAAAAGCTGCAGCCAGACTGTTGGGGCGGTTACCCGCGGATATCATTATTCGAAAATGATGTCGGATAATCCGACGCCCTCCGACAAAACCAGCGTTTCTTGTTCAGACCTCTTCCAATTCATTCTTCGGAATGATTCGTTCTGCAAGTGCTAGTGTTTGTCTTAATTCAAGTTGCGCGCTACCAAACAAACGCGAACGCTCGGCATTTCCCGGAGTCGTAAAAAGCCAGTGCTGCCTTAGCCTCGAATTCAATGCGCTGCCAAAGAAGGAGCAACCCTATTCTCTGTGCTACAAGCCTACATAAGATGCGTGACCAAGCGCAGCTGTTCGAGAACAGGCGGGCTTAATAACTCTCCCAAGGTCGTTTCGGGGTAATAAAATGTGGCGCGTGGGAAAGGCCACGGAGTAGACAGCTGAATAACTGGACTGTTCCTTCCAGTTCTATCGCATGCACGAGCTCGCTGACTTCGACTGATACGGGCTGTCCGAACAGGACACAGCAGATGGCGTCTTTCCTCTAAGCAGACGTGTGTTCATTCACGACATATGCCATACTGCGGTCCGCTTTCGTACGTCGTTTCTTGCCGGGGGGAAAGCTTCCCTACGCATGCTCGTCACATGCGTCCGAACAGTTCACACGCTCCGCTAGCTGTCATCAAGGCTTCCGCCGTTGTCGTCAGTCCCCCATCTCCTGAAAAGAAGAAAGTTGATGAGGAGGAGAGCTGTGTTTTTTGCTTGGTTGATATGCAAAGGAGTGTCCAAGCAGCACACGACATCTCCGACTTTTTCTTCCTTCGCTTTTTTTTTTTTTTTTTTTTTAATTCACGGCTTATGCCTTGAAAGTTGTTGTGCACGCATCCGTTGTCAGCTTGGACACCAACTACGCAAACAGCATGGCTTGCATCCTCTTCCCCTTTCTTGTTTTCGGAAGAAGGGGGGACTGGCGACAACGGCGGAAGCCTTGACGACAACCAGCAGAGAGTGTGAGTGGCTGTCCGCACCCACGTGATGAGCACCCTCTAAAAAAAAAAAAAAAAAAAAAAAAAAAAGTTTCCCCAGCAAAAAAAAAAAAAAAAGTGCTATGACGACAATAAACCCTGGAGAAGGGGAACCAGAGGGCCAAAGAACAAACACTAATCTCCAAAACGGATTGGAGATTTGTGTTTGTCCTTTGGCCTTCTGGTTCCCCTTCTCCGGGGAATATTTTCGTCATTCTTGTCCAGCTCGCTTGCACCTTTGCATTTAATTGCATTATAATCATAACCGTGCTAAGCGGATTTGGGTACGGCTATAGTACGACATATGATTTTAGAAAACTCTTCATTTGTTGTGAGGAAGCACACCATCCGCTGGGTCCTGTTTGGGATGAACTAGGGTGCCTACATGTTTCCGCTCCGCGGAGCGGCGGAAACATGTAGGCACCCTAGGATGAACAGTCCTTTAGGTCGTTTTGGATATTGAGGAGGCGCGGGGCCTTGGTTCGTGCGGCCCCGCTTCCTGTGTCTGCGTGAGCTTCACGGACTGGCTGGAGGGACGCCCAAGGGAGGACGCCTCGTCCTCCCCAATCACGAAGGAGGGAGGTCGTGCGGGGAAAATGAGAAAATGGGAGGGAAACTGGTCGTTGTTCGTTTGCAGAGAGCTGATTTTAGTCAGTCGAAATCAATTCGTTTGTCGGAAGCTAGTCGTTGTGTTTTACTCCCTCAACGATTGCACACGAAATACGTAACGGGCCGCTCGCACGCAGCCGAATCATTATTGTAGACAGTGAACTTGCGCAGTAATAGGGCGTGAGTTCGAAGTTCGAGCTGGAAGTTTATTTCCAGCATACAATAGTGTCATTTCCCTCTAGAAAAAAGAAAAAAAAAGCGAAACAGTTTGACGGGGCTGCAGGAAGTCTATGCAATGAATATAACAGCGGCAAGGAAGCACCAGTAAATTAAGAAAATGAGCATTGGTAATTCCCTACTCAAGGGCAGCATGAAATGAATTCTGAGCGGGAGTAAATTATTGTAGATTGGGATTTTTATAATCGGCATATCGTTTTGCTTCGTCGGGTATATCTATGCCTTTTGTAACGGTCCCCCAGACAACTGTTTTTTTTTTTTTTATGTTGTCCGAATAAAACGTTGAATTGAAATTGAAAGCTTGTTCACAAGGGTAGAGCGCCCGAAGCCTGCTTTTAGGAACGAAATTTTGAAAATATTACGGACTATTTTTTACCTCCTTTCTTTCGAAAGGTTTCCGTCCTTTTACTGTGATACATCCGCGGTATACCTACGCACGTCAGTCGAACCCAGCTCACGTATTGGATACGAGCACCGCGTCACTTGAACGTGTGCGCTCGCCAACAAGCGATCCGTCGACGAATATTTGGATTCGCGTTCGTGGCCAATGAGTGCCGCGACGGAACTTGCCCTCAGACGGTTGGGAGAACTTCCGGTTCCGGTGAGATACTACGTCACGACCACGTGATTTCTCATTTCGCTTTTGAGTTGAGGAGGGACACTAAGAAGAAGTTGAAGAACCATTTGAACGTCGGTCGTGTTCCTCACCAAGACCTTTGCATCGCTTATCACCCGGGCGAAAAATGCTGAGTCACCGAGTTGTGGACGCATGCGCAGCGTCTGATATGCCGCACAACAGAGCAAAAGCGCATGCTCAGAAGGCCTTCCACAGCCCAGCAGCTGCACGAGGGCTCATGAGCCCTCGTGCAGCGTGAGCGCATGTCGAAGCCACCCGCTCGCTCTGCTTGCACGTTGAGCGGTGTCGGTTGTCCCCCATCGTGCAGTGGATCGGATTCTTTATCAAGCGACACGTGACTTACGAAAGGGGTCAATAACGTTCTTTTTCCTCATCTTCACTCGGCGGAAAATTACTTCTTCACGAAAGCGCGCATCCACGGTGTTTCTCGCTGCCCACTGTTGCACTTTGGGAAAAATATATATCCGGGCCGCTATCGCGCTGCAGGTCTTTCTCGGTGCATTTGTCGCGCACCTCGCTCGCTTTCCGAAGTGATCAATTCGCGCCTGTCTCCTCGTGAGTTTCCAAGCACTGGGACGTGGCTTCTCTTATTTTTATTCTTTTTACGAATAATCCAGTCCTCCCACGTCCTTTGACTTCCGTCCCTTGGAGTGATCGAATTCGAGTGCATGGGCTAACGGCTGGCGACTCGGGATGCGCGGTGTCGCTCCCGTTCTGGCCGCTGGGACGCGTCGACGGGCGAGTAGTCCTTGCCGCGGTCGTGTCGGTGGCGCACCCTCCGACTCCTCACGGGCCGATCTTCGACCTAGCATCGATCTCCTTCGACGCCCAGGTAGAAACTATCCCGAGAAAGCGGAGGTGAGCGTCCCAGTTCGGCACAAGCGTGGCCGCGGGCTCCTTCGCCGTCTTCCTTCCCGAACTCATTATGTTCTTGGTCTCTGCACTCATGTCTCTGCTCCGCTCGCTTTCGTGCTTCGCTTTGTGCGACATAGTTTCCACTATCTGTGTATCATCGGGCTGCGTCGTTCTCCGACCGTGGCCGCTCCTCCCCCGTCCTCGTGGTTAGCTGCAGTGTGGCACGGGCTGCGGTCGGTGCTGACAGCGAACGGGCTCCGGATTCCCGACGTCACGCTCGCCTGGCCACGTCGCTGCGGAGATGACAGCGCCCGTTGAGATTTGTTGACACCTACGTTCAATTCGAAGTGCTTCTTATTGCTCCCCCGCCCATTTGGCCCGTTAATGGCGCGATTAATGGTCTCGGGTCGGCCCGGCGTACTTTCTTCTGTGCCGAAGGTCTCCCCTGCAGTTTGCTCGCTCGCGATTGCTTTTTTTTTTTTTTTTCAATTGGAGGGGGGGGGGGGGGGGGGAGGGGGGGGGGGGGGTTGCGGTAGCGTGCGCGTCGGCCCGCTTGATTTGCTTGGCCGCGAGCAGGGTCGCTCAGTTTCCTTCGGTGATCCTGTGATCGACGATATTTGAACGTGTGCTGGATAAGATGAGCTGACGGGGACACGCGGCACTAAGCAGAATTCCTCTAAACGAGATTGTCTGGACTACTTCTTCAAACTCGTGCGTGGATCCGCCGATGGGCTGTGTACGCCTTGAGGCGAAATATTTGGGTTCACCCCTTACTGTGGTGAACGTTAAAAGTACCGCACTACTTGTTAGACTGGGATTGCGGGGAAAAGGAGCCGCTCGGTTGAGGTTCACGGTCGCAAAGAGGCACTTCCAACGGGCGCAGATGTCCGGTCCGCGGGAGAACGCTGTACCTGCAACATAGTAACGATCTCGAAGAGCGAAGCATCCGCCCATACCGGAAGTATCCGAGCGGTTAGCGGGTGAGCTGCTTCCCGAAGGAGTCCGGCGCCACGGCATGAGAATAAATGCCCGTCAACCCAGATAGCGGCCGGGTCGCGCGCCACAACCGAGCCGGCCACGCACACACATCGCCGTCAGCTATCCAGAAAAGCGGAGCGCGCGCATCAGCTGTCCACCCGAAAAGAAAAGCGCAAGGGCTGCACAACCGGCCACTTCACCGCACGACAATTTTCTTGTCAGAGGAGACCTGGGCGCGGGCCCCTGCTTGTCAGGTTACTTGCACGCCGCTTTTTTTCCCCCGAGTTCTTTTAATGCGGAGGGCCAGTTTATGGAGACGATCGCGCGCGTTTGGCACGAGCGTCTGAAACTCTGTGCGTGGCACCTCTGGGCGGCCCTCGCTACCCCCCGGCGCTCTTGCTACGCGGTGTGGCGCTCGGGAAGGGGCGACACGATCTAGAATGCGTGCCGCCAAGGAAACACATGAGCGCGCACGCTTGCGACTGAACTGGCGTGCGGCGACAAACAAACGATCGGATCGAGGGGAGTGCCTCCACGAAAAGAAACATAAAACTGGGGAGAATGGGTTTTCGGAGGCGGGTGGTTTGTGAGCAGCGTCCAAAGTGGGTCTCTCCTCCGAGCTGCCACATCAACGGAGGGCCGGCCCGAGTTTTCTTCCGCAAACTCCCCGACGACGGGGCAGGCGCTGGCAGGCGTGATTGGGTTCCCGATGCGCCCAGCGGGAGACTTTCCGCCTTCACCGGGTAGCCGCCAATTTGGGGGAAGGGTGCCAAGCTCTGGCGTCCTCGACGCGCCGGCGGATTTATACGGGCTTATAGGCACGGTCCGTGGCGGCACATTTGGCAGGAAAGACTGCTCTGTGTGTATACCTCTCAAAAGGGGACCGTATCGCGCTGGGAAGAGGCGCGCCTGTCAGATGTCAATAAGGGGGAGGGAGCGTAGAAATAGGTCCGGAGATCTCTTTTGTTTAGGCGTTTCATTTTGCTTTTTTTTGTAAAATCCAGGGCGCGACGCCCGAGGATATACACCGGCCTGAGCTGCACTGGAATTCGGCTGCTTGGAAAGTACACCTTCGCCTCCCGATCGAGGAACGCAAGTGTCTGACCGGCCAGGACATCCCTGCTGCTTATGTCGCGTGCCAAGATGATTCCTTGAATTGGATTCCACGCTTCATACGAAGCACAGATATGCCGGTGACTCGCTTTCGGTTCTCGACGCAACGCAGTCAAACGCACTCAAACGCAAGTGTCTGAACCGGCCAGGACATCCCTGCTGCTTATGTCGCGTGCCAAGATGATTCCTTGAATTGGATTCCACGCTTCATACGAAGCACAGATATGCCGGTGACTCGTTTTCGGTTCTCGACGCAACGCAGTCAAACGCACTCAAACGCAAGTGTCTGAACCGGCCAGGACATCCCTGCTGCTTATGTCGCGTGCCAAGATGATTCCTTGAATTGGATTCCACGCTTCATACGAAGCACAGATATGCCGGTGACTCGCTTTCGGTTCTCGACGCAACGCAGTCAAACGCACTCAAACGCAAGTGTCTGAACCGGCCAGGACATCCCTGCTGCTTATGTCGCGTGCCAAGATGATTCCTTGAATTGGATTCCACGCTTCATACGAAGCACAGATATGCCGGTGACTCGTTTTCGGTTCTCGACGCAACGCAGTCAAACGCACTCAAACGCAAGTGTCTGAACCGGCAAGATGATTCCTTGAATTGGATTCCACGCTTCATACGAAGCACAGATATGCCGGTGACTCGCTTTCGGTTCTCGACGCAACGCAGTCAAACGCACTCAAACGCAAGTGTCTGAACCGGAATCCAATTCAAGGAATCATCTTGGCACGCGACATAAGCAGCAGGGATGTCCTGGTGTCTCGCTGCCGCAACGCAGTCAAACGCAGTCAAACGCAACTGTGTGAACCGGGCTTAACGGTCTCGGGTCGGCCCGGCGTTCTTCTGTGCGTATACACCTTTTCCACAAGCGCGCAGCCATCTTGAATATCGTCACTTCTGGTATGCGGTAAAACATCTTTTTGATCTCTCGCCGCAGCTGGAAGGTGTTTACGAAAAATGCGTGATTGTCACACATTCTTGATTTGCCTCAGCTATATTTTTTCGCATATTCCAGGTTCAAACGTTCTATTATTTTTTCGCCCCGCATACCAGATATGGAACCCACGTGACTGAAAACGACAGGAAACAGAAAAGGTCTATATACGCCGAAGGTCTCCCCTGCAGTTTGCTCGCTCGCGATTGCTTTTTTTTTTTTCAATTGGAGGGGGAGGGGAGAGGAGGGGGGGGGGGGGGGGGGTTGCGGTAGCGTGCGCGTCGGCCCGCTTGATTTGCTTGGCCGCGAAGAGGGTCGCTCAGTTTCCTTCGGTGATCCTGTGATCGACGATATTTGAACGTGTGCTGGATAAGATGAGCTGACGGGGACACGCGGGACTAAGCAGAATTCCTCTAAACGAGATTGTCTGGGAAACTCGTGCGTGGATCCGCCGATGGGCTGTGTACGTCTCGAGGCGAAATATTTGGGTTCACCCCTTACGTTGTGGTGAACGTTAAAAGTACCGCACTACTTGTTAGACTGGGATTGCTGGGAAAAGGAGCCGCTCGGTTGAGGTTCACGGTCGCAAAGAGGCACTTCCAACGGGCGCAGATGTCCGATCCGCGGGAGAACGCTGTACCTGCAACATAGTAACGATCTCAAAGAGCGAAGCATCCGCCCATACCGGAAGTATCCGAGCGGTTAGCGGGTGAGCTGCTCCCCGAAGGAGTCCGGCGCCACGGCATGAGAATAAATGCCCGTCAACCCAGATAGCGGCCGGGTCGCGCGCCACAGCCGAGCCGGCCACGCACACACATCGCCGTCAGCTATCCAGAAAAGCGGAGCGCGCGCATCAGCTGTCCACCCGAAAAGAAAAGCGCAAGGGCTCCACAACCGGCCACTTCACCGCACGACAATTTTCTTGTCAGAAGAAACCTGGGCGCGGGCCCCTGCTTGTCAGGTTACTTGCACGCCGCTTTTTTCCCCCGAGTTCTTTTAATGCGGAGGGCCAGTTTATGGAGACGATCGCGCGCGTTTGGCACGAGCGTCTGAAACTCTGTGCGTGGCACCTCTGGGCGGCCCTCGCTACCCCCCGGCGCTCTTGCTACGCGGTGTGGCGCTCGGGAAGGGGCGACACGATCTAGAATGCGTGCCGCCAAGGAAACACATGAGCGCGCACGCTTGCGACTGAACTGGCGTGCGGCGACAAACAAACGATCGGATCGAGGGGAGTGCCTCCACGAAAAGAAACATAAAACTGGGGAGAATGGGTTTTCGGAGGCGGGTGGTTTGTGAGCAGCGTCCAAAGTGGGTCTCTCCTCCAAGCTGCCACATCAACGGAGGGCCGGCCCGAGTTTTCTTCCGCAAACTCCCCGACGACGGGGCAGGCGCTGGCAGGCGTGATTGGGTTCCCGATGCGCCCAGCGGGAGACTTTCCGCCTTCACCGGGTAGCCGCCAATTTGGGGGAAGGGTGCCAAGCTCTGGCGTCCTCGACGCGCCGGCGGATTTATACGGGCTTATAGGCACGGTCCGTGGCGGCACATTTGGCGGGAAAGACTGCTCTGTGTGTATACCTCTCAAAGGGGGACCGTATCGCGCTGGGAAGAGGCGCGCCTGTCAGATGTCAATAAGGGGGAGGGAGCGTAGAAATAGGTCCGGAGATCTCTTTTGTTTAGGCGTTTCATTTTGCTTTTTTGTAAAATCCAGGGCGCGACGCCCGAGGATATACACCGGCCTGAGCTGCACTGGAATTCGGCTGCTTGGAAAGTACACCTTCGCCTCCCGATCGAGGAACCCTCCTATCAGATTCTTGGCACTGCGTGTTTCTTTTTGGCTTTAATTTACATCGTATACGTATAAAAGACGCAAGTGTTACATCCGTGAGCGAGTTGAGCTGCACGGGCGCTGCCAAAGCAGCTAGCGCTCACGTCGATGGTTGCTTGGAAAACGTGAGAAACTCTTAGCAGCGTGCGCCCGTAAAGCAGTTGCTGGTCGCTTTCGAGAATGGGCGACCCAGTTGACTGCTTCCGGAGGGTGTTGTTTCCAACTTTGGCGATTTTCACGACGGCAGTTATCCCACGTATTACATACCGTGGCCCACCCTTGCTGATGCTGAAAGTGACGTATTTTGAGCACGGAACATATGTTTACGTCAACTCCCAACGTTGTTTTATTTTTTTTTTTGTTTTTTAATTTTATTTTATCCTTCTTGGCATTCTCTTGACGGAAAGTCTTTGTTCCTCATGTTATGGGACGTAGCCGGCTAGAGTCCGAACCCTTTGTTTAAATGAACGCTATCGAGTTACCGAACCTCGAGAATGCCAGCAGCGGCTTTAGATTTATTAATTGACGGAGAGGAAGATAGAGAGAGAGAGATAGAGATTGCATAGCACCAGTTTTGTTATCACCCTTAGTTGAATGAGCCACCTCTTTCTTGTAGGTCAAATTTGAAGCGTTTTCATTTTTGCTCTTTGTTTTTACCTTTTCGCTGCCTTTGCGAAGACGTCGTGTAAACCTGAATTCATTGCCGTTTTGCTTTCGCTCACGTTTCGTTGCGGCTTCGAGGAATTTACATAAACTCCTGTCTCGAGAAAAGCTTCAACGACTTCAACGCTACAGCCAATCAAAGTGGCGAAGCGAAACACGTGACAACTACAGGAGCAGTGGACCTCGAAAGTGTCACGTGCTTTACCCGACTCCCTAATGGGCTCATCGAGGGCGTGGCGTTCTCAATTTGCCAAGTTGTCCGAAACTTGGTATAGTTGAGACATCACGTGAGGCTGATGTCACTGGGCGGTTTTCTTCGTACCCGCCGCCAGTAAACGCGATCTGGCGTCTCGGCGATTTTCGCATATACTGCAGCTTTGCTTCATTGGCGTGCTCGGCGGCGCGTGCTCGGATTAATCGCGCCTACTTTCGCAAGGTCGTGTTTACCGACCTCGATTGTTTGTTCTCGTTGGCGGGCCAACAGCGTCGGCGTGGCAGCGCTGCTTATGTAAAGACGATCGCGGGACTGGGTCAAGACCATCAGCAACTGCGTCGATTAATTCCCAGCCGGGCATCCTCGTCGCTGCTCCGGATCTTCACCTCGTTTCCGAACTGGGGCGCGCTTGGCAATTTGCGCGTCCGCTTTAATTGGCGCTCCCGGCAGCGCTGGGGCCTTTCTCACCGCTCGCGCTGTTCCCCCACCTCGCCGCCGCCCGGAGCTGGACGCCGTGACGTCATGAAATGCAGCCATGTCACTGCCAAAGTTGCTAATAGACCATTTGCTCAATCCCTTACACTCGAGGAATCATGGGAAGGGTGTTCTTTCTATTCTTTAGTGATCGGTAATTTGGATTAATTCGATGGTTACACAGTTTTGAGTGTAATCTTACAATATTATCATGCTCGTGATTGTTGTTTTAGCAGGAATTGCTCAAAAAGCCGAGATTTCGCTACAACTAATACCAGGATTTAGCTCGGAGTCAGCAGAGCTGTTCGTAGCATTTTTAGTGGTTAAGCGTCTTTGCAGCTGTACGAGAATGGTAATATTGTAAGAGCATTTCTGCGACTCAGCTATAGGTTGAAAGGTGGATTGTATGCACAGTATCGAAAACGCTGACATTGACGAGAAATTGTAAAAATGATGTGACAGGTCCTTGGACTCTACACGACGCTTGTTCCGGGTGACTCCAGATTACACTCAAAACTGCGTAACCACCGAATTGATCGAAATTACCGATCACTAGGGAATTGATGGAACATTGTTCCCCACGATTCCTCGAGTTCGGGCCTTTGGGGATTTAGCAAATGGTCTATTGGTTGCTTGACGCCGCGATGGGCATGCGGTGCGCTGCATGCGGTATCTCTTGGTTCGTACGAATGCGTCTTCCACAGACCTCCTCGCCTTCGCCACTCGTGTTTGTAAGTTGAAGATTTTGTGTGCGTGTGCACCTCCTGCTTGGGCCTTTTGGCCTGCAGCATGTTCAAATAAATAGCTGTGGGTACATGCCACACCCGAGGGAGTGCTCCAACCGTCGCGCTGAGATGCCGCCTAGACGGCCAGGATCTCCGCTGTCGCTGTTCACAACGGGCTCTCAAGTCAAAGACCTTAGTAGAATAGTAGGATGAAATTTGCCGCTTTATTTTACGGAACGTCTTTCAGCTCATTGTTGTAGTGCTTCCCTTACCTGCGCAACTTTGTGGACATTTCCTTCGTTGCCGTACTTGAAGGGAGGGTGTGCCACGGTGTGGGGTGGCTTTTTTGGAGTACCCTCCGCTCTCTGTGCACGGTTTGCGCTATCCCTTCTTCCCTTCGAATAACTACAATTGGGAACAAATAAGAAAACTCGAAAATGTTAATTGGCTTCTTCGGATAAAATGCCCGGGACCAGGTACGCTTTCATATATTTAAGCGATACCGCAGCTCGTACCTGCGAACGGTAGCACGTGCGAGCATGCGTATAAATATGAGTTTCCAGGTGCAAATAGTGCTGCTGCGACCAGCTTCATGTAAGACGCGTTCACACTCGCTAGTCGCAGCAGTCGCGCGATAACTTCTTGTCGCAGAAGCGACGTTCGCCGACCTGTTTGGAGCAGTCGCTTCCAGACTGATTTTGCAGACCGGTCGTATAGGGTGGCCCTGTGGCTGAGTCAATCAACGGCGTCTCAGAAGTGACGTGTGACGCGTCGAGTTTCTTTACTTCCGGCATTTCTGCGGGAGATACAACCTACCTGTCTGCCAAACGCTCCAGCGCCCCGGTTCGCGGTAGCGGCCATGATCTCCGCGGCGGCTCTGGTCAATCCTAGTAAAGAGCACCCATTTCTTTATTACGAGCAGCATCTCGATTTGAACGAACGCCCAAAAAAGAACTCGGGCAGCAAAGCTGTGCCACTTTTGGCTTGACAGGTATACGTACTGTACCGGGGAAACTCGAGTGAGTGCACTATGTTTTCGTTCGTTCCGAAGGATCCATGAGCTTTTCTGTAGCTGGGACAGGGAAAATGAGAAAGCCGCGAAAGCCGAACTCGTGCTGTGGCGCGAAGGACAGAATCGGCGGCGGCTCCCGAGGGTGGCTTCCTAGAAGCGGGCGGTAGCGGCTCACAGATCGCCCGCTGTGTGGACGTCGGTGGTCGCTTGTCGCGTGCCGCTAGCCGGTCGCGCTATGGTCCGAGTCGCGAGTGTGAATGCGCCTGTATTCTCGTCTCGCTTGGAAGTCTCCGCGCTCTTCAGCCAACGGAGCCTCGGGTATTTGCATCTCCCACAACGCCGCGGTATTCAGCGGAGATAACGACCTCTGCAGAGACGAGATGGCGGACGTTATTGCGGGAGCACGCGCCGCGTTACGTGGCGGTTACGCGGGCGCTGCAGCCAGCGCGTTCCCGTGAGAGGGAGAGCGTCAGCCCCACTGCCCTGGCCGAAAATTGGCCCATCTTGGCGCCGCGTGCGTGCACGTGCACGGCAACGACGCTCGCTGCTTGCCCTTCTGTGTGCAAACACCTCCTCCGCTGATTTGGCTCCCGGCCCGTGCGTGGTCGGCACGGCCTTCCAGCGGAGATTGCGGCGGGGCGCAGTGCGCTGAGCCTGTAATTTCACTGCACCTTTAATGCCGGCAACTGGTTTTCCAACGGATGGCTGCGGTGGCGTCTCCCCAATGACCGCGATGTTGCCTTCGGGCTCGCCAAAAGCTTTTTTTGATAACTGTTTTATTTATTTCTCGGGGGGCTGGGCTGCTCGTGATCGCGGCCCGTTTCAGCGCGTGCAATTGGCCACGGGGCCTCGTCCGAAATTTGAATCTCGGCCTTATTGTGCGGGGCGGAGAGCCTGTCATGACGTGCTCAGAGCCTTTTGACGCGTGAGGCAGACCGGCCGACCTATAAATGTTCAAGTGCAAGATTCTATATCAGCTTCTTTTCTTTCTTTTTGTATATGCGTCGCTTTTTTGTTTGTTTGTTTGTTTAGCCATTGTTTGCCACTAGCAGCGAGAACTGTCTAGTCGAAATGGCTTCGGCCGGTTCTGAACCGAAGCTTCGATGGGTTTAAACTACATAGCACTTACCAAGGGGGGTGAAGACAAGCGCCTGCGTACGTAAACATAGAGAGTGCGAAGCCAAACAAGAGCGTCCGCGTTAACGCACTTTCGATTTTGAGTACAGCAGACGTCCTGTCGAAGTCGACCCGAAAAAGAATCCGAAAGTAGCCGAACTGAGAAGCGCCAGTAAGGCCCAGTGACGCGTCTACCCGGTCCATGGGGAACTTACGACCCCGTTCGCGGAACCCCGAGCTTGGAGTCCTCGGTCGATATTCCGTCTGCCGTGGGCTGTCCGGTCAGAAAGCGTCGGTCCTTTGGGGCGCTTCATGGACGGTCCAACTGTAGAACACGTACCCTGCGTCGTTCTGGCCGCTGGGAGACTGCGTGCCACCGGCCGGGTGTTTGACGTCAGCAGGCGCTTCCAAATGTCGTGCTGCTGCAGAATTCCGTATGTTTTCGGTTCCCGGCCGAAGTGACGTAGAATTCGAGACGTTCTGCGGCGCGGGGTTACCGTGGCGTGAAAGTCGCGTTGCCTTTGACGAGCGCCTTCGCGATAATCATCTTTCTTCGCGCACCCCTCAACCTGGCTGAAGATATCACGTTTTTTGTTTGTTTTTTTTTTCAGCTTTCCGAATCAGCTGTTGACAGAGCCGGCTGCCTCCAATTTTCTTTCTTCTGAACTCGTGAATGAGGGAAATCCTCGACAACATAGAGCTTATTCAACCCGTATTTTGGGCCAAGTATTCCATGTATATTTCCTGATAAAAAAAAAATAAAAAAATTAATGAATCTCGTTGACGTGGTGGCCGAGATTTATGGGACTCGGCGATTTTCCCGGGTATTCGACGCTTTCAGCTGTTGCTCTCCTTTTCAAATACGAGGTTACACAATTCCGTCCTTCGTAACTGCTACCGGTATGGTTGCATGTGTAACCAGAAACCCAGCATATGATCCAGGGGGGGGGGGGGGGGGGGTCCATGACAAAATGCTGTATGAGGGGGAGGGGGGAGAGGACGTCCCAGCAAAATGGAAGATTTCGGGGGGGGGGGGGGGGGGGCCGGGCCCCATGGGCCTCCCCCCTGGAAACGTGCCTGATATGATCCTCGACAGTCATTTTCTACTCTTGCCACTGTACCTAATAGAGCGTAACCTTTGCCAGTATAGTGCTGCATTTCACATCAAGATTTCTGTTGCTCCTTGGATGCGACTGTATCTCATCAGATCGAAATTTGGTGACAATAGGGTCATTTCGCAAACCGTTACCGTGTTCCGCGTACCGCACTATGCGAGCCTTTGAAGCATGCTTTCAAGCGCGCACCCGGGTGATACCGTGACCGCGGGGCGCGCGCTTAGAAGCATCGTGCTCCAAAGGCTCCGGTGGTGCGGTACGCGGAACGCGTTAACGGTTTGCTAAAAGTCCCCAACGATCGGATAGGGAAGGAAGAGAGAAAGGGGAAAAAAGCTGTCTAAGCAGCTTGACTGGCATCTATGCCTTTCTACACTGCACAGACATCTTGAGACAGGACGATAGCTTCTCTTTGGTAGATATATCCATCGCTTAAAACTAAGAATGTAGCATTATTTCCCAAGTCTCGACGACGTGACGGCCATTGCAGCGAAAGTTTGCGGCGGCGACCGATCTGCTCGGTTGGCGACGCCGGCGGAGGGCATTCGCTCGCGGCCGTGACTCTCCGAGGAGGCAGTCTTGTGCGTGACTCATGGGGCGACCGCCGCTCTCGATATCGCCTGCGACGAGATCCCACGAGGTTCGGGATCTCGTTAATGACGCTCGGGGCGGCGCGGAGAGTAATTAGCGGGCGAGAGGGGGGCGCTCATCGGGGTTGCTGCTCCTTGGCTACTTTGCATACCTGACGCTGTGCCCCGAAGCTCTGAATTGAGTGAGTGCGCTGGGAGAACTTCTTTCGCGGTATCCGATATCCAGGGCGTCTCGACGTAACAGCCACCGTGTTCTTGGCCCTGTGGCATGCTGATCTCATTGCCTAGCCCTCCGCTAATTCTTTCTGTGTGACGTTTATCCAAGGCGCTCTGCTACGTGTACTGCTAATTGTGCTCGGCGAGTGTTTACCTGTGTAGTCGAACGTATGGGCTCCGGCGAATAAAAAGGGGCCAGGTTGCCTGACCCTTTCTATTTTATTTTTCCAAGAAGCGCGCTTTCTTTCCCTCTGGCGGCTAATTGGTGCACGCCTTTTGGAGGCAGTTGCACCAAAGGAAGTGCTGTGCCTTTTGCGCCAAACTGCACCATAAACGTGAGTCTGCCACACGTCGTGCCAAAATGTAATTTTTGCTAAATATTGCGTCAAATCTGCGCCAGGGTGAGCTTAAACGAAGCCAAAAATAAGTTAATATCGGTCGACGCTACTATTGAAAGACCTAGAAGAGAAGGAAAATGGTACGTATATATTTTACGACGTCTCTACTCAATACGCTTGTCGACCGCGCTGGCCACGTCATCGTCTGAACTTGCAAGCATTGATGCCGTGGTGTCGGGCATGTTACAAAGCTAAAAGTCGCGAAAAAAAAAAAAAAAAAACTCTAAAATTGTGCTATGGCGGCTGCTGTGATAAGGCAGTGCCAGGCTATCGTACTCCTGATAAGATCATTTGTTTATAATATCTCCCACATGCCTCCACGCCGTGGCACTATCGCCGCTCTCGTCAACCTTCAACGGCTCGCACCGGCGTGGGTGCGTCGAGCTTCACCGCGACGCATCGGTGTGCCAGGAGAAGCGACTTTCGCGGAGAACACCCATTTAGAGACTCGTGCCTTCACTTGAAAGGATCGAGCACGCTCCCGCTGTGCCCGCTTTCCGCAGCGTAAAGGCCTACACACTTTCGAATGTTTAGCGCGATAGGTCGACTTTTTTTGGTCTTGATTGTAGGTCAACCTGTGATCTTGAAGAGCTGTGCCGAAAAACAACAACCACGCAGATTTATATTTGAATAATTAGTTAATGTAGTTCCTGCGCAGCAGTCGATCGCTTGTTATTCGCTGGACACACTGCGCCAAACCAAATAAACTTTAAAAAAAAAAAAAAGAGAGATATTGTGCACTCAAAATGCAGCAGTCGATCGAAAGGGCATCGAATTTTGACTAAGCTCTGGTTCCGATGCCGCTAGCTTTCGCAGAATTAGGGGTTATTTTTAAAGCTCGACTCTCGTTTTTTATTATTATTTGGGAGGGATGATTTTCGCAGTTTATGAGACGAGATGCTTGAGTTTGGCAGGTTCCTAAATCTTGGTGGAACGCATCTTCATTGATAGACATTTTAGCTTAATTTTATATAAATAACATTAACAGGCTACATTCATTACCTATGAGTGTAAAAGTGGGAGAGGCACTTTATATCAGCTGGATCGTGTCTTGCTACGATAAATGTTTCAACCATTTTTTTTTTTTTTTAAATCCCGATTATAAACGGAACGGACTTCAATCTGAGCCTTAATTCTAAAAGAGGAAGTTGCGTGTCATGTACTTTTTATGATTATTTATACGAATCATAATTAAGAGTTATAAGTGATACGCTTAAATATCCAAGATAAGACTCTCAAATATGATCAAAGATTGACTGATTGAGCGATGCAATCATCGTTTAACTTTCAGGTGATGTGCAATCGAACGTTGGTATCTACTCCAAGAGTGTCAGTGTACGGTTCGCCTTCTGTATGTCTGCGCCGTCAGCGCTCAAGGGTGCGCCCTAATCGGGCGATGGTTTTCCCTGGTGTTTGCGTTCCTCCTTCGTGAACTAGTTCTTTTCTCTGGCGGAACTAAAGGACGGGAAAAGGGTTCCGCAGCCCCTCGGTTTTCGGTCTGAAAGAGGGGCAGAAAGGGCGACCATTTCAGGATGGACCCGGAAGCAGTGTGTTGTTTACATTGTCGTCTTTTCTTACGGCTGCCTCGGCTTTCTTTGGTGGAGCCGACGGCGCAACTGGTGCCGCGTGGCACCGATCCTTCGGCCAGTCGGTCCTGGTGGAAGCTCGTCGAGGGCGGCGCTCTTTGCCCGCTCATCCCGGATTACCTCGGTCGCCCAAGTCCGCGCATTGCCTTTCACCCAGAGCGCCCAGAACAGAGTTAAGCCTTCCGGATGAGCGATACGAGGCTAAGAACCTCGAGTCAGTTTCCTTAGAGTAGGATTTTGCGCGTCTAGATACCCATTTCGATGGCTTCTATACCACCTGACTTCGTCTTCTTTTTCTTGGCGGTCGTTTCCAGCGTGAAAGAAGAAATTCCCTTCTAAAAATGGCCTTCGGAGTCCGGCGTGTCGAACGAACCTACTCCCCTCGCAACACGAGTCGGTCCCTCGGTGACGGCAAGCGCAACGCGGTCCTTTAATGCGCGAGAGACTTCTTGGGCTGTCGAAGAATCATTTCTCTCTGATAGCCATCGCTCAGGTTTTCTCTCCCCCCCCCCCCCCCTTTTTTTTTTTTGACTCGTTGTCGTTGCTGGAAATGAAGTTGTCGTGTCTTATAAATCTGGAGAAGCTTGAGCCCCACTGCACATACGTTGTACGAAAAGTGTTCGCTGCAGGCATGTTGATGTTTGCTTTATACATGTCTACAGACAGATTTTGTACGATAGAAGGAAGAAACAGGCCTCGGACATTGTCTCACGATGTGACGGGAGGTAGACAAGTCGGTCCTCTCGGAGTGCGCCACGGCGAGCGACGGGAGAGGAGGGGCGGCGCCCATTAGCTCGGCCTCTGCGCTCAGGTCGCTCTCCTTTCTGGGAGCGTCCGAGAGACGCGCCTCACGTGCCAATTACCTAATTGCCCAGCGTACGCCACGTGCACGTACTCGCGCTCTCCACGTCCGCTTTCTTGCCTCTTTCGCCGAGGTACCGCTGTTCCGAAGCCGCTTCGGCCATCCACGGATTTTGTCTCGTGCCGCACGCGATCGTACATTCTGCGTGCTCCCCTGCTGGATGCTCGGCGGTTTATTTTTATGTCGCCATTTAGACCTCTCGCCGGCGCAGTTCGCGCGTCGTATACGCTCGTCTCGCGATATCTCGAAACGGTGACCTCCGTAGAATCGTCGTGAACGTGTTGAATGCTGTGCCGCTCCACTTTCTAATTGCGGTCGGGTGTGTCAACTAGACTTGTGGCGCGTTGTCGTAAACTCGGCGAGATCGTTAGCGTAGCATTTCCTACCAGCGAAAGGTCTCGCGCGTGAAATTAGCGGCGAAGGTAAGAAATAAAGTAGGTTAGTTTTTAAAAGAACACGGCCGTACGTATAGCATCGCCGCGTATGAGCGGTTGTCTGACGAAAATTTGTTAGCTATTCTTTCGAATGTTCCGAGCGCGAGGCTCCAAATTGCGGCGAAAATCGGCGCAAAGTAGGCCACGACGGAGAACGAGAAACGGGAGCTAACCCCCGGGATGACGGCTGTGCACGAGGTGCCAGTGTAATTTGGTACTCGGCAGAAACGCCTTCGCCGAGCCGTGATGCAAAATATGCCCTTTTGGGAGCGGACTCGTCCTCGTTCGGCCCGTATGCATTATTTGAACACTCGGTCTAAAAGACTCATGGCGTCCACAGTCGTTACCATACCTTCGTCGGCATTGTACGGCGCCTTCTCTGTTTCTAACAGCGCGTCAAAGTGCATCCTTTACTGCGGTAGCTTTTTCATCGCACGAATTACTCGTGTAATGAAAGTGCTCATCCAGACCTATAGACGAGAACATTTGGTGTTCGCCAATCTGGGCGAAAGGCGAACAAGACGCCGAAGTCCTTCTCGCCGCTCGGGCTATCGCCACGTTTACATTTCTTACACGAACGTAAGTCTTCGTAGCCCTATTTTATTCCAAGCTGCGAGACATAAATAGTTCTTAGACTATGGACGGTGTAGCGGTATGCTCGCTATAAGAAAACATTCCCAGCGGCCTTGATCTCCAAGGTACTGGATTGCAGTATTCGAGGAGCGATCGGTTAAACTTGTTTAGAAGACATTAAATAGTCCCTTCGGGAAGCGAAGAACGTAAATTTTCATTGATTTCGCCGCTAAATTTAAGAGGGAAACTGACTCGGTACAAAGGTAACGTGACATCAGTTTTCCCGCTAAATTTAGCGGAGAGGTCTCGGGACGTCAGGTCATGTGATGTCAATTTCCCCGCCAAGTTTACCGGGGAAACTGAATTGGTGTATAGGTACCTGACATCAGTTTTCCCTCTAAATTGGGGGAAAGGGGAAGGGAGTGACGGAGGTTCGGAATTGGTTCGTAGATCTCGTCACTTGAGGTCACGTGACATCAAGTTTACCTGGGAAACTGAATTGGTGTATAGGTCACGTGATGTCGATTATCCCGCTAAATTTAGCGGGAAATACACGGACGGAAGGACGAGCGGCCAAAACTTTTGGGATTCGGGAAAAGGGGGGGGGGGGGGGGTTCGTTAGAAAGCATATGATGGCTTAAAAATGTGAGGAACCCTCGGTAATTGCTTCTCCAGAGCGCGAAAAAGCCTGGACACCTCTCAGTGAAACGACCATGCAGCATGACGATCCAATTGGCGCTGCAGCGAATCGCGTCGCGCCGCGTTAACTCGGATACTTTTTGTGACGTCGAAGTAACATTGCCGGTAGACACGCAAAATGCATAATGTTAGCGGGTCTTTTTATCGCTCGAGCGTCACTGACTGGCCATCGAATGAAGTAAATAAAATATAAGCTCGTTGGTGATGAGAGTTACTAAAAGTCCGCGCTGTATATAACCAATCCAGCAGCGCCAAAAGTGCATGGTCACGCTAAAGCAATCAGGCGCAGCCCTCTTTTCTGATCGGCAGAATAGTGCCGTGACGATGAACTCTTAGGCCTTCCATGGGATTTTGCATCGGCTATAGACCTTTCCAGCGGCAGTCTCGAACGAAGCGCCCGGGCGGAAAATGCTGAGTCACTGAGCTGTGGACGCATGCGCAGCATCCGATATACCGCACAGCAGACCAACAGCACATGCTCAGAAGGCGTTCCACAGCAGACAAAGATGGCAGCGCGCAGAAGGCGCTTTGTGGAAAGGTCTATAGACCGACACGCTGTTTACAAACAAGCCCTCTTTGCCCACACCAGGTGTGGGCACTGCGCGTGCGCAGAAACCGAATTCGCGTGAAGTGAAGCGTCTGCGCATGCGCAGTGCCGTCGACAGCGCCACCGCAGCTGCGTGCCCTCAGGGCTGCGTGCCGGTCTATAGACCAACGCTCTGTTCAACAAACTAGCCCGCCCACACCGGGCACTGCGCAACAGGCGACTCCGCCCTGACGTCGGAGTCGCCTGTTGGTCTGTATGCCGGAAACAGAGTTGGGGTCGCTGTTCATTGTACACAAATGGGACGCGCGTATATAGAAGGCCTCGAGACCCGCTCTCGACGTCATTCGACGTTGTTGACGTGTACGTTAACTTTGCCTTCTTTTCTCTCTTTGCAGGTGAGTTGCATTTTGAACTCCTCCTCCTCCTGCCTGGACTGAGTCTTCCCGCTCGGCCCGGGGTTCCCGTGGCGCTGCTCCCGCCCAACAAGTCGAGGCTCCGAGCGCTTCTTTTTTTTTTTTTTTTTTTCGCGCCCAGGTTGGATACATTCGCATCTCTCACGGGTGGGAAAACAGGAAGCCGCGGTGTCTGATATAATCGCGGAGTATGTCTGTTCTTCGCTAAATGAATCGGTTTATAATTATGTTCCGCGATTACGCGAGCTGGTCTAAACTCTTCCGTAGTTGTGATCCAGGTCGCGTTCGCAGTCTTTCTTGTTTGTTTGTCGATCGAGAAGGCTGACCATAACGGTCTCACTAAAAATAGCGCAAGGACGACGGAAGGAAGAACGGGAAGACAGGAAAGATCGCTAGCCCACCAGATGATTTTAATGCATAACGGGCTCATCTCGCCGCAAATACCGGTAGTCTTTTCTAAATGGCCGACTGACGAGAGCACTTGATCGTCGGGCGAGCAATGATTGTGTACGCCCGTCCATTGCCAACTGCGCGGCTCCGCTCAGCGAAATGAGTCAGCGCCTGCTATAGATTTTCCAGAAGTCTCTCGTTCGTACGCCCCTCGAGTCCTTAAAACAAGCGTCCCTTTTACGAGCTTTTTTTTTTTTATTTTTACGGTTGCAGCGTGCCGTGTCTCCCGAGAAACGAACGCTTTTTTTGTGTTATTACGTAGTTAAGCCGGCCGTAAAACTGGAAGAGAACAGAAGCCGCGATGAGGCAACATGCTAACGACGATCGGCGTATGCGGCATGCGTTCTCCTTTCCGGACGTTATCGGGGACTGCCTCGACCAGCTTTTAAAGAGACCGAGATGTTTGTTCGATGGGGAACTTCCTTTCCTGCGTACGCCATTGTTCCGTGGGCGCGGACGGTTACGTCGTCGCGCATGCGCGGTTTCTTTGTTGTTCTCGTTTCGATGTGCCGCAGAAACCTCGATACTCCGCTCGCGGTTGAATCGCGTGGTTTTATTTCCGCGCCGCATTGAGCTAACGTGAGTCGCGCACCGGTGGATAAATTACTTAGAACTCGTACGTATTGCTCGAATGCTCGGACAGCGGGAAGTTATATTGTGACTCAGAAATACGGTTAATCTATATCCGCCGTTGAAGGACGGTTTTGTCAGTAAATTAAACTCCTAACCATTTTTAGAGCGCAGCTCTTAGGCGCCCGTTTCCGGCTTGAGCGGCGTCGCCGTCGGCGTAACCGGGCGGTGCATGATAGGTAAATTTCCCCGCTAAATCTAGCGGAAAATTTTCCCCGCTAAATTTAGCAGAAATATTTTCCCGCTAAATTTAGCGAAAAAGTTTCCCCGCTAAATCTAGCGGAAAATTTTCCCCGCTAAATCTAGCGGAACAATTTCCCCGCTAAATCCAGCGGAAAATTTTCCCCGCTAAATCTAGCGGAATGTTTTCCCCTCTATATCGAGCGGAAATTTTTTCCCGCCAGATTTAGCGGGGAAATTTTCCCCTAAATAGACGTGAGCAGGAGAGGAGGAGGGGCATAGCCTCCTTCCGTACCTTCCCCTCCTCCTCCTCAAGAGCTGCGCTCTAATTCGGCGTTACAGGGAGTTGTAAACGGCTTTCATTTTTTTTTTTACTCAGATAGTGTTGAATGGCCGGTATCCAAACCTTACCCGGTTAGGTACCAGTTACGGACGTCGACAGGCCGACTGTCAACTGAACGCTGAGGCGGCGCTCGTCTCTTCACTGATTGGACGCCAATGCCAGCCGAACCTCTGCCTCGAGCGCCTGTTCTAGTGGAGAAACTGCGCACACATGTGTTCGGAGCGCGAAGCGGCTTGATGTCGTGCAAGGCGTGAGCGCTCCGTGGATTTATTACTTGTGGGTGCCATCTTCCGTGGTTGCAGTGCATAAATGAAAGTTTCTCACAGCCTGTTGGAGTGCGAGACGCGGTAGATCGAGCGTGCGGAAAACAGAACAATTGGAACGCGGCAGCATCGAGCAGATCCCTGTTTGCCGTAAAAACCGGGAAATAATTCATTTCCACCGCAGGTAACGTGCATCCATACGTTTCACCGGTTCTGCCGCTTCTGTTTATATATGGCGGGCTGATAGTGTAGCGACGCCACTGAGCGCACGCCCCGCGAAAAGGCGCCTTCATAGGAAGCTTGTCAACTGACTGATCCAGTAACTTTTGACTAACGTTACTAACTCCGTCTCACCTTATGTTGTACCGGCTAGAAGCACGAGCTCATAGCGTTGGCAGCTGCCCTTATTGCACGAGAGCTTGTGCAGCCAAGATGTGTCCCACGAGGAGCTCGCGCTTGTATGTCCTTTTCTGTGGTATATCATGACGTGTAATAGAGTATAGATTAGGTTTGGGTGCCTCAATGTCCTTCTGTTTATGGTAATGTCATAAAGCTTTTGATAAAGGCTTTTTTACAAGTGCCGTCAACCATTGTTGTGGGAGCGCGCCAGACACGTGCCACGAGCGGGTGCTCCGCCGCCATTCGATTCCAAGGGCCGCTCATTTCAGTGCTGCGCCGCCATTTGCTTCCCAAGGGCCGCGCTATGCGGAGGGCAAGTTCGTCTGCTTCTTGCGCAGGGGGTAGCGGTGACGTCAGAACGCCGAGCGCTGATTGGCTGATCGCGACCCCCTATCTGAGCGTCGTCTGCTCCTTTGCAACGTCGTCTGCGTCTGTCTTACCTTTCCTGCGACTTTCGAAAGTGCAGAGGCCAAATTCACGAAACGATCTTACGCAAAAAAAAAAAAAAATACAAAACGTAAGAACAAATTCGTTTTCACGAAACGAAATTATCGTAAGTTTTGCGCAGGTTACGACGGAATCCCACGACAGCTCCGAAGCTGTCTTACGCACTTCTTACGACCAAATCAGCATGGCCGATAGCGTCGCCCAGTTACTTGGTCGCGACGACCAACGGACGTTTATTTTTGTACGTGCTCTTCTCACGCGTCCCGACTACAAGCAGCAAGAAAAAATGTAAAAAGTACTTGAAATAAACCACGACTAACAAGAACGCTGGATCCACAAACACCCGGGAAATGTTCCAACGGTCACGATTCCACGGCCCCCGACCAAGCGAGCTCGGCAGATAGGCCTAGCAGGCACTCCGACTCACGCGCAGCGGTGCTCCGACGGTCCTTGGCCAAGATCGTCTGCCCACGACCGGCTGGCGTGCTGAATAGAATATGCCCGCGCGACCCTTGTGAACCCTTCCCGTATTATACTTTGATCGCTGACCTCAATTTTAGATTAAGAGGTCAATCTCTTCCTCTTGTCATCTCCTTGTTTTCCGAGGCAGCGGTGACTCTCGCCGGTGAAAAAGCGGTGAATCTCCGACAGACGCAGGAAAGGTAAAGCAGCCATCGCTTTGACTAGCAGACGTAAAGCAGACGACGTTAACTGCGCCAACCCGCCGACGCCGTTAAAGAGTGAGGAGTCTCGCCGCACACGAAAGGAGGAAAAAAGTATTTGGGAGAGAATTCGCGGACACTCTCGCTTCTTAGCAGACAAACCTCGGCGCCTCGGGACACCTCGCAAGTGAGTCCTTTGACTTCCCTCCTTGATGCGCGTCTGCTAGTTGTTAGACAAAAACAACGTACCGCTCGAGTTATTTCGTCTCCCCTCTCTGAAAGGCGAAGTCGAGCTGTCACGTAAAGACCTGCACTTCCGAAAGTCGCAGGAAAGGTAAGACAGACGCAGACGACGTTGCGAGCAGACGACCTTGCAGAGGAGCAGACGACGCTCAGACAGGGGGTCGCGATCAGCCAATCAGGGCTCGACGTTCTGACGTCACCGCTACCTCCTTTCTCATGCGCAGAAGACGAGAATGAGCCCACTTGCGAGGCGTATAGACACGTGCACTGGCGCATTTGACGCTACTTGAAAGACAAACGCTAACACATTGAGGGGCTTTATGATATCATCCTTCCAAGTACCCGACGCCGACAGCACGCGCTCACAAGAAAAATACGAATAAATCGCCGAGAACATAATGTCGCCGTAGCACCGTCAGTGCCACGAGCGCGTGCAGGGGCACGCTCTTTCACGCGCCCAAGAACAAAAAAATAAAAATACGTGTTCGGAACAAAATGGCCAGATGTGGAGGTCAGTTGTGGAACTCCCGCGGAGTGGGGTACCCCCCTCATTTCCTTCAGTCCGCCTCGCGTCGTTTGATGCGCCATCCAGATTGTCGTTTCAAAACTGTGTTCCATAGAGTGGGGAGGAAAGACGCTGTGCTTCGAAACGTACGCATTTCAAAGAATACACTACAGTTACCCTTGCAGCCGTCCGGCGCGTCGAACGACGGGAGGCGAGCCGTGGTGAGAGAAGGACGGTACTGCTGTGCAAGCAGCGTCTATAAGCAGTTTCGTAACTGAGCTAATCTAATAACGTTGCGTTGGGGCCAGCCGAGTGTTCGGTTTAGGACAGCAGGAGGCGATTTGCCATCCTTGTACTCTTTGCTTCATATGAGAGTTAAACCTAATGATTTCGAGGACTGCTCACAATAGTAAGCGATCGTGAATGCTGTGAACTAAACGTGTGAGTAAATTTTCTTGATTCGGGCTCTGCCGTGGCGACCGCAAGCAGACGAAATGATTTGGTTCGACGGCACAGAACATGAAGGATCGTTCAAGTTCAAAATGACGGAGACACATCACCTGCCTTGGAGGTCGTTCATACACTTTTTACTCTATCTAGCCTCGGAGCTCTTGAAATTCCGACCGGTAAATGTTACATCGGCAGTTGTACGCCATGTAACTCGAACCACTGATTTGCACGCTGCAGTCCGTTTCACATGTTTGCTGGAAGATGGCGCTGCCGGTCAAGGTCATCATTATCGTTTACACAGTTGCACCAGTTTTACGATTCCCTAAAACACGTTAAACTTCATGTGCGGTACACGGAACGGAGCAACTGCACCGTTCATGATTTGAGAACCGTGTGCTCCACAAACGACTCCCTAAAACTCCCTAATAAATCGCGCGGTATCGTTATACGAACCGGAACCTCCAACGCTTGTCTTCTTTGCACGCGACATAAGATATGTTGGCGCTCGTTTCACTGTGTATTTTCGAAAATTAACCCCGAGGCGTTTTTTTCTGAACCGGTGAAGACTGAAAAAAAAAAAAAAAAATCCGAATTTGAGCTGTTTTTGAGGAAGAAAAAACGCCAGCTTCACGGGAAAAAAACCTTCTACCGTACTTTTTTTTTTCTCGTTGACTTGGAACAGAGCCGCACTGAACTGTGCTTAGGGTTCCTTTCTATCGAAACCACATTCCTTGCCCCGTTCCCTTCTCTTACCTTCCTTAGCATGACGGTTTCCAAGTATTTAGACCAGGCATAAGTTTCCTGGAACCTGAAAGAAAAGAGGGCACGGGAGTGACATTGGGGACATTAAGAGCGGTTTGAACCAGCCCGCAAACCGTCACCCAGAATAATGCGGAACACAAAACCCGTTTATTTTTTTTTTTTTTTATATGACTTCCGCAGGCTAGGAGTGAATAGGGAGTTTTCGTAGACCGCGTTTCCCCCTCCGCTAAGCCCTCCGTAACGAAGAAGTTGCTACTGCGCCTGCGCGCCGATAGCCTCGACTGTTAGAGTCCCGGGTATCGTAGCGGGTCGCGGAAGGCGTTGCGGGATGGCGAAAACGATCTACGAAAACTCCCTAATGTGTGCTGAACTGTGTGAACCAGAGAGAGAAAGCCAGCGCAGCAGTGACGGGCGGGTTGAGCGGGAACGGCAAAAAGGCACAAGGCACATTAGTCTCCACGGGCGAGAGAAGGAGAAAAGGCATCCTTTGTGGGATTTTTGAGTGGCTTCGAGGGGGAGAACACAACACAAGTAACTGCTTCTTAAGCCTCCCTTTGTGCTTTTGTAGGGTTCCCGAGAAGCGATAAGCAAACGTAGAACGTGCGTTTTCTGGCCTGCGTTTCCAGAGCCGCAAGGAGCGTGCTCCGATGGCTGACAAATGTCTCACCGTCCACTTTTCTTTCCGGGAAGCCGAGCAGGGCGGTCGTGCTAGCGGATTGGCACGCGGCATCCGTGGCTCGGCTCCTCGCAAGATATGGCCATTTCGTATCCATCGGGGAGATGCGTGGCGTCGACCGCGAGCCACGACGGGAGACGTGGTCCCGTTGCGGTCGTTATTGATGGGCTTCGAGTGGGCCTCCGCCGAAGGGGCCAGTGGGCGTTCCCTCCCGTTTCCAGACACGTACCCCCGCGCTGAGGTCGAACCGCCAACATCCCCGGGCGCGCGCCGCCGCGGATGAGCAGAGCCCCAGTTCTCGCGCTCGCAAGTTGCGACACACAGTCTTCCTGTGGCCGAAGCGAGCGAGTGCAGCCAACCGTTACGCGACGATGAGGGAGCCGACACGATCATCGACGCGGTGATACAGCTCGGAGGGATCGCGCGTGCTGGGAGAGGGCGCACTTACCGTTACCGCAGTCGTCGCCGACGCTTGCGAAACGGCTCCGCGATTACGATTACGGCGCGCGCTGTCGACGGCATGTGTGCGCTCCGTTTCACTTCACGATGGAGCGCACTGGAAGCTACGAGCCATCGAAGCCATTCCATTGATGACGCCCGAGCCCCCGGAGCCAGCGACGCGCCTAATCACGTGATAAGTTCACAGCGCTGGATTGGCTCGGATGGCTCGTAGCCTCTGCTGCGGTCCATCGCAAGGTGAAACGGAGCAGTGTTTGCTCGAAAACTCTGCTGCCCGGCTCCAATCTCGCGAACACCATCATGCCGAGTTCCGCTGGGCTGGCCGTTTCCGACGCGGAGCGGGACGGGGCTCCAAGCTCGGACGTTTCGTTGGGATTCGGACTCGGGGATTGCGATCGCGCGGGGACTGGTTCCCGGCAGGGACGCTGTCTCGCGTGTACTCGAGCCGCGCAGCCCCGCGACTTTTGAGGGAAGAAAACGTTTCGGGGGGTTGTCGTCTGGGGTCAGGGAGGGTGTTCACCTCCTTCGGTGCGTCCATTCACCGGTCCGAGGGACTCACTACGACATCTTGGAAGATTTCCGATAGACCGGAAGTGAGCGCCCTGGAACGAGGGCGCCCCCTCTGGAGAGCGAGCGAGGCGTCTATTGTTCGGCTGTCCAATCTGCGTTTCCCCGGTTCTCCTCTAGCGGCGGAAGAAGGCAACGGCTGACAGCTCTGCCTATCCAGGAAATGGCACTGCGCTTCCTTTTCTACTTGACCGAAATGTACTTTGACATGAGCGCGGTAAGCACCCCTTAGCGCCGCTGCCCGTGTCGAGAAAACAGCACTTTCTCGGTTCCGTTTTTTCACGCTGCTTAGGGAGGAAGAAACAACTTGGGTACTTTGTTGGGGGGCCGCGGGCATAAGCACGCATTTTTGCCTCGACCGAGTGACGCGTTTCTTATTCTTACTAAAAAACAGGACCGTCCGAATAAAAAAGAAAAAAAATACATAAGAGAGCGTTTCGGCCTACCGGCTATATCCACAGCAACCCGGAAAGCGAAACGACCTAAAACAGAAAGGTGCGCATTCGTTGTGTCAATCATTGCTTATCGGGACTGTTTTCATTCTTAACGGATAAGCAAAACCGACGGTCAGCGTTCACGTGGACCAGGAACGATATTTATTAAGGAACAGTTAACTATGCTCTGTCACGCAAAGATTCGGATCATTTTGAGAAATAATGGTTTCCAATGCCTTTCTTCCGAAACACTCTCCTGCCGCTGTATTTCGCTCGTATACGCTGACTCCTTCATCTCGTATTCGCGGCGTTGCTTCTAAAATGAAAACAGGGCGGGACATGGAAGTTCCTTCGCCCCCGGTGTCTCATCTCGCGGAACTACGAACGACCTGACTTCACGGTTCACGGTGTTTTATTCTTGTTCCTTGCCACGTGCCCGGCGGCGTAGTCGGGCTACGTTCACTCGGCCTTGACCGGTTGTGTCGGTTTTCGCGAGACTGGACCGTTCGCGCCTCGTCCGAACACCACTTGGACCACGCCTTCGCTTACTTCAGCTTGGCATGCGGTCTGCGCAGGACTCTAACCCGCTCATATTCCAACCGAGCAACGCTTTATACCTCGTTCGCTACCTACGTAACCTGAGTCAGGTAGTTCGCCCTTGTCTAGTTTAACTTAGGAAAGAAAGCCCCATGCTTTTTATTGTAAAGAAGATGGAAAGATTTACCTGAGAAAGCAGGCGGTCGTGTCTTCGTGGGCTCCAACGTCAGCCTACCGTCTGCCATAAAACAAGCATAACAAGGGGCGGATGAATCTAGTCTGTTTATCAGAAATGCATCTATATAATGCTTCGAAGTTTAGACTGCGAGCAAAACCCTTTTTTGTGATCCAGGCAAGTTAATTTCGAGCTTCGTTTTCTTCATTTCTTTTTTTTTTTTCTTTTTGTGGTCTATGGTGAAAGAATGCTCGAGTGACTTGAGAACAACGAGAGTAGAGTTACGAGTTACGTTTAACTAAAATAGATGAACGCCGTCTTTGTCTTTGGTCTTGCGAATATTGAAGGCTCGTTCACACGGTTGCGACGACTGCGTTGCGTCATGCAGCAGAGCGCCTCCCCATTGGCTCGTCGCAAGGGTCGCCATGGCAACAGCTCGACGCGAGCAGTCTTAACGAGGCGCAAGTGGTTGCGGTCGCACTCCAACGCAACTGTGTGAATGAGCCTTCACGCCCTCCCCAAGCGACGAGATCAGAAACACGTCCGGAAGAACACTGAAAGTGGTCATGAAATAGTGTATAAATCCAAAGAGAGGCACGTTCAACGGGTCGCCCATTTTCTCCAGAAATAGATTAGATGAAAGAGGACTATCCAGCGGGCAATTTATACTTTATTTTACAGTTTCTTTTTTTCGCCTTAACAAATTTGTTTACAAAAAGCCGTGAGCGCTCCACTTTGCGGTTTGTGCAGATGAGTTATGCGGCCAGGGTGACATAATACAGGGGCCCAAGAGTAGCGATCCGTGGGCCAATTAAGTAAAATTTGTGAATTAACTTTTTAATTTATGAAAATATTTTGAGCGCGTGAGAAGCGGAGAAATGCGCTAAAATTTTCACTCGTGCAACAGGAGCGAGGCTACCGGCGCGAGAACGCACCCGAATGATTTTTTCGTCTCTTGTCAGAGACCCAGCCTTGTACCTGCTGTACGAAATAACTTTATCGCACTACTAGGCTTCTCACGCGCTCAAAGTATTTCTAATTATGACTGATATAGTGGTTTTCGATGACGCTCACCAAGTTTCTCATTGGAACCATATAGTTTTACTAATTAAAAGGTTAATTAACAAATTTTACTTAACTAGCCGACTGATCGTTACCATTAGCCCCATACGCTATGTGACCATGTCCACCTGGACACCTGCATAAATCGCAGAAGTGTTGCTTTCACAGCTTTTTTTAAAAACAAATCTGTTAAGCTTAAAAAAAGACACCCTGTATAATGTACACGTTTGCAAGTGCGGCCTCATGGCGCCGCCATCTTGCTCAGTTGGGGTGCACTTGGGCGCGTCATAATCCGATTACGACGCCTTGCTCAGACGTCCTAATCGAGTTATGGCCGCGCCCAAGCGCACCCCAACTCAGCAAGATGGCGGCGGCCTGAGGCCGTATTTGCAAACGTTTATATCCTTCACTGAACAGCGCCCCTGTAAGATGTTTGTGATGGCTATTTTGACCCTTATCCTGTAACTACCTTAAAAGGCGCGCAAAAAGAGCTATGTAATACACTCCTTTTTTTTTTCTCTCTTCAGTAACCGAAAAAAAAAAAAAAAAAGCTTTCAGCCTTTTCATTTAGGTGAAGAAGGAAGAGCAGCGGAGCTGTAGCTTCTGTTCTCGGCGGTGGCTTTCCAGGCGAGCGATCTGCTCTTCTTTCGCAAGGGAATCTGAAGCGCTCGACGCAGTGGAACTTTAGGTGATAGCGGCCTCGCGGCGGTTGCGGAACCATTCACGCTGCTGCGCACAGCACCGCTCGTTCTGTTCCCGCTCTTCTTCCTCCGAAGAACAGTTGCCGCCATCTATGAGCGACGGCGGCAAGCAGACAACCGGCAAACACAACACTCTGGACAGCTACCGCCATCTAGGAGCGACGGCGGCAACAAGAGTGTTGTGTCGGCCACGAGTGTCGACATTTGTTTGGTACCGCACACGACCCTGGGAAAACTAGCCCTTAACAACTTCGCTGTAAAAAAAAAAAAAAAAAATAGTAGCCGGTGTCACAAAAAAGAGCTTAGTCCAAAAAAGGACTAAGCTCCTTTTTGCGTTCATGCCATCGAATGTCCACAAAAGATCTCAATAATGTCGTTATCTGAGTTTTATGAGGCGCTCAGGAAGCGTAAACAGCGGACGTGCTGCAAGTCCGCTACGACCATATTTGGCCGCCTTGGGACTTCTTGAACGTTCGTTCCCCCGTTGCTCGAATACTCTTTCTAATCTGCGTCTGTGTAAAGTGTGCGTCCTGGTGTCCCAGATTCTGAGCTTACCGTATTCGAAGCCAAAATGCACGAGCCTGGGTTTGCTGTCAAAAGCGTCCGAAAATAGATTGTTCCGTTAGTGGGGCGTCCGTTTAGGCTTTCGGCTTCCGACGCTCCCCTACAAAGGACCGCGTGTCGGCTCGACCCAAAGCCGGAAGGAAGCCGCCTGCACTTTGACAAAACGATCCTCTTTTTTTTTTTTTCTTCTTTCCCTTTCGAATTTTTTTGCCGTTTGGCCGCACCCACGCTGTTGGCAAGATGGTCAATATTTCACGGAAAGCTGGGCGGCTCCTGTTTCGTGGTTTGGTTTCCCCTCTTCCGAAACAAGTTCGTGATATGGAAATAGCGTGCTAAGTCGACTGGCGATCGTGTGCTAAAGGCACGAATGGGTGTACGCCACTTGTGCTGCGATTATTATGTTCCGCAATCCAACTCTCGGGATATTGCTGCCTGCGTGGCGGAGTTGGCAACGCACGCGGCTGCCGCGCGGAGGAACGGGGTTCGAACCCCGCTGTTTATCTTATTTATCTTCTCGAAAATTCCGGGGCTGTTATCGTGTTTCTGGCTCAAAATCCTCCTGAACAATGTATAAACGTAGCGGAAACGCTCTGCTTCTGGACATTCGTCGCTGTCGCGGGGATGCGCGGTATCAATTTTGTTTATTTGTAGGCACAGGTGGACCTCGTAAACGCTTATTTTCAGGTTTACATTTATCTGCCCTTTTTATTCGTGACAGTATTTTCCCGCGCTCTCTGGTACAGTTTCGATTCCCCCGACCGGTTGCCTCGATGGCAGGGACCTTGCTTTCTCGCCTGCGCGGTTCGTCGCCGATCTGATTGCTTATTCGCCGCCTTTTCTTTAAGTATTGTTTGTTGTTTCCTCGGTCGGTACCGTTTGTTTGATTTGTCACTCGATTCACCGTCTTCCCTTTGCCCGTCGTTCGACCGATTTGGTATCCGCTCAATTCGTCGTATTCGTCTCAACTTATATAGTTAGTCGTCTTAAGCGATTCGTCGTCCAGTCCTGTGTGCACGTTTTCGTCCGCGTAGTACGTCGTCGCCTGTCCAATTCGTTGCCTTTACCCTATTCGTCGTCATTCTTTTTCGCCGCCTTCTCAATTCGTCGTTCCCCGCGTTTCCTTACTTGCCCAGTCCGTTGCGCACTACGTGACCCTCTTGGACTCGACGCACGCGCCATTATGTAAGCACCCCACGAAAGGGATGGATTCGGCTCGCCGCCTGTTCACGGCGCATCTGTTTGTACAAAGCGTGGCCGCTGAACGGGCCTGAGGTCACACCGACGGCGGACCCCAACGGGCAGTCAGATATAAAGCGACCTTCGGCCGATTCGAAGGGCTGTTGCTCCGAGGCACACAGAGGGGTCTCGACAAAGCAGCTCGCCCTTCGGGGTCTTGTGTGCATTCCGCCTTAGCGCCGTTCCGATTGCGTCGGCGGGGCGGGCGCTGACTCGCCGACCTCCGCATCGCGAAGGGACCGTCGGGTGACCGCCGCGCCCCTCCTCCTCGTGCAGGCGGGCGGACTCGATTGTGCGGCGGCCAGGTGACGCCGAGCCCATGCGCCACAGATCGTGGGAGAGCGGCTCCGACCTGAGGACGTGACTCGGAATTTGTGTCGAGCACGCGCGAGGATTATCTGCGCCGGAGCTGCTTTCTCGGGCAGGAGTCTCTTTACATCGTCGTCCTTCGGGCAACACCACTTGGAGGAGGTTCCTTTCCTCCTCCCGCTTGACGGCATCGAATTCTTCTACGAATGGACTCCGTTGTTTTTGCCTGTTTACGGGTCTGTCGTGGTGTCTGTCGTGGTCAAAAGTGGGGACCACCCAGCTCGAGCTTTCGAAGCACGGCGATTGGGATGCGATCGTGTTGTTTCTTTCGCGTTCTAGTTTTGTTGTTGTTTTTGTTTTTGTCTTCATCTTTCTCGGGCTGGCCTTCGACTTGGCTTCGATGTTCGCCGGACTCGTGGGTCGAAGCGGGTCGGGAGCCGAATCTCCGCAATCTCGCGTCTGTGTCGTCGTCGAGAGGGAGGTGTTTTTGCGCGGGGCCACTCGGCCCACGTCCTCGTCGCCGCTGGCAGCTGGAGGAAAACACGGGGTGGCAAATCACAGGACTCTCCGAATTTGCGTTCGCACCAGACATTGCTAGTACGTGCGCACACTCGCCGCCGGTATTTGACCCGAAGCTCCGCGTTGCCGAACCTGCGCATTGTCGCGTCCACCGGCTTCTTGTTGGCGTGTTCTTGTCACGAGTGCGGACGACACGCTTTCCTTGAGGCGTCGGGGGACACGGCGTGAGTGCTCTTTTCGCTCTTTAGTTGTTGCTGCGTGGTTAATCCTCGACACTCTTTGACTGCGTCTGGGGTGTTCCTCAGGCACTTGTACGCTTCTTCATGTCCGAAAGCAATCGAACCCCCCCAAAAAAACACAGAAAAAAATATTTTTGACAAACATAAATGGAAGACGCATTAAAAAAAGAATAGAGCAGTATTTACGCCGTCAGACGCAATTTAGATGGAGAACGTGGAGGTCGCCGCCCGCTAAGCCCCTCCCCGTGCTTACACCGTACATACGTCTCTCATTGGCTGGAGAGATGATTGACGTATGAAATGTTGATTGTAAAATTGTTTTTCTGTGCCATAATAGTATTTTAATCGGCTATATTTTTATGATTGAGAAACAAATGATGTAGAGTCTTTATTGTATTCAAAAATACCTCGAGATTGCCTTCTCTGTTTTGGTTTCATATGGTAAGAAACTTGGCTGCCGGCGTTTGCGTGCGAGTCATTTTCCGTTTACCGAGCTGTTTAGAGAAAGATTTCCTTTACTGACGTAATTTGCAGCAAACAACCTTCGTAAGTACGCGCTTTCGGAAGCGCTGTGCGGGTGCTTGTTTTCGAAACGGGACTGGACTAGCCTAGTGTCCCACGTCAACTATTTCGCTTGATCTGGCTCGATGTGTTCGTTTGCGCGTGTTGATGGTGAATAAAGATGTTGGTTACCGTAAAAGCGGCCCTGCTGCTTTGTGAATTGTGCAACCGTCGTGATTGCTACCGTGGTTTCAATACCGAGAAGGTACCTACACAGGTAAGAATTTGCGAGCCATTTGGCTGGAAGCAATCGGGCGTCCGCCTCGCGTCAAGATTGTCCAGGCATGTTTTACGCCATTTCGCTTCGAAAGACAAGTAGCTCTCAAGTTTTCTAGCGCACATAGTTTGACAAAGCGGATGTTTTTAGGTCCCGCTTTAATTGCGCGTTATGGCGCTCATCCACGTTCCCCGCAAATGCCATGCGAAAAAAAAAATGAAAAACAGGAAAGCTGAAAAACTTGCACATTAATTTTAATGACTTTTTTTTTACTCGATTGTTTTTTTATTGAATATCGACAGACGCTTGTAGTGGACTGTAGCTCGTGCACGATGTAACTGTAGAACGCCGCTTTCGTGATCGCGAGCGTTGCAGACGGTTTCCGACGGGGGCGGAGTAGCAACGCACGCAGGCGATGGCGGACGCCGACGCGCCGCCTTAAAGGACATATGCAAAAGAAAAAAAAAACATTTCTTTTAAACAGCTTAGATGGAAAAAGGATGTCATAAAACGATTTTACAACGAAGAAAAAAAATTTTTAGAGCTATATTTACGGCGCTATGCGAATTTGTAGTTGGCGCCCGCGGGCGAAGCGGGAAAGTGGCCCTTATTTGTCACGTGGTGCTTGCGCTCTTTCGGAAGCTTCTTCTGGCCTCCAAAAGTAACTTATTCATCTTTGTTCGAAGTATAAGAAAAAAAAAGATTAATAAGTAACTTTTAGAGCCCAAGGGAAACTCCTGAAAAAGCGCAAGCAGACGTGATAGACCTGTGCGCCGGTCAGATGACGGCGGCGGCGCCCCGAAGCAGACGAACTTGTGCGGCGGCGGCGACGGCGGCGTGGAGAAACGCGTTGAAGCGGTGTCGCACAACTCTCTGCGTGCGGCGGCGGCGTGACTTTGCGGCGGCGGCGACGCAGCGCGGTGGCGCACAGGCCTACCACGTGACCAACGGCGGCTCCCGCGGGCGCCAACTACAAATTCGTTTTGCGCCGTAAATATAGCTCTAAATTTTTTCTTTCTTCGTTGTAAATTCGTTTTATAATATTCTTTTTTCATCTAGCCTGTTTAAAAAACAAGTTTTTTTCCTTTGCATGTGTCTGCAGGCGACGATAGACGGTGGGGGAATAGCAGACGATGCCGGAGGCTGCCGCGCGTCTGCTCGCACGACTGACAGGCAGTGTCAGACGCCAGACGAAACTCACCGGATGTCGCGAAAGGGAGACACTAGGCTTCCAAGCGTGTTCGGCCGAGCAGCCAAGCCAATCCAGTAGTGACGGGGCCACTGATCTGTGGACGGGGCCTAGAGCGGACCGTGACCTCTACCTAAATTGCGCGTCTAACAGCGTAAATATTGCGCAAAATACTTTTCTCGTGGAAAAACAAAACAAAATAACGTATCATCTATAGTCCTTCGCAACTCAAGAAGGTGGGAGAGGGAAAGGAAGGCCGGGGAGGAGGAAGCAGGAGGAACGCTGGAGAAGAGAGGGGGAGACTTTCTCCTCCTCCCCAGCCTTCCTTTCCCTCGCCCTACCTTCTTGAGTTGCAACAAACTAAAACAATTTAACTTTTCTTTTTTTTTTTTTTTAAGGTTGAAAGTGCGTTCGGTGTACTCCAGCCCTGAAGTTTTCTCGAAGCAGCTGCGTTGTTGCGATTTTTTTTTTAAATAATTGTTTGAAAAATGAGACTGCATGCAGGCAGCTTTAATCAACACGCAAATGTAGCCAACGATGCAGCGCTCCGATCTCGCAATTCCGAGGCTTTGGGCTCGCTTCGTGTGGCGGCTATTGGCGGCGCCGCCTGTCGGCCGACACAGCGGTCACGCGCCAGTCGGCGTCGACTCGTCGGTGTATAATAGGGCACAGCGGATGTCCGGACCACGCGTCGCTCGTGCAAAGTCGGGACTTGTGCTCCGGCGGCGGACCGCCACTTCCGTCGAGGTTGCCGGCAGTGAAACAAACCTTCGTCGCGTGGACGCCCCGTTCTCCTTCTCGCTCTCAAACATACTCGGTTCATCTGAAGGCACAAAGTTACAAACGCTTGGAATGCGTTCACCGTGCACTCTCCGTTGAGTGTGGCTCTGCAGAGTGCCTCGATCACCTCTCCTTGGTCGAGGGAGCTGCCTTGGACCAATATTGGTACGGTGCCTCGAGGCCGTCTCCGACATACCCGCTGTCTCAAATGGCGGCGAGGCTCTTTAAATCGACCGCAAAAATCGGTTTCTTAACCCATCGCGCTACGATTTTGTGCAGCGTTTCCCACAGGTGGTGCATTTTTTCTATAAAATTTCCAAAGAGCGAACCGAACTGAGAAAAAAGGGAACAAATAAAGAGGCTTAACTCATATGGAAATGCAGCGAAGCCACCGGTCTTCAAACAATAGGGCGCCCTATGGTTTGGAGACCGGTGGCTTCGTTGCGTTTTCATAGGAGTTAAGCCTTTTTATTTTTTACTTTTTCCTCAGGTAAGTTCGATGTTTGCAAATTTTATAGAAAAAATGCACCACCTGTGTGCAACGCTGCACAAAATCGTAGCGCGATGGGTTAAGAAACCGATTTTTGCTGTCGATTTAAAGAGCCTGGCCGCTATTTGAGACACCCGGTACATCAAACGCGGTCTCGAAGTGCCAACAAACGATGTCACACAAGCCGGAGTGTCATGCTGCCGGTTGGTCGTACAAATGCTGGCGAAGAGCACCAGCGACCAAGAGTGTCGTTGTTGTCGCGGCGTTCAAACTTCTGGCTGCCGAAACTTCCGTCGAATTCCAGGCAGCATAATATGGGTCCCGAGCTCTGCGGGAAAGCCATTTAATTGCGTCGTTTGTAGACAGCGTCCCACCGACCACCTTCCGCGTTAGCCACGTTTGATTTCCTGCGTAGCTCGGAGGCGGACGCGCTCTGCCCCCGATGGGGGAGGAGCCCTAATTAGGTATTTTGCTCGGTCCTTTAGCGTATCACCAGATGCCTTTACGTTACAACCAGGAGCCACCGAATCTCGAAATTTGAAGAAGCGATCGCGTAACTGCCTGGCACACACCCGTTGAGGACCCCATGCGCGGTGCATTGTTTATCGAGGAAGAAACCGGGAAAAACCTCATTGCCGAGAGTGTGGGGTCAAAACAAAGACACCGCCGGAAATGGAGTGGGGAAGGAGGTACACTCAGAGTACTTATCGATGTGGCACACAAATAAATACATACGTTTTTTTTTCGTTTTTTTTAAGGATTATTAGAGTAAATGGGAATTAATTTTCCTGGCTCGACTTCCTCACGCAGCTTCGAAGTATCTGAGATGCGTCTCTTAAAAGTTCCTCGACTGTATTTGAGGTTACGAGGGTCGCCTTAGAGCTCAAAATGCCAATTATCAGTTATTTCCGCCCTATGAGTGGAGTTCCCCGAGCGGATGCGGCTAAACAAGTCGGGAAAGGCCCGGGGGACTTTTTGAATTCCGAACGAATAAAGGTACAAACGGTGGAGGATGCTGCTCGAGCTGGCCGCGAGCGGGTAGAGATCACGATCCGGGACAGCCACCGTTGGAGCAGCGCGAATAGAGGGGAGAAAAAAACAAACGGCCCACAGGACGATCCGACGACGGCGATGACGGATCATATTTTCCCCGAAGGCGTCCCGAGAGGTCTGCGCCGGCCGAACTTGCCCGTTGCTCCTCCCCGAGTGCCGGAGGCGGCAACGATGACGAAGCGTCGCAGTTTGGAAGGCCGGAATATCCGGGCCGCGGAGGGAGGGTCGGCCGCCCGCTTTCGCGGCCTCTTCCCGGAGCTCATTAAATCAGGCCCATTAGTCGGCCATCCGTCACCGAGATGGAGCTTCTTGTGCCGCCAGCCGCCGAGCGCACCGCTCGCTCGCTGTGCCCGATCCCCTGGCGCGAGTAAGGGGTTATTCACACACTCGCGTTGAGTCCGTACTAGTGCGAGGGTTGCTATGGCAACAGCTGTTGCCATAGCAACCCTCGCATTTCGGTCGGACGTACTCGACGCGAGTGTGTGAATCGCCCTTCAGATGGGGCATTAAAAACTGGAATCAACACTAAATCAACGGGATGACTGGTTGGGAGCATGCTGCGTTAAGGGCTTACATTGCGGACTATATATGTATATGTCAGGGCCAGAGTTATGGGCCAAGCTCGAGGAGCGGGGGTAGGTGTAGGAATTTCGCTGGGGCGGGTGGTCGTCGTCAACAGTTATTGGGTACTACGACAAACTGAGTGCGGTTAGAAAGGTAGGTCCTAATCCATATTAGCACTTTTAAGTTTAAACCGATATCTAATAGTTTTTTTTTTCTTTTTTAATAACTTCTACGTGTGGGACGCGATCGAAAGCTTTTGAGGGGTCCGACGGATTGCATTCGTGTGGCCCCTTTCGTCAAGCGATGACGCGAAACGTGTATTATTTGTGTCAACCGAGTTACTGTTGATGTAGCTTTTGTCGAAATCCGTGCTGGTTCTTGTAGAACGCAGTAGAACTCTCTAAGTAATTGAAGTATTTTAACGAAACGTGTTCCAAGCGCCGACAGATGGCGGCGGAGTGCATATTTCCAGAGGCTTGGCGATAGGACGCATGGCAACGAAACCGCTCTGGATTGGGTGGTTATAGGGACCCGACGCTGTGACGTACAACCGTCCAGCAACCGAAGATCGCCGGCCACCTTCCCCTTCGCCAATTTCGGCGCCGCGCAGTGGGGGACGGCGGGTGTGTCACTGAAGCATGTGTCAGTCTGCCCCCCCCCCCCCCCCCCCCCCCCCGCCTTTTTCGCGCCACTTCGCGGCGACAGTCTGCGGATGACTCATTACAAAATATTGCATGAGCACAAACGCAACGTGAACAACAATGCGTCACATTCGGAATTGACTACACATATTCAGAAATGTAACAGTTGTGCGGTTGACTGATCAGGAACAGAAGTGCTATGCAGAGAATCTAATGACATGAAACGTGTAGTGAAAGAAACGATCAGAATAAATACGTCGGGCAGTTGCGTCAGTCAAGCTTCAATGCAGCTAGGAAACCAGTCCAAAATGTTTCTCGAATCGTGGCTGTATCATTTTTTTTTCACGCTGCACTTGTTTCGCTTCCCGCTTTTTTTTTTTTTTTTTCGGAATGTTTCTTTTTTTTTTTTTATATATATATTTTTTCGAGATGACATTGTATGAACCGTGCGGTTCTGGATTAGGTTTTTGACGTTTGCTGTGTTCTTTTGTGTTTTGTTCAGAACGTCCTTACAGAGTACAATGGTGAACTCTCGGGGTATAGAAGGTCTTCTTTGTGGTTGTAGTGGAAAGGGAGAAGCTTATCGGTGTGCGTTGGTGGTGATCTTGGGAGGTTGTTATAAAAGCTGTGGACGGAATAAAATTTGTTAGCTGAGTTTCAGACGTTTGCCTGTCCCCTTATTTCTGTGACTCTTTACACTTTTTCTTTCAAGTTTCGTTCCCAGACTGAGGATTTTAACATCATGATCATGCTTACATCATCAACTTTACTGAAGTCCCATACGTACATAGGAGGTTCTCTTGGTTTTTGTCGCGGTATGATGTCTTTTACACATAGCAACACAATCTTATGATCTGATAATCCAGCATGAACGGGGACCTCATAATTTGACACGTCGAATCAGGTCAAGCAGAGATTCACTAGTTCCACTACACCCTGTGTTTTGATCAACAATCTGTACTAGCCCATCTCCTAATGCAATGTCAAGGAGAACCTTTGAGCTTTTCACGTAGTTTAACCCGTTTTAGCTGATCCCATTTTATGTCAGGAAGGTCTCCGTCAGTGATCAGACGTGTATTAGAAGCAGTGTTACTAAGCGTATAATCTTGAATGTATTCCAAGAAACACCTGCGGAGTTGGGAGTCCTGTGCACCGCTCCAATCACGCAAGAGATGCCATGGCAGTTTGTTTGGCTCCAAACACTTCCATTATCTGGTATCTGTGGTATTTGAACGAAGTTAATATTTCCTTTTAGAATAATTGCAGCACCCCCACCTCGTGCACCACGGATTTGGGAGGGAGAAGTTATTTGTCAGTAATTTCTGGTCGTAGCCAAGTTGCAGTGACTAGGACCACGGCCGGGCCGTATAGGAAGTATTCACTGGACGCCATATTTGTGGGTGCTGTTTAAAGCGCATGCTCAGAACGAGCTCACATCAATAGGCTGCTAAGACCGCAGCACTCTTGATGGTGCGGAATGCATGTTGCAAAAGAACTGTGGAAGCTCGCCATCAGCACGCGCTCAGAATTCGCGCACACAGCAATGGCCGCCAGTGAATACTCTGTTGTAGAACCAGATTGGACAAACTCAACTAAACAACTGTTTATTAAAGGTACACACTGAAAGTTACATTGTTACAAAGACAATTTCAAGCAGAAGACGCGATAGCCGCGTCTTTCCTTTATGAGGACCCAACACAAAGAGACCGAGCCACACCCCGGCAATCCAGAAATTCCCCCGTTTCTCTCTCTCCTGGTCATAAACACTACGCCGACCACGTAGACTAAACACTCTCCGAAAACTCCCCGTCTTTTGGGTCGGGTTTCCAAACTCCGTGCCCCCTTGCCGCGGCTCAAGTGATTTGTGGTACACGAGCCAGTAGACCGAGGTGGCGCGGCGTGAAACTCTATCCGCAACATACTCCCTATAGTGCATAAGCAAGTGTTCCAAATCCCCAATTTTTTTTTTTTTTTTTTTGGTGACGAGGCTTTGTGCATTTAGATTTATCAGTTTTAATTCTTTATTCGGATTTTCTGGCGGTCATTCGGAAATTTCTTGGCGCCCGTGGAAAGCCTCATTCTACAAGCCCTTCCGTCAACTCACGAGCATGTTACATTGTCGATTACAATCTTATCGTGAACAGGTTTTACGTACACACTATTTGCTCTATCGCTTGCTGCACTCTGCCATAACTGCTTCCGTCTTTCTAGCCTAGTCGACGAGTAATTGTTCGATACTGATATTTTGGTTCCCTTTAGATTTTCGCAATTCTCGAACACCTCGAGTTTTTCATCATAACCATAAAACTACCGTGCATTTTTCCCCACTTGCCCACTTGTACTTTACTGCAGGCAAAGCATCGGCGAAACAAATACGTGTTAGTTCGTTCCTCCCCCGACTTTCCAGGGGAAAATACCCTACTCAATAAAACCGCATGCAGAATGGGACACCGTGAAGGAAGCGCGTACAGTTCTTTGCAGATGACTAGCAGGATATATTCTCTGGATTGTCATATCGATGGTGAAACGTTTTACCAGAAGAGTGCCCCTGGTCCACCAGCGCTCCTCTGTGTGGGAGGAGCTTTGCTATTTGTGGACTGTCCTGTAGACGTTACGTTGCAGCAGAACCAACAACAAGCACCGCTCGCTGTCAGTACGGCAGCTTTGAACCATCTCGGGGATCCGATAGCTGTGGGCTTTGCGCCAGACTGCGTCAAAGGTCTTTCGCTACATCCTGCTACCTTTCATTGAGGTGTGAGGAATTTGCGCCCACATTGCTCCAAAAGCTTACTTCACCTTGTGAACTCGAAACCAATGGTTCGAGCGTCGCTTAGCTGTTGGGTTGTTATGGTAAGCTTGCCCGAATGTTCAGAACTTTTGGCTATCACTTAATTAAGAATAACGTGTGATTCGACTTTATATTCGCATCAAACGTGACTCGCTACCACAGTGCTCGGTACTCGGACGTTTTGTGACATTTATCATTATCGGATTCGGTGGTCTGTTTGGTGGTTTAATTAGCTCCGTTGAGTGTGCTTTTAGCTGCGCTCTGGTGCACTGTGGAAAACCTAAACCCAGGGAGCAGACATTGCGATTCTGTGAGTGTCGCTTCGCCTCAGCGCAGCCTAGTGTTAAGGGGTAAAACATTCCTCTAGGGTGAAATAGTGCACGATCGCGCGTTGGGTACTTAGAGAAGGAAAAGAAAAAAGAACTTGGTGAGTGTTTATGGGACAGCATCTACACTTTGCAGTTAATTTTTCAAAAGAAAACTGCGGTTAGTCTAATGATTTACTGCGACATTCTGACAAGTTGTGTGCATCATAAGTCGTGTTTCTTTTTTTTTTTTTTTCATATTCGAGATTTAGTGAAGGATACTTCGAACCTAGGTATCGGGAAAGGGTTAATGAATATCGCTGATTAGGCGTCGCTGGTCTACTCTATATGTTCAGATTTAGTTAAACATTACGCTTTGAACTGTTCGCGGACAGAATCAATGAAGTTTAAATTAAGACTAAATTAACTTTGGCAGTAGAATGAAAGCTTAGAAATAACGTTAAGGAGTTCAGCTGGGGTCTTAAGCCATATTTATTGCCCACATGCTGACTTTACATCATCAAAGACACGCAAGATGTCATTGATATGCGCAATTAAATTACATTGGCAATTTAATTGCGCTGCGCAGTGGTTGGTAAAAAGTTGTTGCTTTCGTCTGTCTTTTTTTTTTTTTTGTTGTTCCTCATTTCAGAGTCTAAAAGATGTCGGTTCATCACCAGCTTGCCTGCACTCTGTCACTGCTTACCGTATTCTATGTTGGACAGACAGACATAGGAATCTTAAATTAGTATTTGCCGTGGAACTGCGGCTCCAAATCAGATTTCTGACTGCACCAAAAGGCTGCTTCTGACAGTTACTCCGGTGGTGCGTGCAGTAGGACGATTTTTTCCCCCTTTGCGTTCTTCGTTAGACGGCCAAATACGACATTAAGCTGATTATGAACTCCACGTTCATACTCCTAGTAACGAGTTTGTCTGCAGCTGTTGAAAGTTGCTACTCTTCACTTTTTTTTTTTTTCACACAATCACGTAAACATTGTGTGATTGTGCTTTTGTTTTAGAATGTCGCACCAAACAGTTTTGGTTTGTGTGTGCTAGTGAGCGATAGAGAGAGAGAGAGAGAGAGAGAGAAAAGAAGAGAGAGACTCGCTGTTTGTGCTGGGGGCGTCGGAATAGCTGCGAGGCGTCCGTTCGTAACGGCGCCCGACGCGTGGAGAGCACGGCCTGGCACCTAATTACGGACGAAGCGTTTCCCCAGGGCGCCGAGTTACACACGCACGCAGCCGTGTTGCGGTGTGTAGACGCCGCTCTAAACGCTTTCAGGAACGCTTCGGACGGAGAGCCCGATTCAGGCGTCGCGTTCGTCTCGACAAGAGGACGTCCGCTCGTTCAGGAGGCAAGAAGCTTCGTGGCGGTGAGTGGCACCAGCTCGTGGCGGAAAACAGCGGACAAAATAACCACCCCAAGAGCCACCCTGTAGCCTCTGCTTTCATGGCCGAAGCCCTCACATTACTGGCGGCAAAGAAAGGCTGCCGCTTGCCGCCCAATTTGAAAGAGTATACGAATGCAAGAGACATCCGGGGCGTATTCCTACGCGGTCATTAGCTGGAGAGATTACTCGTGATACGTGTCTCGGACATCCACTTCGAGACGTGAAACGAATGTAATACAAGTTTGCTTTAAGCGCGCGAAGGCATTTCTGCGGAGATGAGCTCTCTCGTCGCCTTTGATTTGCGACTTGCCTCGGAAGGGCTAACACCGGTCGAGTCCGAACTCTCGTAGAATGTGCCGGTGTTCGCGCTGAGACATAAAACTGCTCTTGCGCTGTTATTTAGAAACAAAGCGGGTGACTCTTGCCTTCACGAGGCGTGCGCGTTGGTGAAGGCGAGGGCTCACTGACTCGCTGGATGACTTATCCACCGAGTAGTTCAGTTATCCGGTGTATAGTGAAGAACCTCCACTTTATCGCGGCCAGGAGAACCAGCTCCGCGGGACCCGATATGGGTTGCTACGTAATATCGGTGCGCCGCTTCGAAGGCACCGGGGTGCAAACTATAAGGCCCATGGCTCCAGGTTGGCTCCATGTCGGCAGATTGGAGCCCGATCGAGGGGCTCGCAGCTTGACAAGTGTGGTTGCGCAGATTGCGGGCACGGACCCCGCCACACTCTCAGGCGCGATTCCGTCCCCGCGACTTTCCAGCGGTGGCTGTCAGCACAAACCACAGCGGGACGGAACGCGTGCTGTAGCACCCTTGTAGGTGTTACCGAAAGAAGGTAACGAAATATGTTACTCCTCGCTCGCAAATTAAAAGAAGGTGTTACCGGCGCGTTACCACGGAGCTACGCACAGAATTAGCAGTCCGCTTTATTATATGGTTCTTGTGGAACAAATGCGAGTACGAGTAACGGGTATAGATGGCCACAGTTTCTGCGACGTCGCGATATAAAATTCAACGTCATTTTTCACTAATTCCAACTTTAATCGGAGCTACTTGTCGAAATGAAAAGCTTCGGCTCTAGGTGGCGCAAGCAGCCACCGCCCGATTCAAAGGGTTCAGCCGTATCCATCCATGCAATACCAGCTAGAAGAAGGGCCTGCGCAATACATCGTCATTCTTTGGGTCCCTGAGCAGCCCCAAGCGGCAGACGCGCTGAAACTCGACGATAGTATACGGCGCAAAGGGGCAGACGCGGATGTTTTGGCGTCGTCGCGTGCTAGTGTCGCACTTGTTGTGGGACGCTGAAAGACACGCTGGCGGCAACGCGTCTTGCCGTTCATCGCAGAGAGAACTGTGAAGTGCGTGCTCGTGACAATGAAGCCAATAAGGAGTATTCACTGGGCGCCATATTTGTGGGTGCTGTCTAGAGCGCATGCTCTGAACGAGCCCGCATTAATAGGCTGCTAAGACCGGCAATCTTGAGGGTGCGGAATGCACGTTACAAAAGAACTGTGGAAGCTCGCCATCAGCACGCGCTCAGCAGTCGTGCACACAGCTATGGCCGCGAGTGAATACTTTCTATACGCTCCGTGCAGGAACTATAGGGGGCGCTTTGAAAAGCGCGCGTAGCGCCACTAGCGGAGGAGCTGGCGTTCGACAGTGAGACGCGTTCAGCAGCCTGCGGCGCCTTTTCGCATGCCAAGCTGTGGCGGCGGAAGCGCGCACGGACGGAACTTTTGCTTTTTGCGCCAATACGTTGAGGGTGACGTTGCATGAGGGCTGGGGCAGACCTAAGAAGGGAATCTAGCTGTTCTCCACTTCTTATATATTGAGTTTGAGTTGTTATTAGGGGTAATTTCTCTAGTTGCGGCCGAAAAAGGGGTTGGAGCAATTTTCCGAAAAGCAAGACGGCCGCCACCATAATTGCTCTGAGTGGGAAATTTGTTGCGCTCATCGCTGTAAACGTAGGACTGGTGGAACGATGATATTCGGAGGGGAGTGACATGTTCACTACGCCTGTGCACCAAGTTTCATTAAGACAGCAGGTGTGAAAGTTATATTTCTAACGAATAAAGAAATAAAGCTGTACGGGATATCCAATATTGGACCCAAAATGTTGTGTTATAACCGGGCTGTGCGAAGTGCAGATTTGGGCACACAGGTGCTCGGACATGACAGTAACATGACACAGCACTTATTATACCTAAAAAAGGTGGCATAGCGAAACCAGGTGGAAATTTAGTTTGGGCGGCGTAACTAAATGGGAACCGGTTTTGACTGTCAAAGGCTGTCAAGATAATACCACTCATCGTCAGAGGTGCACAATTTACAGGTAGGAAGGGACCAGTGGAGGGTACTTCCAGTTCGAACAACTTTGCGATTAGGGGGCTCTAAAGCCGAGAAAAAAAAATTGTTGTCTAGAGAACTAGGGGTGTCAGCGTTTCCACATCCAAAAGGAGGCTGATCAAAAAAGAAAACACACCACATAAACTTCCATACTGAAACGTCGATTCTCCAGTGATTCCGAGTTTCATTGTAGTTTTCCTTAGATTCATATTTGTGACTTTTTTTACCGTTCGAATCTTTCTTTATGAAGTACAGATTGCGTGCCATACATGTCCGGAAATATCATCGACACGTACGATGGGGACGAAACTTCTTTGGAGGGCATTCCTCCAACAAAATTGGCACTGCATACCCGCGAGTGTGGGATGACATTTCAGTTCGTCCCATCGGCGCTAACACATGTTGGCGTTACTGGTACGAAAACAAACGCAGAGCGCAGAGCGCAAAGCGGCAGTGTAGAACATGTCAGCAGTGCCGACACAGTGGCAGACATGATCGGGAGACCAAATTTCTCGCGTCGTACAGCACGGGTCCATTGTTGTCGATGTCCCACAAAACATCGGCGAGGTGAAAAACTGTGAAACTTTGTCCCCACGAGATACGATGCATAACTATTGAAGTACTTAACGACGTAGTACCGGCAGCACTTCATGCTGTGAACCCAGCGCAACCGCATCGCTCCGACTTCAATGCGTACCAACGTACGCGGCGTGGTTTCGGTTTCGTTTTCTCTGGGGTTCTCACTGCCTACCTTCGGTAACGGCCTCGAGGCGGCGCGCCAGTCGCGTCGCACGGAGTGTATAGACCGATCTCACTAAGCGTTCGGCGCATGCGTGACGCCGCCATAACTTTAGTCCTCAGGAGGCAGACGGCCGTGCACTCGAGGGCTCGTGCCTTCTTGTGCTTTACACGCGCAGAACTCCAGCGAGGTTGTCGCGCGTGCAGAAAGACTCTCCCTCGATGCATTGTGGCAGCGGTGGCGTAGTCAAACTGGCTAGTGAGATCAGTCTATTGAGCCAACGACTCTACCGTGACATGTCGCAGCTATCGCTCTGACCATACTGTGGATGAATAGACCTATTGCTATATTACCCAAGCATCAAGGAGAAGGCAGGGATTGGTGTTCCACGCGTCGCACGTGCTGGCCTCAGCAGTAGTAACTTTTCTAAAGCAAATACTTAAAACAGATAGCATCTTGCAAGCGCGTTCGTCAACGCTTTATTTTCGTTATTTACTTCGACCCTTTTATACGGGGAAGGCGTGTGGCGCGTGGAACACCAATCCCTGCATTCCCTTTGATGCTTGAGTAATATAGCAAATGGTCTATTTAGGACGGCTCGTTTTATTCTTGTTGCACGTGGACCGCAGCGCGCGTTTTTTTGCTCAGTGTGAATGCGCCTTTAGTGACTCCCTGGGACGCGCAAGTTGTACTTGGCGAGGCTTGGACGGGGGCCGCACTCACCGAGCAGCTCGGTTATATTCCGCTCACTTATGATGCCAATAAAAGCTCGCGTTTCTTCTCGGGAGAAAACTCTCGGGCGACTTACGCGGACCGCTCTCCGCAACCGCCGACCAGGTTGGCCGCCGCCATGTTCTCAGCTGTTCACTCTCTCCCTCAGCGAGTGCCTTCCCGTAATCCTCCCCGTTCCAAAATACGATGCGACCTCCGCGTTTACATGGCTTGAATGAATGCGCATTCACCATCTCGGTCCACCTCTGTCTAGTGACTTGAATGCGATGCGCTTCCCTAGCGCATTATGCCGTTTACATGCATGACCGCATTGAACGCAACAACCGCATTCGATGCGACTAAGTCGCATTCACGTAAACGCAGCTGTGGACAGAGACATTCCCATTGGTGGGCTGGTGAGACAGTCACATCGCTTCCCCCTCTCCGACTCACCACAACTCGGTGTTGCGTTAAATACTTTTTTTTTTTCTGAGCTGCGAGCCGTTTACGGATCACGTTGCCAGTTTGCATACTTTTGAGTCGACTTTGAGGATCGGTCGATCACCACTTTTTCGTGAACCGACAGGGGATGCAGTTTAGTGCGGGGGAGTCTCCTGAAGGTTTGCCGCCTAAACTTGTCGAGAAGACCACCGGATAATATTGAGGTTTGCTTGGCAGATACAACTTCGAGAAGCGATCAATTAAAGCGCACGAACACCGCTGGGCCGGTGCAATTTAAAATCTAATAAAAATCGTGCGTAAAACGCTCTGTAAAGGACAAATGCGCGTGCGTGCGGCAAAATGCCATGAAAGTGCTTCTTTCTGTGGTGAACACTTGTCCTAGAAATCACGTCACCGGTTCAACTCTTCTTTTTCTTTTTCTTTGTGTGTGTGTGTGTGTGTGTTTCGCTCGCCTCTGGGGGGCGTGCCCACATTTCGTTCTCTCGGCACCCGACATTCCAACGGCGGTAGTAAGAAGAGAAAAGCGTAACGACGCCAAGCTTTCGGACACACGCTGCGGTAATAATAATGGTAATGAGCCATGTTGCGCTAATAGCGGCGGTGCACGCGCTGGGGGCTATACGCGGGCTGGGAGGAAAAGGCTGCGCTGTCAAAGCACGACGAAAAACTCGTCAGATGGCGAAGGTGGATCGCCGGTCGCGCCGCTGGTACCTCTCCGAGTCGTCGCTCCAGTGAACTTTCGTCCAATCACTACCTTTTCTTGCTCGTAATTATTATTGCGCCCGTTATGAGGGGACCGAACCTTCCGGTGCACGGAGTTTAGTCTTTGTTTCCTGTGGTCTGGCAATTTGTTGATTTTTTGTTTAATGCACGAGCGGTGAGGTGTATACGTGTAGTGCAACAAATCCGAGTTTATCTCCTAAAGAGTTAAACGTGTGGCTCTTATGCTGCAAACTCTGCTTATCTTTCATCTATTTTGCCGGCTTGGTAAATGAAATATAAATGCATACATTTAATGGAAAAAAATGTCGTTTATATTGCAGGGCCAGTTGATGTTTGTAAGATGAATTTATCTGTTCCGACCAAACCGGCGGAAATTTCGCGAGAAGCAACAACCGACACATACCTCTCGAAGCGCTTTCCGAGTGTTACAGCTTCCGCGGAAGCAAGCGTTGTTCCGAAAGCGTCTCGGCCGCGGCCACGCTGGTGCCGGAGACATCGCCGTTTCTCTACAGTGCTTGTCGCCTTTGCTCAAGTCCACATACGAAAGTCTCAGAAGTGGAAGTAAACGATGCGATAATCGGGACAGATGCACAGAGAGCGACACACAAGTATTTTCGAGACGATTGGGTCTTGGGGCGACTTCGGTGTCTGTCCGTTCTGGCTCTGACTTCCGATTCTCTGTCACGAAGAAATGATGACGCGACAGATTGCGAGAAGTAGGTTGGTCGCAGTGCGGTACCCAATCTCGCGTGGGTCATGGAAAGAAGAAGATTGAGTGAGGGGGAGCGTACCGGGCTGTCCATCATCCTATGCCCAGTGGATGTTGGTTGGTTCTGTGTAGTCTACAATGTCGTTTTTCCGAAAGCCATTCCGGCAAGGGCCGACTCAACCCCCGGTTGAGCACGCATTCGGAGGTCAGGGGTTTGCATCCGTTCCTGCCTCGCGCCGAGCCTCTCGGCGAGGTTTGTCTCTAATAAGGCTGAGAGCTGGGCCAGTTGGTAGTTGTTAAACATGATGAGATAAAATTCCTTCCCTTTGTAACTTTTTGCGCTGTTTTATATCATCATGTTTAAGAGATTTGTCTCGTGGATCGCGTGGTGCAGGAGCATCCTGCTCGCTCGGGCACTGAACTTTCCGGTGCGTGGACGACTGTCTCCACCTCAGATCCTTTCATCTTTCAGACATTCAATCGCCAGGCGTCATTCCTTCACTAAGCAGCGCACCACTCAAGAGGGAGTTCAACTCCTCGATCTTCGACTCACTCATCTCGCTGTCTATGCTAGTTGTTTTCAGCGGCGCTCCCAGAAACCTGTCCTCCCTTCTCTAGTCGGCATTTTAAAATCGCCAAATCCGGAATGGTTCAATCTCTCCTGCAAAAGAGTCCCGCTGTCACCGGATCAGAGGCATGTCTGTCGCTGCAGGCCATCAGGCTCCGGCGTTGCAGTGGACCACATTGATAACATCAGTACGAAACTCATTCTACACTCTAGGGGCAATCCAGGGCCCCTTGGTCTTTCCGCCCTGCGTGCATTCCCCACAACCGCAGCACGGCACACCGATTCGGCATCAGGGTCATCTTCACCGAAATAAGGGCTACTGCGCAGGCGAGCTAAAACATGATCGTAGTGGAATTTTTTTTTTTTTTTTTTTAGATTAGGGTCAAAAATTGGGACAACACAACACCGCTTTTTGAGACGGTGTGTTGTCCCAGTTTTGTCCATAGTTTCAAGGTTGTTTTCTTTTGTTTTTCGCTATTATTTTCTTTACTTGTAAATCTAAATTGGGAGGCCAACGAGTCGGCAACATATAAGCCCGCTCACATGCAAAAAAGAAAAAGAAAATCACGCGCAGTGCTTTTGCTTAAACTGGCCAAACTCTCCCAATATACGGCTTTCTCGCGTACATAGCGTGTAGCAAAAGTGGCGACCTCACGCGGCAGCAGGCAAACGCGGTGCTCGGACGTTTGTGGAACTGCCAGCCGCTATCTCCTGCTTGTTCCCTGTTCTTGGTGTTGCCTTTTTTCTGTTTGTTTTCAATATAATTTATCATTGTTGCGTTTTCTCCGGTTCGCTTCGACGCAGCCGCGGCATCTCTATGCAAAAAAAAAAAAAAAAAGAAATCGCGATTATTTATTGCTACTTTCTTCTCTTTATCGCGTAGCACGAGAAAACGGTCAGAACCATTGATAGAGTAATGAAATAAAGGTGCAATTAACCTCAACAAAAGATTTTTTTTTTTTTTATGTCGCAATTTGGATGGATAGAATGGCAAAAGTGTTGCTGTTATTGTTTCCTAGCTGTTCGAGAGGTCGAATATAAACAGAAGAAAAGGAAGGTGTTCTCGTCCTGTCGTTTTACCTTTTTAAGTTTACCCCGTCTTCTGTTGGGCGCCCGTGCTTTAGCAAACGGCTCTGTGATCGTCGAACAGTGTCCGTGCTCGCTCGTGCTCGGACAGGGAACCGCGCGCGAGTCAAGCGCGGCAGCGAGCCTGGCGGAAAACTGGGTCCCGAGCCCCGCCCACCACTAATTCGTCTTGGGCTCCGACGTGGCGTCGTCTCTCTCACCGGCAGTTCTTCACTTATTGCTCGCCCCGATGGCTCCCGGTCAAATTGCCAGAGTTCTTTCTTTTTGTTACGAGCGGTGGTTTCCTATCTTTGGCAGCCTTATGATTGTGTCGTTTTGAAGGAATTGGTTCCGATGGCTCGGTGGATGTTCGATCGTTTTTCTACTGCGGGAATCTTCCCGCGCTGTAATTGCCTGATCGCATTCTCTACGCCTGGTTCTTAATTGAGGCGTATTGGTGCTGCTTTTTACGTCTCAGGAAGAAGGCGCTTATTATTTTTGTCTTTACTCGGGTTTGCGTGTCTCTGTTACGTGAAAAAGAAACGAGGTTTTTTTTCCCCGAAGCAGCTCAGGCGGGAGACGCGTCGGTGAAAAACACGTGATGAGGATCGAGCACCCGACGATGTTTGGGTGTTTCTGGAGTTTCGGTTAAAGGTATATGCTGAACCGAAATTATGATTTCAGAAAACAACGCGGAAGCGCTAGGCGCTACAAACTCGAAAGCATCACTAATAAAGCGATATCTCGAACGGATGGTCGTATTTTTGTGAAAGAGCGCGCCAGAACAAGGCCAAAAAAGCCCGTGACGTCGCAATTCTCGTTTCCTCCTCTTCTCGCTTTGACTCCGCGAGGACGCGAAGAGGGAAGGAAGCAAGGCCGTTTCCCCTAAGGCCTTAGTTTCACCACCTCCTCAACAATTCTGCAGGAAACGTGACGTCGCGATTCTCACTCAATCGCATCCTTAATTTACAAAAATACGGCCATCTGTTCGAGATATCGCTTTAGGAGTGGTGTTTTGGAGTTTGTGACGCCCCGTTGAACACTCCTTATTTTGTAGAATCAAAATTTCGGTTCAGCATTCCTTGAAAGGGACACTCCGGCGTTTTCTTCATTGTCCCTGATTTGTCTGAAAATCTGTTGAACGATCAGGCTAAAATAAATTTTTTCGCCTAGTTATTGAGGTTACAATTTTAGCAGTGTTGGACAAAATACTCGATAAAAGTATTTAAGTTAAGTTACTAAATACCTGCTTCATAAAGTATTTAAAATACTACTCAAGTTACTTTCACTGTAAAGTATCTTGAGTAGAGTACAAATACTTAGAAATGTATTTCAGTTACTTTTGAAGATACTTCCGCATTGCTTAATTTGTATCGACGTCATTGACAACGACAATTATGCAGCTACGCAAATCTGGGTTACCAGAATGGTTTATTAGCACGCAACAACACAAAACGGGGATAAAACAAGTATCGTAGGGCTATTTTATGCAGTCGGACTATAAAGAGCAAAATATTGTCACGAATGATAAATGATGAGGCGGCGAATAACTAAAGAAACTAAACGTTTAAGAGGGCGAACTTGTTCCCGAAACAAAATAGAGAAAGGCTAGCGTCGCAGGCGTCGATGTCAGCGAAACAGCAGGATCGACCGCTGGGGCGAGACTGACTCCGGACCGCCACTCGGAGCACCTTTTGTACCCGCCTGGGTTTCTGGAACATTCGGCGTAGAAAGTTCGTCGCGTAGAATATTCGTAACTCGATCAGACGACAAAATTCTCGGACTTACCAGAATGTCAAGTTGAAGGAATAAATAAAAGAGAAGTCGGCTTTCCGGTATCGAACCCGGAGCCTCCGCGCGAGAGTGTCCGCGCGAGAGCCAAGCGCGGGAACCATTCGGCCATGCACTCGCTGGGCAACGCGCGTGGCAATATCACTGATAGATGTTACAAAACATTTCTGGTACAACAAGAAAGAGGTCGCTTTAACTATTGGGGAGGAGATCAGACCGTGGCGCCCCAAGCGATTAACTTTAGAACTAGATGAATGGGGACAACAAATACAATGGCTCAGCACTCGGCTGACTTAACCGAACGCGGCGTCAGCGTTCGGCTGGAGTTCGTGTTCTCCGGTGAGGGGAAAGAGGGGCCTTTTGTTACCACTCGGGCCTGCATGAACAATGCAGCATGCACAGTGCCCAGCTCAGCACAAAAGACCAAATGGGTCAAGTTCGCATCCCCTGTCGACTGCTTTCGGGGAAGATCCGACACTTAAAGGGGCGGTGCAACGATTTTATGATTAAAAGAATTTGCATCTTGTCATTTTTAAGTTGTTTATCATGTCCCGGAGGATAGAGAAAACACCTCCTTCATTAAAAATGTCGCGATTCCGCTGCACCATTGAAAAGCAAAAGTCGAGCTTTTTCGCCCACCTGCAGCCCCAAGTGGCAGCCGAAGGAACTACGGCGAAAAGATTACGTGACCTCACTCGCCTCTAAGCTGCAGCATAACGCCCGCTAATGTCAGCAGAGAGAGGGAGAGGAAGGGTCCTTTGAGAGAGCACACGGGAAGCTACACGGCACTCCGAATGACGTCACTGGGAGTGCGACCAGGTGTGACCCTGAAGACTGGGAGTGAGTTGAGGGGTGCCCGAAATGCCAATATTTATCTTTTTTTTTTTTACGTAACAACTAGGACACGCAGGCGAAATCGGTTTTCTGTTCTGAAATTCAGAAGTGTCAGAGGGCAACTTCCACAAATCTTTGACCGAAGTCCGGAAATCGTTGCACCGCCCCTTTAACTTCACTTTACTAATTGTTTTTATTTTTTCATTACTGTGCCTTGCGCTCTATTAAAAAAGATGACACGAACATGCCCACAATGCCTGTGGGCATGTGCACAGGCCTTGTGTTGGGTAAACACCGAGGTGTGGGGGTGACAAACGGGTCAGAGCGCTTCGCCAATAGTGACATCGCTTAATATCACATCCTGCGGCGCACCTTAGACTCATCGTTCAACTACAACCTATAAACGAACTTGGGGCACGGATATGAGTGAATGAATAACAAAGAGAACCCATATAATAGCCACGGCAGTGGTCGCACCTTCTTCAAGTAGGTTGCGTTCAGAAAAGCACTCAACGTCGGGGGACACTTTGTTGGCATTTTGAGAGTCATCCAGCTCCTAGATCGTTTCCTGTACTGTTCTCTGCTTATCAATGTTCGCTTACAGACAGTGTTCGCGAGAGCAATAAGTGCCGGACTGACAACACAAAAAAAACGACGTTTTGCTTTAGCAGGGTCAAATATACAAAAAGCGAAACAAAAATGTCTTCTTTTTTGTGTGTCCACTTCTCATTTTCTTCTATTTGTTATTTTCTTGACACTCAAGTCTGCATTTTTCTCGTTCGTCGTTTTCCGGTCTGCTTGCGCCTCAGGGTCAGGGTGGCATCTTTACTTCCGTAAAACCACACCTTTTGTTTGAGGATTTTTCCATGAAAACTCTAGGAAACAAAAAGCCGCCTTTGGGAAGGCGAGGGGAGAACCTTCATTGTACGAACTTTGGGCTGAAATATGAGTCACAGTCGGCAAAAAAGCGATATTTTTACGAGCTCAGTTAAAGTCACCGTAGCTAATCGGAGCTAGCAATAGGATTCGGTTGCTCGAAAGAATGCTCACGTTTGCTCGTGTCACGCCCACGCCACTTCCTACCGAAAAACTCGGAAAATGGCGGAATGTCAAAAATGTATTTAAGATAATGAGTACAAGATACTCGGAATTGTAATTAAAATAGAGTATTAAATACTTTACATTAAAGGTATTTGCAAGATACCAAGATACTCCAAAAAGTATTTAAGATACAGTATCTTGAGTAGAGTATTTGAGATAGGCACAAGTCTGAATTTTAGTAATCACTAGGGCTGGGCAATTGATCGATTAACCTACCGATTAATCGATTAATGCTTTAATCGCGATTAATTTGTTTAACCGGTTAATCGGTAAAAGTTTGACGAACCAAAATTAAATAAAAATGAAATGCTTTCACTATGCAGACATGGACGAGCACACCTACATGGAGGGAAAAATTTAGGTCAAGTATTAACTTAAAATAAACTGTAAGGGGGAGATTTGTAACTTCAGACATGTGCAGAAGGTTACACATGTCACTGCGAATTCAACGCCGTGCGAGAATCCGTTTAGCGCAGCAGAGACTACTGTGCGCAATCAAAAGAGGTCGCCCTTCTCGGAGAATATCAACGAACATTATTGCCTCATGGAGCTGAAGTAATAATGTATGAGTCTGAGTGTTTTTAACTGTTCTCAACTGTATATTGAAGCTGATTCATAATTAAAATTATTGCGTCGTTTAACACATATTCAGCAAAAAAAAAAAAATAGATGCAATTTTTATTTTTAATCAATATTATTATGCATGGAAATGAACGAGACCGAGTAATCGATTAATTAATCGATTAAAGGGTGGCGATTAATCGGGTTAAAACTTTTAATTGACGCCCAGCCCTAGTAATCACCGTGTTTTTCTGAAAGGCTCTACTGGCAACAATGAAAAGGTGACGTCAGGGGAGGACAGGGTTCCCTCTTTGGGGTGTATACTTTGTTCCCAACTGATTACAACAGTTTCATTGTGTCAAATTAATTTCTTTCGATGGGCCAGCGGAACAAAGATTACACCACAGACAGAAAACACCATTTACACTGTTTTAGGGGCATTCATACGAGGGAGAAATCCCGGGGATTTCTCTACGGCACGCGCATCCCGCGACGAAAACGTCAGGCTTTGCCATGTGCAAAAGCCTCGCGTTTTCGTCTCGTGATGCGCGCGTGCCGGGGAGAAATCCCCGGGATTTCTCCCTCGTATGAATGCCCCTTTAAGGGGTATTCACACGAGGGAGAAATCCCGGGGATTTCTCCCCGGCACGCGCGCCTCACGAGATGAAAACGCGAGGCTTTTGCAGATCGCAAAGCCTGACGTTTTCGTCGTGGGATGCGCGTGCCGGGGAGAAATCCCCGGGATTTCTCCCTCGTGTGAATACCCCTTTAGGGGCTAGCCATGTCCGTCCGTTCGTCCGTCCATCTGTCTGGCGTCCAGTGCTCGTGCTCCTGCTCGTGAGCTCACGTGCTCGTGTAGGGCAAAAAAAAAAAAGTAAAAACATTAATGAAAAAAATGATGCAAATAAAAAATTAGGAAAAAATGTTTGCGCAGTCGACAGGATTCGAACCTGTGCGGGGAGACCCCAATGGGTTTCTAGTCCATCGCCTTAACCACTCGGCCACGACTGCGGGACTAGTAGGGGGCTCTAAGATGTGGTAGTAACTCAAGAGCTGGGGATGTCATGGATGAAACGTTGCATGTAGCCGCTCAACGTCTATACAGGAGAGGGCGCTGCGGTCAAATGCGTATATAATCGCGTTAAGCTTTGCATGCAATGGCTCAACGTTTATAGGCGAGAGGGCGCTGCGGTCGAATGCTCAAATGCGTATATAACCACGTTCCATACCACACATTCTCTTTCTGACATGGATGAAAACGAACGAAAGGCTCAGCATGCTGCGGCTAAGCGTCTACGCAGACAAGCACCACCAGAGCTTCGCCCCAATCAACATCATTCACCACGTGGAGATGCGGTCAATTGTTTTGTGTGTTTTTTGTGTGTGGTGCAATCTTTGTTCAACTGGCCCATCGAAAGCGATGACCCGTGTCAAATGAATGCTTTGGACGCTCGCTCCTGTACCCGCGCAGCTGCACGATACAAACGCTCGGTATAGTCCATTTTTAAGGCTCATTCATACTGCCCCATTTCCTTACGTTAAGTTAAGTTACGAAATATTCCGTTGAAATCACCGGGACCTGTGTGAGGCTACCAGTTCAAGGAGAAAGCAGGACACGCGACATTCGGGACACGAATGTTTCGGTGACCTATACGTAACGTAACTTAACGTAAGAAAATGGGGCAGTGTGAATGCTTGACCATACAAGCCTGCCTTCCCCTGACGCCACGCCACTGAAAAGCTCGGGTATACTTGAGTGTTGGTTTTGGCATCATTTTCACTCGACGATTTCACAATGACTATTCTGAATTTCGCGATATAAATAGCCTACCCGAAAGGGTAAATGCCGGTGATTCCGAAAAATTGTTTGGGATAGCTAAAAAAAATCGCCGGAGTACGCTTTTAAGCAGCGCACGTACCAAGCTTCTTCATAATTGGGGGGGCCGAGTTTTAAACCGGCCAACCGTAGCCGCGATTCGAACACACGTGGGTGGCTTGCCTATTGAACTAAGGAACCTGCCATTTCTTCTATCACATGCGTAGCATTTTAAGAGTGTATTCAAAGATATATATGCTCCCGGAGCTCGCAGCATTTTATTTTATGACACGTCCAAGATGATCAACTCGACAAGATATCGATCAATTTTCCTCAATATGTTCGCTTATGGAGAAGGAAAACGAAATTCGTAATTTGTTGATATTAATCCCGGTAAGAAAAGTTTCCAAGTTTCTAGGAAAAGGTAGAAGCTTAGCGAAGCTTAGCGAAGCTTAGCGAAGCTTTATAATAAAGCTTCGGTAACATTATAATGGCGTAATGAATTATGCTGAGCTTTTCAGGGCTCAGTGAAATGCGTTTGTCTCTGCGAGAACTGTGCGAAATGGAAATCCTTGAGAAACGCCTTAGCGACAAATCACGGAACCCAATCGATAGGTTGGCGAAACCGTTCGAGCGCTTCGAGCATATAGCGAATTTCCTTTTCTTTCGTCGCGAAGAGTTTCCGTATATGAAAATGATCATCATTATTCGGACGACTAAATACTCGAAATAAATGAACGCATTTATCCGTCGAGGAAAGCGCGCGTTGGATGACCGAATATCTTAATCTCCTTCTCCGTCCTGTTTCGCACTAGGGGTATATTTACCCGAGCGACGTGTGCAGGTCTGGCGTGGTATAATGTCGCGATGGCGCGTTCCTGTGACGTGGCTCGTCGATTATTAATTAAGGCCTCGGTCTCGATTAGCAGTCCAATTTTAAGGAATGAAAACTCCCAGTGTGCCTGGCCGCTCGAAACAAGGGGGAAGTAGGACGCTTCGGAAGAAAGTGAACCATTTGTCCGCGGGTGATCGCCGGGCTGTATTAAAGCTGCGCCCGAAAATGTTCTCCGGTGTTTTGAGTTAGATGAGATCGAATCGAGTCTCTTTTAATTTTTATTTTTAACCTTTTTGAGTGCTACAATTCTTTCACGGTGAGTTTATACCTGTAAAGGGGCCCGTCCTAATTGGAGTTGATCGGTCTTCATTATACCTGGCTCCCGCAGTAATGATCGCCTCCTCGTGGACGTGGTCCGGTCTTGGATCCCGCTCTTCCGCGTCCGAGAAAAAACGGTTCTGGTGACCGGCGTCGTTTGCGCACCCGGCCAACACTTTGTAGCATGCGCGTGCAGTTCCCCGCCAAACTCGCTTTTCGCTTATACGGCGCGCTTCATGTATTGGTAGGTCCCCAGATATTCGAGTGTTTTGTTTGTTCATTGGGAGCCGCCAGAACGCAAAGGGCTTCACGCGCTAATTTTTTCCCGCCGCCAATCGTTTTTAATTTAGTTGTAATTCCGTGGAAACTATATTTTTTTCCCAACATCAGAATTTAACGTGACGGCCGTCACGAAAACAACGGTCTCTATACAAGCTGAGACGTCAGTTGAACCGAGCATGTTTCCAAGTGTCCTTGTTTGTTTTCCGTGTGCCAGACATGAACTGTTAGCCCAGCGCTTCCTCTGCCCCGTTGCACACCTCCTTCGTAGCGTATACACCAACGACGTATGCTGCGTACAGTCGTGGCGCAGACGCAGAGACAGCCCGCACGTCGTGGCGGTGGGCTGGTGCTGGCAGTGTGGCGGCATTGCGGCAGCGCCGCATCCCGCTATCCTCGAGGGATTGAGACCCCACACGTTTCGCTTCCTGTCACGGAGGTTCGTGCACCCTGTGGCCGGCCTGCACGCGCCGCCGCCGTGCCAGGGCGCGCTGGCCTCCGCTGTCGTCCGGTGGCCGTTGTCGTCCGGCGGCCGTTGTCATCCCAGAGCGGGCCTCAAACGACCCTTTGTCTCCGGCCGGGGGTCGTTAGTCCCGTCCGCTCGCTCTCGCCGCTTCGAGGCGCCCCGAGGGTCCGGGGACACCCGGCGACGGCCAGCGGAGCGGTACGGCCCGAGTCAAAGCCGAGGCGACGACAGTCCACGAGAAAAAGAGAACACTCCGAAGGAAGACGGAAGACTTCGTTATTCTCTCTGTCTCTCTCTCTTTTTTTTTTTTTTTATTGTTCCTACGCCAGATCTCGAACGGGCTTCAAAATGTCGGTGAAAAGAAGAGGCGGGGGAACGGACACTTGCGGACTGCGCCACGTCGGCCTGTTCTCCGTGGACATTTCGGCGTCCCGTCAGGCGTTGCAGCAAATGGACCTCGAAGGCGACGTCCAGGCGTTGGGACGCGCGGATGGGGCGGTTTCTTCCGCGCCGATTAAAGGAACGAAAGAGGATGAGGAGGAGGCACTCGAGGCTTCTCGGTCAGAGCAGCGTCCAACATTAACCTGGCAGAAAAACAACAACTACAAAGGTAAACACTCACGCTATTTGTAAGGTGAAACTCGGCGACAGCTGAGGTGTGACGTCGGAGCCGCTGAGGTGTCATTTTGGAGCAGGTGGTCCGAATGAAAGGTAAAGGTGCGAGTGCGCAACATAGAGTCCGCATAGGCCGTTTTGTATTAAACCGAGTAATACACCGGACGAAAATTCCATAGCGTTTTGCAACTAATGAGGCTGTATTAAGTAGAGAACATCTCGTGAACCTGCTAAACAATTTTATTGGACACAAACTAGAACTTCCTCGTGGCAGTTCTAGTTTGTGTCCAAGTTTGAAATTCAGGGAATGACGAAACTGCATGTGCATGCGTGAACCGTTCCCTGTCGTAGGTGTGGCTGCCTGAACGTCTTAGGCAGTGGTATTGGAAATAAACTAACACCGCTTTGTGGTCACTGAAAAACACTTCCAAAATCGCGCACTCAAGTTTCAAGCGTTCTAGCTCCACATAACTTCACGTCCGTGGTTTCGCCGGTTTAACACTTACCTAGCTTTACTGGTTTTATCGCCCGAGAACCCTTGTCGCATAATTCGCGAAAACGCTTTGTCTTTATTTCCATTATCGGCAGTCTCATGTTTATATTTCTATGAAAAAAAAAAGTGAGTGCGCAGGCGAGCTGGTGGAAGTTGATCATGATGTAGAATACCCGAGACTGTGGTAAAAGCTGGGAAACTTGGTGGAAGAAAAAAATTACACCATCTTCCCGAGGGGAACCATGGGGTGATGCGGAGCATCGTGTTGGTTCCGAGGAAAGAGTCAGTTGCGTGCTGACGTCGAGAGATGGCGCCACCGACTGCCCTAGCGTTACCCCCTACGCGAGCCTTCGTCGCGGCTCGCGACAGAGAAACTTGGAACGCTCGCCGCTCGCCGTTTATTTTTTTTCACACTTGAAGGAGAGGAGACTAGAGGAGGAGAGTTGTGCGTGCGCGCGCGGTGTGAGGAGAAGCGAACGCACGCGCAGTGCACGCAGCTGGTAGAGAGAGAGAGCGGAGAGAGTAACGCGCAGCTGTTGGAGAGAGGGAAGGAGGAGAGTTGCGCGTGCGTAGTTCGAGTGCCGACTACAACGCCGACGCCGCGGGACATAGACCCGAGCAAGAGATGCTCCGCATCTAAAAGACAGGGGAAAAGAACGTCTACGTGCTGTCATGATGTCACGTAACGTCACAGTGTCGGGTGACGTCATGACATCACATGACTCATGGTTCCACCTGAAGTCATTAAGTCTCGTGGCGTCACTGTGCAAGGTGACTCGCCATGACAGCTGAGGCCAGGTAACAGGTGATGCGCGGCGTGACGTCAGAGTTGTGTCGAGCGGCGTGACGCCAATCTGGAATCTTTTGGCGGAGTGCCGAAAACGACCCGCGTCGATATGGAGCGCGGTTGACGGCGCGAAACCCGCCAAGTGTCCCACTAACTGCTCCCGCAGTAAAACAGAAGTGGTGGCAAGGTCAGCATAAAATACGGCATGAGGACAGGAGCAAAGGAGGAGGAGGGTGCCCTTAATGGCAGGTACAACTTTGAAGTATGTGCTTGGATCCGGTAGCCGCACAGGTCTCCCGCCCTCGGAGCGCGTGGCCGAGACGGTGGCCGGTGGGGGCGCGGCGCGTTGTCCCAACTGACGTAGCTTCCCTTCCCTCGAAGCGACATTAAATTGCCCACGAGCAGCATATCACAGCCACGCGCTCCGAGTGGGTCTTTCGCATTGCTGAAGACTGTACCTCCGACAATGTAGTTGGCGTGTATGCGTCAATGTGAGGAAGTATAAGCGCGCAGGCGTCCAGACATTTGCGCTATCGCTTTGATGGTTCGAGTAAATCGAATTCGGACCCGTCGTGGTCGGCACAGGAATCATCGGGAGTGTACATTGTGGAAAATGTATACCGTAAAATAGTGAATTGTTGGGCTAGTTGGTGCTCGAACCACATTGTGAAAACTGCCGGAATACACGGGACAAGCGCTAATATGCAACGTTTTCTTTTTCCACTTCTTCCCATTCTTCGTCTACGATATTTTACCCCGGTATGTAGAGTACGAGAGTATTGCAACATTTAGTTGCAGCGCCTGTCCCGTATGTTTCTCTTTGATGTGCCCCGTCTGTTCGGGCTGCTTTCATTATGTCGTACCGTGGGGAGCTTTTAGTCGTGTGCACTTGGGTTCGCCGCCCCGACATATCTAGCCGACGCGAAGGGGCACAGCCCGCTCAGATCGCCACTGGTTTTGTGACTGCCGGCAGAAATGACCGTTTAGATGGATCGAAAAAGGAATGATGACAGGTTTCGGTGGCGTTCGTCGGTGCATAACATAAGCTCGCCATGTGATCTGTAACTGTCACATAACATGGAATTTACTGCAGATCGAACCCTCGCACCTCGGACATTCGCGGTACTCTCCGAAAACTGCCGGGTGTACGAGTGCGGGGAGGGATTAAAGTGCGGCTTTCCCGGCCAGCAAATCGGAGCGCTGTACGAAGACGGTTCAACGAGCGGTAGCTAAACGAACCACCCCGTTGTTTACGAAGCTGCGCAGGCCAGCGCGGAACCATATGGGCTGGATACTGATAACGTCTGTCGAGAAACAGCTGTGTTTCTTTTTGTTATCACTATTATCAGTTATAAGCGTGACGGATATCGGCGTCATGGAACTTTCAATTCTCGTGCTCAATAGCCGTCTTTGTTCATCATTTATTAGGTGCTTCAACGTTTACTCGCTATATGTAGGTACGACAAAAGTAATAATCGGAATGGAGAGCGGACTGATAAGGATAATATAAATAGTGGGAAGAACTCAAAACACAAGGACGGACAAGACGATTTCCCAACTGGCGGCAGACGGTTGCGTTTTGTGTTCTTCTTCCGATATGCAAGGCGACACTGCTGTTATTACATCGAGCTATTTTATGCTCGCTACACGAACTTCGAGTGTCTAGTTGTCGAAATACGTAGATCTCGTTTTTTAGGGGATTTTTTTTTTTTTTTTTGTCACGTTCCGCTTTTTTTTGGCGCCTTCAAAATGTGCAGTGGTGTGAAACATGAATTGAAACAAACTTGCACCGTGACCGGCCGCGCGGAGGCTGCGTGGTTTTTGAAGTGGCGTAGGTTTTCAGCTACCCGAACAAGTTGCATTCCCCGAATACCCCGACTTTAGTCCTCACAGTATGCTATTCATTGTCTCGTAATTCAAAATAGCAATTGAGGAAACTGTGAATGAAGATGATGCCGAAACCAGCATTCAAATTTCCGCGCGCTCTCCAGTGGTGTGACGTCACAAATGGTACAGATTTTCAGGTCGCGCAGGTAGTCTTAAACAGAGTATGTCGAGCGTTTTTTTTTTTTTTTTTTTGTACTTCTCAGTCACTGAGCTTCTTTTCCCACAATCGAACGTCTTGTAATCAGTTGGGAACGTAGTTTACTGCTCACTTTGTACAATTCCTGTCATCACACTTCAGTGTTGCCAGTAGGGGCTCTTGGTTTGAGAAACTCGACAAGAACAAAGTGCAAAAATTCAATAACTTTACGATTTTTTTTTTCTTTTCACGCAGTACTTGGCGGACTGGTAGGGCCGTGTCTATCGGTGCACTGAGCCAATTTCGAGGTAAATCAGTCGCCATAAAAATATCGCCAGAGTACCTCAATAAAGATGATGATCGCCATCCAGAGTAAGCGTTCCGATTTCATATCTTGAAAAGTTGCTGTTCGAAGAATCAAAATGGATCCGGAATGTTTGGTCGTTGCCCGACGAGGATTGTGGGTGAAAACGGCACCCGGAAAGCGAGAGGACGGACAAGGGCGTCGGGACTCGCGCTGGAGGGGAAGAGGGCGATACCACTCGTCCGAGTTGCTTTCCTGGAAACGTCTGAGTGGCCACCAGAGTCGCTCGTCGTGTCCGCCCTGTCCAGCCTCCCGCGTCGCGGCACGCACGACCTCCGTTTCAGTTTTCGGCCATCGTCAGCCACGGCACGACTGTCCGACAGCTTCCGACGGCTGTCGCAGCACCGCAGAAAATTCCAATCCGTTGCCGCTCGAGTCTGCCGATGAAGGATGCCTTCTTCGTTTGTTCTTTTTTTCATTACTATTCATCGAACTGCGACCGCACGTTCACGGGGAGTCAACGCAGAGGGGTTTCGTTCGCTTAGCGAAAGCTCCCCAGTCGGACACTTGCGTAAGTTAATTTGGGTGTATATATACCTCCCGAAGAGGACTTACAGCGCAGGTGCACCACTTCTAAAGTTACGACGAAATGATGCGCACTTCGAACGAAACAGCGTAGCTGTTCTAGGCGGCTTGCGGCGTTTGAGGTGGGTTTGAACTTAGAAGACTACTGTCGTGATTCGCGCGTTGGAGGTTGCACTGAAGTAGACGAAGCGGCCTGCCCCAGTAATCCTGCATGCTTCTTAAAAAGAAAAAAAGATAGTTCGCTGGAGTCGCGAATATTGCGACTCCAGCGAACTATAGATGGCGCGCTGCTCAGGCAAATGGCGGACGGAATGGAGGTCGTTTTCGTCGTTCAGCACGCGGACCACCACAAATTCCTGCACTGCAGCGTAAAATCAGTGTTACACTTGAAAGCAAAGCGAGTTTTCGACGGTAGAAACCTTCTTCTAGTCAGTGCGTAGGAATGACACGGCGGAATCATAAAAATAATTACCGGAAACGATGTTTGTTTCTATGCTACCTACGAGAACCAAGCAGCGATAGCTGACGACGGAGTCGAAACGACCTCCTCTCGCGAGGTTCTCGGCGCTGCCGCTACGCGGCGTCGATTTCGCTGTTGTCGCGAATACTTGGGACAACTTTTCTTGGTAATGAAACCAAACAAAGCTATGGGTACCCGTACGCTCGTGCACATTAAGCGGAGATCACAGCTCCGCTCGAGCTGTCTTCATTTCTTCTGAAATGCCAGAAAACGTCCCCGAGTATAGACGCTTTAAACATGCGCCCAACACGCGCTAGAGTGAGCCGCCATTGCCGACCTTCTCCTGTCTTACCGAGATTCCTAGCCACTGAAGCGGGCGTTGACGAGCCTCCACAAAGGCGTATGCTGGGGAGAAGGACGCAGTAGCAGCTAAAGTGGCAATAACCTGTCCTGCTGTGGTAATGATGATGTGAAGCGAACGGAATAAGAGGAAACAAAAACTGAAGGTCGGTTATGGCGGCGCCCATGCACAGCTGCCTGAAAGCGTCTATATCCCAACTTCTTGATCGACAGCTTGCGCTTCTGTTCCTGTTTTGCGGAATTACACACCGCATGCCACGTCTGTGTGCCTTGATATCTATGGTGCCCGATATCACATCTGCTCGGCTATAGTGCATTACGACCCCGAAATCCTGGGCATCTTGACAGGACAACTTATACAAAACGTTTAGAAGTTGGGAGTTTGGATGCTGCTGGCACTTTACGGAGAATTTACTTAAAAATGCTGGGGGCACTTTTTGTGGGCCTGTCACGATTCAAAGGAGGAAAAAAAAAGTAGGGATAAAACACCCGAGTGCATTTTATGGACGACAGGGCCCATCCGTGCTCACCGCGCACTGAGCGCTTCGGGGAGTGCGTAAGACATAAAGATGATAATGATTATTATACCGATAATGATGGCGATGATGATAGGTCACGGCGACGACGACAACAACGGTGTCGTTCCGTCGAGAATGTCTTCTCCGAGCCCATTGCTGTCCCCCGACGAACATTTCTGAGAAACGCCCTCCACTGTTCGAGCACACGCGGAAAACGCAGTGAAAATGGAGACTGGCTACGGCCCACCGGACCAGCTCGCCGCCTGCCTATGCTGCGCCAGGCGAGCCTGATGGAGCCGTCATTTTGGGGCTCTTTTCGCGTTTTTGTTTTTCATTTTGTTTCGTGTAGCTCGAAACTGATGGTTGGAAGAAAGAACAAAACAAAAAGAGAAGAAACAAAGGGGGCGCAACAAAGTCACTCCAGAAGGAAACTGTGGTTTTAGCCTAGAAACGGTCTTAAAATACACAAAACGCAAGTGGGTCACACGAGCGACGCAGCTCTCTGCTCGTGGCATGACGGCGCAGAAAGAGGTGGTGCCTAGCTTCTTTTCTTTTTTTTCTAGATTGTGCGCGTTGTTGTTGTTTTCGTCCAAAGACTAAACAACTGAAGGTCTCTTGTCCCGCCGATGATCGTACGAAGAGAGGCGACGCCGCTGAGATGGGCAGCCCCCAGAAGGCAAACGGGAATAAAAATTATAAAGAAACATTAAATATGGTTTGCGCAGGATCAGGGTATTTCGTAATAATAATCGTAATTATAATAATAATAAATGACGTCTTCACAGGGCCTGCCAGCTATTCACGCTTTAAAACAATTGCCCCACCTTTCTCCACGGGGGGAAGGAACCCGGACCTGAGCTATTTACTTGCTCCGAACCTCGCATCGAAAAGCGTGGTTCTGATTGCTCTCCAATCGTCCTTGCTGTAGGTATAGTTGATTGCTGCGCGGGCCAGCTTCTGCCCAATAGGCTGCAGCTCGGACAGATACATCAGCCAGAGCGATAGCCTGCCAGATCAAAAGTCCCCGCCGACCTTATAGAGACCGTTTTCGTGGGACGGTTGCCACGTTGCAATACGACGTATATCTGGGTTGGGCGATAAAATCTCATTAGTTTAAGCATAGTCGAGAACAAAGTGGAACTATTGGCACGAACCCCTTGAATTCGAGCGCCTTACAATCGACAAATAAAGTGATCTGCTGCTTCTTTCCAACTCAGCTTCGTTAGAATTCAACGTGTCGTCAGCCAGGAGAGAAACGGTCTATCTGAGGCTGGCCAATTTGCGACTGCAGTTGATTCTCCGATGCACGTTCGGTTAGTTCCTCCGAACACTGGCGGGGGAGGGATTGGACTACGAAAACCTGCTTGTCTCGAGAAAGGGAGTTCGGTTTCGGGTGTCGGCAGCCTTTCTTTGAAGTTTCAACCGACTTTGTATGCGGATGCCCGCTGCTTGTGAACGGATCCGCGGGGTGGTTCTCATTTCGTCATAAACATCGGTGTTTCGAGACTAGTCTTCCGTTTTCGAGGTTGAGGTTTTTTTTAGAGCCCAGCTCTAAAGGCTGAACTCCATGGGACGAATTATGTGACGAATAACTGGCGAACGCCGCCCGGCGGCTTTTGCTCTGCGCGTGGAATCAACACAGTGGCTGCTACGTCGCGCGCAAAGCGAGCGTGCCGTCGGGCGGCGTTCGCCAGTTATTCGTCACATAATTCGTCCCATGGAGTTCAGCCTTTAGGCGCCCGTTTCCGGGTTGAGCGGCGTCGGCGTAACCGCGCGTGTTGCATTATGGGACGTCACAGTTTCCCCGCTAAATTGAGCGGGGAAATTGACGTCACGTGTCCTCAACACCAATTCAATTTCCCGTTAGGAGGTGGGAGGTGGAGGAGGGGGGCATATTCTCCTCTCTGTACTCTCCCCTCCTCCTCCTCAAGAGCTGCGCTCTAATTTCGCGTTACAGAGATTTGCAAACGTCTTTCATTTTTTTTTTTGTTCACTGGCGCGTGAACGAGGAAGGAGACGATTTGTGAATCAGCCGCTCGTCTGAGAATGGGAAAATTTGCAATGCCCTACCTGACGACCGTGGTCAGCAGATACGTATCATTTATTAATGCTAAAGCCTTAACTATCCCATCGGGCGGAGCCGGCAGCATCTTAACCGCGAAAAAACTTTAAAGAAATGCCTATTGTCCCATTGACTGAGCGAAACGGCTCCTAAATAGCCATTGGCGGCCGCTTCACGAGATCGCGCGCTCGGCCGCCGCTCTCGTGTCAGGCTTTGCCAGAGGGGGAGCGGGGCGGGGGGAGGGGGGGGGGGGGGGGGGGTGGGGGCTGCGGCCGCTTTAGCTGCTCTCGGCACCGAGGAACATGGCGGCGCCTGAGGCATTTATATCGTCGGCGGCCTCAACCTCGGCGCTAGCGAAACACGACCATCCAGTACACTGCGGACGAACTAAGGGAGCGGAAGAACGACACGCATGCTTTCGCGTTCACAACTCATAAGAAGTGCTTAGGCGTCCACGGAATTTTGTTTCGATAGTTCGATCATCTGCAACTATAGAACGCGAAAACTCCCGGATGTCTGTAGCAGCTCTCGAGTGGAAAATTCCGGTGCACTGGATGGCGATTATTTTTCGCTGGCCTTACGAGTATACTGGAACTCGGATGAGCAGAAATGTGCGGCCAGAAGACGGACACCGATACCATTTACAAACGCAGTGGTCACGTATTGCTTTTCCCCGTAAAGCTTGGCCCACCCTAAAAGTAGAAGAAATGTAGACAACCCTGGATGGTCTCTACCTTTATCTCGTAGTATTTTACGCTATTTACGCCGTGTTCTTTTACGTTGACATTCTTGGAATATTTATAATCCGGAAACTCGCGCAACATCAGCTCATTTCCCAATCTGGCCAGTGATAGTATGAATTGGACAGATATTGGTATCGTTCCGTATCCGAAGTTAGCTGCGGCACTGCACTTTCCAAAATTATTCTGCTCCTCGAAGGAGTTATAATCACCGGGAAGCAAACGGATGACCTTTCCTCCTTCTGGTCGTTCCTACAAGAAATTTGGCTCCACATTTCTCTCGCTCCACGGTGAAACACAAAATAGTTGGCGCTTGTTTATGTCTACATGGGGCTTCACCCGCACAAGTCATCGTTAAAAAAAAAAATCAAAAAAAAAATCGCTCGTGTTAGCTAAACGTGTTATACGCTCTCTCTGTCAAAAATGCCTTCGCGTCTACTTCAACGTAGAACAATCGGCAACCAATCACTTTGAACTGCGGAGTGCGCTCAACAAATAACAATGCCTTAATTAAAAAAAAAAAAAAAATCGCTTAAAAAGACGAGGTGCGCGATAACATTGAGCTCAGCGAAATGTCACGCTCCCTGTCTGTCTTCGTGCGTTCGAGCCCGTGACCACTTTTGGGGGGTTTTGCCGTTCGCTCGGCGTGTTTCAAAGTCCGCGGTGATTGGCTATTGGCGTGCTTTGTGGCGAAGTACGGACGCGATAGTCGTCTAGCGTAGAGGTACCGGCATTTCTCTCGAGGAGCGAAGCCGCGTGTCCTATTTCTGTTTTCTTGCGCGGGTCCGTCGCCGACGTGTGCGCAGCCCGTCGAGCGGGGGTCAGCGTGGCGTGAGCGATGGAGATGCCCGTTTCCTAACACTGACCGAGACTCCGCTGTCGAGTTGACGGACATTCGCGACGAATCGCGCGGCCGCGGCTTCAACAAAGTCCCAGATAATGCAACAAATAACGCGCGAGGAAAAAAAAAATGAAAATATAACAGACAGGTAAAAAAAAGAAGAAAAAGGGTGCATCTGTGGGTAGGAGGCTTGGCGTTCGCGAGAGAACGCCCGCGTCTCTGCGTCGTGACGGGGTCTGTCGGAACTCCTCGCGTTTCTTTCGCCGTGGATCGGTCGAGGTGGGCGGCTCTTTCTTTTTTTTTTTCTTTTCCCGCCGAGCCGGGCGGTGGATTGATGCCGCCGAGCGAGATTCGTGGCGGATCTGGGCCGGCTGATTCGCCCACTCTCAGGCGAGCCCACAATGTATATCCCGTGGCGAGTCTCTCAAAACGCGAGCTCTTCGCTCGAAATATATACGGCGCTGTGGCAGCCGGGAGCGTATTTATGAAGGAACTCCGAATTACAGAGAATGGCGCGACGAGCTTCGCCAGGAGATGCGAAAAGCGGTTGCGCTGTCTCCACTCAAAATATTGATTTCTTTTTTTTTTTCTTTTTTTATGGCGTTGTTATTTAGAGAGTTGCGGCGCCGACCCGGCTGGTTGTGGTGGCAGCATCTGGGTAGTCAACGGTGTGGGTAGGGGGGGGGGGGGGGGGAACTTGGTTAGACTTGGCTTTGGTGCGTAGGGCTGGAACATTGCCCGGTTGAATTGAGCTGACTTGTGACAGGCCATCACCTTGCCTCCTCGAGAGAACGGGACGAAGACGGTGAAGTGTTTTGATTGAGTTTCCACAAGTTTAATGTAGTCTACGCAGGTAAGATCTCGGCATTGTAGACGTTTTCGTATACCCTTCACATGCCTCGGAGTAATAGCGTATACCTTGCAGTGATAACCTAATCGGAGCACCGGCACCACGGTTGGAGCCGGTCCTCTTGTCTTAGACAAAGTAGTCGTGAGCGTAAGCTTGACGATGAGCCATAGTACAAAGCCCTCGCGATTCACTCTCGCCGCAATCGACTGATTTTTTTTTTTTTTTCCGGTAAAACGTTCCTTTTACATCGACTCGGGTCAATATAACGCCTTTCTTTTATTTGCGAGTAACGACTAAGGTGTTTCGTTATTTTTCTTCGGTAACACCTAACACTGTAGATAACGCGCATGTAAACAGTGACTGATTGGTGTATTTTTATTATATCCAAACGAGCCGGAATGTGTTCGGCTCTTTTGTTAGTTCGTTCATTGTTCCGAAGCTGTTCCCAGACCTGTGGGATGTCCATCCCCGAACCCTGGCCAATCTTTTGGGCTACACATTTTACCCGATTGTTTACCAGGAACGTATGGCACGTCCGCGGAACGCGTGAAAGATTTTTGACAATGTTGGAAATGACTGCCTCAAATAAAGCTCACAAACTGCGCGAAACCGGCAGCGTATAGCAGTGAACCAGTGGTGTTGGGGTAATTACAGGAAAAAGGGAATATAGAGACAGCTAAACTTCCTGCGGGACCAAGTGGATGTGGCCAATATTTCCAGGGACTCATGAGCTAGGCATCAAATTCGATTCGGTTGGAAGCTCGCTACGAAGATGATAGAATCTATACCGCGTCCCCGCGAGCAATGCGACCGTCGTTTCGATGATCCCAGTCCAGCCAGCTCGTCGTGCGAAGGCGTATCAAAGACGATCGGAGCTCGCCTTCTCACCAGAGGACGGGGAGCGCCTTCTATCTGGAACGGCCGACGGTCGCTTTAAGTCCGGGCCCGTCTCGATAGCGGGGTTCGGTCGCAGCCCGGCGTGGCCTCTGCTCGTTCACGCTCACGCGCCCTTCGGGACCGACTCCAATCGTCGTGGCACAGGACGCGCGACCGCCGGCGTCGGTGCTTCGGCTGCCACGCTTCGGCGACGCTGACCCCCTTGCGCGCTCTGCCATCTCCGCACGGTGCGCCCGCCGCTAGCCGCTGCGGACCGAGCGGCGCAGTTCGGGGCAGGGGTTTCCCAGGAATTGAAATCGGGGGGGTGTCTAAATTTTTTTAGGGGGGTTAAAGGGGGGGGGGGGGGGCATTGCGAATATAGGAGTCGTTGTGAATTCAGGGGGTGCCTTCGGAAAAACGAGGGGGGGTCTAAACCCCCCTAGGGGGGGGTCTGGGGAAATCCCTGGTTCGGGGCCCGCCGTCCTTCCCTCCACCGGGACACGTGCGCGTCAAAACTGTCCGCCTTGAGCCAGGAGCTCGCACTTGGGGCTCTGCATGCAGATTACTCGATGACAGTAACAGTGCGCGATGAGAAGGGGGTTTTGCGCCGTAAAGTCCGTAATCATCGTCATTGAAGTGTCGCTGCAGGTAGCTTTGCTTGCAGTTAAGAGCTCCTAGCCGAGAGACACCGTTCGTGCAGATGTTTCGGAGCAGAGGACAATCATCGTTCTATGAAGCGACTCGATGTCACTATCCTATAAGACGGACGTGTACATAGTCAGACGCGCTGTTTACAAACAAGTCGATATTTGCCCTCACCAGGTGTGGTCAGAGGCGCAGTTGCCGCACGGGGTGTGGGCACTGCGCCTAGCGCAGAAACCAGCCGCAGCGACGTGACTTGGCACGTTTCGTAGAGCTGGTGACACCAAGGGCTCCGGGAGTTTGGACGTTGGGTTCTGGCCGAGCTGCTTCTGTACGGGCCGTGTCACCGGCCGGCACTTGTCCTACATTTCGTGCCGTTTTGGCCACGACCCCGCTTCCCCTTGCGACACTGGGAACGTCTCACCTGACTACTCAGCTCCCGAGGATCACGTGACGAATGCCATTGGATGGCGTTCGCTGCGGCTTAGTTGGAAGGAGAAACGCTATTTCACGTAGCGAGAGAGAACGTGTCGGCCCCGCGGTTACGAGACCCCAAGTATACTGGAACTACGCTGGACACTTTTATCGGTATCGCATTTTTTTCTTCTTCCTCGTAAATGATGTTTGAAAGAAAAATCCGTGCACTCAAGTGCACCGGAAACACCAAAACGCCCTACGCCGAGGCAGGTCTGTCGAAGCGACCCCCGAAATTCCCTCGCAGTTTAAGTCGGATGGAATGTCGCGGTTAAGCGCTTAAAAAATAATTAGCGTTACACTTAGTCGCGAGACGTAACTAGTTAATTCAGAAAGGAAAACAATATTGCACGACGTCCACCACCTGGGTGCTTCGATTGCGGTGCCCGGCGCACTATTTGGTTTCAAAGAGATCAAAGAGGCCCTGCCACTCATGGCAGACAAGGAAAGGGAATGCCCGATTCGCGCGTGGTGCGATTTCGCTGTTGCGACGCCGCAGCTGCGAAATCGCAATACAATTCGCACCATGGAAATCAGGCTTAGCTCAACACCTATTCATACTGTAACGTAGCCGTAACAAGTTTGAAGGACGCCACAACGTGTGCCAGTTACGTATAGAACATGATTTTGAATGGATTACGTTGTTGTAACTGCATCGGAAGATCTACTGAAAACACGGTGTACTCCAAGTTCAATGTCCCTTTCTTTTTCCGTGGAAGCGAGTGGTCTGGAACACGTCCCCGAAAGACTGCGTCCCGCCGCTCCCGGTCTCTCCGCGCGGCACCCTTTACGAGGCGGCGATAATCGACGCAACCTCGCTGTCCGCGAATGGCTCGGCGTAAAAATAGTCATCCGCTGCTGGTGATACGGCACGCCGTGTCCCTGCTTCGTGTTTCCGATAGCGCGGCAGATGCAGGCAAAGCGCGTCGGAGGACCCCAAGGGTCGGTTGGGCCTCGGGGCGGTGCTAAGCGGCGCTAATCCGGGCTCATCGGATAATATCGACGGCGTGTTGCGCCACTTACGTTACTGCCTCCGGCCGGAGAGAAAAGAGGGCGTCTGCTTTTCCCTCGTCTTCTTTTCGAACCACGCCCGCTCGGGCTGTTTTTGGTGACGTTGATTCCGGAGACACGGGGGATAGCGACAAATATTTGGGAGTTTTCGTAGATCGTTCTCGCTGTCCCGCTACGCTCTCCGCAACTCGCTACGATACCCGCAACTCTACGGTCAAGGCCATCGGCGCGCAGGCGCAGTAGCAACTTCTTCGTTGCGGAGGGCTTAGCGGAGGGGGAAACGCAATCCACGAAAACTCCCTAATATTAGGGAGTTTTCGTAGATGGTTTTGACAGTCCCCCAACGCTCTCCGCAACCCGCTACGGTGCTTCGAAATCTACAGTCAAGCGCCTGCGCGCCGATGGTCTTGACTGTAGAGTTCCGGACTCACTCTTGGTTTATTCTTTGACTTTACTAAGGCGTTGGACTATCTATACCCGTTTTCACGTCAATAACCACAGTAAAAAAAAAGTCCTACCCCTCGCGGACCATTACTAATTTCCCCCTTTATGTGGAGAATTAAGATATATGTAGGTTAATTCTAGATTAGATATATGTTATGTTATCAAGACGTACACGTTCCAGTGCCAAAAGCATCGCTTTTGGCACTGGAACAACCAGATCTCGTAAGAACGACTTCCCGTTGCGTATGGACAATGCGCAAAATTTGCTTTTTTCTTGAATTGAAAACAAGTATAGATCATAATTTGCTACTAATTAAGTTAGATATGTATGGATTTAGTGGCCATCTATCAAAACTTCTCATCATATCTATCTTCCCGCAGACAGTATGTTCATGTAAATGGCCACTCATCTGAAATAAAACCGATTGAATCGGGGGTTCCCCAGGGAAGCATTCTCGGGCTTATATATATTGTTAGGGTGATGCTGTCGGCAGCAGAAAGGACAGGACAGCACACGATGATAGAACAAACATACGATTTATGGAGGCCGAGCCGGCCCGTGGGGCCTGGCGCGAGATGACCGTGCGCGCCACTGCCCCGTTGTCGTCTTCACCTTCCTAACAATATATATATATATATATATATATAATTAGGGGTGTGCGAATATTCGGAAAAAAACTGCTAATATTCGCACAAACTGCGAATATTCGAGCAAACAACGAATAACCTGTCTGCCACGCATTCCCCTATGAATATGTTTATTCACTGAGAATGGCGTATGATGCGTGCGTTATCGGTGTGCTCCGTTTCCGTTTCTATCTGTCCGATGGCAGGAAGACAGGATCAGTTTCGGTTTCATTTTCACCAAGCCCTTTGTTGTGTGGCACATTTATAGCAATATGTGATGTAAATGCGCGTTCTATAAATTGATACAATAAAATGAACCTCGAGAGTGAAATATAAATATAAAATAATTGTCGAAAGTGTTATTTAATATAAATGTTTGAGAAGTAAAAAAAGAAAAGAAAAGAAAACGCTAGGTGCGAGTAGAACATTGCATCGCCATTGACAACAACTCCTGCCACTCCCGCGCACTCAAAACTAGGGATGTCGCGAACCTGCCCAGGTTCGAGTTCGACCAAGGTCGACCTTTTCGAACCTTCAACGTGATGTTCGACAAAGGTTCGACCGAAGTTCGACTTTTGTGTGCATGCGCGAAAATTAAAAAAAGCTAGTTGACTCCACCTGGCGAAATAAAAGTGCAATATTTGTTGGGTTTATTTGTATCACTGGTTCACATTAATGACTAATGAAATCGTTAAAAGCGCATATTTTCGCTTTTATCTGGTGTATACATTGGTAACCATTTTATGAAATATAAAATAAAGTACTTTCTGAATTTTTTGTTTCCCAAAATTTGAAATATTCGTGTAGCAGCCGGGCAACACTGTCCATAAGTCGAACTTCTTCGAACTTTAGTGAAATTTCTCAGGTTTCCTGAGTGATAGGGTCTTTCTACTGGCGGAAATGTTGTCACGGCGCGTAGGGGGCTCTTACTTTCTGAACACGTTGAGCAGTTAATTTTTCTACACGATAATTTGTAACGAGTGCATTACTAAAAGTATCTTTAGCCTGCTGCAGCCCAGTAAGATGCAGTTGCATTGATTTATTTTATACGGAAAAAGGCCATAAAACCTCTTGTTTTGCAATTTTTTATTACTAGACACATATTCGATATTCGATTCGATATTCGAAGCCCGTTTTTTTGTCTTATTCGTATTCGATTCGTATTCGAAAATTTCAATATTCGCACACCCCTAATATGCTTATATATATATATATAAAATGACATCGTAAATATTAGTCAATCAACTATTTTTTTATTTATGCAGACGATGTGAGCTTAATGTTTGATGGTGATGACGGGTCGGAGCTCATTGATGACGCGAACGAAGAATAAGCATATATCAATATTACCAAAGATATTCTTATAAATTCTTCTCCAATCGAAATCGTACCCACGTCTAAAACTTTGGGCGTTATTTTTCAAGAAAACATATTAATCATATCATATCAAAATTATCTAGCATCGTCGGTATTATATATCATCATAAACACATCTTACCACTTAGGACAAAGTTAATGTTATATAATTATTATTTTTTTCACATTTAAATTTTGGTCAACTCATATCGGGCACTACTACCTATACCAACCTCCAAAAAATCTTTGCTACAAAAAATATATATTAAGAAGCATCTCTTATGTGTCACTAGAACATCCAATTGATCATCTTTTAGTGAGTTCGGTGTGATGAAAATTTTTGATTTATATAAATATTGTTTATGTGAAAGAATAAAATAGAAACAAATTTACCCCAACATCACCTTAACAACTTAGCGAAGTTAACGCATGAAATATATAGATACCCAACACGAATTAAGGAACCTTGGGAAGTACCTTTTTTTAGAACAAATTACGGCCACCAAAGTATGGAATATTCTTTTGCCGACTACTCTTAACCAGCTTAGTAGGCAGGGTGTTGAACTTAGCAATATATCGGTGAGCATCATACGGGAAATGTTTATTTCAAATGTTTATTTCGAGCCACATTTTTCGTGGTAAGAGCTGAATTCTGTTGAGTTGATGTTTTCTTCCGGGTTTATTTCAGTGAGGTTCTAACTTTCTGCATATCCTTTCACTATCGTGTAAATTGTACCAATATGCTACTCCTCTTGTATAGAGTTAGTTCTCTTTCGCAATTTGTTTTTCATTTATGTATTGCACATGTCTTCTTTTAGTTTTATATAATTTCTTTGGGTTCCTGCATCACGACTACTGGTTTAGGTGGCTCGGGGCTCGTCAAGCTGTTTTTCACCGCTTTCTTCTCTTGTCACCTTTGCAACACTGTCTTTGCCGGGGAAAAAAAAAGTATTATTATTATTATTATTAAACGACCCACTCTGGCAAGCGCTGGGAGAGCAGCCAGCGGAGAGCACGTGACATCCGGAGCAATCGTGACGTAATCTGTCTCGGGACGAGCAAAGCTGCGGCGCGAGGCTGACGTCGACGAGACGATTGCCAGCGGGGTACCTGGCCGCCGTCATGTGCACTTGCTCGCGCGGCCAAGTGCGTGCAATTACAAGCCTGCCAAAGCTGCGTTCACGCGCACGCTGCACATGCTTGCACGTCACTACCTGTCCATGTTCCTAGACGAACATTTCAAATGAGGGTTTAGCGACATCCAACACGTGTCATTTGCTAATCGTTTAATTCCCTTTAAATTTTTTTGTGTATTTTTCAGCAAGAGATTGGGGTGTCCGATGTTGTACTGCTTCCTTGAACACGTATGGACCAAGAAATAAGCGCGCGCGAAATTTCGTTGTACTATCTCTTTAATAGGGGGACACGAAACGAATATCTGAAAAGAGAAGATGCTCATGCAAGGCGTCCAAGAGATGCCAAGAGGCAGTTGTCGCAGACCCAGGTGCCAACTACGGAGAAAGAAGGAAAAAAGGGGTGGGGGGGAGAGGCAACCCCCTCCCCCTTGGGAAATGGAAACTTACCGCCGACGGTTCCAGAGGTTGAGACGAAGCTGCGGTCGTGCACCCTCGTGAATGTCGGAGTATCAGATGCGAAGTGGTTGGAATGGAGCAACGTTACTAAACCACTCAGTTGGGAAACTGCCATAGAGACTGCTCTGAAAAAGTGGCCCCGATCTGTCCTCGCGAACCGAGCTAATGGCGAACACAACGCCGCCATTTCTCCCGCAGCGGCCACTCGAGGAACCGCACGTTACTTCTATTTTGGCTTTAATTGGCCATTCTGGTGCCGAAACAGATACAGTGGAAGAGGTACAGGGGTGTCACCCCCGTCTCCCCGGCGGCCGCGCCGCGTCTTACTACCGAAGTTAAAATGCACCGGTCGGGACGCGCTACCTGAAAGCACCGCTGAGGCATGGTTGTATAAAAACAATATTAATTGTGCCGCAAAACCTTGCAAACTAAAGATTTTAAAAACATCACGCGCCCTTCATTTTGTACTAAACTCCAAAGAATTTCATACAAAAAGAGTCTTTTCCGTTTGTTTTTACGCAAAAACATGCTTTCTAAAAGCTCGAGGTGACCACAGTACAGACAAACGATAAAGAGTGGCGCTGTTGTCGTATTTAGCTCGGTCTCGGTGGACGCCAGCGGCCCAGGTTTCGACGGCGAGTTTCCCAAATGAGTGTTTTAGTAACGTTGGAATGGAGTGACTGGATTCAAATTGAGCACGACCCTGAAAATGTGTCGCGACTCAACACACCCATATCGGCATGGGTTCAGCCAAGCTCGTACAAAGGCCACTGCCACCCAGCGGCCTTTGTGAGGTGAAGAAATGCCAGATTGGACTCGAGATCGGCTACTCGTGTTCAATCGGGATCCGAACGTTGACACAGTGCCCCGCGCCGGTGTCCGGAAGGTGGAGAAGGTTGTCCAGCCGCCAGCTCCGCCGGCTCTCGGATTCGCTTACCCGAGATGCGCAAGCAACTCTGGGAGCCGGCTAAAGGCCCGCGAATCACTGAAACGTGCACTGTTAGAGAAAAGATAGTTTAAGTACGGGACATATCTCTGCTAACCTTGTTACGACAACATGCTCCATAGCACTGAATTACGAGACATGTACCATAATTCCTTAGTGCGGGACATGTTGTGGCAACAAGGTTTGCATGCATGTGTCCGCACCACTATGATGGTACAAGTGTTTGCTGCTAGCTACGGGAAGTGTGCCGTCGTGTTCAAAAACAGCAAATGTTCTGCTGGAAACGATGTCAGCAGAACTGGACTAGAATAACAATAATAATGATGATGATAACGAAAATATTTATTTGCAACTCAGAGAGAAGCTGGTGGTTGCCGAGAGACCAAAAACCCATACCAAAAATCTGCAAAAAAAAAAGTTTAAAAAGTAGTAAGGCTGATTATGGGCTTATATGATATACAAGATGCATGACGATGTTAAAATGGAGCTTGTGGGCGAGGGCGCGGCTTGATGTTGCGGGTCGTGCACACTCGTGAATGGCGGAGCATCAGATGCAAAGTGGTTTGAATGGAGTGACTGGATTACAATATAGCTTCGCTATATTGGAGTCTAGTTGTTACATTCGCTATATTGGAATTCAGTTGCTGCATTCCAGTTGGACTCCAGAAACCAATTGTTTCCCTTTTCCGGGGGTTATTATCGTTAGTCAGCACATCTTCCATTTTTGCATCTGACTGCACACGCGCCGTTTTGTACAAAATGTCCCCCAAAGAATGTTCGTTTGTTTCTTTTTTTTCTGTGCAAAAACATTCCGAGTGTTTCTTCACGGCAAATATAAACATGCATTGCCCAACGCTCAGTCTCCGCTCAAATTAGTGCTAGTAGTCCGGACCAGATGCAAATGTTTCAGAACTTGCTATCTTATCTGAAAGTTATGTGATGAAAGCAGTGTTGGACAAAATACTCGATAAAAGTATTTAAGTTAAGTTACTAAATACCTGCGTCATAAAGTATTTAAAATACTACTCAAGTTACTTTCACTGTAATGTATCTTGAGTAGAGTACAAATACTTAGAAATGTATTTCAGTTACTTTTGAAGATACTTCCGCATTGCTTAATTTTTATCGACGTCATTGACAACGGCAGTTATTTAGCTACGCAAACCTGGGTTACCAGAATGGTTTTTTAGCACGCAACAACAGAAAACGAAAAAAAAAAGTATCGTAGGGCTATTTTATGCAGTCCGACTATAAAGAGCAAAATATTGTCACGAATGATAAATGATGACGCGGCGAATAACTGAAGAAACTAAACGTTTAATGGGGCGAACTTGTTCCCAAAACAAAAGAGAGAAAGGCTAGCGTCGCAGGCGTCCATGTCAGCGAAACAGCAGGATCGACCGCTGGGGCGAGACTGACTCCGGACCGCCACTCGGAGCACCTTTTGTACCCGCGTGTGTTTCTGGAACATTCGGCGTAGAAAGTTCGGCGCGTAGAACTTTCGTAACGCAATCAGACGACAAAATCCTCGAACTTACCAGAATGTCAAGTTGAAGGAATAAATAAAAGACAAGTCCGCTTTCTGGTATCGAACCCGGAGCCTCCGCGCGAGAGCCTCCGCGCGAGAGCCAAGAGCGGTAACCATCCGGCCACGCGCTCGCTGAGCGACGCGCGTGGCAGTATCACTGATAGATGTTACAAAACATTTCTGGGACAACAAGTCGCTTTAGCTATTGGGGAGAAGATCAGACCGTGGCGCCGCAAGCGGTTAACTTTAGAACTAGATGGATGAGGACAACAAATACAATGGCTCAGCGCTCGGCTGACTTAACCGAACGCGGCGTCAGCGTTTGGCTGGAGTTCGTGTTCTCCGGTGAGGGGGAGGAGGGGCTCTTTTGTTACCATTCCGGTTTGCATGAACGATGCAGCATGCACGGTCCTCAGCTAAACACAAAAGCCGAAGTGGGTCAAGCTCGCATCCTCTGAAGACTTCTTTCGGGACAGATCCGGCACCTAACGTCATGGACATTCCCACAAGGCCTGTAAGCACGTGCACAGGCCTTGTGTTGGGTAAACACTGAGGTGTGGGGACAACAAACGGGATAGAGCGCCTCGCCGATAGTGACATCGCTGAATATCACATCCTGCGGCGCACCTTAGACGCATCGTTTAACTACAATCCATATTCCCTATACGGGGAGTTCACTATAAACGAACTTCAGACACGGATATGAGTGAATGGATAACAAAGAGAACCCACATAATAACCCCGGCACGTCACCCTCCTCGCAGTTTGTTTCCTGTCCTGTTCTCTGCTCAGTGTTCGCGAGAGCAATAAGCGCCGGACTGACAACACACACACAAAAAAAACAAAAAAACCTTGACGTTTTGCCCTAGCGGGGTCAAATATACAAAAAGCAAAATAAAAATGTCTACTTTTTTGTGTGTGTCCACTTCTCATTTTCTTCTATTTGTTATTTCTTGACACTTAAGTCTGCATTGTTCTCGTAGGTCGTTTCCCGGTCTGCTTTCGCCTCCGGGTGGCATCTTTACTTCCGTAAAACCACACCTTTAGTTTGAGGATTTTCTGGGGGGAAACAAAAGGCGCCTTTGGGAAGGCGAGGGGAGAACCTTTATTGTACGAACTTTCGGCTGAAATATGAGTCACAGTCGGCAAGAAATCGATATTTTTACGAGCTCAATCTAAGTCACCGTAGCTAATCAGAGCTAGCAACAGGATTCGGTTGCTCGAAAGAATGTTCACGTTTCCTCGTGCCACGCCCACCCCACTTCATAACGAAAAACTCGGAAAATGGCGGAATGTCAAAATGTATTTAAGATAATGAGTACAAGATACTCGGAATTGTAATTAAGATAGAGTATTAAATACTCTCTATCAAAGGTATTTGCAAGATACCAAGATACTCCAAAAAGTATTTAAGATACAGTATCTTGAGTAGAGTATTTGAGATAGGCACAAGTCTGGATGAAAGTAAGGCCCTATTCATCTACATGCGTTCGGGGGCAGCCATTTCCCTATATAAAAATTTCCGAAAGTTATAACGTTTGATTCAAATAACGACAAGCTCTGAAAGTTTGTCATTTACTCCAGACTGATTGCGTTAAATTTGGATGCAAACTGAGCGTTCGGCAATGCATTGTTTATATTTGAGGGTTAAGAAACACTCTGATTGTTTTTAGGGGACACGCTGTATCATTGGACAGGTTTTGTAAGTCCAGTTCTGCAACATGTGCCATTTCGTGAACTTATTTGTACGCTCATGTTGTGCATGCACCTTTGGCTGGTGAAGCCGAAGTTCCTCATGGTATGCATGGGGCATCCTTTGTGCAAGGAACTTCGGTGGTTGCCTGCAATATGCGCGTGTATCAAAGAAAAACTAAAAAAAAAAGAAAAAAGCTTGAATTTATAAAAATTTGAAGAAAGGTGAAATATACCTTCTTGGGTCCTGATGATATTGAACCACTACTCTGAACATATTGTTTAGAAAAGACGTGTTTATTTTAAAATTCGTAACATTTATTTTTAAAATGAACATAAAAATTTCAAGATGACAACCAGCTGTGATCTGTTGTCAACTTACAAGTTGTCTTGGAAATAGTATATTATGAAAAAGCCTGTCATAATGAATTAACAGAGACTTTTGGCTCAGTCATTAAAATCTCTATATGTGGATAGGTTGACAAAAAAAAAAGTAAAAAAGTAAACTAAAACAAAATTAAATGCGGCCCAAGGCCTTCCTGCAATGCTCTCTGGTCATCATGATTCGGTCCACATCACATGAGCGAATGACATTTTAGCGAACAGCGGTCATTTGAGCGAATTGACATTTTAGCGAATGGCGTGTGTCGGCGCGTGTTAACCCACCCTGCCGTCCCGTTCACGCCGCTTAGCGGCTAGACTCTGTGGCGGCTCATTACAAAAATGTTAACCCACCTGGCCCACCCGTACACGTCGCTTCGCGGCGGTCAAATTCGCTAAAGTGTCTTTCGATGAAAAGTCGGGGGCAGGACTTCGTTCCCTAAAACGTCGTTCGACCAACTGAGTGCCACCCGCTTTGTGCCTACCACCGTGGCGTTTTCACATGATATTTAATATATCGGAATAAGTAAAAAAAGAAAAGAGGCGTTATGAAACTTCTGAACCTTCGTGCACTGCTGATAAAAATGTGAATCGTTGGAAAACTCGACTTTAGCACGCGCCAGACAGCTCATATCAACAAAATTGTGGTTTGTAGTGTATTCTCGTCGTATCGATTGATGAGAAAAGGGTAGCTCTGGTGTCGTATACCGTAGAGGTCGGCAGCAACGTTGTTCGGCAGTTGTGCGGTCGCGGGTCTTTTGAGGCTCGGGGGAGACGGTGCACGCGCCGGGCGGCGTGCCCGCTCGCGCCCCCTGTTTTGTTTTCTTTTTCGGCGGATCGCCGGGGCACGCTGAAACACGCCGCGCGGTGAGCGACCTTTGCAGTCAAGGTCGTTTGGCCGTGTTCTTCTCGCTCGGCGGAGGGACGAGAGGGTTCTGTGTGCATTGTGGCAGGGGCTTCGTTCTCCCCGGAATCAGGGGCGCTCGTGGCAAAACCGGCTCCCTGGCCGGCCCAGCTTCTTGAGTTGTTGGCGCTGGGTGCAACCCCTCCCCTTCCTCCGTGGAAATGAATTGACACCGCGGCGTGTTTGGTCTCCAAGGTCAGCGGGCCAGACAGAGAGAGCCCAGGAGCCTCGAGAACGGCCGGGTTCAGAGCGCCCTGCCGGATGACTCATTCGCCCGGCGGACGCTTACTACGCTTGAGACGCTTTCCAATCCACCGTTTTCGGAAATCGACCGTTCAGGTGTCTGGACAGAGAACGCACGCGCGTGCAAACCACGAGCGCTGGCAGCAGGCACGTAGCCAGGATTTTGTTTCGGGGGGGGGGGGGGGGGGGGGGGGGGGGGGGGGGGCATGACAATATCACAAAATGCTGTATGAGGGGGAGGGGGGAAAGGAGGTACCAGCAGGAGGTCCCATGCCCCCCCCCCCCCCCCCCCCCCCCGGCTACGTGCCTGGCTGGCAGGAGCCTCTTACTTGAAACCCTGTCATGGTCACCGGTGAACCCATGGAACGCGAACGTGTTTTGGAACCATGACCTTTGGAACTTGATCCGGACAAAATGATCCTGGACAAAATGATCCCGGACAAATTGGTCCTGGGCGAATTGGTCCCGAGCGAATGGGTCCCGGAAAAATTGGTCCAAGTGCCATCCCAGAAAAGTAAAATGGTCCCAGGTAAATTTTGCGGCGTAGTTTGCTTGCACTTCGGAGGTTAGTTGACTGTCTGTATATAATACAAAGTGAACATGGAGAAAAGAAAAGGTTTCACCGAATACCTACTATAGGTTATGCAACATTAATAATTTTGACGCTTATCTTAAAACACTGCATGCCAGTAGCGAGGTCAAAAAGTAGAGAGAGGTATACTGTAAAAATAGCATATAAGTGCATATATCAAATAATGTATGTAATATTTCACACAGTCAGCATGAGTATGTGCATGATAATCTCTTTGATTCATTATTTACATTTATTTTCTTGCAGCTTCATTGCACAAATTCAAGATGAAAAATATACTTCCACAAAATGTGACTATTTTCATTCCACACCTATGCTACATTTCACAAAACTAAGAGTGCAGCCGGTGCTACGAGCTGATCGGACCAACCATGCAGTTCTAAAAACAAAACATACAAATGTCGTTCGCCGACTTTATTTTATGTAATCACCCTCTAGTCCAGTCAAGTGCTAGCACAGGCCTTGTGCTTTTAGTTTATGCATATGTTTTCGTGTAGTGATTTGCAGGCTCAAGCTTTTTACAGTGATCAGACTTATGTGAACAGGAGCCATAAAGATGTGCGCGTGATAATAGAAATTTAAGGAACTTTTGAGCTGAGAACGGCAAGGTGTATCTTTCGAACGCTTGGCCTTCAGCAGGTGCTCCATGCCGACTTGCTGTGGAAGATAGGAAGCTAGCTGGCGCTGGAGGTGGTAAAACTGAAGCTCCTCACTGCTGTTCTCACCTTGTAAATGACTATAAAATACTATATCGCAAAAACCTCGAATACATTCAAACATACATTACACATGTGTTGAATAAAGCTTCAGAATAGCAATTCTCTCAAACTCAAGTGTCAAAAAACTACTTGTCTGGGACCATTTTGCCTAGGGCCATTTCGACAGGGAATATTTCGTCCTACAGCCCTCTGGAACCATGATTTCATAAAGGCTGGATTAACCTGTTGAGTTCCATACCCGCAGCTTGTACTGGAGTTTGACCTGCACGGTAGAACTGTGAGCTCCTACTCGAGCAATACGTGACGCTGGAGTACTTATTGGGAGTGCGCAGTAAGCATGACGGCTTGCCAAACGCAGCCGTACGCCATACTCAGCAGCGAGGGAATTTTCGCAGTGACGTACGTTTGTCAGACGCGACCGTGATTCAATACATGGAGTGTCGGGAGAAAGGTAAACTGTGTTTTTCACATTGCAAAAATTGGCCGTGCATTGCGCAGCACCACAACATAGCACCAGAGGTTGGGATAACATGTCCAAGTTTCAGACCTACCCTTTTCTGATTAAAGCTGTTATGAGACACTTTAAGATATTTCAAATCTAATTGCGGCCACCGATGCCCACAATCACATAAAAATGGCAGACACTACTAGTTGTACGCTACCTGGAACGGGCTCCATATTGACACATTGAAAATTTCTGTAAATTGTATAGAGGGGGCCGTTGAACCAGATTATGCTAAGTTCTGAAACTTTGGCCTCTTATCCCAGCTGTTAGTGCTAGATTCTGTCCAAGTCTCTCCCAGCCATCCGTTGCTTTTGCGAGCACTTGTGTTTCATTGCCAGTCACAACATCAATATTTTTGTTTTTCTTTGTGTGAGTATGCGTGCCTTCCTGTCAACAATACAGAATCTCTGGTATAACTAGCACGAATGTGACCAGTAGTACTAACACAAATGTGACTACTACTACCAGCGATGCTTTGTAGAAAAACATGATCCACCACATTGGTGATAGACCTCAGGACCTGGACGGTGTCTTCTTTCTTGCATAGAAATGTTTGGTGAAAAGACCCTGGCCTTAGCCGCCTCATGATGTAAAATCCATCATTTCTTTTCGCACCTGTGGCGCAGTGCTTCACTTCTGTCCTGCCGCCTCTCCCAGGGCTGTCAGCATGCTCGTAAGGAAGAGTGGCGGTCGTTCCAAATATTTTTGTTTTGAGCTTACCGACAATATTTGACTCGTAACCCTTTGATGGTCGTCGCCTAAAACATGTACGGCATTGATCACACATCTGAAAGTGCCCACCTAAACGCAAAACTGCACACACCGAGGGAGGTGTTGCTCTTTGCTACATCTTTGGCGAACTATAAATGTTACATTTGCATGGTGTTTTGCGTTGCTGGGCTATTTATAGTTTTCAAATTAGATGCGCATGAGGCTCACCTTCGCACACAGGCCGCTCTGGCGGTAGTGCCAGAGCCGCTAGATAATTAAGGAAAAACCTGCGCATCAACACATTTCTTGTACTACTACTTTGTAAAGAAAACCCGACTACTGGAAAACATCTTTCGGGGAAAAAAAAAACTCTACCGTTACTGGCCAGCCTGGTGGGTTAAATGGGTCAAGGTGGGAATGGTGCGACAGATGCTGACGTTGTTTCCTCTGCTGCATTGCAGGCGTTGCAGCAGGAGATTGAGTCCCGCAGCCGCCTAGTCAAGTCCCTGTTGAGGCAGTGCGAAGCGCTCTGCACGGGCGGGCCCCCAGATTTGGTGGAAGAGCCGAGGCAGACGGCAGAGGGTGACCGTGGTCCTCCCGGTGGTGGCGACGAAGCGAGGGGCGACCGTCGGCCGACGCCGTTCTTCCCCAACGACGCCCAGCGCATCCGGCGGGTGGCCAGCAACCTCGAGAAGCGATGGCACGCGCTCTGGCTCCGCTCCCTCGAGTGGCAGTGCCTGCTTGAGCAGCTCTTGCACGGCTCCCAAGTGGTGAGCCAGAGTCTGCATTATTCTCTAAAGAAGCAGCTTCTAGATAGGCTCGGGGGCAACTTTCTCTGGCAATGCAGTCAAAGGTACGGGCTCGCGTGCTCTCTCCCAGACTGAGCTTCGACTAAAGCTGCATGTACGATCTCGTTATGTCCTCAGAAAGTTGCCCCCAGGTATAGCCACATGTTCTTCATCGGGGCTAGAAATAGCTAATTTGTTCTCTTTTCTTTGTCGACAGAGGACAGAATCCCTTCTGTATGATCCTTTGGGGACAAAATAATTGACTGGGGAGACAAAAGTCGTACGTGTTGGAGAGATTCAACGGAGAGTCCGTGGGTTTGGTTCTTTCACCCGCGGCTACAGCATGTGGTTTTCCAACCATAGGTTGGCCTTTGAGAATCTTTCCGTTCCCGATGTTTATTTGATGAGGATTCTCATCAGACGAAGTGCTTTTGCTACCGATAATCTTCGAAAAGGTGTGTGGATTTGTTTCCATGGTGTAACAGTGAAAGCCCTCGTGCATGTAGTGATGACGCGACAGTTTTCACTCGCGTGCCCCGCGACGACGCATACTTCCGTCCATGCTAGTGCGCATGCTCGGGGTTATCTTCAGTTCGAGAAAAGTGATAATAAAACACTTAAGTTCCGGACTCCGGTGTGGCTGGTCGCTCCTTCCCCGCGAGACATGGTGTCAGAAGTGGGATTCGTCCCGGAGGAGCGACGCAGCGAGTGAGCCGTCGACGTGGCGCATCCTGCAACGCCCGCCATGGCCGACGAAGATGCTAAGCCTACGCAGTTCTGTGCCGCCGGTATCCAGCCGCCTCCGAAGTTCGACTTTTCAAATCCCGGCGAGTGGAAGGAATGGGTTTTCCTGTTCGACGACTACTGCTACGCTTCTGGGCTCTACCAGGCGCCGGGCGAAGTGCAAGTCAGGACACTGCTGTATGCCATGGGCTCCCGCGAGGCTCGACGACTCCTAAACACGTTGGCCTTGACAAGCGACGACTGGTGCTCTCTTCAAGCGGTGAAGACGAAGCTCACCGACCACTTCATCCACCCGGTCAACAAAGTCTACGAAAGCATGTGCTTCCACCGTCGCGTCCAGGCTGAAGCGAGTCGGTAGACGACTTTTACACTGCACTATGTACGCTCGTCAAAAAGTGCAATTACGCCTCCGCAGAAGTCGAAGAACGCCTCGTCCGCGATAGATTCGTCGTCGGTCTTCTGGACTCTAAGCTGGTAGACAAGCTATGTCGCACGCCAAGGCTCACGCTCGAAGATGCGAGACTTCAGGCCCGTATTCACGAAGACGCCGTGAAGGCCTGGTCTGAAGTTTTCCAAAAGGAACCAAATCCTGGCATTGTGGTCTCCGAAGCAAAAGTCCGAAAACGTCTTCCGAAGTCACGAGGGCGTTCCGACTTGGCGGGGGAGGGCGCAACGAGGACTCCCAAGCCTTGCTCAAGCGACGGACGCTGCAGGTTCTGCGGCAGGTCACCTCACCCCCGCTCCGACTGTCCAGCAAAAGAGGCAAGATGCAGGTGGTGCAAGAAAGTTGGACACTTCGAAGCCGTCTGCGAAAAAAAAGCCATGGGATCTGTTGAGCTGCACACAGTTGCGGCAGGTGCCCGTACCAGAGCCAAGTTCGCAACCGTGGCCGTCAACGGACACAACGTGAATTTCAAAGTGGACTCTGGAGCGGAGGTGACCGTGGTGTCGAGTTCATTCCCTGGAGTACCGAAAAAGCTTCATGCACCAGAAGGTGAGCTCACGGGCCCCGGAAACCAACCCCTGAAAGTACTGGGCACGTTCCCCGCAACGCTGCAATGGAGGGACAAGTCGACCGTGCAGGACATTTACGTCATGCCTTCACAACACCCCCCTCTTCTCGGCTTCCCAGCAATACAAGCGCTGGGCGTCATTCAGTTTGTCGACAATGTGGCTACACCAGCGGTGCTGCGGAGAGACAGGCTTTTCGACGGTCTGGGGGAGCTAAAGGAGGAGTACGTCATCCGGCTTCGACCTGGTGCCAAGCCCTTCGCTCTAAGCGTGCCGAGGAGGGTCCCGATCCCGCTGCACGACGTCGTTCGTGGTGAGCTCCAGAAGCTAGAGTCTGAAGGAGTCATCCGCAAGGTTGACCGCCCCACAGACTTGTGCTCGGGCATGGTCGTCGTTCCGAAGACAGGAGGAGGCTACTGCATTTGCGTAGACCTCACGCGCCTCAACGAAGTCGTACTGAGGGAGCGTCACATTTTACCTTCGGTTGAGAACATCCTCGGACGTCTCGGGCAAGCGAAGGTTTTCTCGAAGCTAGACGTCACTGCAAGCTTCCACCAAGTGAGGCTCTCCGAAAAAAGTCAGGAGCTGACGACGTTCATAACCCCGATGGGAAGGTTCTGTTTCCGCAGGCTGCCTTTTGGCATCTGTTCAGCGCCAGAGTACTTCGAGCGTCAGATGAGTCGCATTCTAGAGGGACTAGACGGAGTTGTGAGCATGATCGACGACATTCTCGTCTTTGGCGCATCAAAGGGCGAGCACGATCGTCGACTCCAGCAAGTGCTGCAAAGGCTCGACGAGGCAGGCGTCAAGCTGAACAAGAAGAAGTGCACTTTCGCTGCCTCAGAAGTCAAGTTTCTCAGCGTGTTGGTCAGCGCGAGAGGAATCGGCCCGGACCCCGAAAAGATTGAGGCTCTGCAGAAGTTGCCGATACCTTCGGACGTCAGTGGGGTACGAAGACTGCTGGGAATGGCGAACCACGTGGGGCGCTTCATCCCACACCTCTCGGACGTCACGGCGCCGATCAGAGAACTGCTGCAACAGCGCAACTCGTGGTACTGGGGACCAAGCCAGCAAGCTGCCTTTGAGAAGCTAAAGAGCATGCTTAGCTCTCATATCTGCTTGGCCAAGTACGACCTGTCCTACCCAACAGTAGTTTCAGCTGATGCAAGCTCTTACGGACTCGGGGCCGTCATGCTTCAAGATCAGCCCTCCGGCGACAGACGGGCAGTGGCCTGTGTATCAAGGGCTCTCACAACCACCGAAACTCGCTACAGCCAGACCAAGAAAGAAGCCCTGGCCGTAACGTGGGCGGTCGAGCGCCTCAATCAGTTTTTGAGAGGCATCGACTTCCAAGTCGAAACGGATCACCGCCCTCTCGTCACGCTCTTGGGATCTGCGGAGTTGGATCTGATGCCACCTCGAATTCAGCGACTACGCATCCGCCTCATGCGCTACCAGTTCACCATTCTTTATGTCCCCGGCAAACTTTTAGCTACGGCGGACCCTGTCAAGGGCCCCGGTGCAGGAACTGGATCAGGACTGCCAATGTCAGGTGGACTCAATAGAACTCTTCGTCGGCGAAGTGGTTTCAGCAGCTGCTGATTTTGTGTCATCCCGCCTGGAAGCCCTACGAAAGCACCAAGCGGAAGACGGCATCTGCTCGGGCTTGCAACGCTTCTGCGAAAAGGGGTGGCCAGAACATGTGTCCAGAGTTCCTGTGCATCTACGAGAGTACTGGAAGGAACGGGGGAACATCACTCTGTGCGATGGCTTATTACTCAAAGACCGTCGCATCTTCATTCCGCGCTTGCTGCGACACGAGATACTGCAGCTGATACATGAAGGCCATCAGGGCATCGGACGCTGCAAAACAAGAGCAAGGGACGCAGTTTGGTGGCCTACTCTAAACAGCGAAATAGAGCAACTTGTGACAGCCTGCGAGCGGTGCGCCCAAACAAGAGTACAGCGCTCCGAGCCACTCATCAGCACACCGACTCCCAGTCGTCCGTGGCAGAAGGTCGGTGCGGATCTGTTCGAGCTCGAGGGGAGACACTACGTGCTTGTCGTGGACTATTATTCCCACTTCCCAGAGGTCATCAGCTTGACGTCGACGACCTCAACGTCCGTCGTCGCAGCAGTCAAGAGCACATTTGCCCGGTTTGGGATCCCCGACGTGCTGGTATCGAGCAATGGGCCGCAGTTCTCTTCAAGAGAGTTCGCCGAGTTCGCCCACAGCTACGGTTTCCACCACGTCACGAGCAGCCCACGCTACGCACAGGCGAATGGGGAAGCGGAGCGTATGGTGCGGACCATGAAGGAGTTGTTCTACAAGTCAAGGGACCCGCACATGGCCCTCCTGGTGTATCGAGACACTCCTGGAGTGACCGGCTACAGCCCGTCCCAACTGCTAATGGGCCGACGGTTGCAGACAAAGGTACCGAAGATACCAGAGACGTTGCAGCCGGGGTGGTCATCACGACGAGACTTCAAAAGAAAAGAGGGGGGGCCCGAAGATGCCAGCGAAAGGACTTCAATCGCCGTCACGCCGCTCGCCAACTTCGCCCGCTGTCCGTAGGAGAGGACGTGAGGGTACAAGACGTGCGGTGCCGAGCAATAGTCCTCAGTCCAGCGAAGCGGCCGCGCTCTTACGTAGTCGAGACTGGGACAGGAGTCCTGCAACGCAACTGCTGGCACCTGGTACCATTCGATGCGTCTTCGACCAATGAGACTACGGCTCCAGCCAGTCCGGTGATCTCAACGGCAAGAGCAAGTCCGGGTGCAGGGAGCCAACAGCAGCCGACCGCAGTTGAGCCTGCACCAACAGTAGCGCCGACGAACTTGATGAACTCCCCTTCAACATCAACGTCGACGGACACGTCGACGGCAGACAATACGCCAATAAGAATGACTCGGTCGGGCCGCTAAGTTAGGCGACCGGTACGTCTGGACTTGTAAAACTTAGAAGAGGGGATGTAGGGATGACACAACAGTTTTCACTCTCGTGCCCCGCGGCGACGCATACTTCCGTCCATGCTAGTGCGCATGCTCGGGGTTATCTTCAGTTCGAGAAAAGTGATAATAAAACACTTGGGTTCCGGACTCCGGTGTGGCTGGTCGCTCCTTCCCCGTGAGACAGTGCAGTTTATTGCCTCTCAGATATTTGGAGTTCTTCATTGCTGTCGCATGCGACCGAACAAAAAGAGCAGGCGCAGCCCCAACCAGCGTTTTCTTGACTGGCACTTTTCGGGCATGAAATTCTCGCATTTTTTTTCTCGATTTAGCTTCGTTGGTCGTGTTTGCATAAAAACCTGCCCACACCCGCAGGGTGCTTTGGACTGGGACGCTGGGAGCGAGGTGGGCTACGGGGACGAGCCGAGGACCAAGCAGCCGCGCCTCAGCTGCGACGGGGCCGGCTCCGCCATGATGCATCCGCCTCTGGACCCGCCTCTTCCGACAGACCACGACAGGATGGAGTCCGAGCACGAGGAGGTCCTCCACGCGCTTCCGAGCCCCCCCACCCACCTCGAGAAGGGGGTCATGGTGGGCAGCACCGCCATCACGGAGCTCAAGGTGGGCACCTCTGTGCTATGTCGTCGGGTCTATCCTCTAGCAGGGAAGAGCTTAGTCTCACCCTGCAACGAATCAAAGCTACAGGCCACCAGGTCCCGTCATGAGCCAGCTGGAAACCACGTGGACAATTGTTCCAACGTGAATATCGGATCGGCGTGCTAATGATACACACGTCGGAGCAATATGCCACCTAGCTTCTAACCGACTGGCACCTAGACGTGGCGGCCTGTAGCATCGGCCATAGGCCATTGGTAGGTGAGATGAAGTAGACAAGACTTTGTGGACTTTTAGTGACGTTAAAACAGTTTTACGGGAAATTTGGCTGGCATGGAGTCAAGGGTAGGATAATGAAGATAACGACTGTCTTTACTGCGTGCTAGCTGGGCATACTATCGCATGCCTCTGCATCTGGGATAAGCCCTTAAAGTGACCGCATAAATCGGCTCAGTGACGTATCGTGCTACGATTTACCACAGAAGCACCTGAAGGTGGTGGAAGCATCGCATTGGGACAGCACCGGCGCAAAGCGGGTTTGACAGGAGTGGTGTGGCCTCTTTAAATACGAAAGATCCCGCCAGACCCCCGTACTCCTCCTATATCGTCGCACCGGATGAGCGAGGGCCCATCCTACCGCATGACCCTCGGTCTCTCGCGGTAATCGGTTATAAAAACTGAGGAAGTGTGGCGTGCCGGCGATGCGCAGGTGTCGTGCAAGGGCCGGCGGCTGGAGATACTTCACGATGTGGGCTACTCGAGCGAGAGCTCTACACAGCTGTCGAGCGAGGACTGCATCCGGGTGTACAGCTACAGCCCGGAGTCGTCCCTCTTCCGGGAGTACCGCGATGGGCTGCCCTCGGACGGGCCGTGCACCCTGCCCTTCCTCACGCCCGAGGAGGAGGAGGAGGAGTACCAGGCCTCCCCGCTGGTGCAGTCTGGCAACGCCGACTTCTACAAGATGACCTCCCTCGAGGAGGCCGCCTTCTCTGACCAGAACGGGTGAGGCAGGCCAGATGCCAGATGCCAAGCCCGACAGGGAGCGACCGTCTCTGCCTCGCGTTGTGCCTCCGGCACGCGCCGCTTGCCTTTTGCAGTACCTTGGCCGCGCGTGGTCGCTCGAGGGCTCTAGTCGGCCATTTTTCGCGGTTTAAATGCATTCTTGAGGTTTTTGTTATCTTTATGCTTTATGGTTGCAGCGTTACCAAAGATTTTCGTTGAAATTATTTAGTTTCTGTAGAAGCACTAGAGCTTTTGCACTCCTGCACAGAACTGTAAGGCTAAGCAAAAGCTTGTCTTATTGAGTCGAATGCAACAACCAAAATGCATCTCTGCCGTGCTCGAGAGAGGAGGAGCCGGAAAAGGTGAGAGGAATGAGTCATGCGCGTGACCAAGCTTTGCCGTCGCATTCTCCTTGGAGGGTAAACAACATTTCAGTGTCTTCGTTTCTTGTTATAGTCGACAGAAATAATGCGCCCCCTTGAGCCATTTCCTTTCGTCTTTCTTGAAGCCCGTGTCCTCGTTCGTAAGGAACAAGTAGATTTCTGACATAAAAGGCCAGGTCGCCATTGCCGTGCCCCTCGTTCGCCCACCGCAGCATTGTGGCTCGCCCGGAGCAATCTTTCGATTGGAGCTTGGTGCCGTCACGTCGCCGTAGCTCTCCGCGACGAGCAGACGAACTTGCTCGCCATATGGAGGCGGGCACGACTCTGTTACCGTTGCCATCATTAAATTACAATCGCCCGACTAAGACATTTTGCAAAGGCAACGAAGGTGCAACAGCACTCGACGAGGTTTTTTTTTATAGAGCGGCACTTTCTATTGCAAGTTAGCGGTGGCGTTTCCCCGCTAAATTTAGTGGAGAAATGGTCACATCCTGCGACGTGATGCCATGACATCGCGCAATCGTGTTATCTGAGGCTGCGATAATTTTTCCGCTAAATTTGGCAAAGGGATATGCGCGACAAGACCCAACGAAAGCAAGTCGCGCGACACCGTCACGTGATATCGGGTCGCACGACTTCAATTTTCCCGCATCGCGTGATGTCACGTGGTCGGTCTAACCCGAGCGAGAGGGGCGTGTGCGGGGTTCCCGTATAAAGGGGTTGCTTTTGTCGAACGGACCTGCAGGCCCTGCGAGGAAGACCCGCCGCAGGTGGAGGAGGGCCAGAGGTCTGGCCACTCGTCAACCAGAGTGCAGGAGTGGCTGGAGACGTGCGAGGCCCCCGTGACGGCCGCCCGGGAGGAGGAGGAGGAGGGGCCCGTGGACAGCTCGTGCGACGCCAGCGGAGAGTACACCACCAACGACGAGTCGGAGGACTGCCACGAGTCCGACGGGGCCGACTCCTCGCCCAGCAGCGAGGGGCTGGACACCTCACGCAGCATGTCGCTGCTCAGCAAGTCCGGCACGGGCTCCGTCGAGACGGTGGTGCAGGTGAGCCAGATCGCTCGGATGGAACGTAACTGGGAGTCGTGGTGTAAAAATCTTGCATGACCACGTAACTCAATGTCGCTGTGTTACGTAGCCACACACGTTGCACTGTTGGGTGACCACGTAAGTTACGTTACACCAACCCACCTGACCTAGATTGGTGTCACGTGTCCACCGTCCGCTAAATTTAGAGGGAAGATATACCTTTGTCGCGCTATAACAGTAACCTTTCGACTCTGGTATGGAGGTTGTGCCGACGTCGTAGTTTGTACTGCCTTTGCGGTGCAGAGGCCCTAGAACCCCCTTGTCCGTGTTCTGGCACATACACCTTTAGTATTGCTGGGTTGGCTCCCGCAGTGGCCCATTGGTATTATATGTGTAGTACAGACCACCATAAATGTTAGAATCACCGAGAGATCCGCAGGTTTATAATTCAATGCGATTAAGGGTATGCCGTGCATCTGAAGAGCAGATTAGATCTGTACAGATTGCCAAAGTTTATTCTTCTGAAGGCTTAGTTCACAAGTGGGCCGTAGCACTTACGTTGTACTTATTAGAGTAGGTTTGTATTACTTTGATGTTGTGATTGTAAACTCAGTGAGAGTAGAAACGAAATTGTACTGATTCACATAATTTAAATAGACCTTTCACAAAAATCTTGTCTCGCGTCCTTCTGGATTGCACCGCGCAGAGAATTGTGAAACCATCGAAATGTACCCCTCAGGCTGACATTGATATGCTTTTCATAAATGGTGCAATCTATTCTCTTTATCCTTGCGGGTGCAGAATATGAAGAAAATAGAACAGATACAGTCTAAGCTCGTTATAACAGACCTTGATTTTGACCAAGATTTCGGTCTGTTGTAAAAGGAGTATGTTGTATGCAGATATGAAGCTGAGTAAATGGTATCCAGAGGAAAACCAACCGAACGTCAGAAATCGGTATGTTATATCCAAATGTCTGTTGTAACCGGGTCTGTTGTAATGAGCTTAGACTGTACAACACACAGTTGATAGTCTGTTTTGTTACTGCCATTATGAAGTCACAAAATGGTAAACCAACTGAACCTCTTTTGACACGGGGTTAGGGGTTGGCTTCCATGTGATGAGTATAAGATTACGAAAGTGGGTCACGAAAAACTGTAACACGGCTGATAAATTGAGTTTAATTTTGTAAGACTGGCTAATTAATTAATATTAATTAATCACAGTAATTAAACTATGTTAAATGTGTTTCCACTACACACTCTGTGCCTCCCCACTTTTTCGTAGGATTACAATATGTTTAACTTTACTTTTATTCAGAGGTGCTGTTTCATGTGCCACACATTGGATTGATGTAATGTGCAAAGACGGTGTGGGTGCCAAATATATTTAGGAATGTATGTATATGTAGCATACAGAATGCACTCAGGTCCAGCATAACAGTGTTTTAACCAGGGGCACCGAAATTGGAAACCAACGGACAGCTTGTGGATAGCAAAAGCTGGCTCGACCAAGTTGTTGTGCGGAGGGAGTTGTACGAGTTATGCAGCACTCTGTGACTGATATTACAGCCAACAGCACACAGTGAGACTTGCCAAGATGCCGCTCAATGGCTCCACATATCGAGCGTGCACCCTTTCGTGCGGGGAAATGGTCATGTACCGACCTTTTTCAGGCCAGCTTGTTTTGCTTAGACTTTGCACACCCTAGTCAAACAGTTTTATGGTGTCTGTGAGAATAGACCTTTTGTGTGGAATATTTAGTTGTTTGTTCATTTATTACCACTGAAATATCCAGCTATCAGGTAATTACATCAGGGTTATTGCATCAGGAGACGACTTTAGTTGACACTGAAAGAATAAAACATTGAAATGAATGAAGGACAGACACTCGTTCGCCGACTATCTTGAAATGAATGGGGTCAGCTTGGAGCGAGGCATCGATAGATCATTCCGATGCTTTGCTGTCCAGACGGAAAACGAATGGAGATGCGCAGTATAGTACAGGGGGGGATAAACGGCTCTCTAGAGGTCAATGCAGCACGAAACGCTGTTGTCGGGTGCTGTTGCCAAGTGAGGTTTGATCAAATTTGTGCACCCCAGTTCAAAGTTTGGGAGATTAGCCTGGGAGTTGACTGATGTAAGCATGATGCTGTTATACTAAATGAACCTTATAAGGGTGGACACCACCTTGAATTGCACCTTTTTTTTTTTTTTTTAAAAATGCATATTCAGAGCTGCAGAGTTTTGGCATGTATGGATAACAACGAACACTTTCACAAAGTCTTGTCAATGTGCACTGACAATCAATGTCAAAAATAATTACTCTTTATATGTTGGTGAGGTGTGCTGCTTTGTGTAGCAGTCGTCATCCACTAGTGAAAATAGCTGAAAGCAATGTCAGTATATCAGAAAAAGTTTGAGGAAGACATCACCTCCACTGCTGGAGAGAATTTCTGACATTTAAGACGCAAAAATAAATTTTTAAAACGTCATCTTGAAACTTTAAGTGCATTTATCTCAACTTCACTTTTTGGCAGCATTAAGTCTCTCGGCAGTATGAAACTACCGAGAGACTTAATATTTGTGGACTATATGCCAAAATTTTATCGAGCCGGTTACTATGAACTTAGATTTTGCATTTTCATGTTCCTTTATTATGAATAATTGTAACTTGCAAAACTTGGCAAATGTAAAAAAAAAAATGACCCCATCTCCACGTGGTGAATGATGTTGATTGGGGCGAAGCTCGGGTGGTGCTGATGATACTGATTTTGGTCTTAGGTATTGCTGCTTGCTGTCGGCGTTGACGCTTTGCCGCCGCTTCCCGAGCTCTCAACTCCGGGTCCGCTTGGCGTTTTTGACGCTGTGCAGCAGCTTCTCGCGCCTGAGGCGCTGAGGCGCTGCATGCCGAGCTTTTCGGTCCTTTTCATTCATGGCAGTAGGAGAACGTGTGGTTTTCTTCTTTTTCTTTTTTTAAGCAGACAGATGGGATGGCATCTCAGAACCCCCTACTCTTTTTTTCTTCTTTTTCTTTGAGCCTTTTCATTCATGTCAGTAGGAGAATGTGTGGTTTCTTCTTTTTCTTTTTTTAAGCAGACAGATGGGATGGTATCTCAGAACCCCCTACTCTTTTTTTTCTTCTTTTTCTTTTTTCATAATTTTTTTTCATCTTTTTTTTTTCCAATTTTTTTTTGCCCTACACGAGGGCGGGAGCATGTGCTCACGTGCTCGTGAGCACATGATCTCACGAGCAGAAGCACGAGCACCCGACGCCGGCCTACGGCGGACGGACATACGGACATGGCTAGCCAATAAGGAGCTTCGCCCCTAAAAATATATATATATATATATATATATTTCATAATTTGTTTTACTGGAAAAATACATATTTTCTGAAATTTCTTTTCATAGTAACCGGCAACAAATATTCCAGTTTGCATTCCACCAGAAAAATATGTGGTGATCAACACCACTTCTCAACGCTAGATTCATTGAGCAGATTCCATGCAAAGCTATGCTTTACTTCGTTTGGGGGAGTATAGAACCTCATAAAATTGGTTCACAGGGCTGAAACTTTGCATGCCCTCCTTCTATATGGCTACAAACACCAGCTGCAAATTTCACGCCGATTGAGTGAGCGGTTCGAAAGTAGACATGCTCAGGTAGTGTCTCCCCTGAACCAATTCAACCGCTTTACGGAGGTGACATCGATAGGTATACTGTGCATGCTTATACTTGCTTGGGTCGAACTAGTATAATGATCTTGTTCCCAGTTTACGCAGTCTGCGAAAGCGGTGGCGCAGTGTGCACAACTGGAGGTGTTTTTCGCGCTTCCTGCGCCGTAGTGGCGAATCCTTTAACCGAGGCAACCCCGTGGTTTGTGCCCAGGTGGGTGCCAGCTCGGCGCTGTCGGAGGGCGACTTTGTGCCGCGGGTGGTCCTGCGGAATGGCGGGGGCCGCAAAAAGCGCTTGCGCGAGCGGCCCTGGAGCGTGACCGAGGTGGGCCAGCCCGGACCGCTCCAGCTGTCCTCCCACTCCACTTCGGAGACTGCCCTCAACGTGCTGCTGGCCACCTGCTCCTCGTCCAAGGCCCCGAGGTGAGCTCTCCTTGGGCACTTGCCAGAGACTCGCCGGCCACATGTGGGCTCCCGCTCACAAGCTAGGCAGACGGCACATACTTTTGGGACATTGCGTCTCTTTCTTCAGGCGGTCAGCATTTCTTATCACTGGATGCAGAGTATTCCTGTAAAAGCCCAGGCGACTGGAACGTAGGGGTTGCAATGGGTTGCCCGATGACGAGTTAAATTAAACGGGCATATAAAAGAAGTTTCATGTAACTTAGACACGAGCCACCTCTAACCCACGAACACAAAAAACAAACACTTTAAAAACGAGAAAAATGAAAGCATTTATGGAGTGAATGTAAAAGCCTACAAATGAGTAATTATTAGCATTTTGAAAACAACTGTCCTATCTGTGTTTTTAATGGGCGAAATATGGCTATTTTTGACATTTCCTCTCGTATAGCTAGGTAATTTTGGGACATAATGGGAACTTGCAGCTCGTCCATATCTTGTAATACCGGTTGGCTCGTCAAAATTGTTTTCTGCTCATAGTTTCTGCTTTAGTTTTCACTCATCACTGTAATAATGCTTAACGCAAACATATGGAAGAGCTTACCAAATGTTAGAATATTGATTCTTTAGGCTTTCCAAATATGTTTTAAAAAAAAAGGAGGAGGAGGCCAAGGAAACTGGTGATCTGCACAGACGGGGCTGCCACACTTGGTGTAGAGAGGGGTCTATCTGGCTGAAGAGAGGTTAACCCTGTTTCCTGGTTGTCGGGCCTCCACCAACTGACCCAACTTTCACAAAAGTGAAAGCCGTTTACAACTCCCTGTAACGCCGAATTGGAGTGCAGCTCTTGAGGAGGAGGAAGGAAAGGTAATCAGGGGAGCGTATACCCTCCTCCTCCTCCTCCTCCCCTCATTCTTCAATCTCCTCCGGGGGGGGGGGGGGGGTCACGTGACCTCGGGGGGAGGGGGGCCTCCTCCTCCCCCCAGGTCACGTGACCCCCCTCCCCCCGAGGTCACGTGACCTGGGGGGAGGAGGGGGAGGGGGGTCACGTGATCTGGGGGGGCCACATGACCCCCCCTCCCCCTCCTCCCCCAGGTCACGTGACCCCCCCTCCTCCCCCGAGGTCACGTGACCCCCCCCCCCCCCCCTCCCCGCAGGTCACGTGACCCCCTCCCCCTCCTCCCCCGAGGTCACGTGACCTGGGGGGTCACGTGACCTTGGTTACGCCGACGCCGACGGCGACAAGCGACGCCGCTCAAGCCGGAAACGGGCGCCTAAGAGCTGCGCTCTAAAAAAATCTGCGAGGGCTACACTAATGCACTCTGTGCAGGTGAGTTATACAACCAGGGAGACATGATATAGGGGGATAATCGTCACTGTAAGTAAAATAATTAACTAAAACCTGTTCATTAACTTTTAGAGCGCAGCTCTTAGGCGCCCGTTTCCGGCTTGAGCGGCGTCGGCGTAACCGCAAGGTCACGTGACCCCCCCCCCCCCCCCAAGGTCACGTGACACCCCCCCCCCCCCCCCCCCCCCCCCCGAGGTCACGTGGCCCCCGAGGTCACGTGACCCCCCCCCAGGTCACGTGGCCCCCCAGGTCACGTGGCCCCCCTGGTCACGTGACCCTCCCCCCGCCCCCCCCCCCCCCAAGGTCACGTGACCCCCCCCCCCCTCCTCAAGAGCTGCGCTCTAATTCGTCGTTACAGGGAGTTTGTAAACGGCTTTCATTTTTTTAATTAATGGACATAAACCTGCAATTCCAATTGGAAACTGGCTGAGTGTCATTAAAAACCACTAAACCAGTAAACTGCCGGCAGATTTGGAGCATGTAAGTTGCCACTCGTGCAGCAGGCTTAGGCTGGCAGCATAAAAATGCGAATGCTAAGTGCACAGTGGTGTCATCACTTGCGTTTTCGCACCTTATTCCAATTATTTTTATTACACCAACGTGTCCGAATTGCTTAAACGAGCGCACCTCCCTGAACTAAGGCGATAAATATTTTGTTTGACACTGTTTTACAAGATTCACCACCATAACCCAACAATTAGAAATGAACTACTTCCTCCTCCCACTTCATTTTTTCCGAGGTAACGGCTGTAAAATAGAACCGATATATGCGTCCACCACTTCTTACGCTAACTCTTCCGTACCTTTCGCAATAATTGAATGAAACGCTTTACCCGACAGCATAGTCACAGCTGACAATATAGACATATTTAAAGAAACATTTTAAGCAATTTTTTGGAATCCACAATGGTCTAGTATTTTTTAATGTGTGTGTGTTTGAACGTTTTGTCATTTTTTATCTTTTATGTTTTGTTGATGCTTTTTTGGTTTTGTTGTTAATGAGTGTTTATGCTTTTTTATTGTTCTACAAATATGAGCTGCCCATCTCTGGTATAATGCCCTGTACCATGGCTTTCAAAGTACTAATAAATAAATAAATAAAAAATGTGCAGTTTTGGCTTTGATAATTTTTGCTGGCGTTTACGTAAAGTAATTTGTCCAAAAATGTTCCTAAAAACAATGCAAAGAAAATGAGAGCCCATTCAGCATCTCTAAGAAGTGAGAAACACCTTTTTTTTTTTTTAGAATTGTTGAAACCAACTTTAGTGGTCTTTTAAATGGACACTAACTCCCAAAAGCATGTTTTTTAACTGCCTGTATAGGACATTTATTCATAAAATAAACTTTCACCAAAAAAAATTAAGTTTTAGTGTTTGTTTTGAGACTTTTCTGAGCGATTCCCCAACATGCTCCTAGTTCTGACCGAGTCTCGCTATGTAAATATTTTACCGAAAAATTCTTTCTTCGAAGGAATTTCATCTTGTGATGGGCATATTGTATCCAGGCACTTAATACCCCTGTCAGACGGCATTTTAAAGGTCCTTTTCACTAAGCTCCTTTATAAAATCGGCGAACCAGCGCGCACGCCGTAGAGCACGTGCGCATGCCACAGAGCACGTGCGCACTCCATATCGCGAGCTGATTGGCCGATTTTTTAAAAGGAGCTTAGTGAAAAGGACCTTTAGAACGCCGTCTGACAGGGGTACAAGACAAAGACGTTTTCTGGGAGTTTAGCGTCCGTGTAAGATCAAGAGGTTCTAAGACTTTTCAATCTGGCTCAGCCAACGGCCAAGGAAGCCTTCCAGGTCTAGGCATTGGTGCAATAAAGCGGCGCAGAAGCCTACAAACTTTGTAAACAATAATGTCCACACTAGGGAGTGTTTGGCTCATAGTTACGCACCATTGTGTGGCTGGGATCTTCCAAAATGGCGGTTTAACTGGAAAAATGCTTACTCGGGGGCAGAGACGGGCGAGGAAATTTGGGAACCTGGGAAAGCCACGAGGCTACCCCGGGGAACCCTGGGAACTTGGCTCGACAATGCACGCTTGAAAAGGGTCCTCAGTCCTTGTGGCGCTAACCTCCGTCACTCGCGTCTGTCCTCCCCAGCGGCCGGCCCCGCACCTGCTCGGTCGGGGTGCAGAAGGACCCGCCGTCTCCGGAGCGGCGGCAGCGCCGCACCCGGGGCCTGCGGGGGGGCCTGCGGTCGGGCTCCAGCTCGGAGGGGGCCCCGTCGGGGGCCTCGTCCGCCCAGAAGCGGCCCAGCAGCCAGGAGGGCGGCGGCAGCGGCCGGAGGGTGCGGCGCTCCTCGGCGACCTCTCGCTCCACGGGCGGCTCCCTGCACAACATCTCCTCTTCCTCGGGCACCGACAACTACCAGGTGAGCCTCTCTTGCGCCGGGCCGGGGTGGAAGCCCTAGGGCACGCTTGGGACATTTACTTCGAAAATGTATTCAATGCGTAGCATTTTTAGGGCCAGCTCTCGAGACATTTGTATCCTCGCTGGGATTTAGTCTAGATGATGTCACGGTGGCACTACCTTACAGTGTCGTGTTGGGGCACATCCTGACTTCACGTGACATTGTGATATCGCGTGGCACTGTGACAACTTCGTAGATTCACAAATCCCTCGCAATGTGTCCTTCAGTGATCCCCAGAAGGAGGAGCGTGAAGAGGTCCTCTAAATGCTACATGTCTAGAATGCCTTTGGGAAATGCCAAAGAGACAGCCAATATTAAAGCTATAGCTTTACGAGTACACGTTTGCAGGGATTTTGGTGTCGCTGTTTGTTGTCTGTCATCGCGGTGGAGATGTAAAAACCCTTTTCTGCCTTTATGGCACGAGGAGAAAGAAGTCGGGTGTTGAATAACTGGGGTTGTGTGGATATTTATACAGCGAGTAGTTGGTCTGCCATTTTTAAAGTTGCGACGAGTCACTCGCTGAAGTTGGGTGTTTCCATTGTCTGCACTGTGCAGAGAGGGAAGAGTGGAGAGCCCAAAACGACCCACCAATAACGGCACGACGACAAAGAAATGTCTTGTCTGACGTTAGTCATTATGCCTAGAAATCGGAGTCCAAATAATATTGAAAGGGTAGGAGTCACTTTTTTAAATGAGGTGAATTAGTTGAATTTATAATTTTTTAAGTGGCATCAACCACTTTCTGCACCATTTGTTAATTGTTACTAAGTAATCTTGAAGTTGGTTGTTATCATGCACGCAAGTTACACATTTTTGAAAAACTGGAGATGACGGACGAAAAAGAGAATAACACACAAAACGTCTCAAGAAGTCTTGTGTGTTGTCCTTTTTTTCGTCCGTCGTCCCCCCTTTTTTTTTTTTCAAAAATGTGTAGCATCAATTAGCTCGCCTGCCTACTCACTCTATCTTCACACAACTTACTTTGTTATAGAAGTTGCAGTATTCAGCTAAGAGACATATATTGGAGGAAGTAGTGGCAGGAAGGTCATTTACCAACATTAGAAAAAGTAGAGGCCCCAAAACGGACTCCTGAGCAACACCAGATGCAACATTTGTTAAGGTAGATTCATGATCATTATCAACCGTTTACTGCTCGTGGAAAGAAAGTCATGTATCCATAAAAAAAGTTAGCGGGTCAAGACAGAGGGATAACACCTTAGAAAGCAGACGTTAATGGGAGACATGTCAGTAGATGTTAAGTGGGACATGCCAACCATGCACTCTGTTCGTGCACTATTGAAGTAGCTTAAAGGGGCACTAAAGTGGTTTCTAAGGTTTAAGGTCTAAGGTTTTCTAAGGGTTATTTATGGTTTTAACTCCATCTACGGGCATATGTTTCATGTGTTGGTGCGCTTCGGCTTTTTCTGTATACTTTCCGCAGTAAGGGTGCACATTTGTACGGGCTCTTGGGACATTTTGACTTTTTGTTTTCATTATGAAATGTTTGCTTGTTATCTGAACTTGTACGAGATTTGCTGTATTAATTTCCTTTCTGCCCTTCCTGCCTGGACTGGCCATTTGGTCCGCAGAACGCGATAAAAAATTGAATAAAGAATAAAACCCAACATTAAATTGATTTATGCATCTGATTCCTATATTTAAAATGGGATCATAGATTGTGACATGCCCGTTTTTCTACGATTCGGCCTAATAACCAGAGGGCACCGTCGGACGTGCTACAACCACTCGCGAGCTATCACTTCCCATGCGGCAAACAGGCCGGCCAATGACGGGATGACTTTTTTTTGTGTGTGCGCTTTCACATTCAATGGCGGTTTCTGGTAAATATGGGCGTGTAGCCATCTGAGATCCTGTTTTTAATAGGGATATCGGACGCATATCAATCGAATTTTGGGTTTTTAGAATGCTTAGAGCCCGTAGACTGAGTTATGACCATAAATGGACAATCTGAGAAACCACTTTAGTTTCCCTTTAATGCGTGACAAGGAAAATATCATGTTTCTGTTAAAAAATGTGATGGCTAAAACACTGAATCTCGTACGCTTCACGAGCCCCATATTCAGCGTCGATTGCAGTTTTGCGAACAGACACCATCTGGACTTTGTCTGACAAGGATACAGCGCACCCTCAAAAACAAGCACTCTAAAGTTTTCATGCACACAAAAGAAAGAGCCACTTACACAGGCTATGATTTCCCCATCATGTGCAGCGCAGGAAATGAGTAGCATGGACCTTGTTCTTAAATGGTGCGAGCCATAAACTAGAAGGTGCAGCATCATTTGCTTGTCCCAATATCTGCGGGGCCCTCTGAACATCCTCCAGACTCTCTTCCTCCGTAAAATGCATTAGCTAGTCGTGGGACAAATTTCTCACGAGAAGACTAAAACAATTTGAAGCAGTGTGCAGCAAGCTTACCTTCTTTCCTCATTGGAGACTTTATAGTTCTCTGTACTTTGCCCCTTGCTGGTGTCTTCATAGCCTTAATAGACTGCATAAAATATTTTCTTCGAGTTCTAAGAAAATAAATTCCTGGCAAGCCAGACACTATACACCTTTTCAAAAAACGCTCCTAGGCCGCCGCCATGTTGCTGATGCTGATGCGGCTGGTGCAACTCTCGTGCCCCTTATCAGCTAGAAATTTTCTGCCACTCTCTTGGACTGTGGAAACCCGCTCAGTGCGATTCTCTCACTATGTTTTGCGGTTTTGCATTTGACGTTTCCTGGCCCCTCGGATCCACTTAATTTTTCTGATGCATGCTGCACATACCCTTTCTGTGTTATCTTTCACTGTGAGAAATAGGGCTGGTAAGTGCCTGCCATTCAAGCGTTTCTGCTCGACGCTCACGGGAAACGAAGGACTGGAGGGACGTCGAATGGCCCTCCCCTCCGCAGTTGTACAGACGTCATCGAACGTCGTAGACGCCAAAAATTCACAGGGCCTCTTATGTTATCCGTAAAACAACTTGAAGGCGAATGCCCAAGCGCCGATCCCGGTGATAGCGAACCTCCAAAGACACACTTTTGGCGCCTTTAATCTCATGGCATGTCGCACGTCCGCTCTTCACCGCTGCCCAAGCGAGAGTGTCTTCCTTTCCCTCTGAATTTGCGCCGTGCGCGCACTTCCTCCGGTTCTGGCACAAGTAACGCCATCTCGTGGTCCAGTGGCGAACCATCGGTTTTGGTACCTTTCATGTCGCCAACGTCGCTCAAGGACTTTGAAGGTCGACTGAACGATAAAACGTGGTGAAGAGCGCGGTGCAGACGACACTTGCACCTGGCACACGCCTGCCCCTCCTGCCTGTCCTTGCGTAGAGGATCATGTGACATCTCATACCACGTGATAGCCGTGTTCTTGGCGGCCCGACGCCAACGTTGCCAGACGGAGCCGAAGTTTTGGTTTTGGTTTCTGTTTGTGTTTAAAATTAGATTTAAAAATATATGTCCCATTTTTCACGAAGCAATTGACGTAGTGTCTTTTACTAGGGCTTTTAAATGCGAAATAACTCATTATCCCAAAATCTTCGGAATTGAGTGGAGTTGCCCTTTAAGATGACATTTTGTTTTCATTTTTTTTTATACTTTAGCATGTTGCTGCTTAGCTGCCAATATTAAGGGTCTGTGGACTCATCAAGCCACAATGCTGCAGCTTTTTTTCCATAGCTCCTTCATCTGCAGTTGTACATGGTGAAAATAAACTGATTTGATTTGATTTTATAATCCCCACGTAGAGAAACCTTCTCCGGGAAGTCGTGTCTTAGTGGACTCTTACTTGGGGGCTTTGCTTCTGTTTGTTCCTCGAGGACAGTGAGCATTGCTTATTGTGCCTGACACGTGCATCTGTTGGGTCACCAGGACTGCCTGGGGGTGGCCGTAACACCGTCTCCCAAGGGCCACCTGTCTGCCAGGACGCCGACCTTGGCACACGTGGAGGAGCAGAGCTCGGTCTCGGATCAAGTCTGGGACGACTATCAGGTGCGGGACAGGGTCACCTGACCTTTCAGAACTGCTAGTGTCATCTACTATTCTGACTATATGTCATGTCGTTGTAGTGGAAGGAAAAGCGAAAAAACTGGGACAGAGTATAAAGAAGAGACAACACAAGGTACACTCACAACTGAATTTTTTATTTAGAAGAACGCTGTCTTAAATACACTTCGAAACACCCCACGTCATTTTCCGCCGAAACGCACAGATTTTTTTAACATAAATAAACACGAAAAAACATTAACCAATCTTTTTTTTTATAAACACTGGAATATCTACGGCCTAGCTGCAATGGGTGCCGACCCAGGCACGCAACTGTGAAAGACCTTGGCAGCACGAGCAAGTGCCAGAACACCGAACAGGTTTCTCTGGCCACGAACCCGAAAAGCGGGCACCGATGTACTTTTGGCAGTCTGGCAGACAGACTGCCGGGCACGTATGGCCGCTTGTTTCACCGGTGAACGAGGAAAGCCAACTCGAATTTCCTTTCTGGGTTCTACAAACAATCGGAATTTATTGGGGCGCTGTTTAGTTGAAGTTGGAAGATATGGCCCCTTTAATGGGGTTGGAGACACTTCGGGAGTCCTCGCAATGTTACATCATGAGATAAGTGACCGCTCATTTTGCCGATGAAACGAGGAAGGAATAAAACTGGATTTTTTTATCTTTTTGTTCTTTTCCAAAAGCTTTTTTTTGAAGGAAGATTATTTGTGTTCCGAGTTCTACGGATGTTTGTAATTTACTGGGTTCGCTATCTGGAAAATTTGGGAAATCATGGTCCCTCTAATCCTTTGACGGTCGTCGCTGTACATATTCGGCGACGATTACACATTTGAAAGTGACCACCTAAATGCGAAGCTGCAAGCATCGCGGGAGGCGTTGCTACTTAGTTTGTCTCTGGTGAACTATAAACGTTGTCTTTTCACGGTGTTTCGCTTTGCTGAGCTATTGATAGTGTCTAAATAATACCCCTGTCAGACGGGAAAGTAAATGTCATTTTGATCGAATGTCATTCACCGCTCGGCGAATCAGCTCGTGATCCTGGTTCTGCACGTGATCCTGGTTCTTCATCGCTCACGCTCATTGGCCGAGCTGTAATGTCATTTTGCTTAAATGTCATTTAACGTGCCCGTCTGACGGGGGTATAAGGCGCTTCGGGCGCGGGATGCTCAATTTGCGCACCGGCCACTCTGGTGGCAATGCCAATTGGGAGCACTGGCTCTTCCGATTGACACTTGCGATGCTTCTTGAGAATCCGTCGGATGAGAGCTCATCATCCGACGGAGATGCTCTGTATAGGGATCTGAAGCTGCTGGAACGTCGCAGAAGCGGACTTGCCAAAAAAAAAAACAGAATGGAAAAAATGTGAAAATTTTTTGCCTTTAATATATCTATTTGATGCTTCTAAACCTAAACAGCTCAATAATTAAAAGCTTGCGCTCAATAGTTAAAACGAAAACCCCGCACATTGACCCTTTTTTGTACTATTCCTTTTGTAACAAAACCCTACCACTGGGAAACTTCTTTTAGAAAAAGCTCGACCGCCAAGGGGTTAATGAATCTCAGTAATGCAAAGCCACGATGACGTGCCATCCATCTTAAATTTCGGCAGCATGTTGCGTTAACGCCACTGCTGCCGTCACGCGCTGTGGGAACTGTAGCCTTTCTGTGGATTGGCACGAGTGGAGCACGCGATGGCGCGAGTTGCCTCATACACCGTCTCCTGCCTGTTAACAACAATTAGGACAGCGTCACGCATATGTGTAGAACAATTAGTGATCGAGATTGGTCTATTCCATTGATTTACCGGGGAGCAGGCATTAGGACCATTTGCGATCACGAGGAACCCCCTAGCCACCTTGAAATATCACCGAGGAATCCTTCTCTCTTCCATTCTTGCATTCAAACATGAGACTTCGAACGTCCTTCCTCATTGACATCCACCCTCATTGACATTTTCGCCCCCAACCCTCATTCTCATCTTCCCTCCCCTTATCCCCACAAGAGAGAAGCCAGCCAGAAGCTACCAACGAGCATTAATTGTGATGCTACAGTTGCCAGAGTGCGAGTGTTCAGTTTAGAGTGGTGCGTCTATATGTCGCTTAGCTACGTATTCTGTCCGCGACAAAGGAGCACTGCACTCGAGGGAATGTGGACGCTCGGTGGGGGTGGACGCACACTTCTCACTTGGCACTTTGTTTGGCTCCTCCTACAATATCTATTCGACTATGAATAGAGGTCATGCAGCGCCCAGCTCTCTAACCTTGCCTCCTTCGCTACCCTCGCTTTTTGGGGAGGGAGGAATGACACCGAGCGGAGTTTCTCCTGGCTGAAAATTGAGGTTGTACAGCTGCCTTTGAGGAATTTCTAGTTCTTTGGAACCCAGTTTTAAAGATGTGTGCGGTACAGCGGGGAATGTTACGGCAGCCGGAATGTGACCGTGCTCCAGCCATTGGTTTGCCGTACTGACGAAGCCGGCGGCGCGCGTTGTGCCCCGCAGGACCCGCCGTACTTCAGCGAGCCGTACAGCGAGCAGACAGCGGACGAGGACCAGGTGAAGAAGCTGCTGGACTTTGGGGACGACTACTGGGCCTTCATCGGAAGCCCCTCGGATGACACCGCCTCGCTGGGGCCTCCCAGGAGGGACATCCCACGCAGGTCCCCGCACAGGACACGCCCCACGGCCAAGGTGGGTGCGCACATCCTTTGCCCTTGGACCTGCCCTCGACCGGGTGTCAAAGACGTCCGAAGGGACGAGGACGTGACGCCGTGAAGGCTTGCCCGTGTCTTCAGTGGCTATAGTCGCTGACCAGTGGCCACCGAGCACGGATCGGAATGGCAGCTAGAGGCAGTTTCAGTAGTCCAGCGCGAGCTTTCTACCTTCTATGTCTTTTTGCCGTCTCGTGAGCCAAACTGAATACTGAGTTTGACATCCGTGCCTAGATAGCGTAAGGTCGCTCTTTGCCTTTGAGGTATTCTGACGCAGTTTACTTTGTGGATGAGAAATTTAGCCAGTGCAGTACAACCGTTAGCCTGGGGTTTCTAATGTGCACCACGCAGTAGTGATACACAACCACACGGCGCTACAACGCTCTTCCACATGAAAATGGGCAGGGGTGGGGTTTGAACCCCGTGGGTTCTGCAACGCGAGCTTTCTCTGCACGTGTTCTGAGTTGTGAGCTGCGGTGAAGCTAAAGCTTGCCGAAAGGCAAGGTGCACGTGCCGTCTGAAAAGGCAGCCGTTCTCATCTTGGTACTGACTATAGCAGCCTCGACACTTTCATTTGCAGTATTTCTAATGTTCTAGCTGCACAATCATTGTTCGTAGTGTCTCTCCCCTTGAAAGAGCATTTCGAACAGACACGGGGCATGCCAAGTATGTAGTGGAACATAAACAGATGTAAGAACTCCGGAGCTGCAATTTGTAAATAGGGAAGTTCTTTCAATATTTTCCTCGGTGCCTTTATGGGTTTATCATATGCAAAACTTTCGCAGAAAAGGTAGGAGATGAGTGGGAGGTGAAGCATAGTGATTGAGTGGTTGAATAGCAGTCGCAGTGTTCATGAGCGAGCCCTGTACAACCGTTTCCCCACGAAGCATGCTGCGACTAATCTCCCCAGCAATCAGCATTGCTGCGAAAGTGGCATTTGCTCGTCGACACACTCTTTTGAGTCATTTGCCGGGCTCTTTTGTACATCACTATGGTTGCAAGTGCTCCGAAGCTTTGCGGGAAAGTAGATGCCAGGTCTGCGTTCGTGAACAGTTCGGCTAATAGGGTATCGTATGTTGCGAGTGCTATATTCTGGGCGGGTGGAAGATGCGAGAGAGTGTATGCTGCGAGCAGAAAAATGCATTTTGTGAGATCAGTATCTCGCGGCGACATTCTTTTAAGTATGCCAAATTTGCGAGCGATTCGAGTGCACATGGAAGTGAGGAAAGCGGCCAAGGGTATATGTTGAAGTTGTCCGTCGTCTCATTCCACCGACCGCCCTGCAGTCAGGAGGCACGGAGCTGGACTCCGACTCGGACATGGAGGACCTGCAGCACCTGCTGAGCCAGAGCGGCCGCGCCCACGCCTTCATACGCAACACGCTGCGCAAGATGGCATTGGCAGGGCAGGAGCCACAGCACCAGCGCTCACCCTCACCCAGGGACAAGATGTCCCCTCCCAAATTCGTGAGTGAGCCCCCACGCACCTCCCCTCGGCTGCAGTTGACTGGCCATGCGCGAGGACCGGGTTTCTGGAGGATGACTTTCTGACGAGGCTGGGTTTGTCTGTCGGTTAAAGAAAGCGCTAGGAAATGTAGGGGATCTGAAGAGCGGATGGGCTGGTTCAGACGTTTGCATTTCGAACATGACCGTCAACATTACAACCCCTTTCAATGAGATACTTCCCTAACCCTAACTTCCCTACCTTTTCGAACGCTGCTTTGCTTCTACAAAGTTTTCATAAGGAAACACTGAACTCTGTCACCTAATTTGTGAAGTAAAGAAAAAAATAATCTTTTCATTTAATATTGTGGCTCCTGGTGTCGCCAAATGCCCCCCCAAAAAAAAGCTGCCATTAAAAACGGCAGTTCGGAGGCTGGAAACTTCAGAAACCTAAACGTCGTTTGATGCTGATGACGATACAGTCGCCGATTTATTTTTCGGACTTTGCAGGGGCCGAAAAAACGTCCGAATAATAGAGCAGTCCGAAAAACCAGCAGTTTAAAAAACCTGCCTTTATTACGTCTAAGCGGGCTTAATAAAGCTGTAAATTGTGCCTTGCTTCAGGTTACGCCTCCGTTTGCGTTTGTCAACGTTTTATTAGCTTGAGAATCGCTGCCTTCTTTTCTAGCGTTATAATTGAGTACTTTCCGCGTTTGTTGGCGACACTTCGCGGTGGCAGAAGAACAGATGGGGCCATGGCGTCCAAGCCAGCTTAGTCTAAAAATATGATTCATTGAGACAAGAGGAGAGCCGCAAGTTCGCGACTGCAGAATGGTGAATGAATAAAGCAAAATGGTCGCAACGATGATGATATTGACGCGCAGCTAGAGAAAAAGAAGCCGCAGCATAGCTGCATAGCGTTACCTAGTGTCACTAAATAAGCTACGCTTTAGAGTAACGACACTTGGCCATATTGTGGCTTAAAATCATGGTTGCCAGTTATCTGAAGCTTTATCTGAAATCACAGGAAACGCTTTTCCGTCCCCCACAAATGTTTAAACAGTCCGCGACAGAGAAAAGCAATATTACATGAGCTTCCTAACACCGATTCGAATGCTGAGGAAGTCACACTTTTGAATCATGACGATCTGCAGCTGCGTCTGCTCTGCACAAGCCCCAATATGGCGACGCCCACAACAATGTCGGGGAACGGAGTGCCGATACTCTAAGCGCAGCTCATTTAGTGGCTCTAGCGTTACCTAGCAGTAGGACTCGGCAGTACTCAGGTAACGCTGCCAAACCAAGCCAATCCATGTGCAGCAAACATAGAATCCAAAATGGCCACTTCTCAGTGGTGTTTTCCGCTGATCACTCGCGAAGATTTTGTCTGAAAAATTTAATTTTCGGACTTCAAGCCGTCCGAAACATTGGTCGTTAATAGGCACTATTTCTTTCAGGTAGGTCACGGTTCCTCCTTTAGGTCCGAAATATCGAGCAAGTCTGAATTATCAGCGTCCGAAGAATCGTACGGCGACTGTATAGTGAAGCGTTCCTTGAGATGGTCAAAGTCTCCTAACTCCCTGCAAAAGCTCATTTTGTCAGGTTTGGACTCGTGCCAAATCAAGCCAAGTCAAATCCGTACAAGATGGCATGTTGACAGTGCATGCAGCACATGGTTGTTGGTCGGTACCAGTTGGCATGTGATTTTGCGCGACGATTTTGCGAGGTTTACAACAGAAGCAGATTGTTTTGATCAGAAAGTGCTGACAAATGCGACAGCTTGGCGCCGCTGTGTGAGAAGATGAATTTTCTTTTCCTCGAAGAAGAAATGCGTATTATTGCCAATGCAGCATGTGGAAAAAAGAAGGCGGATACCGCGAGCAATGTCAGCACGTTTTTGTTGGCATTGACGCCAACAAAGATGTGATGGTTCAGGAAGAAATGAGCGACGAACAAATCATTAAAAGCGTTTTCGATCGCGATGGCTCAAATTATGAAGACAGTGCTTAGCAGGACTCTATAAGCTCCAGCTCTCATATCTCAGGTAATGAACACTTTCCAAGTTATCAAAACGTTTGTCAGTGCCCATTATGACGACGTTGCGGTGCAATCATGATAGTACTGAGAATCGCATCATGATGCGCTTCTTTTATAAAAGCTTAAGCAGTCCAGACTGAGTTATTTCCAAAGCTTGTTCATGTACCACAACTAATATATCATTGTCGTTTGCGAATTTCATGCCAATTTCACAACGGAGTTCCTGCGATAACAAAACTTTTATGTCACGGGTGGAACCAACTGAACAAGAAGGAAGGAGAAACAGAAAAGACAACCGACCTGTGGGGTTGTTTGTTTCTCCTTTTCTTCTTCAGTTCATTCCACCTGTGATGTATAATACCCAACTAGCTTAGCTCATCCCTGTGAAAACCTTTATGTGTGTCCCGTCAACTTTTCTGTAGCTCTATACAAGTGTACCTTGTTCAGTATATCAGAAAGCAAAAGCTCTCTTCGATCAAGAATGCCAGCCGGGTGGTGTGCAGAGGAAGATGTGTGAAAAACTGCTCGATGTGTAAGTGGGAACTGCACATGAAATGCACCTTCCACAACCTTCCCATCTGATTGTGCCAATGCAAAGATCTTGTCCCAGATCTTTGTCAATTGAGAGGAAATTTCCTCACAGTGGGGGGAAAATTAATGGGAAGGGCAATTGCTGTTTCAGGCTGAGCTGGTGGCCACCTGTCAGACCAACCTGCACTGGCTCAAGATGATCCGCTTCCACCTCCATGCCGGAGAGGACTCTCCACAGCTTCAGAGTGAGTGCTGCTCCTCTACCTATGGGCTCAGGATGTAAAGTGGGCTACAGTCAGATCTTGGTTGAATGAACTTTCAAACTACGCTAGAACCACATTCATACTTTTCTCAGGTGACTCCACAGTTAACAGATGGGCACCTACGGCGCCCTTTTGCTAAGCGTGTACCCTTTGACTTGCGCAACAGCCGACAGATGGCGGATAGCGCAGCTCAGGCGGCTTATGGTAGCTCAGCAGCCGCCCTGTCGCGCCAAAAGCAGACAACTAGGGGTGTGCGAATACCGAATAGTAATTTTCGAATCGAATACCGAATTGAATTAAGAAAAAAAAAGCCGCATATTCAATCGAATATCGAAGAAATGATTTTATTTGTAGGGATTTTTCAATTTGTGCTGCGAATAAGATTATTATATGTGCAGAGTGTGCGCCTGGTGCAGAATATGCAACTCGTCCAAAACTAAAACTCAAATGTTGGTAAAAAAAAAAAAAAAGCAGTTGTTGATGGACGTTGGGCACTAAAGATCCAATTTCATGGCGCAAACATAATCTATCTACCCTAAATGTCACAAAAAACCCGAAGCTACAGCCACGCGTTCCTTTTCTTGTCGTTAAAAGCAGGACCCAACACCGCGACATCTCCTTTGTTATATTTACATATCTCAGAAAAGCGGCATTTTGCGATATTGGGTCTCAATTTTAAGGAATAAAAAGGGCACCCGGGATTTTATTTCACATAAATAAACAGATACGGGTAAAATCTGAAGTAAGAAAAAAAAAAACATGTGGTTAGGTGGCGCAAGTCACCGTCCAACTGCCGCTATGCATCCATTCCTCCGTCCGTCTATCCTGTTTTAGAGAGCCCAGATTTAAAAGAAGGAGCAAGCAAACCACGGAGACGGCTGCTGCGCAGATTGGTCGTAAGTGCGCATGTGTCGTGTAGTCGCGTGGAAAGAAGGCGAGCAAACGGAAGAGCGACGACGCCTGCCCGATCGACGCTTTTCGTCTTTTCGTCGCCTTCTCGAAGTTTGTACAAACGCGGCTGTCGAACGGTTGGAAACCCTCTCAAATCTAGGCACACTATTTTTCCGTTCCGTTTCGTTCCGAATCAGAATTTGGGGCTTGCGGTTTCGAAAGAACGACGACGTCAACTCGGCTGGCTTTTATCGGCGTGGTTAACGTGTTTTTTTTTTTTGTGATCTTGCAGTCGCCAATATCTGTGAGTGTGGCAAGTTGTTCTACATCGGAGCTTCAATTAGAAACGAGGGGCTTTACTCGTGAAAAGAATTGGGCATGGCGCGGAATTCCGGCCTCCCAACAATTCCTCTCTGGAAGCGGCGCAAACAGGATGTTTCCGTTGTGATTGAAGGTTAGACGCGTTACGATAATGAGTAAATCTGCTTGCTACAAAGTTTGTCGTGTTCGTTGCTTTTCTTTTTTCTAACTTGTGAGTAAGATTTTTATGGAATGGTAGGACCAAGAGTTGTTTCTCGCATGGTCTGTCGAACATCACGGCGCTAACATCGGGAGATAAAATGGCTCTTTTGTCAGCTCCGCGCTGACCGCGCGTCTTTGGCCGAATATATCGAATATTCAGTGGAATATTCGATATATTCGAATATTCCACTGATACTAGGAATGAGATTCGCGAATAGAATTATTCGGGGATGTAAGTTTAGAAAGAGTTTTATACGTAAAGACAGGGGACGGGACAACACATCTTTCAACTTTCAGCGAACAAATGATTTATTGCCGGACGCTTCGCCTTGGGAACTCCACTATAGGAGAGGGAAATTTAAAAGGAGGGGGAAGGGGAAGGAGGGGGCACGACAAGGTCCCGGGAGAAAAAAATTGACCGCATCTCCACGTGGTGAATGATGTTGCTTGGGGCGAAGCTCTGGTGGTGCTTGTCTGCGTAGACGCCGAGCCGCAGCATGCCAAGCCTTTTCATTCATGTCAGTAGGAGAATGTGTGGTTTTCTTCTTTTTCTTTTTTTAAGCAGATAGATGGGATGGCATCTCAGAACCCCCTACTCTTTTTTTCTTTGAGCCTTTTCATTCATGTCAGTAGGAGAATGTGTGGTTTTCTTCTTTTTCTTTTTTAAGCAGACAGATGGGATGGCATCTCAGAACCCCCTACTCTTCTTTTTTCTTTGAGCCTTTTCATTCATGTCAGTAGGAGAATGGGTGTTTTCTTCTTTTTCTTTTTTTAAGCAGACAGATGGATGGCATCTCAGAACCCCCTACTCTTCTTTTTTTGAGCCTTTTCATTCAGGTCAGTAGGAGAATGTGTGGTTTTCTCTTTTTTCTTTTTTTAAGCAGACAGATGGGATGGCATCTTAGAACCCCCTACTCTTTTTTTTCTTCTTTTTCTTTGAGCCTTTTCATTCATGTCAGTAGGAAATGTGTGGTTTTTTCTTTTTTTTCTTTTTTTAAGCAGACAGATGGGATGGCATCTCAGAACCCCCTACTCTTCTTTTTCTTTGAGCCTTTTCATTCATGTCAGTAGGAGAATGTGTGGTTTTCTTCTTTTTCTTTTTTTAAGCAGACAGATGGGATGGCATCTCAGAACCCCCTACTCTTTTTTTTCTTTTTTTTCTTTGAGCCTTTTCATTCATGTCAGTAGGAGAAGTGTGGTTTTCTTCTTTTTCTTTTTTTAAGCAGACAGATGGGATGGCATCTCAGAACCCCCTACTCTTCTTTTTCTTTGAGCCTTTTCATTCATGTCAGTAGGAGAATGTGTGGTTTTCTTCTTTTTCTTTTTTTAAGCAGACAGATGGGATGGCATCTCAGAACCCCCTACTCTTTTTTTTTTTCTTTTTCTTTGAGCCTTTTCATTCATGTCAGTAGGAGAATGTGTGGTTTTCTTTTTCTTTTTTTAAGCAGACAGATGGGATGGCATCTCAGAACCCCCTACTTTTTTTTTCTTCTTTTTCTTTGAGCTTTTCATTCATGTCAGTAGGAGAATGTGTGGTTTTCTTTTTCTTTTTTTAAGCAGACAGATGGGATGGCATCTCAGAACCCCCTACTCTTTTTTCTTCTTTTTCTTTGAGCCTTTTCATTCATGTCAGTAGGAGAATGTGTGGTTTTCTTGTTCTTTTTTTAAGCAGACGATGGGATGGCATCTCAGAACCCCCTACTCTTTTTTCTTCTTTTTCTTTTTTTTTCATCTTTTTTTTTTTCAATTTTTTTTTGCCCTACACGAGCACGTGAGCATGTGCTCACGTGCTCGTGAGCACGTGATCTCACGAGCAGAAGCACGAGCGCCCGACGCCGGGCCTACGGCGGACAGACATACGGACATGGCTAGCCCCTAAGGAGCTTCGCCCCTAAAACTGGGGGGAAGTACACCGCAGAGACAGCGGGAAAAAGAGGAAGGGGGGAGGCGTCCCGATTTCCCTCTCAGGAGCAAGGGCCACTCGCCCGGCCCGCCAAGGTCGTCAACTCCGGTCTCAGGAATGTCACCTCTCTCTCCGACAGCGACAACGAGGCCGACGAAATGTTCTTCGGCGCCTCTTTCATGGCGTACGCCTCCATGATCTCGCGCCCGTATCGGTTCTTGTTGGCCCCTAGAACACGCGCGGACGGGAACTCAGGGGCACATGGAGCGCAAACCTTGAGGTGATGCACCATGGGGTGTTGGGAGTCCTCGTCGTTTCTTGCTATTTCTCTTTCATGTTCGCGCAGGCGGTCGTTGAGGCAGCGGCCCGTCTGCCCGATGTATTCTGCCCCGCACGAGAAGGGCACGGAATACACCCGTCCGACCGCGCAGGGAACAAAGGGAGCCGCGTGCCTCTTGGCGCAGCCGATCCCCCTCCTCCCAAGATCGGCTGCGCCAAGAGGCACGCGACTCCCTTTGTTCCCTGCGCGGTCGGACGGGTGCATTCCGTGCCCTTCTCGTGCGGGGCAGAGTACATCGGGCAGACGGGCCGCTGCCTCAACGACCGCCTGCGCGAGCATGAAAGAGAAATAGCAAGAAACGACGAGGACTCCCAACACCCCATGGTGCATCACCTCAAGGTTTGCGCTCCATGCACCCCTGAGTTCCCGTCCGCGCGTGTTCTAGGGGCCAACAAGAATCGATACGGGCGCGAGATAATGGAGGCATACGCCATGAACGAGGCGCCGAAGAACATTTCATCGGCCTCGTTGTCGCTGTTGGAGAGAGAGGTGACATTCCTGAGACCGGAGTTGACGACCTTGGCGGGCCGGGCGAGTGGCCCTTGCTCCTGAGAGGGAAATCGGGACGCCTCCCCCCTTCCTCTCTTTCCCGCTGTCTCTGCGGTGTACTTCCCCCCAGTTTTTCTCCCGGAACCTTGTCGTGCCCCCCTCCTTCCCCTTCCCCCTCCTTTTAAATTTCCCTCTCCTATAGTGGAGTTCCCAAGGCGAAGCGTCCGGCAATAAATCATTTGTTCGTTGAAAGTTGAAAGATGTGTTGTCCCTTCCCCTGTCTTTATGTATATAACTCTTTCTAAACTTACATCTTTACCAACGCGCTCACTAACAAGTAAATTATTCGGGGACTTTCTATTCTATTAGAATTCATATATTCGAGTATTCGCACACCCCTACAGACAACCTTTTTGAATCATGAACGACGCATGCGTTTTCGATGCTAGAATGGTCAGGGCATGATTTCTATTTCGTTCCCAATAAAACACATTAATATACACAAAACAAATTAAACCGATTTTTCGTCGAGTAATTTCAGCTGCAGTCTGTGTTGTCTGCTTTTAGCGCCACCAAGCGGCTGCTGATCTGTCATAAGCCGCCGTAGGGAAGGCTCCCTACGCTGCCGCAGCCGCTGCCACCCTCTGTCGGTTGTTGCGCCAGTCAGAGGGTATGTGGTTAGCAGACGGGTGCCATAGGTAGTAAAAGACAATTATCTTTTTTTTCTTAACTTTTTACTTAAGTAAGTATGTTATTTGAAATATTGACGCAATGCTTCCACCACTTTCAGGCACCTCTGTGGTAAATCGTAGCACGATACGTCACCAAGCCGATTTACGCAGTCACTTTATAAAAACTTCAATCATATTCAGGGGACACGCAGTTTATCAGTTGGGAACGTATGGACCTCTCCAAAAAGAGCTCTCCAGTTTCCGTCATTTTGCAACTCTCGCGACTTCTATCAGCCAGAAATATCTGCCAGCCCCCTGGGCTGTGCAGACCCGGACAGCACAACTCTCCACCTGTGTTGTGCATTCGGAGTTTGCCGGTCTTTCTTGAAAGTTTTAGGGGCGAAGCTCCTTAGGGTCTAGCCTTGCTCGTCCGGCGTCCGGTGCTCGTGCTCGTGAGCTCACATGCTCACGTGCTCGTGTAGGGGGAAAAAAAAAAAAAGAGATGTAAAAAAATTATGTAAAAAATAAAAAAATGATGAAAAATGTTTGCACAGCCGACAGGATTCGAACCTGTGCGGGGAGACCCCAATGGGTTTCTAGTCCATCGCCTTAACCACTCGGCCACGACTGCGGGACGAGTAGGGGGCTCTAAGATGTGGTAGTAACTCAAGAGCTGGGGATGTCATGGATGAAACGTTGCATGTAGCCGCTCAACGTCTATACAGGAGAGGGCGCTGCAGTCAAATGCGTATATAATCGCGTTAAACTTTGTATGCATTGGCTCAACGTTTATAGACGAGAAGGCGCTGCGGTCAAATGCTCAAATGCGTATATAACCACGTTCCATACCACACATTCTCTTTCTGACATGGATGAAAACAAATGAAAGACTCGGCATGCTGTGGCTCAGCATCTACGCAGACAAGCACCACCAGAGCATCGCCCCAATCAACATCATTCACCACGTGGAGATGCGGTCAATTTTTTTTACTTTATTTGCCACTTCAAGATGTTTACCTTTTTTGTGTTTTCTTCCACCGTGAAACCAGGGCGTACCACAGCTCATAACCTGCTTGCCCTTCGGGGGAAACAAAAAAAAAAAAGCAAACCTAGAACGACGTAGGAAGTTGGCGGTTTGACGTTTTTTAAGGATTATTTCTGCCGAGATAATCTCCAGAAAGCCCTTGCAGTCTTCGTGAGAAATATTGTATTTACTCGAGTAATAGCCGCACTATTTATAAAGAAAACTTGAGGATTTGCTTTACTGCATAGCACGTGGACTCTGTTTACGTGCTATGCGGTAAAGCACAAAGACTACGTCCACGTGGAACATGTCCATGTGGACATAGCACGTGGACATGTTCAATGTGCCGATGAATTTGGCTCTTCCCACCGTCTCAAGCATCTGTGATAGCGACGGCATGGGTTAGGCATTGCCTGTCGTTGTTCCGTTCAGCCTTCTGGAGTCTATGCACAGCCTTGTCCCGTTATCCTTCTTCACACCAGGCACGTAGCCAGGGGGGGGCAATGGGGCCTGGGCCCCCCCCCCCCCCCCCCCCCTCGCCAAAAATTTCCCATCTTGCTGGGACCTCCTCTCCCCCCTTCCCCTCATACAGCATTTTGTCATGGGCGGGCCCCCCCCCCCGAAACAAAATCCTGGCTACGTGCCTGCTTCACGCACACCATGGGGGATGCCCATGGACTTGCTGACCTTCGTATGATGCCGAGTTCCAACATTTCTTCCGGTTGTCCGTGTACTTCTTCCTTGAGACCGTCCAGTATTTGGTACGCTCTTGACGCAGTCGAGTGAGCATTCGTTCGGATTTTGCGCTGAACTCAGTAATGGAAGTGCTGCGCCCTTTGTGCAAAATTGCGCCATCCAAGGAAAGTCTGCTACATTTTGCACCAAAGTGCCAGTTTTGCTAAGAATTGTGCCACACCTGCACCAATTGGTGTGCTTGAATGAAGCAATAAATAAAGGTATTTTATTATTGGTCGATTTTAATATTTAAAGAATCAGAGGGAAACGGAAGAGGTACAAACATAGATTCACAGCATCTCTAACCACCTTATAGTTTGTTTGAGCTTAAGCCAGAGGAGAGTTGAAGGCCTAAAGGGCCACTGAAAAGAAAAATGTTTTTTTTTTTTTTTTAGTAGTCTGGTTGGGGTACGCGTGTCAAAATTAAAATTTTATAGATTTTTTTTTTTTAGGAAATATTGACGGCGCGAGGCGCAATTTAGTTGGTAGTTACCTCCTTTCCACTTGTTTTCTTTCTTGACACTTTGGGCACGTGGAGGAGAGGTGGATCAGCTTGGCTGTAACGTTGAGGTGGAGAGAGTGTATGACGATTCCGTGACGTCATAAACTTGCGCGCAGAATTCGAAATAAATCTCGCGCCACCAATATTGCTCTAAACAATTGTTCTTTTCACGTACAATTTATTTCTTTACGCTTGTCCCGACCAGACTATTTAAAAAACATGCTTTTTTCCCCTTTTCAGTGCCCTTTAAACACATATGGTTACGAACAGACCTATTAAAGGCGGGGGAATTTGCGGCGTTTGATTGGTTTAACCAATGGAAGAGCACATACAGATAGACGATGAATGCCATGATGTCGCACTATAGATGCTGCTTGATTGATCCCATTGACTCGTAGCATCGTGTGCGCTTTGACTTAGGATGATACGAAGTGTAGAGATTGCTTGTCGTCTCAATTTCCAGACGATGTCGGCGATGTCGAGAGTTAAAAGTTGCGAGAGAATTTTGCAAAATAGCGAGGTGGTGGCTACTGTAATAAGACAGACCCACGGTTTTTACTCCCGACGATATTACTTGATTATCGTGTTTGCCACAGGCCTCCATGGCGTGACTACAGTGTACCGTGGCATATTTGCGCCGCTCGCTTCAACCTTTACCGCCTCTCACCAGCGCACGTGCGTCGAGCTTCGCCATTGTGCACCGGAGTGCTAGGACCAGCGGTGGACATGGCAGGAGTGCGTGGGTTATCGCGATTGGCTTGGAAAATATGCTCAGTACTATTATAGGTCGACCTTATTTGGTTTTGTCTGTAGGTTGGCCTCTAAAGCTGCGTCGATAAAGGAGAGAAAATGTGGGTCTCTATTAAAAAAATACGGTAGTCAAGGTAGTTTTCATGCAGCTGTTGATCGAAAGAGCAGCAAACCTTGACTCAAGCCTGGTTCGACTTTTAAAGCACAAATGTTGTAGGCTTTAATAATATTTGTGGGGGGTGGTTTTTGCAGTTTATGATATTAGTATCTTTAGTTCTGCATTCATAAAACTTGGGGGGACATTTTAGCGGATATGCTGATTTTTTGCCGGCATTTTAGAGGAGTTATGTTTACAGGCTAAATAAAGTACTGACAGTAAAAGGGGGAAGGGGAGAGAGGCTTTATCTCAGCTGAGGTGTTGTACTGTGCTTCCTTTTTCCACTATTTTTAATACCCATTGTAAATGGAATCTACTCTTACCTCAGCCATATTTCTAAAAAAAGACTGTGTCCCTTTTGTGTCCAATCTATTCTTACTACAAAAGATAATATGTATATGCTTGAGTATCAAAGAGGAACCGTCAATCCTTGTCAAAGATGAACTCGTTTAGCGACGCAATCACATATTCCTTTTCACGTGACATGGTAACAGATGTCGGCATCTGCTCCAAAGGTGTCGGTGGCTGCTCCCAACCAATATTTTGCCCGCTACAAAAGCTGCTACAAAAGGTCAAATGCCACTTCCATCGCTGTGAACTCTCAAAGTTCTGCCCGGCCTATCGTTGGCTCTTCCACCTCGTGCGCCTGAACCCCTGTGTCGACATTCAGCATCTCGTTTGGAACGTTCTCTGGGGAATGTACTTCGAAACGCGTCATTCGTCTCCAATCTTATCGGGTGCCTCATCACGAAGGACATCTCCTGGGTGTCGTCTCCCGGACGCTCAACGCACTTCTTCAGTGTGTTGACGTGGTACCTCTCCTCCCACCCCTTGTTTCCAACCCACCAAGCCTCCTCCCCTCTCCTCTTCTGCATGCGGGTTGTCACCAACGTCACCTCAGATGTTTCGGCCCTTGACATTTGTGCTTGTCGACACCAACGTTTCGCTGCCGTTAGCCACCGTCTCACCGTTGGCCAATGTGCTTGTTTTCTTCCGTCCGCTCACCGCGACAATTGGGTCGGTAAACCCCGTGTCCCCTCTAAGCAGGTCGTTACCCTGTTGGATCCTTTGGGTAGTCCACCCTAGCACAAGGCTAGTACGCATTCTAGGTTTTCTTCTTCCCTTCCTAAGGCTTGGCCCGACATCCGGACCTCCGTGAGAGGAAGTATTAGTGTGCCCTCGAGCATCTCTATGCTAGTCTGCGACTCGAGCAGCTCACTCGAGGAAACAAGGGACTCTTGTACGAGCGTAATAGTGCTTCCTATATCTCGGAAGACGACAGACACAGAAGAAGACACAGCGCTGTGTCTGTCTTCTTCTGTGTCCGTCGTCTTGTTGCGCTTTTTAATCATTATGAATCACCAACTTGCCCAACTTTCTACCCTCGTCTGTTTTATTCTTGTGCTGGGAATAATGTTAAAGCAATAAATCATCTAAATACCCCAAAACCCATTAAAAGGCCCACAGTTCATTATTTCACATGGCAATTATCTGAGCGCGAAAAGGCAGCAAAAACCCAAAAATATCAGCACAGAATTTTTCAACAGATACAGTATTCATTCTGTGTTACCTCCAAGGTGTATTAAAGATTAAAGGGACATAGAATTCTCCAAAATATTTTGAAATGCCTGGATCGGACACGCATGTTACAAAATAGTGTTTCCGTAAACAACTTCTTTAGCTCGATAATCACGCTGTGAGACACATTTTGAGTTACGAAAGAATCCGAAATTAAGACCTATACTGAGAAATTAAATCCATAATGGAGGTTAGCTTCGCTTTGGTTCCAGAATTAAAACGTACCTCCTGGCGTAAATATTACGCTAAACACCGTTTTTGTTTTGAAAATAAAGAGGTGACCTGCGCTCATAACACGCTAGCTTCCTCGTGGTATAATTTGTGTCGCTCAGTGAAGCCAGCACACTAGGCAGGCTACGCAACTGGTATACCGGCACGCATCTGCGCCACCTATAGTGAATTGGAGTCGCAAATAGAGCACGTCCGCGTTCGCACGGACGAGAGTAGATAAAGAGTTTTCGTAGATCGTTTTCGCCGTCCCGCGACGCACTCCGCAACCCGCTACGATACCCGAAAGTCTACAGCCAAGGCCATGCGGCTTCTTCGTTGCGGAAGGTCTAGCGGAGGGGGAAACGCGGTCTAGGGAGTTCTTGTAGACCGCGTTTCCCCCTCCGCTAAGCCCTCCGCAACGAAGAAGCCGCTACTGCGCCTGCGCGCCCATGGCCTTGGCTGTAGACTTCCGTGTATCGTAGCGGGTTGCGGCGGTTGTGGAGAGCGTCGCGGGACGGCGAAAACGATCTACGAAAAAAGGCGCATTCACACTAAGCAAAAAACGCACGTTGCGGTCCACGTCGACGCTGGCGTCGATAAAAGAGAGTTTTCGTAGATCGCTTTCTTCGTCCCGCAAAGCTCTCCGCAACACTCTACGCTACCCGGAACTCTACAGTCAAGTCCATCGGCTTGCAGGCGCATTAGCGGCTTCTTCGTTGCGGAGGGCTTAGCGGAGTGGGAAACGCGGTCTACGAAAACTCTCTAAAGACGAAGCAGTCACACAGGGCCACCCGACGTCGGCGTCTTCTCGGGGAACCTCGCGTTTGTCGAGAGAACATGGATTTTTTTTATTCGTCTGCTTCGTACGATGGTTGTTGCCTTGTCTTCGCGATTGCATATCCGCTCGGAGACAATCGTCTTTACTGAATGGACAATGGCGATGATTATATTTAGGTTTGCACTCCGGTTGTAGGCATGCGAAAGGCACGGACTCGAGCGTTTTTGTGAAAACAAAGCACAGTGCTACGCCGGCCCGTCCGTATACTGCACGCAGCTTGTGCGATAGTGTTTTCGAAGGAGAACTGTTGTATTCCGTAGGGGTGGCGTGCACACAAAGAATACACGAAACAGATTGGGAGTGATCGCTCCCGCACAGTCGGAGGTCGGAAGACACTGCGAACTTCGGCGGCGGCTTTTGCGCGAACGATGAAAGGTAGTTTTAGGGCGTCGGACACGCGCATAAAACATTGTTCACAGTCAGATGTTCCAATCGGCTTGCTTCTCTCCACGCTAAAATGCTTCCAGTCACGTTTGGCGACTGCATGCATCCCTCGACCCCTCTGCCCTTCGCCTTCCTTGTAAATCGAAAAAAAAAAAAAAAAAGTCTTATCCTGAAAAGGGCACACTCCACGTCCGGTCTCTCGCTGATTGGACCAAGCTCGAGCGTCGTCGTCTAACTGCGTCGTCCTCCTCGGCGCGCGACTTTTTTCAATCCAAAAATACGCAAACAATCCCACGACGCGCGTTTTTCCGCAGTGTGAATGCGGCTTATTAGGGAGTTTTCGTAGACCGCGAAGAAGCCGCTACTGCGCCTGCCCGCCGATAGCCTTGACTGTAGAGTTCCGGGTATCGTAGCGGGTTGCGGACAGCGTTGCGGGACGGCGAAAACGATCTGCGAATGATACCATCGCGGGCGGCGAAGCGAGGCACGCGGACAAGCACAGGTGCTGAAGCGCCAAGTTCAAAGTTCGACTCTAAACATACAGATATACATCCGCGCTCTGTGTGGAAATAAACTCGCCGTCGGCTATGTAGTTTTCTTTCCGCGCCACGTAGAATAGAACGTAGTTCGCCGTAGCCGATCAATGCGGATGCACAAACCGATTACACAACAAAATACCATCTGTGAAGATTTTATTTGTACGAAATATCGTGTTCTTGACCTAGTTATTCGCTGTTATTTATGCGCAACGCGATGTTTGGCTGTACATGTGTTCTGCGGAAAAGTAGACGCAAGGGCCTTGTTCATAAATAGTCTGGTTATTACTCGAGTAAATACGGCAGTTGAGCGGTTCACGGTAGGGGACGAAAGACACATATCCGTTCCTTTGCTTCGGTGCTGTGCAAAGAACAAGCTCTCCTCAAAACATGCCCTAAAACAAGTCCGGATTCCGCCCGATCTTCATGAAGTGACTGTCGTCGACACTGTAGATTGGATATGCTGCGTTATTTTAGATCTTTCTCGAATACCCTGTTCGGATAACGCGGCACCTTGGGGAACGTACAATACAGTAGCCCCTCGTCGTAACGAAATTGCTTTTTACGAATTATCGCTTTTATCGAAGTTCAGTGCGGTCCCAACCGAAGTGCACGCATTTTGAACCGATTACTCGAAGGGTATGTGCGGCCGACCACGCTTATTACAAAGGCCGAGGGGCCGAAAGCACGTAAGCCTACGCGAGGGCGCACGGAGACCCCTGCATTCTTTTCACCGAGGCAAACTGGAAGAACAGCAAACAAGAAAACAGAGCAAACGGGTGACGGAGGGCAGAGCGTCTCTTCCGATGACGATGCGCCGACGTAGCCAGGAAGTAGCGTCCAAATTCCAACGCTGCGTCGCCATGCCTGCGGCCAACGTACGCACGCCAGCCGGGCCTGCCCGCCTCTCGTCGGAATCGGGTCAAGGAAGCGAAGCAGCCCGGAGAAGATCATCCCTTTGGGGGGAGGGAAGAGGAGAAAACTTTATTGAAAATAAAATGGGCCCTAAGTCCAGAGGTGCACAAAACGCACACACACTCGCACGAAAAAAAAAAAAAAAGACAAGCATACTGTCTTAAAGGAGCAGTGCAACGATATTCAATTGGAATGCTTTTCACTTTACACGAGCTTACTGGCACTAGTGGGACTCAAGGGTACTCACACGCAACGCCACTGGCCAACAAACTCCTTTGTTGCGGTGTAATTTCAAGGACAAAAACGATCATTTTCATTCAATCTCTCCTTTGCAAAATTTGATGACGTAACGTGGGGACCGCAGTACACCCCAATGACGATATTTGAATGCTGCTCATAAATTGGACCCGAGCATTGCGTGGGCACTCGATTTGGGCTCGTGATAATTACAAGCTCGAGAAGCATTCGGGTAGTGGCCCGTGTCCAATCGCTGCGACGACGACAATAGCCGAGCCATAACAATGTCTGGAACTCAGCGCGTGTCCTGTGCTTTGCCAACCCCAGCGCGTGGCTATGATCAACATTGGCGGCATATAATCGGCTCCAGATCACGTGGCCGCTTGTTCTGGCTGCGAGTTGAGGGGGTGAACGCTGGTCGTTTTTCTTTAATTTTTTTCTGGGACTTCTATTGCGTAGAGTGAAAAACAAACGCGTGTTTCACAGGTCATTAACGTCAGGGATCCGTTCTAAGCGGTATTCGCGCGAATTATGTGCCGAATAACTGGCGAACGCCGCCCGACGGCACGCTCGTTTTGCGCGCGACGTAGCAGCCACTGTGTTGATTCCACGCGCACAGCAAAAGCCGTCGGGCAAAATTCGTCGGTTATTCGCAGCATATTCGTCCCATGGAGTTCAGCCTTTAGGCGTCGGGTAGGACATTGCGGATATGGGCCACGAGGGCCCTCCACCATGCCACCGCGTTCATCCCTTCAGAGGGAGCGAGCCACTCCTGGAGAGAATGCGGTTGGGAGCCGGGCGCTAGGGTATCAAGGTGTTGCTGGCGTGATAGAAGGGTACGTGGGCAGTCCCAGAGCACGTGTGGGGTGTCAGGCTATCCCGAGCAGTGAGCGCATCGGGGGCGGGAGGAGGGTCCGTCTAGAAAGTGAACGATGTGAAAGGCGTCTTGGCGGGGGAGGAGTCTGGAGGACGACGGGAGCAGGCAGGAGTCATCCAGGAGCTCGTGGAGGGCTTTGCGACGATTAACTCGTTCCTGACGGGCTCTGGTCGGGGAAGGGGGGGGGGGGGGGGGGAAGTTGGTTAGGTTAGAGCAGGGGTCTCAAACACGCGGCCCGCGGGCCGCATGCGGCCCGCGACTCTTTGGGATGCGGCCCGCAAGCCTCCCTCGAATTCGAGACCGCGTTCCTATGCCTTGTGCGTTATTAATAATAGTTCTATATTGTCGATTCATTTTCGCTTGAAAAAGAGCTCTGCTCATATAACATGTCCACACATTTTGTACTATTCTGTTTTTTTTTTTTGGACGGAGTACTACTTCGCCTAATTATCTGCTTCTCGGCCCTTTCTCATGTAAATAAACCGGAGCGGTACTACCACTACTAGGCCACAAGTGCGAGCTCTTTGCTCAGGGAGGCATCCCGGGCGCACAAACTCTTGCTCAGCAGGAGCAACTGCCGAAGATAAAGCTGTGAGCTCGGGCTCTAGCTGACAGGAATACATTTAAAATGGAAGTAGTTTCTTAGAATGCAGCTATAATAATCCTCAGGAAAGAAAAAACTGTCATATGAAGATATTTCTCTTATGCCTGTTAAGCCTAGTGATTTGTGCGACGGGTCAAGGACGGTGTGCTTGTTCTCGATCTGTTGAAAACTGCCAGCAAATTCGTGTTTTAAATATTTTATAACATCGGGCGTGGGCCCAAAGTAGTCATATTTGCATACGAAAGCTAAAGATGGCAAAACGTTCAGCTTCAAAAAAAAAAAAAAAGAAGAAAGCACAAGGTTCCTTCTCTAGAAAATATCTGGGGTGTTACTGGCACAGTCGACGTTTGCAGCGTGAAACAACAGTTTCCATAATTGCATGTCTCGAATCTCGTCATGGAATATGTTGAGGAAAAGGTAATAGGGAGTTTTAGGGCACCGTTTTTGCACATCCAAAACGGTAGGATGGGCCCTCCGGTACGAACTGCGCATGCGCTACCGCAGAAGTCTCGCATATGCGCAGGTCGTACCGGAGGGCCCATCGTACCTTATCGGATGTGCAAAGACGGTTCCCTAAAACTCCGTGATGTCTATAAATTACCTTATAAAGTCCTACCAGCGGTTTGTCGATGACATTTTTGTAATAATCGACAGAGAACACGTAACCGATTTTCACTGCATTCTGAATAGTGTCCACCCTCTATTCGGTTCACCCATGAACTTGAAACCGATAAGACCTTGCCGTTTTTGGATGTACGTGTCCATAGAACGAGTGAACCTGACTCTAAGATGGAGGGAGACACCCGTATATCGTAAGCCATGTGACACAAAACCTTCTTGACTACCATCACCCCACCCCCCCACTCAGCACAAAAGCTCAGTTGTAAGATCGCTACTCCATCAATCAGTGCGGTTCCCAACACACACGCGGATGCACAGCTTTCAGGGTCAGTTCAGGCGGTTTCGGCTTTGTCTGACCAGCTCTGAAGGGCCCTATGTCGGGCCTCGAAAGTTTTAATGACAGGTACCATTGGCGGTTTTTAATGCTTTTTTTTATCTGTTTCGTGGTCTCTACTCGTCGCGGACAACTTTCTGTGGCTATGCAGTTAAAGCTATGACCCCAAGGACACACTTTGAGAGGCGGTCAAAACTGCGCACTATTCAAGTTCGCTCTTAGACGCAGTTGTACGTATTTTTCGGGCAACCATTTCTGAACATCCATCGCCAGTGGATGAATGGATGCGGCTGAACAGGCCTTGAATCGGACGGCGGCTTGCGCTACCTAACCAGTGCTTTTATTAAAAGCACTGGCTAGCAAACAGTTATTAAAAATTGCTAGCTGTTGGTTATTGACCATTCCATTTAGCGCTCTCAGGGCGGCTCCAATTTGTTCGACCGCAGCGCCGTCTCCACACACCGGGGCCGTGTTCCAAAATTCACTCGATCCTACTCTGGGGCAGGGGTGGCCAGGCTGACCCGGCCTAAGAGCCGCAGACGAAACCACGAAACATCCAAGAGCCGCGAGGGGCGGGGGCGGGGGGCGGACGGACGGGCAGGCAAATTTGTCCTGAGCAATAAACGAAACTCGATCTATCCGAGTCAAGCAGTCCAACTGTACGCAAGGTAGGAGTAGCACAAGACTACCAAACCGCAACCTGTATTTCGACTTCAAACGCGTTCCATTTGTCTTTTGGGGGAAGTGGTCGTGTGACCAGGAGGGAGGCGGAGGAGGGGGTGACGTAGGGGAGGGAGCCGCGAGCCGCACTTTGACACACAAAGAGCCGCATGCGGCTCACGAGCCGCAGCTTGGCCACCCCTGCTCTAGGGTAAAGGTTTCGTACCTTGGCGTTCCAAAACCTACCCGCGTCCAGCGTTTTTCAATCTGCGTGTTGTCACGGGACGCGACCCGCCGGAGTAAGTCGGATCCATTTGGGTAAGATCTGGAACACGGCCCGGGTAGGTTCAGCAGGTTCGGCGGGGTAAAACGAGAGAGAGAGAGAGGGTGTGCGCCCGATTCCGCTAGCAGACGACAAACCGGGAGGTTGCCGTTCTCCGTCTTTGGGTTGTACCGGCGGACTGTGTATCGAACATGGAACTCTCGCTCGTGGCTGCCGTGATGGAAGTGGTTCGCGTTCTTGGAATATTTATGGCTGCTCCAAAGTCAGCCTATAGCGCTCTGTTGTTTTATTTCAGTAAATGATCAACTAGCGGATCATTGTTCCGTTACTTCAGTAGCAGTGGAGTCAGCCGAGCACGTTTTTATTTATTATTCCAGACTTCCACTGATTGTCGCTAAAGGCCTACACCAGTACGAACTTCGCATAGTAAAAAAAGCTACAGCAACCGGATTTACTTTTCGCCGGAAAGACCGGCCAGTAACAATTTTCAAATTTTTTTTAAATCTTTTTTTATTTTATTTTATCTTTTTTTGCACGGAGGTAGCAGCGCAGTTTTACTCGTTTAGTATTTTTATCGAGCGTAGCATTACACGATCCGCGCATCTGCGATCGAAATTTTCAAAATGACGCGATTTTAAACCGAGTTTGAACGCCAGCCGAGTGTCAGGTGCAGCTTGGTACAGCCAACTCGGCGGAGCAAACGACGCGCGGGGTGAGTGGGGGAGGGCATTTTTTCTCTCTCCGCTAACCCCGAAACGAGTGGAAAAAGGTGAGCACCTGGTGCGACGGAGGCGCCTCCTCGCAATGGGGTGCGCGCATCTTTTGCCAAACGGATGGATTCTTCCTTCGACTTCGGCGCTTGGCTCTACGATATACCCACCTTCCCAGCGTTTCTTTTCCGACGCTCGTTCCACCTGTATTTTTATAAAGTTCACGTTGGAGAAGAAAATTGGGTGACCTCCTTCGCTGTTTGTATCTGTTTGCTCGAACCTTTTTTTTTTTTTTTTTTTTCCTCGTGATTTCGCAGTTTAATAAGCGCGACCTTCTTTTGTACATTTCTAAAAGACGAAGCGCGACGCGGCGAATGGGTTTTGTGACCGACTCGAATTCGAGTCTCGTGATCTCGTCACAACAATAGAAAGAGGAAGCAATGCGACGACGAAGGGTAGTAGAGAGCAGGCGGACACAAAAAAGAAAAGAAGAAAAAAAAAAAAAAAAAAAAACAACGAAGAGGCCGGAGGAGGAACAAAGGCCGAGTTCTATTTGAATTCTTCCCGTCTGCCGACCGCGCGCTCTTTACCGAGGAGGACGACCTCCCGCAGCGCCCGGCCAGCCGGGCAGAGTTTTTTTCACCGCTCGAGGCAGACGCTCGCGCCGCCGGGCGCCCGCGTCGGAGCGTTTCTTCGTTGCCTGTCAGGTATTTGATCCTTCATGTTTGTCGGCCATTCGGAGAGTAAAAGAGAACCTTCCGCTCTCTCTTGGTTAGCAACTGCGCATATTTTGTCTGTTTCGTATTTGGATTATTTTTGTAGTTTCGTTCGCGGTCCTTGCCTCGTGCCGTTTGATTCAGGTCCAAGCAGATGGGGCGGTGGAGGCTACTACGCGCTTGCCGGCTTGTTTGCTTGTGTGTGTGTGTGTGTGTGTTTGTTTTTAAAGTATATATTAATTGTAATTTGTAAATAGTGTACAGAGAGGACGTAAGGGTTGGTGTGGTGGGCATACCTAATGGATGCGCGCCAGCTTTTCCGCAGCACCGGCTCACTCTGCACGTCCCTACCCGCCCAAAGTGCAAGAAATATCGATATAAATATAAATCATTCAACCATCTCGCGATGAATTCTAATCAGTGCGGATTGTGTTGGATTTTTATCCACACTTCGAGTGCGAAAGTGCGGATTGCGTGCGGATATGCGGAGGCGCGGACACTGCACCGGAGGTGGAGTCCTCTACCGGAGGTACGAAGATGCGCTCTCTTCGTGTGGCGGGATTTTGTCGCGGGAAACTTTGAACTCTTGGCAGCCTCGACGGGTCTAGGAAAATATTAGTAGTTCTGCCGTGTTTATTGAGCGGAGGCCTGTGTTTCAAAATTAAAATAATTTGAAGCAATTTTTTTTTAGAGAATTTAGTTAACATTGGGTGGCGCACCTCAGATAAACGGTTCTCGCGCCTCGGGGGTTTTTAGAGAAGAAGACACAGGCGATCACTCAGTATGTGTGTGTGTGTTTTGTGCGCGTGCGTGCGGGGTGGTGGTGAAAGGGAGGGGGAGGGGGGGGGGGGTGTACTTTGGTCCCTACTCAGAGAGATTCAGACTCATCCCTACTCAGAGACATCTCAAGCACATCAGCCCTCCCGAAAAGAATTCCTGGCTATCGCTATTTTCTTTTTTTAGGGTTGAACGTTTTTACTGACGAAAGAAAGAAAAAGAAGTTGGAGCTGGTGTAAGATTGTCGACTTGTCTTGTGCTGAGATGATGAGGGAGGAGGGGGGGGGGGGGGGGGGGTTGGCAGGAAATTCAGTAACTTCCAGTAAGCAATAATTACACTTAAAAAAATCCCCCCCCCCCCCCCCCCCCCCGAGTCTGCCCGATCTTGTGCACACTATCAACACTCCTAGAAGGGGAATGCTTGAAAGGTCTTTAACAATTATTATTGTAGTTTTTTTTTTTTTTTTAGAGCACAATTTTTTTTTTTTTTGGCATTTGTTTCCAGGTTTTGTGACTTCAACACCAATTCAATTCCCCGCTAAATTTAGTGGGGAATCGAATTGGTGTTGAGGTCACGTGACATCAATTTTCCTGCTAGCCCTAGCCCTATACACATGTTTTCCTTTAGCTTGCGGTATATTTTTAGGCTAGAAAACAAAGAAAAACACACAAATGAGACACTGAGGGCTTAGACAGCTTGAGGTGACCTTTGAGATTGGTGACTCTGGTTCACGCTTAGATAAGAAATTCAGCCAGCACAGCTCGTGACTGCTGTGGCAAAACAAATGTGGGGCTCTCTATATACCGGGTGTTTTTTTTCTAAAACGTAAAATAATAAAAAAGAGGACACTAGAAATAAATAAATAATTCCTCGAGGATAACCCTAGCCACCGCGGTGGAAATCGGGTATAGAGTGTGTAAAATGGTTATTAGCAAATAATTACCTAAACTTCAGTGATTAACTTTTTAAATAGTTGCTTCAACTGACACATTCTAAGTAGAAATTCGTTGCCCATCATCAAATTATGCCACAGAAGTTGTTAAAATTCAGATAGCTAGATTCTGCTCTGCGCCATTCTCGGGACGTTTATCAGCTCTCTGTGCTTCGCTAGCTGTGACCGTTGTGGAGTGTGACATTGCTTCTGGGTGGGAGTTTGGACACTGTTTTTGCATCTTGTTTCTGCATTTGCCCACGACTTAATTCTCACAATAACTGCCATGGCATATTTTGATGACTGTTATGACATATTTTGACAATATATAAGACAGTAACTGCTATGGCATCTTTTGATGACAAACAACACATCTCTAATCGTTACGTGCCTACTCAAATTTTTATTTGAAAAGTTAATTAGTGAGTTTCAGGTCATTAATTTGCTAATCACTACAGGGTGTTCCAAGCAAAAATTTACGGGGTTTTCTTTGCCGCAAAAATGAACTATGCATGGCCGAATGCTCATTCTCCGCTCAAAGGTAGCACTAGAGGTCTGAATCAAATGCCAAAGTTTCACTCCAAACCGATATCTTATTTAAAAGTTATAAGTGATTTTCTGAAAATTTCAATAGAAAAATGGTGGCCGACGGAGCTATCGAATACACGGAGCTCTATGGCCCCAGAAACCGATAATGGCCCCCATTGTCCCATTGCAACTTTCGCAAAATCACTTGTAACCTTTGAATAAGATATCGGTTTGGGCTGAAACTTTGGCATTTGGCTAAGACCTCTAGTGCTAACTTTGAGCGGAGAATGAGCATTCGGCCATGCATAGTTTATTTTTGCGCGGATGAAAACCGTGTAAATGTTTTTTTGGGACACCCTGTACTGTACACTGTCTACCTGCGACCGCCACGGTGGTTAACGTTATCCCAAAGGAAAACCATTTTTTTTTTTATTTACACCGTCTTTTTTTATTAGGAAATTATTTTACATCTTAAGCCGAGGTCACACTGCTTATACATTGTACAAAAGACAGTCTGCATACAGATTTGAACGCGAGTCACCGCGAGATCTGTGCTTCGAATGCCGCATGGCAATGAGTTCGAGTAGAAACTTGGCACGCGGCATTCGAACCCCGAATACTGCCGTGACTCGTGTTTGCAGATTACTTTTTGTATGCTGTATGAGCAGTGTGAGCTCGGCTTTACAGTGATGGAAGTGCTGCACAATTTGCGCCATTAACGCGAGTCTGCTACATGTCTCGCCCAAATGCCATTTTTACTCAAAATAGCGCCATACCTGCACCAGGATGACCTTGAACGAAGCAAAAAAAACGAATTTATTATTGGTTGACACTAATATTGAAGGAAGTAGAAGAGAAGGAAAATGGCAAAAAGATGTATTTCACGGTGTCTCTACTCACCGTAGCTAAAATTCGCTCGTCTACGCACTGGTCACGTCATTGTTTGAACTTCCAAGCAATGATGTTGGCCATGTCACGAAGCTAGAAATCTCGAGAAAAATTCATAAAATGGTGGTACGGCGGCTGCTGTGATAAGACAGAACCAGGGCCTCATACTCCTTATTAGATCACTTGATTTTCGTCTCGGCCACGTGCCTTCACGTCGTTGCACTATCGCCGTTTGCGTCTACCTTCACCTCCTTGCACAGGCACGCGTGCGTCGGATTGGTGCGTTAAGCGAAGTGGCTTACACGGGGGAGCACTCGTGGGTTAGTGTGAGGGGCTCGGAAATTCTGCTCAGTACTATTACGAGTCAACCTTTTTTGGTCTTGATTGTTGGACGACCTCTTATCTTAAAGAGTGGTGCCGAGAAAGGAAATGTAAACAAAAAACGCTAACCTAAATTTAAATATCTATAGTCCGTTGCAACCTAAGAACGACGGGGGAGGGTAAGACGGGCCGGGGAGGAGGAAGCAGACGGAACGCTGGAGAAGAGAGGGGGAAACCTCCTTCTCTCTTTAGCGTTCCGTCTGCTTCATACTCTGCGGCCCGTCTTACCCTCGCCCTTCGTTCTTAGGTTGCAACGGACTATAGTCACGGTAGTTCCCGCTCAGCAGTCGATCGAAAAGACCCCAAACTCCGTCTCAACTCTGGCGCCAATGCCGCTAACCCTTCCAGAATAAGGAGTGTCACTCTTAAAGCTCAACTTTGATTTTTGGTAATATTTGGTGGAGGGGCATGGGTTCGCAGTTTATGATAGTAGATACTTGAGTTTTGTAGAACGGTAAATCTTGGTATAACACATTTTTACTGGGTGACGTTTGAGCAGATGTGCTAGCTTTTTCCGGAATTTTACATAAATTATAATGATAGGCTCCATTAAATAAGATTGTAAAAGACGGAGTGTGAGATACACTTTATCTCAACTGAAGTGTCTTGCTACGATTAATTTTTTAACCATTTTGTTTTCCTTGATCCCCATTGTAAACGGAACCTACATTGACCTGAGCCTCATTTCTAAAAAGGCAGTGCCCATGTTGTACTACTTACGATTATTTATATGTATTATAATTACAAAAGGTAATAAGTAATATACTTCAATGTAAAATATGAACTCTCAAATATTATCAGAGATTGACTCGCTTAGTGATGCAATCGTCATTTAATTTTTAGGTGATGCGCTAGCACCTGTTTGGTTCTGCTGCAAATGGGTGTATGGCTGCTCCAAACCAACATTTTGCATGCTACAAATCCTGCTACAAAAAGTCAAATGCTACTTCCATCGCTGGTCTTAAAAAAAAAAAAAAACTCTGTATATGATGTATACAAATTAGCCACGTAACACTTGGTGCAGGTCCGCACTATTGAATACTGGTATTTACCGGAACATTGGGTTAATATGCTGCCAAGCATTTTGGAAGGTCGACGGAATAATAGCTACCGAAAATTCTATACACTGTTCTGTCTTATAATTTAAAAAAAAAAAATCTTATTTCTGTTATGCCACAACTGTTGCCAGGTTGATGGGGACATATGTACTGGTCATGGCAATACTGTGGTTCTTCTATGAGTTTGCGTTCACTCCCGCAGAATTAATGAGTTTCTCTGTGAGGTGTTCATTTTCACAATACTACTCTGTTGTACACCAATCATGATTGCAGTGTTGCCACACCCATTGAGATCTTTTTCGATTCATTTTCAACCTCTACTTCTCTGATCTTGGCTGTCTCTCGGCCGCCTGCAGTATTTTAAATAAATTATTTAATAAATAATTGTCCATTCTGCTGTCCGTGGATGTTTGCTTTTTACGTGATTTCTTCACCCACCTTGTTTGGTAATGTTGCTGCACTGCAGAATACAAACCCACATACAGCGAGTCTATTCTGCCGGGGCGAGTGCCGACGCATTTGATTGAATCGTGCCAAAACTAAGAGATGCCAACAGTAAAGAATGCGTGCATCCGCTAACTCGTTTGTTTTGTGTAGAATTTCCGACGGTCATTCCTAGTGAATCAAAGAATGCGATGCGCCTTTCTCCCCTCCAGAGCTGATCAGCCAGTGGGAGGCGCTGGTGGCAGAACTGCAGGGCGGTTCAACCACTCCCAAGAACAGTCCCCGTGTGCGGCGGCAGAGCATGTCGGACGTGTCGACGGAGCAGCAGCGTGCCGACGTCCTGCGGAGCATCGGGGCGCTGCGGGAAGAGCTAACCAGCGTCTCGGAGCTGGTGCAGAAACCCAAGGAGGGCCGCACCAGCCACGCAGAGCACTGCGGCCACCCTCTCGGTGCCGTCGAGCAGAGGGCACAGGAACTCAAGGTAAGGCTCTTGATGCTCACTGAATGTGTTTAAGAGCTGGGATTCCCGAGCAAAGTGTGGCGGAACGCCAGGGAAGCCGTTACTACAGAATGTGCAACGCATACTTCAGAGGACAGTCTGTTCAAAAGAGCGCATAATTGAGAAAAAGATAGGGAATAAGCGAGAAGAAGGAACAAAGTTCTAAACAAACCCGAATGGGAAAAAGTCAGTGTGGTTTGGTCATATTCGATCGGTAATGTGTCGATTTGGCTACTTTGAGTTTGGTGTGGGTCAGGGCGGCACGGCTTAGCGTGTTACGATTGTGTTAAGTATACAGTCGCAGACCGATTTTTCGGTCAGGTCGATAATTCGGACTTGTTTGATATTTCGAAACTAATGGAGGAGCCCTGATCTACCCGATATAAATACTGCATATTCACGATCAATGTTTTGAACAGCTTGAAGCCTGAAAGTTCAATATTTCGGACAAAATCATAGAGAGCGATCAGCGGAAAACATGATCGAGAAGCCGCCATTTTAGATTCTATGTTGGCTGCACATGAATGGGCTTGGTTTGGCAACACTACCTGAATATTGCTGAGTCCTACCGCTAGGTGATGCTATGCAACTATGCTGCGGCTTTTTTTTTCTCTAGCTGCGCGTCATTATCATCATCGTTGTTACCATTTTTCTTTATTCATTCACTATTCTGCAGTCGTGAACTTGCGCCTCTCCTCTTGTGTTGATGAATCATGTTTCCGGACTATACTGGCTCGGACGTCATGACCCCATCTGTTCTTGTGCCGCCGCGAAACGTCACCAAGAAGCGCAGAAAGTACTCGACCATAACGCTACAAAAGAAGGCAGCGATTCTCAAGTTAAAAGAAAGGGGTCAAATGCAAGCGGAGGCGTAACCTGAAGCAAGGCACTGTTGACGGCTTTCTTAAAGGCTGACGACCAGACTCTAGATTCTGCAAGGCAGAAGGCCCTCCTCACCATGGGGGAGCAGGAAACAGGCAATGGTGGACAGGGTAGAAGGGGAGAAAGGAGGAAGCGATGGAAAAGTGGAAAGCGCGAACTGGTCGTCGGTCTTTAAGCCCGCTTAGACATAATAAAGGCAAGTTTTTTAATCTGCTGATTTTTTGGACTGCTCTAATATTTGGACAGTTTTTCCGGTCCCTGCGAAGTCTGAAAAATTGGTTGGCAACTGTTGTTTTCTCTTAGGTTGGTTAAAAGCTCGATTAGACTAGTCTGACTGGCTAAGGATTGAGTCAAAACGCTGTCTCCAACATGCGCTGTCTCCAACATGCGACGAAGAGTTGTTGAGGCAGAAAGTTTGCTCCGTAATTGGTGCATCTACCGAATTCTTACCCTGTCACCGACTATAGATTATATTTTGAACAGAAGCGGCGTGTTACAGTTAGGTCGAGTTTAGTTATACCCGCGTCGTGCCATTGTGACGGTGCAGTATATCGGCAGGTAGGAAAGTTCGTGCTCACTTGAGGGCACACTCGGTTTCTTGAAAGGGGCATCTCCTTGGTGCGCAGGTGGCGCTGTCCTCCCTGAACGACATCCGGGACTCCCTGGTCGAGGTGAAGGCCAAGGCGCACCGCCTCGCCGCCGAGGGGAGTGTTGACCCCGTTGCTGCCGCCTTGGGGGACCACATCCAGGCACTGCACCGGCAGTGGAGCAGCGCTTACCAACAGTGAGTTGCCTTACGACACTCGTCTCGCACGGAGGACACCCGCTTCACCGTGTCAAGATCGGCCTTTGGTCCCACCTGCGGCAGACGTGTTTGTGTTTGGGTCAACGCCACTTGTAGTCTCCTCGAGGAAAAAAACATGTTTCGCATATAGGTCATATAAGATAGTTCTTCCGAGACTCGATTGCCAGAAAAAATAACAATGCTTCTTGTATTCTTAACATATTAATGCAAAGCATTAACTGTCCCATGGAGCGAACCGACGTCATCAGCTTTGAAACTACGCCAAACGTTGCCCAAACGGAACCTAAAATCCCCTTTCCCAGGTGAAGCCAATTTATGATAGATTATGCTCCCATTGGCTGGCGCACGTCATCAAGGATTGAGGCTCCCATTGGCTCTCGTGCGTGTAATTCCAAAAGAAGTCACCAGAGAAGCCCTCTCCATGGCGGCACAGCGCACGCAGCGGCGCAGCCGCCGGTAAGAGGAGAGAGTGGTGGCGGCAGAGCCAACAGAGCCCATCCAGGCAGACTCCAGAGAGGCCGCGCGGTTGAGCTCAGTGCGGTGCGGCTACTTCATGAAAACGCACGCTCGCGGAGGAATGGCATTCATGCTTTTGCATTCACAGCTCAAAAGTGCTTAGGTGTCCTCGGACATTTTTGTTTCGATAAAATAATGAATAACAGTAGTTCACCAGTAAAGTTGGAGATTAGTAACAATCTGCCCGGAGTCGAACCATATAGTCTTGAGGTGAGAATAAGAACCGCATATATCTCATTGAATAGCAGAAAAGCCATTAGTTTGTACTCCTGTACAGAATCTTTTCCACGTTGTGAGTGTCGCACAGAAACACTCTTTCCCAACTAGATGCAGTTGGGCAGTGACATTGTATGACCTCCATGCATCGAATTAGGCTGGCTACATTTAGCGATGAGTGCCCCCGTCATGCGGTAGCGAAGTAGAGAAAGGAAAATTTTCTAGGCATTGGAAGTAAAATGAAAGTTAGTTAGGTTAGACCAGTCTCCTGGTAAAGGCCCATTCAAACAGGATACTTCAGAAATCGTGAGGCAACACGACTCCGACAGAAGTCGTGCGGTGGTTTGCTTTTGTTCATATTTTTTTGGGCTGGGGGAAAACTTTCTTTTGTCAAATTTTGCCCGTGTTTTTTGTGAGCATGCTCATCACGTAGGTCCTTACAGCCACTCACAAGCTCTGTTGGTCGTCAGTCAGTCGCTCAAGATCTCCGCTGCTCTTCAGGTCCCGAAAACGGGAAAGGGAAGGGCTGTGTTTGACATCTTACTCAAATAGATCTCAGCTAGAGCACTGCACGGGCCCGGGCCTACCCGAAAGCCCGGGCCCGGCCCGGCCCGCTGGCCGGGCCCGGGCCGGGCAGCGTACGCTTCAGCCGGGCCCGGGCCAGGCCCGGGCCACACCTGGGACGCATCCGGGCCGTCAGGCCCGGGCCAGGCCCGTGCCACTCCTGGGACGAATTCGGGCCGTCTGGCCCAGACCTGGCCCGGATCTCGGCCGTCCGCATAGAAAGCATAGAAGTTCACTCAATCGCTAAAACAGAAGGGCAATATACCGACCGACACCCTAAAAGAGGGTCGTTCGGTTTTTTCGCAATTCGACGTTTCTCCTAACCTCCGCACCCGTCCGCGGTCCGGAGGTTCGGGGAAACGCGCCCCTTGAACATGTTTATCTTTTACTCTCTTTTCCCCGCATTCTTTTTCTACGGTTGGGTCGGTGAGCGCGAGACCTTTGCTGGGGTCATATCGTTTGGGCGCCCTCGATGTGGGGTTTTCGTGCGTTGCGGTGTCCAAAAACAGGTCGCGTACGCGTCCGTCGACGGTTCACTTATTTGTAGGTGCACGTGGCTCTGGACGAGTACTGTTCCCGAACTGTGAGCACAATGGTCGTGAGCGTTGATGGGGACCTCGTGGTGTGGGGTGGGGCTGTGGGCTCCTCTCGGACGATCGTTTGACTTAGGAGAAGTCTGCGACCCGGCCAGCGATTTTGTTTTTCTTAAAGGTGTCAGAAGTTCTGGTGGACCGTCTTTGTGCTGCTGTGTATTTCTCTCGCGACGCAAAAAAAAAACAAAGAATTATTTTTGCTGTATTTCTGGCTGTAATGTTGGTGCTTCAAAAGTAAATAGACCAGTGGAAAACTCTCACCGGGTACACGCTATCGCGGCCCGGGACGAAAGGGACACATTGTTCGGCGTTCTGAAACGAGAACGAGCTGACTTCCCCACCCTACGTCGAGTGACAGCCCTCTCTGCGTGGACGCATGAACGAAGCCGCCTGATTGGTTAAAGAAGTTTACATGACTGACCCTGCTTTCATCTCTTGTTTTTTAACACGAATTGCTTCGAGGTGACTGCGACATGACTGCTGTCTAAGATAATCTTCAGCTACATCGAGCTGACTTTGCCGCAAGTGGACAATTTAATTTTATATGTGGTCTTCAGTTTCCCTTTCGGGAATTTTCAAATGAACGTTGCCAAGTTGAAGGAAGGACTTTCATCGGGGCAGCTGAAGCTTTTCACAAAGGATTCCAAACAAAGTGATGTGTGGAAGAGATTTGTGAAAGTTGTTGACGCAACCACGTCAGCATCGCTGGGACATGTTCAATGTAGCCACTGCAAAGCATTTTTGACCTACGACGGCACCAAGACTGGGACCTCGCATTTGAGCCGGCACAAATGTAAGTCGTCCACTTCTGAGTGTGCGAGTGTTACTTCTTTTTTCGCTACGAAGAAGTCCAGCATTCCTGCGATTGTCAAAGAGAAGTTGACAATGGCTTGCGTTGGCTTATGCGCCAAAGATATGCGGCCATTTGATGTAGTTCACGGAGACGGCTTTGGTCAGCTCGCAGACGAACTAATTTGCATTGGTGCCCGTTACGGAAACATCTCTGCAAATGACGTTGGCTAACTTGTTGGCTTCACATTATGTAATATGTTTTATTTAAGATAATAATGTACTTTTCTAACTGACCAAAGTCACGTACACAAGCTTATAGCCTTCTGAGCTGCTTCGATTTCTAGCACGAGCGCTCGCGCAGCTTGCAAAAGCCATGAACTTGTGGTGACCCAGATCCCACGAGAACCAAGCGCTAGCCTACTAAAGAAATAAAAGTTGATGTGCTGGTGGCGCGTGACACTCGCACGCCTCGAACACAGAACAGAAAGAACACCAACTGGCTGGTCGCTCTTTTCTTTGATCCCGACAAGTGGTGACCCGGACGTGCCTGCGACTTCAAGCATGACGGACAACCAAACCCCGGCTTCCACTCCAACTCCAGTTGCGGCTGTTGCGGTGCGGCTCCCGCCGTACTGGGACCGCAACCCGCGAGTCTGGTTTCTGCAAGCGGAGTCGCAGTTCCATCTCACACACATTACAAGCCAGCAACGTATGTACCATCACGTCGTATCGGTTCTTTCTCCAACTGCAGCCGATGAAGTGTACGACGTGCTATCCAACCCGTCGACTACGAATCCCTACGATCAGCTAAAGGCGGCCCTGCTGCAGAGGACCGAGGCCTCTGAACGCACTCGCTGGCAGCAACTACTCTCCGCAGAAGAACTCGGGGATCGACGTCCCTCACAGTTGCTGCGGCGAATGACGCAGCTTCTCGGAGAGCGTGCTAGTACCATTGACGACGCTCTACTCCGAGAACTTTTTCTTCAGAGACTTCCACCGAACGTCCAAATGGTACTAGCAGCAGCCGCGCCCCTCAACCTCACGGGACTCGCCGGGTTGGCCGACGCGGTAATGGAAGTTTCCACCCCGTCCACCAGCAACATCGCTGCCACAATCATACCGCCGGCAAGCGATGCCCCTAGCACGGCACAAAATGTCCAGATACCAAACGCGTCACAAGGATACGTTGACCAGCTCTGCCAACGTTTGGAGCAAGTGGTACTCGCTGCAACAAGCCGTCGAGAGTCAGCGCGCTCTCCAAGCCGTCGACGGCACTCTACATCGCGCCGACCTGAAAACGACCGCACGGGCAGAGGCCACTCTTCCGGTTTGTGTTACTACCACCGGCGTTTCGGTCCCGACGCGCGCCGCTGCCAACGCCCCTGCGCGTGGCCGGAAAACCGGCCGGCCGACCGCTAGAGGCGACGAGCGGTCCTAGCCCACAAGAGAGTCGCCTTTTCTACGTGACAGAACGAGCCACCGGAAACCGCCTACTCGTCGACACAGGGGCCGAGATCAGCGCCATTCCTGCGTCTCGTGCCGACCGTTCATGTAAGCCCATCTCCTTTTTACAGGCCGTGAACGGCACGAACATCCCAGTCTACGCAGAACGCTCCATATCACTGAATCTTGGCCTTCGACGAGTTTTCCGGTGGATATTTTTGGTGGCAGACGTTCGTCAGGCGATCCTCGGAGCAGACTTCCTTAAATACCATTCCCTGCTGGTCGACGTCAAGAGAAAGCGCCTCCTTGACTCAGCTACACAACTGTCCGTGCAAGGCGTCGCAACGACGGAAGCTCCGGTGTTCGTCTCCACCTGCACTCAAGTGCAAGGAGCGTTCCAAGCACCGCTCGACGAGTTCCCCTCACTTACGCGACCTCCCGACTGGAAGAAACCTGTTGAGCATGATGTCACGCATCACATACCAACAACAGGCCCACCAGTTTTCTCTCGGCCACGTCGTCTAGCTCCGGAGAAACTCCAAACTGCTCGGGCAGAGTTCGAACACATGCTCGAACTAGGGATCATACGACCATCCTCCAGCAGTTGGGCATCTCCGCTGCACATGGTCTCTAAAAAGAACGGGGACTGGAGACCATGCGGAGATTACCGCGCTCTGAACAAAAACACTGTTCCAGACCGGTACCCGCTCCCCAACATCCAAGATTTCACGGTCAGTCTTCAAGGCTCTACCATCTTCTCGAAGATTGACCTAACCCGAGCCTACCACCAAATCCCGGTAGCCGAAGAGGACATCCCCAAGACAGCCGTCACAACGCCGTTTGGCTTATTTGAATTCCTCCGCATGCCTTTCGGCCTTAGTAATGCGGCGCAATCGTTCCAACGATTTATCGACGCTGTGACTCGAGGCTTGCCCTTCGTATACTCCTATGTCGACGACCTACTAGTCGCGAGCTCTACTGCAGAAGAGCACACCACCCATCTCCGACTTCTCTTCGAACGGCTCGCCAAACATGGCATCATCATCAACGCCACGAAGAGCGAGTTTGGAGTGCCCGAACTAGACTTTCTCGGCCACCGTCTAAATAGCTCAGGCCTTCGACCTCTGCCTGCTAAAGTCAGCGCTATTCAAGACTTCCCGCGGCCAACATCACTCACCAAGCTCCGCCAGTTCATCGGCCTCATAAACTTCTACAGACGCTTTATTCCACACTGCGCCAAGCTGCTTCAACCACTCGACCTTCTCCTTGGCAAGAGCGGGCGACCCACTTCTCCTCTTCCCTGGAATGAAGCAGCTGAGAAAGCGTTTTGTGAAGCGAAACGAGCGTTGGCAGAGACAACCCTTCTGCAACATCCTATGCACGACGCTCCGACGTCGATCATGACGGACGCCTCGGCTACCGCCGTCGGAGCCGTACTCCAACAATACATTGACGGTCAGTGGCAGCCACTCGCTTTCTTTTCCAAGAAGCTGCAACCCGCACAAACGCGCTACAGCGTGTTTGGGCGTGAATTACTGGCTGCATACTTGGCTGTCCGCCACTTCCGATACTTCGTCGAAGGAAGAACATTTATCATCTGGACAGATCATAAACCTCTAACAAATGCCATTTCCAACACTGGATCCCATTACACACCACGGGAAATTCGTCAGCTCGCCTTTTTGTCGGAGTTTTCCACAGACATCCGACACGTCAGAGGCGTGGACAACGTACCTGCCGACGTCCTCAGCCGCATTGATGCAGTTTCCTTGCCTCCAGTACCGGACCCTGCAGAACTTGCCCGTCTACAGGTCAACGACGAGGAACTAAAAACGTCACGTGCGTCATCGTCTCTGCAGCTGCAGGACGTCACCTTTCCAGGAAACATAATCGTCACCTGCGACATGAAAACTGGAAAGCCACGGCCTTTTATTCCTGCTCCTCTACGTCGAAAACTCTTCGACGCCACTCACAGTCTGTCACACCCGGGCGTTCGGGCAACGCAGAAGCTCATGACGAGCAGATACGTATGGCCCCGCATCAAGGCAGACGTCCGGAACTGGGCACGCTCCTGCATCCCCTGTCAACAGGCCAAGGTACATCGGAACCCTGTGCCCCCGGCCAGGACCTTTCTCCAACCAGATACGCGTTTTAACAAAGTGCATCTGGACCTGGTCGGGCCTCTTCCATCGTCACAGGGACACCGATACCTCCTCACCTGCATAGACAGATTTACAAGATGGCCAGAGGCAACACCCATACCTGACATCACTGCCTCCACCGTCGCAGCCGCGTTCATCTCGACCTGGGTGTCCAGATTCGGATGCCCTTCCGAGATTGTCACAGATCGCGGACGACAATTCGAGTCCTCACTCTTTACAGAGATCAACCGCATCCTCGGAACGACAAGGCTAAGGACCACAGCTTATCATCCGCAGTCCAACGGTCTTGTCGAGCGTTTTCACCGCCACCTAAAATCGGCACTAACAGCACATGGCAACCCAAACGAGTGGGCTCTTCAACTACCGCTTGTGCTCCTTGGCATACGCACGGCCCTCAAAGAAGACCTTGGATGCTCCACGGCAGAGCTCGTGTATGGTACTCACCTCAGGTTACCATCAGACTTCTTTGAGGCCGAGCCCATATCTTCAACAAGACCCCAAGATTACGCTGAAACGCTGAGGACAAGTCTTCGAGAACCTTCGTCCCATCCCAACTCGGACAGGTCAAACCCAGTCACCCTACGTTACCGAAGATTTAAAGACGGCCACACACGTCTTTGTGCGACAAGATCACCACAAGAAACCACTACGCCCTCACTATCAAGGACCGTTTCCTGTGGTTCAGAGAAGAACGGACACATTTGTGCTTCGTATCAACGGCAAAGACGATACTGTTGCTCTACACCGCCTCAAGCCTGCACACCTTGAAGTCACACCCGTAAACCACGTCAACGCACAAAAGAGCCTTCAATGGAAGGATTTAACAACTCCAACTTAAATCCTCCCAAAGGGGGGGCATATCTGTGGTGACCCAGATCCCACGAGAACCAAGTGCTAGACTACTAAAGAAATAAAAGTTGATGTGCTGGTGGCGCGTGAGACTCGCACGCCTCGAACACAGAACAGAAAGAACACCAACTGGCTGGTCGCTCTTTTCTTTGATCCCGACAAACTCGTCGTGTAATAGATATTTAATGAGCAGGCCGAGGGCACCGACGCGGACTTTTTTGAGCCCATTGTGCCTGTGTTTGGACAAGGAGGCGTGTCCGGGCCTGGGCCAGATCTGAGCTAGTGCAGGCGCCAGCAGCCGGGCGGGGCCCGGGCCGGGCCTGAGGTCAGGCGCCAGCAGCCGGGCTGGGCCCGGGCCGGGCCCAATTAGAAGGGAGTCCCGTCGGGCCGGGCCCGGGCCGGGTAAGACTGCTTGCCAGCGGGCCCGGGCCGGGCCGGGCCTCAAAAAGTAGGCCCGTGCAGTGCTCTAATCTGAGCTACTCTGGCAACTCGTGTCATGTGATAACACAGACAGAGCGACTCTGGATGCGGGTAGGTTTTCGAACGCAAAGGTACAAAACCCTTACCCTGGAGTGAGATCCAGTAAATTTTGGAACACGTCCAAGGGTACGAGGGCCCGGCATACGACGTCAAGTTTGACGAGCACCGAGGTCGCCGAAAAGCGGAGGAAGCGAGGAGGAAAATTGTGATGTTTGCTTGGTGGTGTTTAATCAGAAATACGACTGCCAGACGCTTCAGCTTCCACGATTTTTGACTGAGTCGCGTCGCCTCACTATTTCTGAAGTGTCCTGTTTGCACAGGCCTTTATATGTAGAACTGGGTGCAACGGCAGATAGATTACTCAAAAATTTATAATCATATTTATTAACTGACGAACTCAACTCTCCCACGTCACGCCGCGGTGGTGGCGCGTCGGGCGCACTTCCGGTCTGGGGCGGTGGGCAGAAGTGGCAGAAGTCGCCATGCGAGACATGCATTCCTGTGTTCTCTTGAAAGAAACCAGACAAAAAACCTGCCTTCTCGTCAAAATGCGGTGACGGGTGGCTGTACCAAGAGAGCCTGGAAAGGTTTGAAGGTCAGTTTTCATGTGTTTCTGTCTCCTCCGTTCGTCCGAGAACATGGATAGTAGCCGTGAAAAGGGCAAACCAGACGCTGTCGAACTACCATTGCTTGTGCGGGCAACACTTCGTGGTCGCCAGATGTATTTGTTTTGTTCCAACATGAACGAGAGAAAACCGCCAAGTTGTCCGGACCACCCACGGGTTCAGTGCTTCTTCAAATTCACACGGCCGCTTGATCGTCTGAACTTTCGTCTGCTCTTTCAAACTTGTCTGCTTTTTTGTCGTCTGCTCGTTCAAACAAAAGCGGCCCATACCAAACTTTGACCCGGTGATTGCAATAAGAAGTAATTGCAGGCCTCAAAAGACTTAAATAGGCTCGGTGTAAACAGTAGATACAAGATGTTGATCATTGGTAACAGTGGCCATCACTGACTTGTTACGCTTGGTCTGTTCCCGCTTCCGATTCTCAGTATCGATGTCGATCATCGCTGCTACCTTCCATACTTTTGCAGCACGAGCGACGTCGCAACCGAAAATAGCTAGAAGAATCTCATCATGGTTTTGGCATCCATTCTGCGGCGTTCATGCGAATGAATCGCCGCACATCAAATTATTTACGCTCGCAAAGTTTAGCGGCATAACGAGCCTTGATAATCTCGCTCAGGTGATTAAAGTGGTAAGACATTGCTATGAGGACGTAGAATCGACAATTCTAACGCGAAAAAGAGTGTGCAGACTCACACAGACGCCGATAACGTGACATTCCAATGGTTTGTTGACGCGGGACGCGGTGCTTCTTGCCCGCACTCCATTGCGCGTGCGTTCGAACTGTCGTCTACTCTTTCAAACTTGTCTGCTTTTTGTCGTCAGCTCGTTCAAACGACAGCGGCCCGTAAACCAAACGTTGACCTGGTAATTGCTATAAGAACTAAGTGCAGGCCTCAAAACATTTTTGAAGGTTGGTTGGGGTAAGTAGGCTAAGTGTAAACAGTAGATACAAGAAGATGTTGATCACTGTTACCAGTGGCCATCACCGACTTGTAATGCCCGATTCTTCTTGCGGTTTTCAGTATCGACGTCCACCATCTCAGCTACGGTCCAAGCTTTCGCAGCCCGAGCGACGTCGCGGCTGAAAATAGCGAGCAGAATCTCATCGTGGGAGTCAGGCTTTAGCGCCCATTCTGCGGCGTCCACATGAAATGAATTGCCGCACGTCACAGTTATTCACGCAAAGTTTTGCCTCGTTAATTTTGCTGAAGCCGCTCAAGTAGTCAGACATTGTTAGGAGAACGTAGAATCAACAATTCCAACGCGAAAAAGAGCGCGGGGATTCCCACCGACGCCGACAACAACGCAAATCAATGGTTTGTTCATGGGCGACGGCGGGTTTCTTGTCCACACCCCCATAGCGCATTCGCGGCGCCGGTGGCGTCCGCTAGGGGCGCTCCGGTTTGTTTGTAAACATGAGTTGGTGTATTGCGCAACTCGATATCGAAGCAGCAGACTACGATTAACAGAGTTATCGTATTCGAAGCAATAAGCAGGAGCAAGGTTAAAGTACGCCGAGCAGATTTACCGCTCACGTGAGAGCTGCTGGCCGGCAAGGTTTCGGATCGGACCGTGTTTCAGTTCTATCAAATCACGATTTATCTTGCAGGAATGCGGTTCCAACTTTTAATGATGAAGTAATAAAAGGAATGTTTGCTCATTTGTTTTTAACTGGCTGACGTCCGGATCCCGGCTCGCAGAGCCTCAGGCAATTTGACACTTAACGACTCGACCTCACCTTGGCCGACTTGCTTAAAATTAACCGCTTATGGTTGAAGAATAACGATCGAGTCGCAGGTGGTGAGCGCTTGGAATCCGACCCCCGAGTTTTTTTCGCGCGCTTCCGACTCGGGATACACAGGGAGAATGAACAGAACAAAAATTGCAAAGCCGACCAAGCTAAACGCGCTCATTGTTGCCAATTGAGTCGCTAGAAACCGAAACGAAGACAAAATAAAACTTTTTTCCGCACGTTTTGCGATTTGGTGCATAATGGCGCGAGGTATTTGCTGTGGCGCAGTTTCCGCAACATGGCGCAGACAAATGCGTCTGGCGCAAAATGGCGCAAATGGCGCAGCCGTTCCACCCCTGCAATACGACACCAACCTTTTTTGAGTGCAACGCATACTTTTCGCAGGAACAATTTGGCCCACATTTCGTGTAACACCCTGTATAATATTTTAAAGGGACCGTGCAACATCAGCGCACCCAGGATTTTTGTCGGGGGGTGGTGAAGGGTTTTGAGAGTTAGGAAGGCTATGCAATTTTTAAAATTCATTTATTTCCCAGCTATAGCTTGCAATTAAATAAACTTCGATGTGCTGTGTTGAGATTGCCGTGCTACACGTGCAACTTGGAAGTCAACCATTTTCAGAATTATTTCGCCGGCACAAATTTTCGTGATCCGTGGTGAAGTCGTTACCATGGGGTGAATTATTTGCTGCACAAAATCTTTCTCATCATTTTCAAATCACAAAATTGGTGAAACGTAGGTCTTTACGAAAACCAAGTTCTTTACCGTATACTGCGTTTCACGTAGCTTCGCAGGCAACAAAAGCTACAGCTTCTGCGACCCAATGCGAGCTGTCAGAGCCAGCCACATGCCGTTCCAGTGCTGTATTGTCGCACTGGCCGCGCCTCCCATGCCCATCACGTATGAGAAGAAAACTCTGCTATCTAGAAACAAAATTAATTTGGGTATTCCTGAAAAAACAAAAACAAAAAAACTTCCAGACGAGAGGCAGGCGGTCTGTCTCGATAGTGATGTTGAGTCCGTGCAGGTACTGATCAAACCGAAGCATGGCCCGGGTTACGGCGAGAGACTTTTTCGGTTTGTCTGTAGCGCTGTTCTGTCGGTGTAAGTGACCGTGACGCGAAGGCGATGGCCCAACGCTCCCGGAAAGGTTGTTCTAGGAGGATTGCCCCAGGACCAAAGGAGCTGGTGTCGGCCTACACAACTGTGAACTGTCAACTGTCTCGTATGTGGCATGATACCGAGCAGTGCAGAGGTCCGAACAGAGTAGTTGCTTCAGCTTGAAGAAGACCTACTCTTGAGCGTGGCCCCAGGTCCTGACAGATGTTTTGAGCGGCAAGGCTCTGATTGGCGCGGTCACCTGTGGAACGTTGGGCAGGAAGTGCCCGAGGTGGTTCACAAGGCTCAGAAGTCAACGGATGCCAGCAGAGTCTTCTGGCGCAGACATGGCTTGAATAGCTGCCACCTTGTTGGGATCGGGAAAGATGCCTTGGGCACTGAACACAACACCTAGAGATTTCACGCTGCTAGTAGCAAACACTTTTCGCAGTTCAGCGTGGCGCCAGCCTTTGTGAGTCTGTCCAAAACTTGCCGGAGACGGCGGTCGTGTTCGGCACGGGTCTTGGCAAAGACCGGAATGTCATCAATCATATTCACCACACCCGCTTTGCCTTTGAAGATCCGAGACATCTGCCGTTGGAAATACTCCGGTGCAGACGCAGTCCCAAACGGCAGTCAAATCGGAAGCAGTATTGGCCAAACGGGGTAATGAACATCGTGTACCCCTGTGATGAATTACTACTCCAGGTACCCTGAAGTTAACTCGCTGAATGCCACGTCCGCCTCTACAGTCATCACGGCGGTTAAAAGCTGCTTCGCTTGCCATGGAATTGCCAACGTAGTTCAGACGGACAATGGACCTTAGTTTTCTTGTCAAGAGTTTATAGACTTTGCATGCCTGTGTGGATTTAAGCACGAGACAAGCAGCCCTCGTTACCCTGAAAGCAATGGTGAAACGGAGCACACGGTGCGCACGGTGAAGGATCTTCTCAAGAAGGCTGACGACCCGTATACCTGGCACTTCTAACCTTCCAAGACATACCAGCAGGGGCGGATTTAGAGGGGGGTCCGGATGTCCTGACCCCCCTCTTGATTTCTGCATGTAAAATTTAGGGTGTAAAACAAAGGAGGGGGGGAGGGGGTTCCTTAACATATGGTACGCTGACCAACACCTGACCCCCCCCTCAGGAAATTCCTGCATCCGCCCCTGCATACCAGGGACCTCCGACCTTCACCTGTTCAGTTGTTGATAGGCCGACGGCTCCAGATGCGACTTTTCATTCCGCCTGCGTGCAGGGGCGGATCCAGAGGAGCTCCTAAGGGGGGGCCCCATGATTAGAAAAAAAAGGGGGGGGGTGCATACAAAGAGCGTACAAACTTGGCATGTTCGTTTAGCCATGAAGCTCTGCCGCACACCGCAGTGCGTGTTTGATCTTTGTTAAAATGCAATGCACTCCTCAGAGACACAAAGTGTTGTAATTCTAGACCTGATTGCTATATCCCCAGCTTCGAAGAAAGAGGTAACGGAATCTTGATTTAACTCTGTGTCCACTTTGCACTACCTAAGACCAGGGTTTATTGTTTTTGATAAATTCTGATAAACCAAAAAATTAAACCCCGAGTCGGTTTTATCAAAATCGGGGAAATCCGAAAAAAACTCAGAATTGGAGGTGTCCTTGAATAAGAAAAACCCAAACTTTGCGGGAAGAAAATCTAGTTTTATTTTGACACAAAACACCGCGCCCAATGAACTGTTTGCGAGGCTGGTTCTTGCTCTGGAACCCTACATCCCGTTTCTTTTCCTCGTCGTTACGGGGGTGTATTTTGATTATTCGGGTCACGCGAATGTTTCCTGGAGCTGGGGAATCCCATGCCCTATTTTCTTCAACATAGTCTCCGATAAACCCCGTTTTCTTTTCGTCCAACACCAAAAGTTGTCACAGAAGAACACCGAATCTGCAGGAAAAAGTAAACGCCCAAAAAACATCACCAATTCGAAAAAAATAAAAATAAACTCCGATAACACAAACCATGCCTTAGACCAGGTTGACCTGATAAGGTTGACCTGGCAGAGGTTCCCCGATTCTCAGATCAACCTCCTACCTGACATCTGCAAAGAACGCCGGTCTTGATGGTGTGGAATGAACATTACAGAACCACTGTGGAAGCTTTAACATATACAACGTAGTAAATGTGTTAGCGTTCGTTGCCAAGTCACATTCAGAACCAAGTTGCTCCATGAGCGAGCCATTCTGCCGCGAACTGGCGCTGCTTTTTAGAGGCCGACGACGTGGCGGCATTCCAACGGAGATTCACAGATAGCCATCAGGCGCTCTCTTGAAATATATTCATTCGTGTAAAAATTAGTTTTCTTGACATTTCTGTTGGCAACTTAGAAACACTTGTCTTGACGATTGTTTCATGGCTGCCGCCACAACATAGGCCACATCTAAGCAAATAAATAAGAGCAAACAATTTCGTTTGTGTACCCCTTTAAATCTTATAACATATGATGGGGGGGGGGGGGGGGGGGGGCAAAGTAGTCGTACATGGAAATGAAAGCTAAAGACGGCAAAGCTGTGAGCTTACAAAAAGCAGACAGCACAAGTTTCCCTGTCTAAAAAAACTTAGGTGTGTCGCTGGGACAGGATCAGCTGCTTGCAACGTGAAACACCACTGCTGTTTGTTTATATATTTGTCCAAAAATAGCAAAATATTTCCCCCCTCCCCCCCCCCCCCCCCCCTTGGCCCTCGTCTTTCGGGGGTGGGCTACTGGCCCCCACACTCGAATGAGTTTGAGACCACTGCCTTAGACCCATAAGCTAGGCAGCACCAATGTATGGAGATGCGCTCGAAGCAATGAAAACTCTGGCTAGCTAGACAGGGCTCTGGAGGTTCACCAGGCAACTGGAGGTTCACCAGTCTTCTTGCAAGCTTTCAATGACGCGCCGCTGTTGACGCACACTAAGCTGTGGTAGCTGCTTCTGACCGACGCCCGGGAGAACAGACTGGTTCTCCGGAGACAACAAACCCCACGCTAAATGCTAAAGCATTTCGTCGAGAATCAGCGTCGCGGACAGCAGCAATTTCAGCATTATTATTTTTTTTTTATCTAGCATACGTTTATATCCTGACATTATTTATTTATTTAATTTTAATAGGAAACACTGCGAAATTAAATCCAAATTTCGGAGAATTGGGAATCAAACAAAAATAAGCTCCGAAGTTTCGGCAAAAGAATAACTCCGAAAAACACCCTCCAAATTTAACGAAAAATAAACTCCGAAAACACAGTCCGGATTCTCAGCCCAGCACAACGTCCTCATTCTTACGTCGCTGAAACACCTAGAGGCACTCTTGAGGGGAACCGCCGTCGTCTGGTGCGCTTTTCACTACTCAAGACACCGGGTGAGCAGCCAAGCGAGCCGCCTTCAGAGCTCCATCCCAGAGCAGATTGACCGGTGGAGCTGACAACTGAAGGCTGTGGAACATTATCTCTGGACTCCCTCAGAAAAACGTGTTGAGAACGCGCTACGGCCGCCAAGTCAAACCGCCGCGACGCCTGAACTTGTAAATGTTTCGTTAATTATCCGCGGGGGTGGAGATGTGTGTCATGCGGTAATAACAAATGTCGCTAGTATCACGGGGGCGGTGTTCTAGAAATCATTAAAAGCGCAAGCACGCTGACGAATAAAGCTCTTGGCCGTTCGATAGGCACTGGGAGTTGCACTTCGTTTTCCCTCGCCCAAATATTATCAAGGTAGTTTTTGTGCAGTAGTCAATCGAAAGTGCAGTGAACTTTCACTCAACTCTGGTTTCAACGCCGCTAAAGCACAGTGCTGAAGGGAAACTGAAGCTGTTCTATATTTGAGGAAAAATCGCTTAATTAAATCGTCTTTATTTGGCCTCCAAAATCACGAAAACCGAGATAATTTTTTTTCAAATTCGGTGCACGGAGACTGCAGAAATTAAATTTTCAAAGTACCGCCGAAACCCCTCCCCCATCCCGGAGTGTGAAGCATATCTAGGGTTTTCGGAATCTCCGCTCTCGCACATCTTCAGCGCCTATCAAAGCTACGCACGCGCACCCTCGCTATTTTCAAAAGAAGGACGTCATGACTGGTGTCAGTGCGGGGAATTGGCGGCCGAAAGGTCTGGGTTTGACGTAACGACTGGTCGGAGGTTTTTCGTGTTTTCTCGCGTTTAAATACATCTTCGGGGAAAACGAACGTGACATTCAGGTTCATGAGATAAAACTACTTTAGAATTCACCCCTATCTCGTTTTTTTTTTTTTTTTTTTTTTAAACCTCATTAGCTTCTTTTTAAAGCACGACTGTAGGTTTTCATGATATTTGTGAATGATTGTGTTTGCAGCTTGTGATCTTAGAATATTGAGTTTAGCAAGGTAAAAAAAACAACTTATTGATAGATGTATCAGCAGATATGCTGGTTCTTGTTGCCATTTCGGTGAAATAATACTGACCGGCAAAATAAACTACCAAGTCTAAAAAAAAAAAATAAAAAGAGAGAAAAGTCAGAGCCTTATTGAAAAGAAAGGCGTAATATTCATCGTTAATTGAATTTACCTGAGCCTTATTCCCACCTGAGCCTTATTTCGAAAAAGAAGGCTGTGTTCCATCGGCTCCAGAAGCGTCAGTGGCTGCTCCAAACGAATATTTTGCCTACTACGAAATCTGCTACGAAAGGTCAAATGCCGCTTCCGTCACTGCGGAAATTAATCTATTTTTATTTATTTATTTATTTATTTTATTTCGTACTGCCAGCCATCGACTGGCCAAGGCAGGGCATATTAGGAAGAACACTTAATTATGACAATGCAGGACATTCATTAGGACATCAAATTTGAGGCAGGGTTCCCTATAAACGAAAGATATACTTGCACTATTGACAACTGTTTCAGGCAGGCTATTCCAATCATCTATACAGTATATCTTTCAAAAATTTAGAATTTAAAAACATCCGTCATGTATGTGTAAGGATCAATATGCCTGTTACGTATAATTCCGGGGATAAAATATTTGATATATTTCTCTTTGTTAATTTTATGCAAATCATTCGTAATTAAAAAAAAAAAAAAAAAACAAGTTAAGCCGATTTATTATTACGTGCGCTTGTACTGTGAAAAAAAAAATATTTTGCAATTCAGTGACTAATGTGTTGGATCTGTAGTCGTTATAAATAAATCGAAGTGCCTCGTTTTGTATTCTCGGAAATGTTTCTCTATTTTGTTGCGTCTCGGGTTCCCACACTGGGCTTAATCCATAACAGGTAGAATCAAACTTCCGAATGTAGTTATTTTTCACTGGAGGTGATGCGTTTCTTAACATTCTCCGTAGTGTCCAGGGGCGTTGCATGACCTTTTTGCATATTTGATCAACATGAAGCTTCCACGAGAGATTCGAGCGAAAAAGTAATTCGAGTTTCTTGTTACTTGTTACTTTTTTAAGCAGGTCATCTCTAATGTGATAATTAAATTCCAGATGGGTTAGCGTTTATTCATTGTCACGAAAACGGTCTTATTAATGTTCAATGTCATTTGCCAATCATCACACCATTTTTTTCTTTTAATTTTTCGCAAATGCTCGTTTATTTTTACTTGGTCAGAACTGCCAGTGATTTCGCTGTAAATTACTGTGTCATCCGCGAAGCGCTTAATACATAGTCTTCGAAATTTTTACCCATGTCACTAATAAGGAAAATAAAAAGTACTGGCCCTAGCATTGAACCCTGAGGAACTTCAGAAACCACGGTACAAGGTCGCGATTCTTCTTCCTCAATTTGAACCCTTCGTCTTCTTTTGTAGAGGTAAGCTTCTATCGACCTAATTATTGGGCTCTTTTTAAGGGTAATATGAAGTTTCAGTAGTAGCCTCTGATGCGATACCCGATCAAAGGCTTGACCAAAATAAATATTATGTCAGCCTGCCCCCCTTTATCGATGGAGGTGATGAGTTCGTGAGTAACTTCAATTAGCTGCATAACTGTCGAGTAATCTAGTCAGGAACCGTAGAAGTTATTATGCACTTTAGGAAAAAGGCATAAAATGGTTAGCTATAATGTGGTCAAGCGTCTTACACGACGTACTTTTTTTATATACATATTGAGACTTACTACCTTCTTTATGAACAGGAGTTATTTTCCCGCATTTCCAGACCCTTGGAATCTTAACGTCTTTTAAAGGGGCGATGCAACAATTTTTCTACTTTCAATACATACAGCTTAGAATTATTCCTCGACATTTATGTCCTATGAAGCGTGCGTTGCTTTTTTTCTCTTCGCAATGGCGGTCGCAGAAAAAAATTCGAGAAAAACGAACATCGTTTACCCCCTCAACTCGCAGCCAGAAAAAGCAATCACGTGATCTGGAGCCGATTATATGCCGCCAATGTTTTTAACACAGCCACGCTTTGGAGTTGGCAGATGACAGGGCAGAGAAAGGACGACTTCTAGGACGACCTCTAGGACGCAAGACGTCCGCATACGCAGGCGCTGCGCGTATGTTGAGGTCGTTCTAAACGTCGTCTTTGACATTGTCCTCTAAATGCCCGTTCACACTCTTGCGACCGAGTAAGACCGAGAGAAACCATACCGGTTTTTAAGCCTCTTGCGATGTCTTAGGACCGGATGCGCTGCAGCGGAGCTGGTCCTAAGAAGTCGCAAGAGGCTTAAAAACCGATCTGGCCTCTCGGTTTTACTCGGTCACAAGAGTGTGAACGGGCTTTAAGACGTCGTCCTCGACGTCGTTCTTGAGGTTTTCCTGGAGTCCGGCCTTTAGATCGCCCTAGAGGTCGTTCTAGACGTCGCCTTCGACGTTGTCCTTGAGTTCGTCCTTGAAATCGCCCTTGAGGTCGTCCTAGAGGTCTTTCTAGACGGCGTCCTGGGAAGCAGATAAACCCGCGCCGCGCATACTCGGAGCGGCAGTACGCACCCATTTACATTGGCGCCCAAGCTACGAAGGAATCACTCATGGCTGCGGCGCAAGCAGACAAACCCGCGCCGCGCACACACGGAGCGGCAGTACGCACCCATTCAATTGTAGGTTTGAGTTGAGCTAGTTGGTTTGGTACATGGTCAATGATGGCGCTGAAACAGCTTGAACAATAAACGATCACACAGAGACAGGACAAGACACATATACGAAGCTACAATGATGGTGGAAAAACAGCTTGAACATTAAACGATTACACAGACAGAAGATTAAACGATTACACAGAGACGAAACAATCACTCAATTTCGAAGTGGCGCGCTGTAGTCGCGCTGTCGTGAATGGTTACGTCGTAAATTATTCATAAAATAAAGTGTTTACCCGAAATTTGCGTTGTCGTATTTACAGTGAGCTGCGGCGTGAGTCTCGTGACGAACGCTATCTCAATTCATATACAACCAACAATAGTGATTTTTGCAGCCAATCGTTTGTTGCTAACCTCAAGTTGTTTTGATGCCCACATACGTGACATCGACCGGTGGATTTGGGAGGACGAGAGCATCAGGCCGCGAGACCTCCCTCGCTATTTCAGTGGCATAACGTGTGCCCTCCCTCTCCGAAAAATAATTCCTGGCTACGCCACTGCGCTATCTGTATGTTGGCGAGACGGTTGATTGCGCGCGAGCTGTGACGCCACGCCCACTCAGCAGCCGAGTATTCCTCGCTCTCACATTGACTACCTTGACCAAGATCAGACTCCAAGCACGGTGCGGCGTCTGGTGCAGAGGAGCGCTAGTGCGCATGCTCAGCACGCAGAAGGCGATTGTCGCTAACGTTCTCCAGCCGACGCCCAACGGGAGCCACTTTTTGCGTCGTTCTTGCTCTTCGGCGCGATGAAGCGCGGGCTTTCTGTTCGGGGCGTCCCTTACACCCGGGCCCATTGTGATTGGCCCGGGGTTATAACGGGTCGCTGCTGCTGCGTTCTCGGCGTGTGCCGCTGTGACGAGGAAGCGACGCAATTTGGGTTCGGGGGTGACTAACCTCTTTCCCGTTATTTTTACTAATGGCTGCTGGGCGTCGCGGAGCCCGCCCAGAGAAAGAAATGGCTAAGCCGCGACGGGACAGGTTCCCGCCTGCTCGGGAACGTCAGCGGACTGACGGCAGGCCCGGCTGGCGCTCGTCCGCGCTTTATCCTCGGGGATGCCTCGACGCGTCCAAGGTCGCTGACTCCGGCGGTGGCCCCACGGGCGGCGCAGGTTTGGAAGAGGGCCGCCTGCCGCGTCGCGCTCGCTGTCGCGCTCAAGCGACTTTGTCGAGATACAGGAAAACAAAATAGCGCGTAGTTCGTACGTTTGCGAAGGAGTTCTTCGCGCAAGGTCTGACTGGCAGAGAGGAAAACGATGCCTTTTTTTTTTTCGTTGGAAACTTCTACCATTGATGAAATGTCAGGGGGAAATTGATACTAATCTGCAAAGAGCTCGACTTTTTTTTTTAAATGATTGCTTTTGTGAGGCCAATGCGCGGTTTCAGCCGTCCGACTTTCCCTCGTAGAAGATGGGAAAGAGTCTTCTGGCACGCTTCCAGTGACGCGCCTTGAGTGTGGGGAGAGGAGGGGATCGAGCGGCCGTGGCGGTGACACTACGTACGCGACAACGTAAAACCGCGATGCTCAGCGACGACGCCGTTTGCGCGAAACCGCCGACACCCGGGAGAAAAGATTGGCTTTTCGAAAACAAGAGTATGGCGGACCGTAGGCGGCGATCGAGGGAAGCTGTAGTAGCTGCGTCCGAAACCGCCGATTATCGGGAGAACAGACTGGCTCTCCGAAGACAACTGTATGCGGACCGTTGTGAGGTTGGAATCCCCATCCTTCGCTGAGGCGGAACCCCTGCACTAAATGCTAACAGATTTCGTCGAGAATCAGCGTAGAAACAGCAGCGATTTCGGCATAATTATTTTACTGCTGTTCTCAAGGTGAAACCGTGTTTTTAGTTCATACGATAGTACGTGCGTTCTTGGGGTCGTTATTTGCAAACATCGGTGGGGTCTCCGCCTCTGGTCGTTCTTGCGGCCCGTGCGTAACTCCTTCCCGGGCATGCGCACTGGCTGCTTCTCAGAGGCACAGAGTGCTACACAGGTAACACGAACGATCGATTGCTGGTTTTGCTTTTCTTGTAGGAACGTTTTCATGAAGACTGTCAGTTGTGAGAGCTGCTCTTGCGGGGAGCAAATCTAAGCCGTACAATTTTGTGCTCGTTGTCAATGGGCAAACAGCATCATCTTCCACTGGGTTTTAACGCTCTTAGGGCGGTAGCAAATGACCGCCTCACGGTGCCACCCGTATCACGAAGCTTTACTTCTGGAAGCTTCGCACGTTTTACACTCAGCCATCTTTCCTGTTTGTCTAGCTAAATTCCACAAGCTCACCTCCCCAGGGGACGCGGGCCCTGGTCCACTGTGCGCACAATGTCGAGCGCCGGCCGCATGCATCCACCTGATCTGGAGCTGCTCAAAATTATCTGTGATTCGAAATCTTCACCTTGGCACCGTGCCCCCGAAGTACCGCCCCCGAAGTTACACCGAGTGGGCAGGTCCCCACCCTACTAAACCACCCGACAACCGTAAGCAGATCCTGAGACGGTGCCTCCTTGCTTACTTGCCAGATGCCGATCTCGCTCAGTAATCCTCCATCTTTTGTTTTCACCCATTAGTACAAAATAATCTCTGGAGATTGTTCTGTACTCCTGCGGTTGTTTATAAGCTGCCGCTAGGCGGCGCTAGCCACTTAGTGGCAGCTTTATAAACAAAATTCAATCGTATGCCTTTATCCTATCTTAGTAAAGATACATAATTCAGCCGCATGTCTCCATCCTATCTGAGTAAAAAAATACATAATTCAGCCGTATGTCTCCGTCTGAGTAAGATGCGAAAAAGCACCGATGTAGTGTTCGCCGTGATCACTGAGTCGCCACAGTCTCAAACGATGCCACTGATGGTGAGAGAGACTCGCTCGAAGCGCATTCCGAGACATGTGGAGTGGCTATCGACATATTGCTGCATGCGTGCTGTAGTTGGCAGCGCACGCTGGGGCCACGTGGAGGAACTGGGTTCGAACCCCGCTCGGCCCGGTTGCTTCTTGTATCAATCTGTATTTTATCGATATGCCGATGCGAAGTATTACGATAGATAAAGCTGACCAAGCAGTCAAATGTGGCAGCACGCCAAAATACAACCGGTACCACATTTTCAAAGCACTGAATACTTCATTTACTCGGAGAACTCTGGTTGCAATGCGTGAATCTCGTACGTCAGTGGATCTGATAGAAAGTTTGAAAATGCCCTCATACATTAAAAAGCTGTAGGACATTGAAGACAATTGAAACCCCTACCTCCAGAGGACAGGGAACTTGGCGCACAAATTCACACCACAAAGAGAACGAAAATAGTTAAAACTCAAAATATTATTTATTGTCGATCCCCCCAGCATAATGGCCGACAGCTCCATAATGGCGCGTTTACACTCGCGGATTCGCGGGCGGATCCGCGCCGGCGGAAAGTGAATTTTGGAGCTTGGTGCCGAAATCGAATTGTCGCTGGTGGAAAATCTGGATCAGTCCGAGACCCATATCCAGATTTTCCGCCAGCGATGGGTCGATTTCGTTACCCGGCTCCAAAATTCACTTTCCGCCCGCGATTCCGCAAGTGCAAACGCGCCATAAGGAAGTGCGTCTCAAGGTGAACCCCCCCCCCCCCACGCAAACAAACACCACCAGCTGCTCTAAATTCACACCGCTGGCGGGGTGAATGTATGTTTTTGTTCTATTCTGTTCAGCTGGCCACTTGCACTTGTCAACACGTACGCGAATAAGGACGGCTCCTCTATTGGCTCTCATCATATGTATGTATGTATTTCTGCGGCGCATACTTGCTCAATCGAGATTCTAGCTATCAAATAAACACGGCAATAAAAAAAAATAAAAATACAAAAACGGTCCCAGAAATATAGTATGTGTGGATTATCTAAAAATCCTCGAAGTCAGGAAACTTATCGATCCCTTCTATACTGCGCCATCTGGCGGTTTTTGTCAGAAATGCGGGCGAACCTTCGTCACACTTGCTCCGTGGTGAGGTAGCGCCGTTCAAACACCTGTCTTCTACTGTGGCCCGTTCCACCGAGAGCAGCCTGCAGCTTCTTTCTCGACCCTCATCGTTCCAGGAAACAAAATCGCGCCGACGGAAATACAATTTTAAGCAGTTGTTGTTGCACGGTTTGCTGAGCAACAATCTTTTTTTTAAAGCTATAAAATAACACTTTACAGGGATTTTAGGGTCGGCGTTTGTTGTCTGTCGTCACAGCGGAAATGAAAAAAAAAAAAAAAAAACCTTCGTCTCTCCCCACATGGCGCGAGGGGAGAGAGTTTGGGCGTTCCCATTAGCCGCGCCGCGTGAAGAGGGAAGAGAGCCCCGACGACCCGCCAATGATGGCGCGAAGACGAGGAAGCGTCAGCGGAGAGTCTTCCCCTGTCGTCTGCTAGCTACAACTTCAAAACAGGCGTTTTCAAACATTTCTCGCGTTATACAAAATCGAATTTCGATAGTATCCAGTTGCGACGCGTAATGTTGGAGGGTTTAAAAACTTCCACCGCGTTCGATTTTAGAATAACATCTTTACTTCCCGAACCCAACTCGAAACGTAAAACATGCTGCCCAAACTCGTCGCCTTGTATCCGCTTTCCCCGCAGAGCTTCATCCTGTTTCTCTGCATCCGTCCCTCTCTCCGCTCATCCCTGAACGTCAACATTAATCCCCCCCCCTCCCCCCTTCACCGCTCAACAGCACCGAGAAGACCTGCGCCTTCGCTTGCGTCGTCAGTGCCATAGACTCTTCCTAATGGCACCGCGGCGCCAAGGCAGTACTCGGCCCCGGGAGCGAGCGCGGAGGCAACGGCTGGCTTCCGCGGCTCGCGATCGGCGTCCGGCGTCGCGCCCACACAGACCACCAACGAGAGGCCGCCCGTGCCGCGCGTACACGGCGACGTGAGGGTCCCTATGTACGACAGCGCGAAGAAGAGGCGTTTACACTGCGACGTGAGGACCCTCAAGTGCGCGAACGCGCTACAGTGTCCTATCTTGGGTAGTGATAAAAGTTCTGCGTGAGCGATGAAATATAGACGTCGAAATGCCTTGATCTCTGCTCGGGTCCGGAATACACCGATAGTAGACGAATTCCAAACAATCCTGATGTATCGAATATAAATTCCAGAAGTGCAAATTGTACATGTTTCTGCGTGCCTTAGTGCTTGCTTATGCCTTCCCATACACGAGGTGTATGCTGCGCAATCCAGTGTTGGAGGTAACGCGTTACAGATGATGGCATTACCGGTAATGCGTATCGTTTTCCGGTAACGTTGTAACCTACTCGTTACATTTTCAAAACGGTGACGGGTAACCTATTTGCGTTACTTATATCGAGTAACCTAGTTACGTTACTCGTTACATATTCTTCCCAAAACTTAAAAAAAAAAAATTACAGTGAAATGTTTTTCCGTGTTTTTTAGGCGCCAAGCCATATAAAGTCTTGCGTTTTTTCTTTGTGTCTTTTCTCGTGAGTATTTATGTGGAACCGTAAAAAAAGATAAAGTAATTATGTTCAGTTTCTGGATGGACATAATAGGGAATTGTAGTAGACCGTTTTTCTCCTCCGCTACGGTATCCCTGAAGAAAACGCCACAGCTGCGCATGCGCGCCGCCAGCTTTGTCTGCATAGTTCAAGGTCTTGTGGCGGATTACGGAGCGCTATCCGTCTGCTTAGCGGGCTGCTGAAACGGTCTGCTACAATTCCCACTTTTTAACGGTAACAGTAACGGTTCTTTTTACTTCGAAGTAACGTAGGTCGACGCAGGGGCGGATCCAGAACTCCGTTTTGGGGGGGGGGGGGCGGAAAATTTTTCAGGATACTATGCTCCCATTCTTTCTTGTGCAAGGGGGGTCCACCCATGTCAAATTGCCCTCCGAGAAGGGGGGAGGGAGGGGGGTCGACTTTGTTTGGGGGGGGGGGGGGCGGCCGCCCCCGTCGCCCCCCCCCCCCCCCCTTGGATCCGCCACTGGGTCGACGACGCATTCCTTTTATTTGCAAGTAACGAGTAACGTATTTCGTTACTCGTGTGTTTTCGAATGTAAATGCTTTCAATTAATCTTCTTCGATATCTGATTTCGTCACCTGCCGAGCCGGGTACACAAGCCCTTGAGGCTTACTCCGGCTCGCTATTGTATTTTGTTAAAGGGACCATGAAATGACCTTTTTACTTTTGCCAGATAACTTTTACATTAAACCTTCAACGTTCACTGAATGCCGAACAGGAATCCGTTTTCGTCTCGGTTCATGAACGTCTACACAAAAAATTAATGAAATATCGACTTTTTCTTTCTCTCCAACTGACCGCAAAACAAGATGCGGCGTAATTCTGACGGTCGTGACGTACCCTGGCACAGGAACCGGAAGTTCTCTCGGCAGTAGGAGAATGGGAGCGTTAGTGGCGGCGAGTTGGGGGTGTGCCGTTAGGTTTTACTGCGCCGATGTCACCGACGTATTTTCTGAATCGGCGCCTCTCATCGCCGCGATAGCCAAGGACACATCGCAGCTGAGCGAAATTCAATGAGATATGTTGCGCTACAGCGACAGCATGAGACTAGTCTCATACGCCGGTATGCCTGTTGGGAAGTGCGGCGAGTCTTCCGGTGAAAAGTCCAGAAGTCAACCCAACTGTCATTGTTGGTAAAAGGCGGCCCGTGTCAGTCGTTTGCAAAGCGACGTAGGTGGAAACAAATTGCCGCGGCGTTTTTCGCGGCCTCGGAGATGCAGGAGCGAGCCGACGTTAAAAAAAAAGATACGTTTGAACTACGACAGTGTCAGCAAGAGCCACGTAAATACCTGTTCACACTCGGAGCGGACGCGCGCGTTTGATGGAAGTGCTGTATTCGCGCTGTTGGTAAGCGCTTCGGCACCGATCTTTTACGATTGCAACTCGATACTGACGTGACACTCGGCAAAAGAAGGTTGGACCGGCATTGCACGTAGCTCCCACGAACTGTTATAGCTCGACAGTGACGTGCAGTCGTGTCAGAATAAAAATGGCCTACTAATAACAAAGTGTACATACCGTGTTACGAAGGTAATCCATACGGCGTTTATTCGAGCTCTATATCACACAAAACAAGAAGATAGAATCGACGAGAGTCCCTTTTCGACGACAGTGTTCGTCAACACTGCCTCGGAAAACAAGATGACAAGGGGAAGAGATTGACCTCACCTCTTAATTTAAAATTGAGGTCAGCGATCAAACTATAATACGGGAAGGGTCCACAAGGGTCGCACGGGCATATTCCATTCAGCGCGCCAGCCGGTCGTGGGCAGACGGTCTTGGCCAAGTACCGTCGAAGCAACGCTGCGCCGAGTCGGAGTGCCTGCTAGGCCTATATTCTGTCCAGCTCGCTTGGTCGGGGTCGGTGGATTCGTTGCCGTTGTAGCTTTTCTCGGGTGTTTGTGAATCCAGCGTTCTTGTTCGTCGTGGTCTGTTTCAAGTACTTTTTTCTTGCTGCTTGAAGTCGGGACGCGCGAGAAGAACACGTAAAAAATAAACGTTCGTTGGTCGTCGCGACAGTGAGCTGACTGAGCGACGCTGTCGGCCCTACTCCGCAGCAGTGTTGGACAAAATACTCGATAAAAGTATTTAAGTTAAGTTACTAAATACCTGCTTCATAAAGTATTTAAAATACTACTCAAGTTACTTTCACTGTAAAGTATCTTGAGTAGAGTAAAAATACTTAGAAAAGTATTTAAGTTACTTTTGAAGATACTTCCGCATTGCTTATTTTGTATCGACGTCATTGACAGCGACAATTATGCAGCTACGCAAATCTGGGTTACCAGGATGGTTTATTAGCACGCAACACAAAACGGGGGAAAAAAGTATCGTAGGGCTATTTTATGTAGTCCGACTATAAAGAGCAAAATATTGTCACGAATGATAAATGATGAGGCGGCGAATAACTAAAGAAACTAAACGTTTAAGGGGGCGAACTTGTTCCCAATACAAAATAGAGAAAGGCTAGCGTCGCAGGCGTCGATGTCGGCGAAACAGCAAGATCGACCGCTGGGACGAGACTGACTCCGGACCGCCACTCGGAGCACCTTTTGTACGCGCGTGGGTTTCTGGAACATTCGGCGTAGAAAGTTCGGCGCGTAGAACATTCGTAACTCGACCAGACGACAAAATTCTCGAACTTACCAGAATGTCAAGTTGAAGGAATAAATAAAAGAGAAGTCGGCTTTCCGGTATCGAACCCGGAGCCTCCGCGCGAGAGCCTCCGCACGAGAGCCTCCGCGCGAGAGCCTCCGAGCGAGAGCGTCCGCGCGAGAGCCAAGCGCGGTAACCATTCGGCCATGCGCTCGCTGATAGATGTTACAAAACATTTCTGGGACAACAAGAAAGAGGTCGCTTTAACTATTGGGGAGGAGATCAGACCGTGGCGCCCCAAGCGGTTAACTTTAGAACTAGATGGATGGGGACAACAAATACAATGGCTCAGCGCTCGGCAGCAGCGTTCGGCTGGAGTTCGTGTTCTCCGGTGAGGGGAAAGAGGGGCTCTTTTGTTACCACTCCGCCCATGCATGAACAATGCAGCATGCACAGTGCCCAGCTCAGCACAAAAGCCCAAGTGGGTCAAGTTCGCATCCCCTGACGACTGCTTTCGGGGGAGATCCTGGCACTTAACGTCACATCACTAATTGTTTGTATTTTTTCATTACTGTGCCTTGCGCTCTATTAAAAAAGATGACACGAACATGCCCACAAGGCCTATGGGCATGTGCACAGGCCTTGTGTTGGGTAAACACCGAGGTGTGGGGGTGACAAACGGGTCAGAGCGCTTCGCCAATAGTGACATCGCTGAATATCACATCCTGCGGCGCACCTTAGACGCATCGTTTAACTACAATCCATATTTCCTATATGGGGAGTTCACTATAAACGAACTTGGGACACGGATATGAGTGAATGAATAACAAAGAGAACCCATATAATAGCCACGGCAGTGGTCACACCTTCTTCAAGTAGGTTGCGTTCAGAAAAGCACTCAACGTCGGGGGACACTTTGTTGGCATTTTGAGAGTCATCCAGCTCCTAGTTCGTTTCCTGTACTGTCCTCTGCTTATCAATGTTCGCTTACAGGACAGTGTTCGCGAGAGCAATAAGTGCCGGACTGACAATACAAAGAAAAGAAGAAAAAAAAAAACCTCGACGTTTTGCCTTAGCAGGGTCAAATATACAAAAAGCGAGACAAAAATGACTACTTTTTTGTGTGTGTCCACTCCTCATTTTCTTCTATTTGTTATTTTCTTGACACTCAAGTCTGCATTGTTCTCGTTGGTCGTTTCCCGGTCTGCTTGCTCCTCAGGGTCAGGGTGGCATCTTTACTTCCGTAAAACCACACCTTTTGTTTGAGGATTTTTGGGGGGGAAACTTTATACAAACAAAAGGCGCCTTTGGGAAGGCGAGGGGAGAACCTTCATTGTACGAACTTTGGGCTGAAAGAATGAGTCACAGTTGGCAAAAAAGCGATAATGGGGAATTGTAGTAGACCGTTTCCGCCGCCCGCTAAGCACCCAGATAGCGCTCCGTAATCCGCCACAAGACCTTGAACTATGCAGATAAGGCTGGCGGCGCGCATGCGCAGCTGCGGCGTTTTCTTCGGGGATACCGTAGCGGAGGAGAAAAACGGTCTACTACAATTCCCTATTTTTACGAGCTCAGTTAAAGTCACCGTAGCTAATCGGAGCTAGCAACAGGATTCGGTTGCTCGAAAGAATGTTCACGTTTGCTCGTGCCACGCTCACGCCACTTCCTACCGAAAAACTCGGAAAATGGCGGAATGTCAAAAATGTATTTAAGATAATGAGTACAAGATACTCAGAATTGTAATTAAAATAGAGTATTAAATACTCTCCGTTAAAGGTATTTGCAAGATACTAAGATACTCCAAAAAGTATTTAAGATACAATATCTTGAGTAGAGTATTTGAGATAGGCACAAGTCTGCTCCGCAGTAGTTGCTTCGTTTACCACACGATAGATGGCGCTTGGCTCTTAGCATTATCAAATTTGGCAATTTTCGTCACATCTCTAATTATGCTACAAAATGTGGATCTGAATATTATTTAACAAAACTTTTAGGAAACATTCGCCGGCTATTTATTGTTTATGATCGCGGTGCTGGTGAGGTAGGCTCTTTCTTACCCAATAGGCGACGTGGATTCGGCTGACGTGCTGCGATTCCGCGGATGCATCGCAGTGAAAAGGCAGAGAGCTTTCGAAGGAAAGAAGGCGCAAAAGAGTCCAGTTTTCTTTTAAAAGTTCTATAGCGAAGAATTTTGTTTTGGCTCCCTATTTTTGTGTTTTTGTGTTTCTTTTCACACCTTTTACGACGTGCGGTGGAGGAAATTCGATTTCAGAATCGTTTCATGGTCCCTTTAAATGTTTATTCTACCAATAAAGCTATGTTCTATGTTGTTTTTGTTAGGTAACGCCTACTACACTGCTGCAATGTCACTACCGCTCTGCTGTATTTACTTGTTTCTCGTTCCGTGCGTTTTTTGAGTTTTCCATGCAGAAGTCGTACTCTACATAATGTCCTAGCACCGGACGCTTCAAACAAGTCGTGTTCATTTTATTTTTTTAACCGTTTGTTTTATATCACTGGAGGTCGCTGTGTACAGTGACGTACCCTTTCCATCAGTGGTGACGACTTTCGCCCTTCTGCTTTCTTCAAGATTAGCCGTGGAATTTTGTGGAAGTATCGAAAATTGTGGGAAACGCCGAGAAACTTTGAAACTTATTTACGGTTGGAACTTCGAGTCGCGAATAAGCTTTCGATTGCTAATGTCGGAGGGTTCGTTGCCTCGCCCATTTGCATACATCCTCCGCGTCGTATCCTCGAGGGCGCAGAATCGGCGTGTGCCCGAACCGCAACGTGGGTTTGCGACGAAGCTGCCTCCTCCAGCTTCCACATTAACCCAATTAGCTTCGTCACCCCCTTGCCAGCAATCGTGTTTTCCTCCGTCTAAATTTGCCTAATGACGAGCGGCGTAGCTTCTCCCCGGACCGCTGTTCGCCGAGAAGACCGGTTCGGTTTTTCCTCTCGCTCGCCGCTTCCTCGCAGCCAACAACAATTGAGAGGTAAGCGAGCCAGGCGCACGACCGAACACAAGAACCACACGATCTTCGAATAAAGAAGGGCCGAGGTGGAAAGATAGAAAAGAAGAACGGCCCAGCAATGTTCTTTTCCGCAAGCGCTTGCCGCCGACCTTCGCGACGACGCACCCACCCACCGAAACTCCCGAAACCAGAACCGCTTCTCGAATCACGTGACACTTTAATCCGTGACGTCTTGGGGAAAAAAAGAAAGGTCACATGGCGTCTCGGGACGACCGCAGTTGGCCGCATTTGCGCTTTCCCCCTCTCTCCGTTCCTCGCCTTTCCGGCCGGCGGAGGCGCGCTGGGCCTTGGCTGGGCGCGCTTGTGGGCGCGTGGCAGCGGTGTTCCGAGTGCTCGGCTTCGCAAGTTCGATCCGCCGACTAAGTCCCGCTTGATCGCCATTGCCGATTTTTAACACGTGCACCAACGAAAGTTAGTTGTCTAAAAAAGGAAATATGAAGGTGCTCGCCTCGTCGGAGCAGTGCACGTCAGCTCGGCGGATCCGTCGGTGAGTCGCGGGGCACGCTCGCTTCGTCGCGGCGGTGGGGAAGTGGTCGAACTGGTCGTTGGAATGTTTCGTGCACGTGGGGGTGTTCCCGATTCTATTTTCCTTTATTGATTGTCAGCCAACCCCGTTGGACGTTGCGGGACCCTGCACTACTTTTGTCTTTCGAGATGTTGGGGTTACGACTCCGGCGCAGTGCCCGAATCATGGAGTATACATTCTTGTTCCGGTGCTGTGTGGAGATGAGTAGATACCTTCTCAAACGCTCACATCGGAGGTTTGTGGAGAAGTCGAAACTATGACCGCGGTGCTTACTAGAACATTGGTAATCAGCTCTGATAGCGGCGGTGACGTCGCTCGCGTGCTACTCTGCTTACGATTGTTTGAGTCGAACGAGCAACGGCCGCTTGGTTCCTCTGCTGGCGCACATCCAAGAGGCATCTTGGAAAGGACTACGTTTTGAGTTCCTAACGTTAACGTGCCGATCCCGGCATTTTTGATGCCGCTCGTAGTAGGGATCTAGGTATAATTTTCGTGTCATTCTGGTTCTCTAATACGATATCAGTCACTTGTTTCAGTTTGCACATATAGTGGAGTGGATCCTTAATGGTTCGGGCGAAAGGTCTAGAGACTTGACTTTAAACCTTATAGCTCAAATCTTCAAAGCCACACATTCTCAGCTCTCTAAATAGCGCTGTGGAAGAGCGACGAGCATTGTGTGTAAGAGATAAAAAGTGCAAACAATGCGAGTTTCCGTAATTTTACGAAGAATGCTCTCGACGAACCTAGGGTAGCATAATGCTCACGGTGCATTATTTTTTTCATTAGCGACAAAAAAAAAAATACAAAAAACCAAAAATAAGGGAGAGGGTGGGGTGAGCTTGAGCAATGTCACCGGTCTAAAGTTCTCATAGATCAGATATACAAGAAATGTGAATTTTATTTAAAAAAGAGAGTTACGAGAGATGTTTTAATCTACGCAAATTTTACTGCACGTAAATCGGCGCGCAGCTTTAGGCACTTATAATGACGCGGCACAAGCTTTTGGACGCCCTCCTCGAAGAGAGTGCCGCCTGGGCTGCCTCCATCATGCGTCACCAAGACCGTCAGTCGCCACACGTGCAGCACGAAAGGAGCTCCGCGGGGAGGGAGTCGGGGAAACATTGCCGTAGCGACTGCTACAGCATGTATTTAATGCTAGTTCATCGGAGATTAAAAAAACAAAAAAAAAACAGCCTTTCTAGAAAATAAGTTTGATCTTTCCAAGTTTGTATAACTGAAAACTCTCTCATTTGTGAAAACTGTCGGACTTTCTCCTCGTTGCAATCCGGAACGGCACCTTCTTTCGTCGAGTGCTCGCTCCGTTTAATGTATAGCAGTCAAGACCAAGAGCGGTCTAGTTGAGTCGTTCTTAATCGCGACGTCAGTGACAGACGCTCCATTAACTGCGTTGCGTGTCCATCCACGTTTTTATGTCCTCGCACTTTCCTGTCCTACCACGCGCGCTGGCCCTTCTCTGAGGCTCCATTAAATGTCCGCGAGCGCGTCACGCGAAGGAAAGTGTTCTCGATCCGTCCAGCCAGCCGCCTTCTCATCACGCGACTCCCATTTTGTCGTTCCGTAATTTTCGGGGTTGAATGTCGTACGCGCAGCGGTTCCAGAAGTCACCACAAAAGGAGAGATAAGAATAGCGACAGCTCGCATGGCGCTATTCTTTTTTTTTTTTTTCTCGGTTCTCCGAGTTTGAGATTTGGGGGCAGGCGTGCGTTTGTGCGCCTGTCGGTTCCTCGTTACTGCAACTGGGACGAGTGTTACAATGCTTCCTGGAGGGAGGAAAAAAAAAAGACAGGATCTGGGGCAATCTGTTTCTCGCGCGGAGCCCATCTTTCTCCTGGAGCTTTTTTTTTTTTCCTCCTCTGGACGGTTTCCCCATTGTTGTGGTCTGTCTGGCAGAGATTGCAGAAGGCCTCATTCTTCCCGCAGGAGCGGAGCCCAGCTGAGCGAGTTGCAGATGGCGCGAAGTCGAGCCACGGACGCCCTGGCCCCCGCGGATCTACAGGGCAAGAAGGTAGGACGCCACGATGCTCGGTTGGAACTTTTATTTACTCCGTCAAAAGAATGGCCTGTGGACATTGTGCGCGATGCAGCTGTGGTCACTTTAAGAAACGCAGGGCATGGCCAATGAGGTTGCGGCATCAGAACGCCCAAGGACCAATCACCAGGTGTCGTGTGGACCTGGACACGCGTTCCATAGGATGTCAGTGAATGGAGTCAAAACCTCCACAAATTCCACGCTCTTGTTCCCCATTACTGCGCCGAGCAGTGCCAATCGGCGCTTTTTGGCATTTTATAGGAGTGTTGTAGGGCACCAAACTTATTACATGGAATGAGGTCGCTGCTTAAAATCACTCGTAAATTATAGGGCCTCGACAGGTTCTGATCGGGGGAGGGGGGTTTAGATGCACACAAGACTGATTTGATTGCGTGTAAGGGTAAACCGTCACGTTTCATAGGAAGCAAAAACACCCAGTGACTCGATAGAGACCTTTAGATTATTTTTCTCGTTTTAAAAAAGTTTTTTTTTTTTTTTAATAAGAAAGAGAATTAAAACGTCTACCATTTTTTTTCCGCGTGAGTTCGACATGGCTGCTCACAACGTAATGTTTCTCTCGCTCTCGACATAGCTGCCGAACAAATCTTAAATCTGTGAAAGTCTGATTACGCCTCATTGCGTGTATAGGTACGTATGATTGGGGGTTTGCCAAGCCCAAAGCTTTGGTGGGGGATCTCAGACCACCTGTCGAAATCGGCGGGGGGGTCTGAAACTCCCCTGTGTTTAGGCATTGAGAGGTCTTCCAGCCACGCTATAGTTTTTATGGCGGCCATTTTAAGAGAAAATCGGAAAAAAAAAAAAAAACGGTGATTCCTGTTCGTGCTAGCAGTGTTGCGCTATGCACGCGTTGCGGATATAGGTGTCCACTGGTCCCGTCCGCCTCGTGAAATTCCATCGTGTGGGTTTTGCGGTGCCCCGCTACACACGTTAGCAATGAGCTGCGGATCCAAATAGTTTGTACTTTTCAACGAGGCTGTTTAAACCATTAAGCTTCGTGCGAAATTAACCGGAGCCAATTAGCGGCGAAATGAACGCATCGCGCGTTCATTTCGACGTTAACCATAACGTCGTTAACCACAACGACGTTAGACCAAGAACGAGCTTACCACCTGACCGTCGGCGCGTCGGCAGAGGGCGACAACGGCGACCTCAGGGAAACGGTCCATCCCAGCAATAAAAACATGGCCAGACGGAGAATGGGCCCGCCTTCGAGTGTCCAGATACCTTTAATTTAAACCTGACATTAAAAGCCACAACCAAGACGAAAACGGATATCTTATCGTCCCCGCGGTATCGCGTACGCGATGTCAGTGCCTCCGATGTTCTTTCCAAAACCCCACTGAGCGCGCACGCACGCCGATGAACTGATGTAAGGAAAAAAAAAATGCATACCTCGTTGCGATTAAGGGTGGAAGGTAACTATACTTCGTTTCACCTTAAGCCTAGACGCAGACGACGCTACGAGCTGATGCCACCAATCAGACAGCGTCAAAGAGCACCATCGTGGCGTTCGTCACGTTTCTGGGCGCGTTCTATCATCGCTGAACCAATCATAAACAAATAAAGGTCTAGGGCAGTGGTTCTCAAATGGGAGTCCGAGGACCCTTTGGGGTCCGCGAAGGCGTTCTAGGGGTCCGCGAAGCCCTGCCTCATCAGTCAAGCCCGGCAATAAGAGTTTTCTTTTCTCAGGTTGAGAAGAAATGTTTCAGTTTTCGGGCGAGTTTTCTCGTGTGTATGTCAATAAGAGAGGTCTACTTCACACTAGCCCTTAGTTATATCCATTCATTCAATAATTATTATATTTAACCTATACCTTTCCCCTCCCCTCACCACGAACGGGGTCCTTCATCATCTCCGCCGATCGACTAGGGGTCCCCGAAACATCGATGGTGGAGAACCACTGGTCTAGGGACTTTCGCTTTTGACGCTGCTTGATTATTAGCTCGCAGCGTGGGCTGCGTCTGAACTTACGCTGGAACGAACTATAGTGTTACCATTTAGGTTGCCTTAATTAGTTGAAGCTTCAGTAAATGTACGTACGTTACCGTGAAATTTCAGCAGCTGTAATTTGGGTACCTTTTAGGAGTACAATTTAACTTAATTATGTCGGATAGATTATGCTGACGAGATTATACTTACAAATTCGTAAATTATTATCGATGTATTTTCATCATCAGCGCTCCGTGCTGTCATGATCCCAAATTCTTCCGCGAGCGGTGCGGAACAATACGCAGTTGTGCCCATACCTTTTCTTCTTTTGAATTTTAGACTACGTTTCCTTGTTGGCATCTGCGTTTGAAATGTACGTTGGGAACTGCGCTTCTTTGTTGCAATCTGCACGTGAAATCTACGTTTTAGACTACGTTTCCTTGTTGGAATCTGTGTTTGAAATCAACGTTTCATTGTTTTCTCTGCTTAAAAAGAAAAAATAAAGAGCAGCGGTTGTAGTTTTGCGAATTTATGAGATCCTTTACAAGTGAATGGGGCGTAACTTGGTTCTTGAGAGTAACTGCAATTAGATAAAATTGTAAAAATTTAACCGCATTTGCAACTTAGCTAATCACATTTCAGCTCTAGTAGCGGTATCTTCCTTCGACTAGACCTTTCACAGCTCTAGTTGAAGCGTAAATTAAACGCACAATGATGCGATTGCCGCGCCATTTGTGCCGAATTGCTCATCCTGATAAAAATAATTGCGTTGGCTGTATGTTCAGACAGCCGGAAGTTAGTAAGTCCGAACGTGTCAGGAGTATTCACAGGCGGCCATAGCTGTGTGCGCGACTTCTGAGCGCGTGCTGACGGCGTGCTTCCGCAGTTTTTTTGCAACGTGCATTCCGCACCATCAAGATTGCCGGTCTTGGCAGCCGATTGATGCTAGCTCGTTCTGAGCATGCGCTCTAAACAGCACCCACAAATATAGCGTTCAGGGAATACCACATACGGTGTCCCCGCTGCAGATGAAAAAGTTTCCCAGTGCAGTTACTGCAGTATGACTGCCAGCCTGGTGTCTTTAATTAATGTGCATCGCGCAATAGTGATTACACGGCCGCACGCCGATGCGATGCTTCGAGTTGTGCAGCGCGAGCATTCGCGCCACGTGCTCCGAGCTTCGGTGCGATAAAGCACACTCGGCCGCCGACCTCTCATACTGTTTATGTGTGGAATAGACCTACAGCTAAATTACCCAAGCATCAAGGAGAATGCAAGGATTGGTGTTCCACGCGCCACACGCGCACACCTTCCCCGTATAAAAGATTCGATGTAAATACCCGAAATAAAGCGTTGACGAACGCGCGTGCAAGATGGGATTTGTTTTAGGCATTTGCTTTAGAAAAGTTACTACTGCTGAGGCCAGCACGTGCGGCGTGTGGAACACCAACCCCTGCATTCTCCCTGATGCTTGGGTAGTTTACCAATAGGTCTATAGACCCATTCTTAAATCACCCAAACATCAAGAAGCATGCCGGGAACGTAGTTGCACGCGCTGCGCTCGCTCGCCTTACCTGTATTAAAGATATTAAAGAAATCACAAAAAAAGGCGTTTGCAGACGCACGCTTGAACTGCCAGTTGTTTTAGATTTTTGCTTAAAAAATGCTATTGGCAACGTCAGCACGCGCAGCGCGTGTAACTACGTTCTCTGCATGCTTTTTGATGCTTGGGTGATTTAGCGATTCGCAACTTTCATGACCTATAGGGGGCGCACTGGTGCCTATCAAAATGGCTGTGATCTGGATGATCGTCGTAGAACAGCGGTACGAGGCTGGGTCTGCGACGCGCAAGTAATTCTGGTTTTACTATATACGAGCAGTATTGGAGCCTTACGTTATTTTTTCAAGCCAGGAAGATGTAGGCAAGCCCATTTATTGTGAGGCCAATCATCCAGGAGCTAGGGTGCGCGATTCTCACAACGCGGTACCACCATCGCTGAAAGTTGCGAATAGGTCTATCGGTGGAAACATTGCACAAAATATTTGTTGATCATTCTCAATAGGGAGTTTTAAAGGGATACTTCAACGAAATTTGAAATATTCCCGTCGTGTTCAAAAATAGGTTGAATATGATCCACAATATCTGTAAATGACAATCGCACGTTTGTATTTTGATCCTGGTGGCTGTATTTTTCGTTATAAACGGCCCACTCTGGCAAGCTCTCGGAGAAGGCCCAGCTTAGAGCACGTGACATCCAACGCAATCGTGACGTAGGTCGTCTCGAGACGAGCAAAGCTACGGCGAGGCTGACGTCGAAAGGATGGCCTAGTCGTTCCAGCCACCGAATCGGCTGCTTTTGTACGAATTTTGAGTGACGGGTTAATCTTCTATAATCTTGTAGGGGGACAATAGCGACTTCTGCGACACACAAAAGGGATTCTCGGGAAGAGGGGAGTTCCTCCTTCCCCCCTTCTCTCGTCGTGGCCGGAGGCGAGACAACCTCCGTCACTAGCTGTCAAGGTTCCTAGACGAGCATTACAAACGTGGCGTTAGCGACATCCACCAGGTGCTCTTTGCTAATCGTTTAATTCATTTTAAAAATCCTTTTCGACACTTTTGTAACAAGATATTGGTATGTTCCATGTGATACTGCTCTTTTGAACAGATATAGACCAAAAAATGAGCGCCGAAATTTTGTTGTAGTATCCCTTTAAGGTATATTCACACGATGCATCTTGTTGGCGAATCTTGTGTCGCGAAACTAGGTTTCGGGAAACAGATTCCCCGTCTGAACGCGACCGAAAAAGTGGCGCGCCTCCGAAAAAAGTGGCGCGTCTTCCTCGCTTTTGGAGCAATTTTTCGCTGAGACCTCAGCGAGGCCTGTCAATCACTCGAAGGAGAAACGCGGACGCTGCCAATGGCCGCTCGACTTCGCTATGACGTCTGACCTTCGAGGAGGAGTGAGCTTTCGGAGGAGTCTGATTTTCGGCCGATTCCGTATCCGAGCCAAAGCCAAAAGAAAACAAACAAACATGGCGAGCGACAAGCGTGAGAAGTGGTGCTACGGGCGACGAGTCTTGGTCCTACTCGGTTGCTGTGTGTGAACGGCGCCTACAGTACGGGTTGGTGGCGCGGTGCAGATTCATCAACAGTCGCGACGAGTGCAAGCACCGCATATAAACATGATGAGTGGGGATAACTTTCTTTATTAGCGGTGCAAAAATGTCCGAAATGCTTTAAGATAATCTGCCTGTCCTTTGACGTTCGCGGTCTTTCCCGGGTTTGGCAGGACTTTAGTAAACCCAGTGAGCCGAATCTGATGAAGTTTATTGAGTGGTATTAATAAAGCAGACTGTCTCTTCACATTGTGCGTATGCACTTCATATCATTTTGATGCGAAACGCTTGGTATTCCTGGTGCAGATGACAAGGTTTGGCGCAATTCTCGTGAGTCAATACGTCACAGGTTTCGCGCGTCAAGCTCCTCGTGTGAACAGGCCGATTTCGCGAAATCTTGGTTTCGCTAAACTGTGGCACGTCGAAAAGATGCATTGTGTGAATAAGCCTTTAGAATAGCGTACCCAAGCCCTTGCGTATACCGCAAAGAATAGCGCCGTCGCCACTGCGCGTGCGCGGAACGCTAAGCGCAATTTACACTTTCCGTGCGCTAGTTTAGCGTACGCTATTTTTCGGAAACTGCACGCGTACGCAAAGAGTCTTTGCGCCCCTCCCAGGAGGATTCGTGATGCGCGACAAGTTGGCCAAAGCCAAGACGAGCACGGTTAGAAAACTGCGTATCCCAGGACCGCGGCTGCGGCCGCTTTGGCGGTCGACGTGAGCGCGACGTCGGCGGCATCCTCGCGACTGCGATTGGCAATACAGGACGACATTACACTCCTACGGGAGGTTACAAGGGGTTCGTTGTCCACCCAGTAAGGTGGGCAGCGATCGCCGGCAACATGCTGCTTGCCACGCGCGAACGTTTCTCGGCCAAGGTCAGTACACGAGACCTCTCTTGCCGAGGCGACGCAAGCGCGGACACGACCGGTCGACCGCTCGCGTTGCATTCTCATGTTTAAATAAATCTATAATATTTCTCTGGACGAAGAAAAAAAAAATTTTTTTTTTCTCAAGTTGCAGCATTTTGTGTGTGGAATAAAAAGGGTTACTTTATCTTGATGGCATTGCCAGCGCGCGATGCTTGGATTTTTGTGTTGCGGCGGGCAAACGCTGTTCTGAAACTTCCTTGCGTAGCGTGCGCTGAAGCAAACGCTATATTTAGCGCTTAGCGTGCGGTAAAATTGCGTACGTTATTCTAAAACTTCCTACTATTTCACCTTTTTTAAGGTACGTTTGGGCGGATTAGTTAGCCTCGAGTGCGCTTCTCCTCGGACACTCAACCGTTGTGGGGAAGCGACATTCGCGGAGTTGAAGCCGCAATCTGCGTGTCTCACTTCGCCACAGTGCAGCCAGGGACCTCGTGGGAAACACATGTTTAAAAAAAAAAAAGAAACCGGAGACGACGTGCGAAGGAGGGGACAAACACAAAACATTGAGGCGTTTTGTGTTTGTCCCCTTCTTTGCCCATCGTCTCCGATTTTTTAATTTTTTTTTTTTTTAATATGAGTAACATTAATCAGCTCGCTCCTGGGAAGACTTTTTCAAAGCGTGTTGGCAGGAGCATTTAAAAAAAAAAAAGGAAGTGTGAATTTTTTTATGTGACAGTTCTAGCTTGTATGAAAAAGAAACGCGGGTCAAAAAATTAATTTATTTTTGGCAATTTTAATGTCGTTTTTATTTTTGCTTGTTTTAATTTTTAAACATACTACTTTCACGAGTAAAACAATTCAATCAATATTTTAACGATAAATGAGGGGAAAAAAACGTGTCTGACTAACTCAAGGTGGCTCAAAACATCGCTAGTTTACGCGAATATCAGCCATCTTCGAGAGGCTGTCACTCGGGACTGCGGAAAAAGCGCGATGTTCGCGCTTGAAACTGCCGAAGCAAGCGCAAGTTTTAAGAAAGACGCCGCAAAAGCACGCTGAGAACGCCAGCGGAGGAACGTTTACCGCGGCGTGCTAAGCCTAACTATGACAACGGCGACTGTTCCAACGCTCCGTTCGTATGCGCTTAATTTTTTTTTTTTTTTTTAACGTTTACTGAACAAGTAGCTATGGCTCTACGAGTTCAGTGTTGTGCGACATCGGCGTGCTATACTTCTGAACGATGCTTTGTACCCCGCGTGCCATGTGTTCGGCTGGGAAACGCGAGGGATTTTCATCATCCCTCAAACTATACACTTTTTAGAGAAGAGCGAGTGCTTCGAGTGGGTTCTTTCTTTGGACGTTTACGTTCAAACGTGCCGCATTACATGGAGACGTAAGCGCAAAAAAAGACAGCTCAGTGGGAGTTTGCACGTGTTTTGGCGTATCATATGTCGACTTGATGTCCGTAAACTTCCGCGCTTCAGCGTTATCCTCAGCCTCCGAACACCAATGCACCACAAGAGAGTTTATGCCGCTGCCGCAAAAACTTCCAGCCAAAACCTTGTGAAGACCGTAATGCTGACGTGGGAGGCGCAGCTAATGTAAAGGTGTTTGATGGCACACGGCACAAGAGGGGACTAGAAAAATCACAACATACAGTGAGGGACGGTTTTAGAGACTGCATGACTTCTGGACGCCCTAGTATGTTATATCTCAATTTTAGGTAAGCCAATTTTTGAAGAGTATACATCTTTTGAATTTTCAAATGCATTTTTCTTGTTTTGCAACTTTGGGTCGCCTTTTCAGTTTGTGCACTCAGTTCTTGGTAGAATCTTCCCGTCATAATGAAATTTCTTATGCATTGTCTTGAGGGCAGGCATCTAGTTGGGATAGCAATGTCGCGATTATGTTTCAACACAGGTGTTTTATCAGCCGATTTCCATCGAGCTCTAACATTTGGCTGTAACGGCCGGCTGTAACGCCCGGCTGTAACGCCCGGCTGTAACGCCCGGCTGTAACGCCCGGCTGTAACGCCCGGCTGTAACGGCCGGCTGTAACGCCCGGCTGTAACGGCCGGCTCTAACGCCCGGCTGTAACGGCCGGCTGTAACGCCCGGCTGTAACGCCCGGCTGTAACGGCCGGCTGTAACGCCCGGCTGTAACGCCCGGCTGTAACGGCCGGCTGTAACGGCCGGCTGTAACGGCCGGCTGTAACGGCCGGTTGTAACGGCCGGCTGTAACGCCCGGCTGTAACGGCCGGCTGTAACGGCCGGCTGTAACGGCCGGCTTTAACGCCCGGCTGTAACGCCCGGCTGTAACGCCCGGCTGTAACGCCCAGCTGTAACGGCCGGCTGTAACGGCCGGCTGTAACGCCCGGCTGTAACGGCCGGCTGTAACGGCCGGCTGTAACGCCCGGCTGTAACGCCCGGCTGTAACGCCCGGCTGTAACGGCCGGCTGTAACGGCCGGCTGTAACGGCCGGCTATAACGACCGGCTGTAACGACCGGCTGTAACGACCGGCTGTAACGACCGGCTGTAACGGCCGGCTGTAACACCGTGACAGACTTCTGCGTCCGCGATCTGCGGTATTCGTTCCCGTGACATGCGAGTAGCGGGTTCCCGCGATCTGCGCGCGCGATATGGGTAACCTTGATAGGGAAATTTGTAGCAGTTTCCCGCTTGTGTATCGGACCGACCGTGAAATGCGAGTCTGCTGCGTCCGTGACCTGCGGTATTAGTTCCCGCGCCATGTGGTTGATACAGGTGCCCTGGTGTATATCTGTCAGTTTTGATAAACTTTTGCTGTCTCATCCCAAAGATCGCCCACCCCATATTTTTTTTTTTTTTGCCATTTATTTCCTTGTTTTGGGTTGGCGTTCTAGGGGCATTTTAAGATAGATGTTTCTTCCTCTAAACACAAAACTGTAGAAGCTACACTAAAACTAATTATTGTTTTCAACATAGAAATTTTTTGGTAGTTGAAGTTTAATTATTTTAGTTTAATTATTATTTTTTTCTTAGGAATCTAAATAATGGAGCTGCAGCTATTATACTGGATTGAATAGGTGTAACTGAGTATCACCAAGTTTATTTTGCATGCCAAATCTATTTATTTATTTTCAATACCCCGCAGTGCCTTGAGGCCATTACACTGAGGCAGGGAGAAAAAGTACATGACATCTCTGTTACTAGGAAAGGCAGGTGCTGCCTGCAGTAGCCAGCACACAATAAGAATGCAGAGTGGGAGGGGGGTATATTTTATTTGCATACTATTTCAAGTGGGTGCTCACCTGTCTGAGAAGTCATTAAATAAATGGTTTAAGTTAAGAATTATATGAACTTTAGTGGTGAATGAATGGAATATGCCAAGCAACCAGTAGCAGTTCAACATGGTTGCCCTCGTGTTAAGATACATACTTGGATCTTTGAACAATCTTTTTGAGTTAGACCTGTTTGTCTAATACCCATATTAGCTTTTGTTTCAGTAGTAAGGTTGTTCCTGATCGAATAGCATCACTACATTCATAATGTGAAAAAATTGAAGTGAAAATACTCCTTTCATTTGCAAAGTTTGAGTCTGTGAACTTGACCTTGTGTTTTCATAAGCTCAGTTTCTGGGATAGCCACCAAGCTGTGGTTTTATTTTGTTTCCTAAGGTCTATGCGAATGGGCAGCGTGGTTGAGTTGCAAAATCGTGGTTTGCTTTAGAAGCTTCTGGTGATCTTTTTTCAGCAGTGGCTATCCTATTTTAGGAAAGGGTTGAACCCGACATACTATTATTCTTTTTTGCTTGTTCCTCTTGCAGACTGTATCACTTGGAGGCCAGATGCTTGATTCGCCCGTTGCTGGACAATGCGGGTGAGTGCGGGCTTTGATTAAGTTATATACTACTTAGGACAATTTTAATTACCTAATGAAAGCTGTTAGCACAGATATCACTGAGAGGGAAAGGGTGGGACTTTGTTCCTTGCCTTAATTAGGATATTTCTGGGTGAAGATTCTTCTAACGATTGCAGCCTATTTGGGGAAGACACTGCGCAATTAGATTTAGGAATTTACTTTAGAACACAGCTATCATAAGCTACATGCAGTGCAAAGCCTACCTTTTTTAGAACAAACAAATGTGAACATCAGAATTGAGCAAATAGGGCAATTTAGTGTATGTGCATTGCATGATGGCAACTTAAAAATATATTTGTTCCTCAAAATGTTGTTTACACTATATGAGAAGCTAAACTTCAAATGTGAGCATGAAGTGTAGGAGTGTCATTAAAGGTGTCATTCTAACTAAAAAGAAGGAACGTAAAATTGTTTGTTCTGTCTTTTTTTGCACATGCTCACACTCATTCACTTGCTTACACATGTCGGAGCGTGGCACCTGAGACACATGAGGGGGGGGGGGGGGTGGAAATCAGCTAAGCTTTCAATTTGGATTGAACTGTACAGCATTCTACACTCGTTGATTCGAAATGAGAGTGCCCCAAAACTTGCGCTTTTGTTTTTGTCTATCGTGTCTAATGCAGCATTCACACTTCTCAAATTTTATAGCCTGAAAATTTTTTCGTCACATGGACAGTAAAGTTATTAACTTATAGGACACCTGTGCGACGTCAGAGTCATTAACTTATGGGAATCTGACACTCAAAGACAATAGTTGTTCTTTTGTGCAAAGTGATAAATTGTAGCATCTAGACACCACTCATTTAATTTTCTGCTGCAAAGTCGCGTATTGGCCGAGGTAAATAAAACAAAAGCGAGACGATTCAACTAGCTTGTAGGTACCTGACGTCAGAGGCTGTAGGAGTTAGTAAGGTTGTTTTGCTTGCCGCTATTACGCAATAAAGATTTCTTTAGTAACATATTTTTGATGTTTCCAGTGGTCATAAAAGTTATGTTTTATGAATCCTAATATTTTTATTAACAAAGGTGCGCCTTAGACGTCTTATTGGCTCTCGTATACTTACTCCGAGTTGGGTGTCGTCACCGTGCGTGACTGGGGAAAAGAAAGGAAGGGAAGCCTCGAACAGCCGGTTCTCGACCGACACTCGCAAAGAAAAGGCCCATATTTTTATCGTCAATGTTTTCCTCCGACTGTCCGTCCCTCGTGTGTCCACGAAGATCTGGGCATGCGTAACTGCCTTGTCGGGAACCTTCTGTGGACGGCTCAAAAGCAGTCCGACGTACTATGGCTTCCAGCGAGATGGCTGGAGGAGTGACCAGGGCCCCCGGCAGAGGGCGGGACGTTCCGGCGGCGGAAGATGAGGAGAAGCTCCCTCCGGGTGGCTCAAGCGGCAGCCGCCGCCTGTGGCGCGTGCTCAAGGCGGCGCTGCCCGTCCAGGTGGCCCTGTTACTCATGTACTGCGTGGCCTGCCTCATGGAGCCCCACTGCTGCGACCTGCTCAACAACTTCCACGCCTCCTTTGGCCCCCAGCTCAGGTGCGTGGCCGCGGCGGGTCAGGAGCCTTCTTGCTGAGCCGTGCAGTTTTAATGTAGAATGTGTTTTATCAGTCGATTTCTATTAGAAAATTGTCACGATCGAGCGTCATGAACAAGCGACACATGTTTGTACTTTGGTATAATATAGGGCATATTAATCAGTAATTAGGTGCCCCTCATGTACATGACCATTTTTTCACTATGTTTCTCTAAACTACAAAAGATTTATGCAAATTCCAGAAATTTAGAGCATGATATCAGCAAAAATAAAATTCACTTTTTTTCACAAAAAAATACTTTTTTTGGAGTCAGAGGCATCTTTATCCGAAATAATTCTTTCATGCATATCCCATACATGAAAAAATAGCCACGTCTCCCTCGGCATGAAATGACCCGGGGGGAAACCAGAGTGACATGGTGGGAAGTCAAGAAGATCAAGGGTAGAGGGTATATGGAACACAATACTGACGAAAGCATTTGCATGGAGGTTTTATGGGCATTTTGTGAAGCCTACCTAGTCTGCTAGCCTTGAAACATGATACTGGCGCATTAAGATCCTTTCTTGCTAACAGCCGTCTAAGATAAAGTGCTTCTACTTTCCAACCAGGCGCGTAGCCAGGGGGCGTGTCCAGGTGTCAGAACACCCCCCGAAATTTTACTTTATTAAATATATGTATATTTTTTTATTGTATGTTGTGTCGCGCAAACACCTTGAAACACTCCCCGAAAATATTTTCTAGCTACGCCACTGTTTCCAACATAGGATACAGGGACGTGATCATAGGGGTTTGAAGGGGCTTGGTGCTAGTTTGTTTCAGCCTTAAGTCCAGAGGCAGCCGACACTGCAAGCTGGTGAGACCAATCAGACCGTGAAAAGTGCACCATCATGGTGTTTGTCATGTCTCTGTACATGTTCTATCGTTGCTGAACCATTTATAAATAGAAAATGGCCACTGACTTGCACTTTCGACACTGATTAAGATGTCCCATTAGCTCATAGCATCGGCTGCATATTGGCTAAAGCTGAAATGAACTAAAGCCACATTGTTTTTAACAGCTTTTCTTTTTCATTGAATCCATTAATATTTATATTGTTTTGTGGGAAAATAAAAGATGATATTATGATTATTATTATTATTATTACTATTAATTTTATTAGACAGGATTCTAGTGAAGGGTTGAGGTCAACAGTTGCTTTGGGCTTAAATGTTTTGAGCATGTAGAACTTTATGCTAAGGACCTAGAAGAGGCTGCATTGTTGGATCCAAATGTTCTATCTTCAACAAGTAACAAGTGCATTTTCTGTAAGCATACTATGCACGAAAGCAGACTTTTTTTGTGCTGGAATGTCTATGGTTTCAGCTTCCGCATGGACGATTCAACTGTTTGTTGTTGGTTTTCTCATTCGCTGTTGAATCTGCTGAATTATCCTTTGCATATAACTTTTTACTAACTCTCCCCTGCCTCATGTGCTACAGATACACCCAAGGACCACCGCCAGTGTGATCTGGGAGTGTGACGCGAGGCAAGAATACGAGGTTCATTCTGAGAGGAGCGCGAAGGAGTTTCGTTTCATCTTGCATCGGACCTCACATTCTTTTTGCCACGCCTGCACCACAACCCTTGAACTCCAGAGACATTGCCACAGAGTGCCGGTGGAGAGGGTGGCCACGCCACGACGGTTTCACTGCCATTTCTGTTTACGAGGAGCAGATTGTGCCGTAGGCTGAGCCTTTTTTTTTTTTACTTCTGTTTTGTTTTGCTTGATGTTTTTATCTTTTCTACTGCACCACTGTCGGTGGAGTGTGCATCTCTGTGTGCAAGCATGCGGCGGCCACAACATGGATGGCTCGGAAAGCGTGACCCAGTTTAGGAAGTGATCGCTTCCTTTGCAGGCACTGATGAGAAGCGCTCTTGGTTTGGCGAGTGTAGAGGAAGCCTCGTAAAATGCAGCATAATTGGTGCAACTTGCAGTTAACTAGAGGGGGCAACAGTTTGGTGCGTGTAACAGGAGGCTTGTCCGTTAGTGCAAAGCATGCTGCATACACGAGGTTTTCCTGGTGTAAGCTGAGGAGTCTTGCAAGAGTACAAGCTTAGGATTGTTGCACCAGGCATGAATGTGCTTGCAGCATTGACCTGTGGAAGGGTGATAAATGTGCTGTCGCACTGGCAGAGGTGTTTTGTTTTCTTGGAATAGGGGCCAAATTCATTTTTTATGGAAGCTGGGTTTCTAACTCAGTACTTTTTGTTGTGTTTTGTGCCAGTGTTCATGTCTAAAAAGGCTCGCTTGGTTTGGTGGACATTTTTAAAATTCCATCACAATGTTAAGTTATGTTGAGTTTCACCTTTGGCTTGTTTTACTGCTCGTTCTTTACCGATACAGGACAGATTTTTGTAGTCCTCTTCAGGTTCTTTAATGGTGCCTTCAGAAGCTCAATATTGCTTTCATGGCTCACCTCAAACGATCGGTATTTCTTCTCCCAAGTGAATTTTTCGTTATTCTCTGCCTTCCCAATCAGAGCATCTCATGAGAAATCATATGAGGAATTCTGTGCCCTACAGCAGTTTTCTCACCTCCTTGAACCCCAGAGGTGTGTTCCTCTGGAGGTCTTCAAAAATTTGGGATAGATTGACTGAGCATTCTGCTACGAAACTTTTGCCACTTTTGGTTATGTTGTCAGCCACTATGGTGTTTTTCTCGTCCACTTTAAAGGTGGGTAGGTGTCTTTACTATTTTTGCACATCTTGCCACTCCTGTTCATCTCGCAATGCTCGATTTTAATCATGGTTTCAATCCTGGACAACTGCCATTTAAAGAAGTTTACTGCCTCAATGCATAAAATTTCTAGAATCCAGAGAGTTTCTGAAGCATATTCTTGGTATCTAGGAGAGTTGGTAGAGTGCAAACCCGGCCTCTATCTAAGTTGTAAGGCGTATTGAGTGAGTATCCCAAAGTATATCTCATGCAGAAGGCAAGAACACTATACGGTATGGTAAAAGCACAGAGGAAGATTGTTGTTGATTGCCTCGGATTGGTGTTTGTAGTCAGTGGCACTTTAAGGCTTTGTTAGAAGGATGGGTTTTGTTTATTGGCACTATATTCTGCTCCTATTAGCCTGTCAAGTAAATGTTCAAGCGTGTGACTCTTGGTACCATAACACAATCATTGCATGCAGATATTTGTGTTTATACAACTGAAGTTCATCTGCCCTTGGAGTCTGTGTTTTTGTTTTGTTGCATTTTGTTCTAGTTGTTCATTGAGGATTTGTTTGTGTACATTATCCCACTTAGTTGAAGTTCCAGCCTTTTTATATTTTTATCTACTGTCTATGTCTGTTTTCTAAACAGTGTCTCAAACGAGGAATGAAGGCAAGAAAACATGTTTTGCACGAATTCCCCCTAAATGCTTACTTCTTCAAAAGTTCCCCTGATAGCCTCAGGTATTGGTAGGCCACGCTGGCCGATGCATTGTGATCGTATCATTCTTGACCATTCAGCAAATAGTATTTTTCTACTTCTTATTCAATGTCTTTGAGAGTACCTTATCCCAGCGATGGCAGCCATCTGGCTTGAGGTTTTCGGTTTTGGTGACTGGTGTCTGCTTTTGGAACCCCCCTCAATGCATTTAAGTTGTACCAGCTTTTTAGCTGGAACTTTTCTTAGTATTTTCATTGTGCAGATCGAGATATCATTGTTCTAAATTATTTTTGTAGCGTGTGTGCTCTAGAGAGCGGCATTACAAATGTGCTCCCTCGTTTTCTAAGGCATCCTATGGTATCTCTCTTTCGTGGATTTTGCTGAAAGCTTGGCTCGGCTTCTGATGCTTTGCTTTTGTTTTTCTCCTTTGATCCAAAGTCGATAATCTGACGAGAGCAGTTGTTGGATATATTGTTTCGCTGAGCCAGAAAAGCATAGCAGTGCATCCCTGTAGTATTTATTGCTCGCTCGATCACCCGGCGATTATGTGAGTGCAAATTTCGCTCGGAAGGATTGTTCATTAGAGCTACAGGAACTGTGCCTTATTTTGACCCCGATCTAGTCACAACAGACAAAGTCTCAGCAATCTTGGAAAGGCATATTTACATCGGAATTATCTTAGAATCACATTGTTAGAGGCATTCAGTCTCACAGAACCCCCTTCTCTCTCTATGAGGAGAAAATATATATATGCTTTTTGTTCTTTTTGTTTCAAAAGTGACCTATACGATGTGTTCTCGATAAACATACGCATGGAGTAGTTATTACTGAGCGACAGCATTGCATGTTCTATTAGATTGCTGTGGGTTCTCAATAGTGGCCTTTGTGTAGGTATGAAATAAAAAGTTCCAACAGCATCAACTTGCTGTGACGTTTTTTGAGAATTTTGGAAAACTGCGTCGGCTTTGAGGCTTGCTTTCTTACTCTGTCGTCACTGACTAAATGAGGACGTGCCTTCAAGTCACGCTCGTTACCTTCCAAGGTGCTTTGGCTGCGCGCTCGAAGCTTCACTGAGACTCCCAAGTGTTATCGAAGGTCTCCCCTGTCAACGCGCGATTCTGACATGCCACTGCGATGGCGCTGCTGTCGGTGCATGCGCAGACGTTTCACTAATCTGGTCTGTGTGCACGCACAGTGCCCACACCTGGTGTGAGCGGGCTGCTTGTGCACGCTGGCGTATAATCGCCCTGTCCTTCAGCGTAAAAAAAAAAAAAATCTCGTTTGAAACCAGAGCTTATGCGGCCTTTTAGAAATGCCATCTGCCCAAGAGTTGGCAAGCTGCGAAGTTGCTTTCACCTCGCCAGAGCCGGCTTTTGACAGGGCGCTTTTTATGAGCGCCTTTTGGCCTTAAAAATATTTTTGCCAATAAAGCCAGAAACTGAGGCGATCAAAATTTTCTTTAAGGTTTTTCTAGGTAGTGCATTTATCATATTCAAATTTTACGTGTAAATTTTAGGCAATATTTAAGATAAAAAATCCTGCTTTATGCACAGAAAGGAAAACGTTAAAAACCGTCTGGTCTACACTGCTACTTACAGATGTCAGCGTGAACCAGACTGTTTTTGCCATTTTACTCCCTGGGGGGTAGAAAAAAAACTGGATTTCTTAGGCTTAAATTTTTTAGAGCGCAGCTCTTAGGCGCCTGTTTCCGGCTTGAGCGGCGTCGCCGTCGCCGTCGGCGTAACCGCGCGGTGCATCATGGGTAAATTTTCCCGAAGAAACCCGAGGTCCTCCCGAAGGAACCCGAGGTCCTTCGGGAGGACCTCGGGTTCCTTCGGGAGGACCTCGGGTTCCTTCGGTAGGACCTCGGGAGGTCCTCGGGTTCTTTCGGGAGGAGCTCGGGAGGACCTCGGGTTCCTTCTGGAGGACCTCGGGTTCCTTCGGGAGGACCTCGGGTACCTTCGGTGACCTCGGGGAGGGGGGGGTCACGTGACCCCCCCGAAGTCACGTGACCCCCCCCCCCCCCCCCCGAGGTATCGTCATCATCACTGATGACGTCATCCGCATCGGCATCATCGCTGATGACGTCATCAGTGACGTCACTGAAGACGTCATTGCCCCCCCCCCCCCCCCCCGAGGTCACGTGACCCCGAGGTCACGTGACCCCCAGGTCACGCGACCCCCCCCCCCCCCCCCCCCCAGTACTGTTCCCACCTCCTCAAGAGCTGCGCCCCAATTCGGCGTTACAGGGAGTTGTAAACGGCTTTAATTTTTTTCCTCAGGCCCACACTCGTGAAGTTTGACTATGATAAGTGCACCACCTAAAGGCGTCTTTGTTGAAATGTTCGCTGCACTTGGTTGATTGGTTTCCAAAGAGCACTCAGAAATAGCCAGTAGGCGCAGTGCTATAGCTGAAGCTGAAAGGAACACTGATCCAATTAGGCATTCAACAAGCCATTTTGGATCAGTTGTCAACTGAAAGTAAATAAGTTGTTCACTCATTTCAGAAATAAGCCACTTCAGGTAGCCTCCAGCAATCATTAGCTTTGTTTTCACACTCGGAGCTTCTCACGGAAGCAAGATGGAAGTGTAGTGGAATTAAAGGGGCACTGACACCCCAAAGGTCGCAATTTGTTGTTGTCTAAAGCGGTGCAATAAGTCGCAGACACGCAAAGAAATACCGCAACGCAAAAAAAAAGAAAAAAAAATTTCCTTACCCGCGCGCGCGCTTTTTTATTTATGGCGCTTTTCTCTCCCGTTCCTCACCTCCTCGCTTTTGATTTGTGACGTTAAATATTAAGAAATTTCCAAACTTTGTAAGCGACATTTCTATAACATTTAATAACGGCATTCGTAAAATATGTCTTTTAAAAGGGCACTGACACATCAAAATCATTTTTTTTTTATTATCCGAACGATTAAAAACGATGCCGGGACATTACCCTCGAAATTCGAAACTTGGAAATTCAATATTTGTGAAGTAAAAAAAAAACAATTTCCAAATGCTGAATTCGAAGTTCCCGCGCGATCCGCGCCAGTGCGTTGACGTCATATATTGCGGAGTCCTGAGAGTCTACTTTCTTTCACGACTCCGTGCTGTTGCCATCGCGACCCAAAGCGAGGAAGGAAAGGAGCGGGAGAGATAAGGGCGCATCCGGACCGTGAAAAAATTGCGGTGGCTTAGCTTATGCGCACAAAATGAGAGGCGCTATCAAGCGGCTCCGGTGCAGCGTCAGACTTGGCTACTGCGCAACGGAGGCGCACAGCTGGGCACGCGGCGGCGCCAGTGCGTCTGCCGCGGCTATGACGTCACTCTGGAATGCGCAGACCGGCGAGGCGCACGCGTTGGCGGCGGAGCGCGCGGAGGCGGCGGCTCCGGCGCGCCAGCTGTGCGCCGTGTGACGTCACTGCTCCTCGCGCTTGCGCAGCACGGCTTTTTGACAGCCACGCGAAACTGCTCAACCTCGGCCAGTGTAGCTCACGCTACAAAACCGGTTTCTTCGTCCGGTTCCCCGACTCACCGATCATCCTCTGCTCGAGCGCCGCCAAGTTTTCCGAGGGAGGGTACAAATCCAGGAGGCGACATCACACCGGACTCATTTTGGTATTTCAAAAAGGGCCGTAGTGCGTTCGCAATTGCGTTAAAAAACATGTTTTACGATTGCCGTTATTAAATGTTATAGAAATGTCGCCTACAAAGCTTCCAAATTTCATAATCTTTGACGTCACGAATCAAAAGAAGCGAGGAGGCGAAAAGCGGGAGAGGAGGGCGCCAAAAATAAAAAGGGGCGCGCGCGCGTGGCAAATAATTTTTTTCGCGATGCGTTTTTTTTTTTTTTTTTTGCATGCCTATGATTACAATTCGCATCGTTTTAGACAATAACAAAAAAAAAAAAAAAACGACCCTTGGGGTGTCAGTGCCCCTTTAACGCAATTGCGAACGCACTACGGCCCTTCTTTTTGAAATACCGAAAATCGGAGTCCGAAGTGATGTCGCCTCCTGGCTTTTTATCCTCCCTCGGAAAACATGGCGGCACTCGACGCACGTAGCAGAGGATAATCGGTGAGTCGGGGAATCGGACGAAGTTGTCTTTTTGAGGAGCTGGACGACCTCTCAGACTTTGAAAAGGAAATCGTCAAACGGTCAAAACAACCGGGTTTGGCGTCTGTGCTTCGTAATTTCGGTTGTGACCCCGCCGGGGCAGCCTTTCACGCAGAACCGGCGCCACGGGTCGCTCACACAAGTCCACTGTGCGTTCTCTTCGACATGGGTCATTCCACGTGAAACTTCCCAGACGTTGCGCTCGACCACCTCCGATTTCTAAAAAAAAAAAAAAAAATTCATGGGCTTCGGCCACAATGGGGAATTGTAGTAGACCGTTTCCGCAGCCCGCTAAGCACCCGGATAGCGCTCCGTAATCCGCCACAAGACCTTGAACTATGCAGATAAGGCTGGCGGCGAGCATGCGCAGCTGCGGCGTTTTTTTCAGGGATACCGTAGCGGAGGAGAAAAGCGGTCTACTACAATTCCCTAATGTCCGTAGCCATACCCTAGAATAGTTTTGACGAATAAAAATTTGTGATGACGTGAGCGCGATTTTAATTTTTGAAAACAGCGTGAAACTAGGCATCACTCAATAATTTACGAAAAATCAGCTTTTTTATGAAACACCAAACAATATTTTTTTATTAAATTTGCACGGTTGTCGACTTACAATGTGGTTGGGCTTGTGCAGTTTTGTTTAATTTAAATATTGTTTTAAAAATACATAATTTTATTCAAAAATAAACATTTTTGTCATTTTATTAAAAAATATATAACTGCTCCCGGGACCTAATATAACTTTTTACTGGCTGCCCTTTAGGTGTATAACCTATAAAAATATTTTAAACCGCTCAATTAAACATCTTCCAGTAACAAAAAAATCTTGAAGTTGCCAAAAAGTGCGTTTTGACGCATAAACAGCCGTTTATTCCACCCTGAGGTGGTCCAAGTAAAAATACAAAATATGGTGGGTTTGGAAGAAGGATTGATCGTCTTTTGATTCTGAAAGTTTAATCAGAGTAATTTTTGTTTAAAGCGAGAAAACAATTTTTGAAGTTGAACTCTTGTACCACTACCCGGCGTCGCTTCTTAACGCCTCTTCGCCGCACAGTACGCCACCTGCGACGATAGCCGAAGCGATTAGGTCCAAAGAAACAACGGAGTTTGCTGCCCGCTTCCCCTCGTCCCTCTTTTCTGGCTGTAAGGGAAGAAACGGCGGGTATCGTGTGCTAATCGGAGGTGCCGCCAGTGCGTCGCCATAGCAGCCCCGTTGTGCCCTTTGTACCCGAGGGCGGCTCCTCACACTCCGAAACGCGATGCCTAATCGATTGGCGGCATCAGCTGACGTGGACGTCTGAAACACGATAATATCGCCGCGAAATCTAGCCGTCACGCATGCTGCGGTGAAAAGCGGAACTATGATCCGGTTCGCGCTTAGTTGGAGCGCAGTGAAGGCTACAGGCGCGTGATCAAAGCTCTAAAACGCGCTGATTCAGTATGTTAACTCGACGCTTGAAGCATCGTCACAAGCCAAGATTGCGCTTCTAGCATTATTTTCGGTCCATATTGTCAGTGCGGGAATCTTTACATGACCCATCGGAAATAATGAATAAACAAAGGCACGTGTCTGCACTATTGACACTGGGTATCGAAACTTATTCCTTGCCTTTTGAGGAACCCGCTTCTGCGCTAGTAAGCTAAGAAAGGGCTGACAAGCGAGAAGTTGGCTTTTGAACGACCATTTGAGATCGGAAATCTGTCGAAGAAAGAACTTCATTTTTCGTCAAGTACGTTGTACGGTGGTGTAACGATGGATGAAGCTGGTCCCTCTGGAGAAAGAAGTCAATCTACGGTTCTTGTGGATGCTGATCAGGGTACGTAGGAAAGCTGGCTTTATTTTGTACAATACAATGATAGTTGTGTCGTGTTTACTCGTGTCTACCCTGCCTCAGTATCTGTATAGTTGCGGCCGCTCAATTCATGACTTTTTCAAACCAAATAGACTAGCTATTTTTTTAAAGCTGGCCGTTCGTTGTACATGTAGTATGTGTTACGTTAGACATGTATAAGCCCAAGCTGGAGGGAAGGATGCGTTGGCTTATATTAAATACACATGGTTCGCCTTATACCTGTCACAAACCAATTAGCGTTATAAAAGTTCAAAGCCGAATGGCGTTTTGCGTACAAGGCTAGCTTCTGCACGAAAGGCGCATATGTGCCCGACTTGTCATTTATGCGCAACACGCAGATATGGCTCACATAAATGAAGGAGCAGTTATGTTCCGTTCAAATTTCTTTTTCATTGCAGAAGCCGAACTTCCTCCGTGCTCCCTTGGTGCAAGGGGTTGCCATGTGACCACACAGACCAAGACGCGGTCCCTCATCAACGCTCAAGACCTGACGCACACGGATCGGCGGCTTCTTTCGCTCCGTTCCGGGCGCCCACAAGGTGACATCCGTACAGTGTGTTCACATAATTATCAAGTATACCTTAAAAGTACACATCACTGATTGTATCCAAGTGGTGTTCTAACCCTTTCTATGAACACGTCAAAAACCGCCGTGGATCAGCGGTAATTACAATAGCCTTGGCAGATGCGCACCCCAATTTAAACCTTATTCCTGGAAACCAACTTTGTCAAGCATGCCGGCGAAATTGTTTCGAATTGAAGAAGAGATCTACTTTTCAAGCACCACCACCACCTCTGGCTCGTGATGCCCCTTCTGAGCAAGATGACCCCGATGTAGCACTTGAGAGCGTCAACGAGGCCCTCGCAGCCGTTGGAGAGAGCCCTCTCCAACGAAAACGAAGGCGAACAAGCCGCGAGACATACGCCCAAAAGAAGGTTAGAAAACTTAAAATCTCTGCCGAAAGAAGAATTTATACATCTTTGGGTGTACAGCAGAAACGAACTTCTCAGTCGAACCAGGATGAAGATTTTGTGTTGAGTGACTACGTGTCACTCATGCAAGATCTAAAAAACAAGTTTGACCTGGAGAAAAATAGAGAGAAAAAATCACAACTTCTATCTTTGGCCCCACCCTCTTGGTCTCGCGAAAAGATTATGAACTTCTTTGGAGCCTCGGAACGACAAGCGCGTCAAGCCGTAAAGGTAAGGTCAGAATCAGGAATACTGGGCACCGTGCCAAAAAGGGGTGTAGGAAAAAATGTCCCCGGAAAAAATGTCCCCGGAAAAAATGTCCCCGGAAAAGATGTCCCCGGAAAAAAAGTCCCCGGACAAAATGTCCCCGGAAAAAAAGGCCCCAGGTGGGAAGTAGGAAAAAATGTCCCCAAAGGATTCTCTAATGCGTTTCCCTGATCCTCATGGCCTTCGGGCGGTCCGGTCATATGTCTTTGGCAAAAAAGGCACCCTGGGGTAAGTAGGAAAAAATGGTTCCAACAAATAAGGAAATATGCGATTCCCCGGGGTACACATCGCGACACAGTTATCGCGAACACGACATTGGCGCATTTTCACATTTCACTTAGAAAGAGTGTTAGTGGGAACGAAATTTTACCGTCTGCAATATGTCCCCAAATGAGCACTTTCAGTACCTATGATAACTTTGATGACAACCTTTCGTTTCTATGAGAAACAGAGAAAAAAACTAGCGATCGCCTGTTCGTGCTAACAGTGTTGCGGTTTTTACCAATTTGGAAATGGTACACATGCACCTCTCAAATTTCCCCCAAAACAATACTTTGGTTTTGGCTAGAAGTGCTATAAATGTTCATTTCATTATTAAAAAAAAAACACACAATAATTTTGTTTTGGCAAGCACAATAATTTGGTTTCCAAAATACCCCACAATAGATTACTTTGGTTGCTTTGTGTGTCTTCCAGTCTCTCTTTCTACATCTGGGCGGGTTAGACCGTTTGTGACCGAACAATGGCAGGACCGTCCGAAGGCCATGAGAATAAGGGAAAACCCAGCGATAGAGAACCCTTTGGGGACATTTTTTCCTACTTTCCACCTGGGGCCTTTTCTTCCGGGGACATATTTTCCGGGGACTTTTTTTCCGGGGACATTTTTTCCGGGGACGTTTTTTCCGGGGACATTTCTTCCGGAACCCGCCAAAAAGAAGAGGCCGCCCGGTCAGCGAAGAAGTCAAGGCCTCCATCATGGAGTTCTATCAGGACGACGCTGTCTCGTACTGCCTACCGGGAAAAAAGGACGTGCTACGTGGTCGCCAAAAGCGTCTGTTGTTGCTCAACTTGAAATAAATGCACGAGGAAGGGAAAAAAAGCTGCGATTTCAGGTGCGGCTTTTCAACATTCGCAAGTCTGCGGCCTTCACATTGTGTCCTAGCAGGGGGAAGCGGCACTCACACAGTTTGCGTGTGCATATGCAACACTAAAATTTTAAGCTCATGCTTCATGCTATACAGGATTAGACGAAAGCACCGAAGAACTTCTATCCACTACAGTATGTGATCTACACAATGAAGAGTGCATGCTTGACAGGTGTGCCAAATGCCCGAGTACCGATTTTGCTGATACTTTGCTCCGCAGCACTCCACTTCTTGACCCGGAAGAAACGGATTACGTCCATGTGCAACAGTGGGTTAGCGGTGTGCGTTGCCAACTGGAAACCATTGTTCTGACACCAGACGAGTTCCGCGAAAAATTCTTAGATATGCTGAAGGCACTGAAGGCTCACCACTTTGTGAGCAAACAACAGGCACGATACTTGCGGGAGTGCGAAGCAAACATAGGCAAACACGAGGCAATAGTGCTCATGGACTTTGCTGAAAATTATAGTTTCATCGTGCAGGACGCCCCGCAATCCTATCACTGGGTGAATACTCAGGCATCAGTACACCCCGTTGTTATTTACTTTCGCAAACAAGAAGCTACCACCCAATAGATTTCTATAAAATCATTCAGTTTTATTTTTGACTGCCTAGAACACGACACGGTGGCAGTTTCTGTATTTCAGAGTGAAGTAATTAATATATTGAAGCGAGACCTTCCGCAAATTAGAAAAATTCACTACTTTTCAGATGGTGCGTCCTCTCAGTACAAGAATAAAAAAAACTTTGCAAACCTCTGTCAACACGAAAATGATTTCGGCATTTCCGCTGAATGGAATTTTTTCGGAACGTCCCATGGGAAGAGTGCTTGTGACGGAGTCGGGGGTACAGTGAAGCGTCTGGCAGCAAGGGCCAGTCTTCGAAGTCCCTTCGAGAACCAAATCATGACCCCCCAGCAGCTGTTCACCTGGGCCAAAAATAACATCGGGGGCATAACAATACTTTGGGTGCCGAAAGAAATGGTTGAGGAAAAACGAGCTCGACTCACTTCAAGATTTAGCTCAGCGGTCCCCGTCAAAGGGACAAGAAGTTACCATCACTTTAAGCCTGCGTCACCATCTACGCTACGTGCTGGACTTACGTCCTATTCGGCAACGCAAGAATTTGTCATTTCAAAGCCGATTTGAACACAAACGACGCGTGAGCCTTCAACGGCGCCAGACTTGTGCCTATCTCAAATACCCTACTCAAGATACTGTATCTTAAATACTTTTTGGAGTATCTTGGTATCTTACAAATACCTTTGATGGAGAGTATTTAATACTCTATTTTAATTACAATTTTGAGTATCTTGTACTCATTATCTTAAATACATTTTTGACATTCCGCCATTTTCTGAGTTTTTCGGTATGAAGTGGCGTGGGCGTGGCACGAGCAAACGTGAACATTCATTCAAGCAACCGCATCCTGTTGCTAGCTCCGATTAGTTACGGTGACTTTAACTGAGCTCGTGAAAATATCGCTTTTTTGCCGACTGTGACTCATATTTCAGCCCAAAGTTCGTACAATGAAGGTTGTCCCCTCGCCTTCCCAAAGGCGCCTTTTGTTTCTATCGAGTTTCCCCCAAAAAAATCCTCAAACGAAAGGTGTGGTTTTACGGAAGTAAAGATGCCACTCTGAGGGCCAAGCAGACCGGGAAACGACCTACGAGAACAATGCAGAGTTGAGTATCAAGAAAATAACAAATAGAAGAAAATGAGAAGTGGACACACAAAAAAGTAGACATTTTTGTATATTTGATCCTGCTAAGGCAAAACGTCGAGGTTTTTTTTTTTTCGTTTCTTTGTGTTGTCAGTTCGGCACTTATTGCTCTCGCGAACATTGATAAGCAGAGAACAGTACAGGAAACGAACTAGGAGCTGGATGGCCTCTCAAAATGCCAACAAAGTGTCCCGCGACGTTGAGTGCTTTTTTGAAAGCAACCTACTTGAAGAAGGTGCGACCACTGCCCTGGTATTATATGGGTTCTCTTTGTTATCCATTCACTCATATCCGTGTCCCAAGTTCGTTTATAGTGAACTCCCCGTATAGGGAATATGGATTGTAGTTAAACGATGCGTCTAAGGTGCGCCGCAGGATGTCATATTCAGCGATGTCACTATTGGCGAAGCGCTCTGACCCGTTTGTCACCCCCACACCTCGGTGTTTACCCAACACAAGACCTGTGCACATGCCGACAGGCCTTGTGGGCATGTTCGTATCATTTTTTTTAATAGAGCGCAGAGCACAGTGTAATTAAAAAATACCAACAATTAGTGAAGTGACGTTAAGTGCCGGATCTCCCCCGAAAGCAGTCGTCAGAGGATGCGAACTTGACCCACTTGGGCTTTTGTGCTGAGCTGGGCACAGTGCATGCTGCATTGTTCAAGCAGGCCGGAGTGGTAACAAAAGAGCCCCCTCCTCCCCCTCCCCGGAGAACACGAACTCCAGCCGAACACTGACGCTGCGTTCGGTTAAGTCAGCCGAGCGCTGAGCCATTATATTGGTTGTCCCCATCTATCTAGTTCTAAAGTTAACCGCTTGGGGCGCCACGAATTTGGGCAGGAGATCGAACTATAGGGGGCGCTCTGACCCGTTTGTTGTCCCCATACTCGGTGTTTACTCAACACAAGGCCTGTGCACATGCCTAGTGGCCTTATGGGCATGTCCATGTCATCTTCTACAATAGAGCGCGGGGCACAGTTTAATGTAAAAAATACTAACAATCGACGAAGCCACGTTAAGTGCCGGATCTATCCTGAGAGAATGCGAGCTTGATCCACTTCGGCTTTTGTGCTGAGCTGGGACCGTGCATGCTGCATTGTTCATGCAGGCCGGAGTGGAAACAAAAGAGCCCCTCCTCCCCCTCACCGGATAACACGAACTCCAGCCGAACGCTGACGCCGCGTTCGGTTATGTCGGCCGAGCGTTGAGTCATTGTATTTGTTGTCCCCATCCGTGTAGTTCTAAAGTTAACCGCTTGGGGCGTCACGGTCGCTCCTCTTCCCCAATACTAAAGCAACCTCTTGTTGTCCCAGAAATGTTTTGTAACATCTATCACTGGTATTGCCACGCTCGCTGCCCAGCGATCGCGTGGCCGAATGGTTACCGCGCTTGGCTTTCGCGCGGAGGCTCCGGGTTCGATACCAGAAAGCGGACTTCTCTTTTATTTATTCCTTCAACTTGACATTCTGGTAAGTTCGAGAATTTTGTCGTCTGATCGAGTTACAAATGTTCTACGCGCCGAACTTTCTACGCCGAATGTTCCAGAAACCTACGCGGGTACAAAAGGTGCTCCGAGTGGCGGTCCGGAGTCAGTCTCGCCCCAGCGGTCGATCCTGCTGTTTCGCCGACATCGACGCCTGCAACGCTAGCCTTTCTCTATTTTGTTTTGGGAACAAGTTCGCCCCATTAAACGTTTAGTTTCTTCAGTTATTCGCTGCCTCATCTTTTATCATTCGTGACAATATTTTGCTCTTTATAGCTTTATTTTATTATATAAAATAGCCCTACGATACTTTTTCTTTCCCCATTTTGTGTTGTTGCGTGCTAATAAACCATTCTGGTAACCCAGATTTGCGGAGCTGCATAATTGTCGTTGTCAATGACGTCGATACAAATTAAGCAATGCGGAAGTATCTTCAAAAGTAACTGAAATACATTTCTAAGTATTTGTACTCTACTCAAGATACTTTACAGTGAAAGTAACTTGAGTAGTATTTTAAATACTTTATGAAGCAAGTATTTAGTAACTTAACTTAAATACTTTTATCGAGTATTTTGTCCAACACTGAACGGCGCGCATTCGTCAACACCACATCGCCTCGTCGTTTGAGATTGCCCGTTCACGGGTCGTTTGTGCTGCTGTTTACATCTGTCCTGACGTTAACAAGAGAGAGTGATCGCGTTGTGTATGTAGGAAACAGCCAGCTTACTAATGGATGCTCTGAACCGGCAGCGCTAAGCATCTCCTGACATCAAGACACAGGAAGATCACAGGAGGACATCGCCGCGTAAAACAGTCGAAATGGGAAAAGCCATAAAGCAACAAGAGTGAAAAACAGCCCCTTTTCACCAAGATGTACCCGACAACTCAAGGTCCTGCTCCCTACCTGCGTGGGCACACCGTTACACCGTCGCACGCTTCGCCGGGCTCGACGGTGCCGTGCTGTGCAGAGAAGAGGCACAAGAAACGACGCCAGGTTGCGACGTAAAAGCTCAACTTCAAAATGTTTTTTTTTTTTTTTGTATTTAGAACAAAATTATTTTAATTAAACTTTCAAGAACAAAAGGCAATAAACTCTCTGTAAAAGTCACCATGTTTCGCATTATTCTTTTGACCACCTCAAGGCAGAATTGACGGCTTTTTAAACGGCAGAACGAAATTTTGCACAAATTAAGTTGTTTTTTTCTGCAAGATATTTGGTTGTACGGCCCGAAACTTTTTTTTTTTGTGCAGTATATTCACAAGGTTGCCAATAAGAATTTTTAATCACCTGCAGCAACGAGAAAGTTTGTAACCAAACTATCAAAAAGGCTAAAATTCTCATATATTACTTTTTTTTTAAATTGCTTCAACCGAATATTCATGATCCTTATTACACAACAATCAAAATACCATGTGGTTTTTAGGAAAAAATAGTCCACTGTTCTATTAAAATATCTTAATTTTCATCAGTTAATAAATGACTCCTAGTTTCACTCCTTTTTTACGAGTTCAAACCGCCATCACCCCATGAAATTTGTTTCTCGTCAAAAATATTTTAGAGAAGCACCACAAACATTATGGTGAGGAACCATTAATTTTATTTTAGGAATCGGAGGTCGCCGTGGGACCTTTGGCATGGCATGAAGAAGTCCACGTCAGCTGATGCCGCCCGTCGATTAGGCATCGCGTTTTGGAGTGTGAGGAGCCGCCCTCGGGTACAAAGGGCACAACGGGCCTGCTATGGCGACGCACTGGCGGCACCTCTGATTATACTCCATCTCACTAGTTGTGTGCAGCAAAGGCAAGGTTAGGGGCTCGAGAGCGTGGCTTTCAGATGTGCCTTTCTTGCGCGAGCTCTCGCGCAAACGGAGCATTCTCCAAAGCTGAGCTCTCGAGCTCCTATTCTTGCCTTTACTGCACACAACTGGTGAGACAGAGTATAGTACACGATACCCGCCGTTTCTTCCCGCAAGGCCCGTTCACACTCTTGCGACCTCTTAAACCTGGGTTTCTTAAAACTTCTTAAACCAGAGGACACACTGGCGCCATCTATTGGGTAGTAGTGTAAAATCGGCGGTCCGGCATATTTTTTTATTTCTCTCGCGCATTATCCTTTCTTTCTTGCCTCGAAAAACTTTTGTCAGTGTTATAAACGAGCCTTTCTATGGATATTACGCACATTTGACCTCAGAGATCCCGCAAAACCTTCGCTCTTGTGAAATGCAGTTCCAGGGTCACCGCATGGATGGCGCCACAATGCCAGTGTGTTCCCTTGTTCTAAAAAAATTTAAGAAGTTTTAACGGTTTTAAGAAATCTCGTCTCTCTCAGTCGTACTCGGTCGCAAGAGTGTGAACGGGGCCCGTTCACACTCTTGCGACCGAGTACGACTGAGAGAGACGAGATTTCTTAAAACCGTTAAAACTTCTTAAATTTTTTTAGAACAAGGGAACACACTGGCATTGTGGCGCCATCCATGCGGTGACCCTGGAACTGCATTTCACAAGAGCGAAGGTTTTGCGGGATCTCTGAGGTCAAATGTGCGTAATATCCATAGAAAGGCTCGTTTATAACACTGACAAAAGTTTTTCGAGGCAAGAAAGAAAGGATAATGCGCGAGAGAAATAAAAAAATATGCCGGACCGCCGATTTTACACTACTACCCAATAGATGGCGCCAGTGTGTCCTCTGGTTTAAGAAGTTTTAAGAAACCCAGGTTTAAGAGGTCGCAAGAGTGTGAACGGGCCTTTACAGCCAGAAAAGAGGGACGAGGGGAAGCGGGCAGCAAACTCCGTTGTTTCTTTGGACCTAATCGCTTCGGCTATCGTCGCAGGTGGCGTGCTGTGCGGCGAAGAGGCGTCAAGAAGCGACGCCGGGTAGTGGTGCGAGAGTTCAAATTCAAAAATTGTTTTCTCGCTTTAAACAAAAATTACTCTGATTGAACTTTCAGACTCAAAAGATGATCAATCGTTCTTCCAAACCCACCATATTTTGTATTTTTACTTGGACCACCTCAGGGTGGAATAGACGTCTGTTTATGCGTCAAAACGCACTTTTTGGCAACTTCAGGATTTTGTTTTTACTGCAAGATGTTTAATTGAGCGGTTTAAATATTTTTATAGGTTATATACCTAGAGGGCAGCCAGTAAAAAGTTATATTAGGTCCCGGGAGCAATTATATATTTTTTTAATAAAATGGCAAAAATGTTTATTTTTGAATAAAATTATGTATTTTAACAAAAATATTTACATTAAACAAACCTGCACAAACCCAACCACATTGTAGGTCGACAACTGTGCAAGTTTAATAAAAAAATATTGTTGGGTGTTTCATAAAAAAGCTGATTTTTCGTAAATTATTGAGTGAGGCCTAGTTTCATGCGGTTTTCAAAAATTAAAATCGCGCTCACGTCATCACACATTTTTTTTTCATCAAAACTATTTTAGGGTATGGTTACGGACATTGTGGCCGAAACCCATGAAGTTAGTTTTTAGAAATCGGATGTGGTCTAGCGCAACGTCTGGGACGTTTCACGTGGAATGACCCACATCCGTTTGAAAGAATTTGAGATCGCTGAAATGGCCCTAAAAGAACTTCAAACTCGAAAGTCAAGCGTCATTTGCTCGCAGCCGGTTGTTCGCGGGACGCCGGCGAACACGACACTTCTTTGGGTTGCGGCGGTTCAGAGGCGTCAGAGAAACTCGACTCGCAGGACGGCTCAACGTTTGACGTCACTGCACTGGCGCGGATCGAGCGGGAACTTCGAATTTGGCCTTTTGAAATTGCTTTTTTACTTCACAAATGCTGCATTCTCAAGTTTCGAATTTTGAGGGTAACGTCCGGGCATCGTTTTCGATCGTTGCGAATAATAAAAAAAAAAAAATATTTCGACGTGGCAGTGTTTCTTTAAGGCCGACACATATATAGGGAATTTACGCGCGTTTCAGTTTTTCAGATCAAAATTCTCTCGACAGTAGACCCTTTCCGAAATTCAGTCTGGCCACTTTGATCAACTATCATCATCTGCGGAACGGCATCTGTGCCATACCAATGGCGGCCTTCTAGTGACTGATAAAAGAAGACGTTGAAGATGCTCCTAAGCGGATGTTGCGAGGTCTGTACATTCGGGGGGTCAGTACGACGCGACGTAGAAATTTAACACAAGGGCTGCGTAAGCGTTTACTTCTAATAACTCAGATTCAGTCAATCTGTGGGCGGCACACAGTTGGCTTTAAAGCACTTTGGTGTATAGAATTTTCTCGAGGCATCTGAGTGGGTTGGAGCTTCGTTCTAAATGCAGGTTCTTGGTCACCATCGAACTGAAAGTGATCGAGAAAGTGACGGTGTCGATACAAGTTCATCTCCGCCATTGATATGGCAAAACCTAAACTGCTTTACGAACCACCAGATGGCACTGAATTTCGGAAAGGGTCTATTGTACGCGAGTTTCAGGGGGCATAATCATGTCATTTGAAGGGCGCTTTTTTTCACAGAAGGGAAGAGGGGAAGGCTGTCAAACCCCACATCGGCGCTTTTCGTAGGCGTCTCGTAGGCGTGCAGAAAAGCGCAAGTCTGGCCTACTTGCGCTTTTCATGAAACGAGGCAAAATGTAAAACGGCTGCTATATTATCGAGTTCCGCAAGAGGACAAAAATAACTGAATGTTAATCAGCAACAAAGGCCTTATTTGCTAGCACTTGTCTTAAAAATGCACCTTGGAATCGCCAGGTTGCTAACAAGTGCCGGCTGGAGGACAACCGCAATCTCTGCTCAAAACCTTTCCTTTTATAATTTATTCATATCGCCCACCACATAAATGGTCTTCTTTCTCAGTCGTTCATCGCTCGTTCGAAAGAGGGATATCAATTTCGTACAGTTCGCCGATAAACCCGCGAACGCGACAAACGAGCGCCCATTTCGGCGGTTGAATCAAGCCACCCAAAGATAGGCAAGCCAATCCTCGAGCAACTTCCGGCTATTAAAGGGGCGGTGCAACGATATTCAATTGGAATGTTTTTCACTTTACACGAGCTTAGTGGCACTAGTGACTCTAAGATACTCGCACGCAACGCCACTGGCCAAGAAACGCCTTTGTTGCGGCGTAATTTCAAGGACAAAAGCGAGCGTTTTCACTCAATCTCTCCTTCGCGAGATTGGGGGATCGCAGTATCCTCCCGTGACGATATTTGAATGCGGCTCATAGATTGGACCCGAGCATTGCGTGGACACTCGATTTGGGCCCGTGATAATCGTTAGCTCGAGAAGCACCCGGGTAATGGTCCGTGTCCAACAGCTGCAATGCCGACAATAGCCGAACCATAACAATGTCTAGAACTCGGCGCGTGTCCTGTGCCTTGCCGACCTATATAGCGCGTGGCTACGATCAACATTGGCGGCATATAATCGGCTCAAGATCAGGTGGCCGCTTGTTCTGGCTGCGAGTTGAGAGGGTGAACGCCGCTTGTTCTTTAATTTTTTCTGCGACTTCAATTGCGTGTTGTGAAAAACAAACGGGTGTTTCATAGGTCATTAAAGTCAGGTATTTGTTCTAAGCGGTATTTTCGCAAAGTACAAAAATCATTGCATTGCCCCTTTAGCTCGCGAGCTGATTGGTCGGCACCGCGCCGTACGCTTCCGGATTCGCCACGCCGAAATATGCCAGAGCGCCGAGATCTGTCTCGTTCGGATGGCCGAATACGCGCGTATTACGCCGACCTTGAGGCGTCGAAGCCCGAACCACATAGGGCGTATTTGCGACGTATTTGCGGGCGTTTTGGCGGGCGTAATCCCAACGCACAGCGGGCGTCGGGACGAGCGCTTCCGAGGTCGGCGTAAATACGCGCGTATTCGGCGATCCGATCGAGACAGATCTCGGCGCATCGGCGTATTGCGGCGTGGCGTATCCGGAAGCGTACGGCGCGGTGCCGGCCAATCAGCTCCCGAGTTGAGAGCCGGAAGTTGCTCAAGAATCGGCTTCACTGATCTCTATTGTAGTAGGCTGGATAGCGGACCGCGGCCTCGGCAGCTGGGGCCGAGTGTCGCCACCGGCGGCCATTGATTGACACCAGCCAATGCATAAGAGAAAGCGACGTTTTCCCCTGTTTTTAAGCTGTTGTCGGCACTGAAACTTTTTGGATGCTTTTCGATAAGCCCGTCAAATAGCTTGCGTACAAACATTAAAACTGACAGCCCTCGCAGTTCTTATAAATATATATTTTGTGGTCGAGAGTGACTCCGCTGTAGTGCAGCTCAATGAGGAGAGAGTTACTTAGAGTTACCGCGGAGTTTGTGGCGGTTTCGTTGAGTTGGGTTTAGCAGACGACAAGCTCGAAGGCTTTGCTACGCGGAATTTGCTCACTCCCGGAAAGCCGCTGTCGAGATGGAACTTCTTTGTCATTCATCAACTTCTGGGCTTCCCTAAGTACGGTCTTATTGACGGCAAGTTCCTTTGTTTACTCCACTACGAGAGCAAGCTTGTCAGCTCCGGTACGTTTGAATTTTTTATTCGGCGACCGGACGTTTGACAAATACCGATTCGATCTCCAAACACCCGACATAAGGATCGCAGCGCACCATGAAATACTCGCCTCCGAGCACAGCGTACATGCTTCAATATTCTTACTTTTGTGCGTTTCTCCCATAGACTTGCGTGTATTGCCTGGTGTCAAGCAATGGCCGCCGGTGGCGACACCGATGGGCTCCCGATCCGCGATCCAGCCTACTAAAATAGAGATCAGTGATCGGCTTGCCTAGCTATGTGGCCGGCTGGCTGGCTTGACTCGGCCGCCGAAATGGGAGCTCGCTTGTCGCGTTCGCCGGTTTATCGGCGAACTGGTACGAAATCACTACCTCTCTTTGGAATGAGCGATGAACGACTGAGACAGAAGGAAATACCATCGATGTTGCGGGCGATGTGAAAAGAATTACAAAAACAAGGGTTTTGAGCAGAGATCGCGGCCGTCCTCCTGCCGGGAGTTTTCGGCAACCTGACGGTCGCAACTTACATTTTTGAAACAAGTGTTAGCAAATTAGGCTTTGGTTGCTTATTAACATTCAGTTATTTCTGTCTCCTCGCGGAACGCAATAATATAGCAGCCTATCTACATTTTGCCTCCTTTCATGAAAAAACGCGAGTCGGGCTACACTGCGCCAAACGCCGAGGAGACGTCGACGAAAAGCGTCGTGTGTGGTTTGGCGACCTTCACCTCTTCCCTTCTGTGAAAAAAGCGCCCGCCAAATCCCGTGATTACACCGGCTGAAACGCGCGTAAATTCGTCGAGAATACGCCCTATGTGGTTTAAAGTCCCTCGATGTTTCTGGACGTTAATGTGGGTCGGCCTTAAGCGCTCGTCCCGACGCCCGCTATACGTCAGCATTACGTCCGCAAAAACGCCCGTAAATACGTCTGAAATACGCCCTATGTGGCTCGCCCTTTACCTAGAGTAAATGTTATCCTGACTGAATGGTATATCATTCGCAAGTGAAATTAAAAACAGCGTGAAGACGGACGAAGACGCAGATGCAGAACCAACTCTCCCAAGTTTCAACAAAAGTACAATCATCTGGAAGCTTCGGAAATGTTGGCACTCAACAGGCTATAGAACTGGTGGGAACCACGAGGTGTCCGGAGCCTTACTTGGTGAGAAAACGTTACAATGTTCGCTCCATGTCCCAGCATCAGTAATGACAATGTGGTCAGGATAATTCAGTCGTCAGGACACAAAACCAACTTCCATCTGCTGAAAACAAAATGACGAAGAATGCCGTTCTCGCACCTTGGACCAAAAATAAATTAAACTTTAAAATATAGGGAGCCGAATTTTGTATTTTACAGCGATAGTTGTTATGGGCTCTTCCCATCACTGGAAATGACGTTCGTTGTTGATGTTGTAGCTGTGGTTGTAGGTATTGTCGGCTGTCCGTCGTCGATGTTACCAAATTCTTAAAAAAGATCGCCCGCCGCCCGCGTGAATCGAACCTGAGCCCGCTGCGTGCGAAGCGGAGGCTCTACAACAGTGCTACGCCACATTTTTTTCTTCACTGCAAAATTACGCCACCTTTTTTTTTTTTTTTAAAGCGGTAGAAAAAATGCATTTACTTGATCACTTAATATGAGTCCCAACAAATACATACCGAAGCTCTAGTGATAAATGAACTGAACTATGATCTGCTGCTTTCTCAACCGGAGTTGAAGGGGGTGCACATTAGCATATACTGAGATGATACCGTCAAAGTATTATCTCAGTATACGTTAATGTGAACCTTTACAGTGCCAAGAAAAAGCCGTATTCATCAGCTTCCCAGAGATTGTACCGGTGGGCAAGTATCCACTCACAACCACTTGCTTCGAGGTACCCTTCAAGTTGGCGGACACAACAATTGTGAGACAGAAACCCCACAGTATGTCTCTAGAAAAGAAACGCCGGCTGAAGAAAGCTGCAAGACATGCTGGACGCCGGATCATTCGACGTTCAATTTCTTAATGCGCGTTGCCAATAACCTTAGTGCCCAAAGAGGACGGATCACTATGGATACACAGATTATCAAATGATCAATCGTCAGACCGAACTTTTAATGCGAGAACATTAACTGTCTCATGGAGCAAGCTGACGTCATCAGTTTGAAGCGAGAAAACGGCACCTAGTTTCCTTCGGTTCCATTGGCTGGCGCGCGTCGACGGGGCTCCCATTGGCCGCTGCGCTCGTCAGTTTCCACGACCGCTCTCGTCATGGCTCTGCGTGTCCATCGGAGCGTCCAAGGTCACCGTACCCAGGGGAACACACGCGCTGGCCGGCCACGAAAAGTACGCAGCAGACGAAAAAAGGAGCGGACGAGCGGCTTGCATGATTTTTTCCATTCCCTATGCCTAATTGAAATCATTGATGAGACAGGTGGATGCACAGTATTCTCAAGGATTGATTTTTGCAAAGGAATTTTACAAGTTCTTTTAACCGAAGAGTACAAGAAATTTACAGCATGCATTCGTGACACCATTTGATGTATACGAGGGGCGGATTTAGAGGGGGGGTCCGGATGTCCTGACCCCCCTCTTGATTTCTGCATGTGTAAAATTTAGGGCGTGAAACGAGGGAGAGGGGGAGGGGGTTCCTAAACAAATGGTACGCTGACCAACACCTGACGCCCCCCCCCCCCCCCCCCCCCCTCAGGAAATTCCTGCATCCGCCCCTGTGCTTCCCTTCGGATGGAAATATTCACTATGCGTACTAGAAGCTTTCTAAGAAACACCTCAAGATCAACGTCCAAAAGAGTGAATTTTTTCAAGAAAAGGTCCCATTACGCGAAAAGCCGTCGGCGTTGTCCCCGAAATATGGTCACAGAAGTACGGCATCAAGCACGAGCCTCAGAAATAAAACGCAAAGAAAAGCGCAGCCACGCAGGTGCTTCATGACGGTAGGCGGCGGGGGCGCTCAAGGTCGAAGCGGACGTGCCTCAGAAATAAAATACAAAGAAAAGCACAGCAACGGAGATGCTTTGTCACGGAAGCCGTCGTGAGGCCGGCGGGGGTCGCCACTGCTGCGCAGTGGGTGAGCGTGATATCGCCGCAGGAGCACCGTGTGCGAAAGGAAGACGTGGCGCGCTGCTTGTAAGAATGCGCTGTGTGTAGCATTCCTACACGTAAGAAGTCTTAAGTGTCTTCGGCGAGCTTTTATTTCTTGGAGCTCCGATGGGACTGCCTAAAACTACAAAACAAGAATTTGCGGCGCGAATCTTCCACTTAGGAAACCTTTGACGTCCACTCTCTTAGAGTTTTTCTTGGGCTCGCTGGACATTTTAGATCTTTTATTGAAGATTTTGCAAAGAAGACACGGTGCCTTACACGACTGCCCCATCATGATGTGTCATTTGAATGGTCGAATGAGTCTGAAGGGTCCTTCCAGTACCTTGTTCACGCGATCTCTTCTAACCTTGTATTGATGTTACCAGATCTTGATCTACCTTTCAAACTGAACCCGGACGCATTGCACTACGGCACGGTGCTTCGACCGAAACAACATCTGGGCAACTCAGCATCATAGGGTATCACTCGTATACCTGTTCCAAGTCCGAAGTCAATTACCGAAAAAAAAAGCTCTTGCTGGCAGTGCGATACTTCCGTTCGTACCTAGAAAGCCACAAGTTCAAGCTTTTCACGGACCATCAAGTTTTAACGCACCTTCTCAGCTTGTCGAAGCCTAAAGGAAAAACAGCAGATTGATAAATGAACTCCAACAGTTTGAGTTCGATGTATTTCATTGGCTAGGAGTCCACCTCAGAAATGCGGTGCGGACGCCTTGTCCCGCCTGTCAATTTTAGAGATAAGGCATGAGACAATTGAAGTCTTCTACATAAGACTATGGGGAGGAACTAAAGATTTCCTTCCTATAGAACTTTCCAAGATGGAAATTTTCAAGTCTCAGATGACTGTTAGCTCTTTTCTCATACTATACTATGACAGTCCGGAGTCCGGTGGACATGAAGAGTTTTGGAAGACATAAAAAAAGGTATAGCAACCGTTTTTTTTTTTGTTTTTTTTTTACGTTGAATGAAAAGAGACATTTACCAGTATGTACGTTCGTGCCGCGAATGTCAGATGAACAAAGCGAAACAAAAGAAACGATTCAATGAGATTGCTTTGCCAATTTATTCTACCTTCCCATTTGAAATAGTTCATCTGGACTACGCTGAAGTAAAAAAGAAGAGCGAGGGAGTTGCTAGAGCCCAACCGTTCCTCATAGCTATTGACGAGTGCACACGTTTGGCAGTCTCGAGAGTATAGGAAAAGAAGATGCCAACAGCGTCACCGCAATGCTAGAAAGGGACATGTTTAAGAACACCAAGGTGATCGTTTCAGAAAATGGTTCCGCGTTCCGGAGTAAAAGGCCTCGAGTTGCGCTTCGCCGCCCCATATATCTGGAGGCAAACGGCCTCGCAGAGAGACTGATATGAGACCTGAAACAGTACCATGTCGATGTATCCTAACTTCGTCGGCGGTTGGAAATGTGTCCTAGAGGCAGCGGTGTCCCATCATAACCGCTCACACATGACAGCCTTGGGCTGTAGTCTTAAAGACCGACCTACGGAACCATTTTCCGCAAGGTAGGAAAATGCCCCTCGCGCCCCTCCTCTTCTCACCCTCTCCCAAAAGTCACGTGATGGCAGGGGCTTAAGCCGACACGAAAGAAGCCCCTGCCATCACGTGACTTTTGGGAGAGGGTGAGAAGAGGAGGGGCGCGAGGGGCATTTTCCTACCTTGCGGAAAATGGTTCCGTAGGTCGGTCTTTAACGTTGCGGCCTTTGGACAAGCATCTTTCTCGCCAGCGAATATAAAGCTTGGAATTAAAGATGATCTAGTGTTGATGGAAGGAATGGAGTCCCCTCAACAACTGAGCTGTATACAAAAAGAATGAAGAAAGAACTTTGGCAGGAGATTTCGTTCCCCACCAGACATGCAAGTGGGAGACTTTATCATCGTTTGGAAAAGCATCCATGGGGCACGCACAAATTTTTCCGGGCCATACCATTACCAAGTGACGAAAAGCGCTACCACGCAAAGTATCCCGAAAACCATTTAGTATACTATTGAAGACAACGTCACTGAATGTGCCTCCATAGGGAATGTGCTTCCATATCATCCCAAGAGGGTTGAAAAAAAAACAAAAAAACTGTGATAGTGTGGTAGTGGACCACCGTATAGAAGAAGAGGGGCGAGAAAAGGGAAGAAGAAAAGGAAGTGATGCAAACCAAAGGAACGAACTATAGTTGATTGCAAGCTAAGAAAAAACCGGAAATGCCTCTCAGAGGAAAATGTATTCCTACGCCGAGAAACGCCAGCCAATCGTTTTCATGACGTCACGATTCCGTGGACCAATCGCGATCCTTTTGAAAAAAAAAGCTCAACATGGCTGCTGGCCTTAGCAACGCGACGCTAGTTTCTCGTGACAATTATTCTGCTTTTTTGCACCGTGTTTTACGTGCCCGAGGTTACGCCACGAAATCTTAATGGTATCGGCTTGCGTTTGCAGCAGTTTTTGCGCGACAACGTGAGAATCCAGCGACGCTATCGCCAACGAAAATTTCGAAGCGGGCGCGAGGCTTAGCACTGCTGAGAGGTGAGAAGCTACGCCGGACGTCGTCTGCTTCGTTGGATTTCTGTCGCCTCTGCCCCACGTTGCTACTCAACATAGCACCGGCACCGCTGCTTCAATTCGCTGTGGTTTCCGCGGGTGAGCTGAGATTGCCGTGCACCTCAGTGGGATCCATGACGGAAGACAAAGAGAGCGGGGCGTAGGGTGCCTACATGTCTGTCTGTCTCAGGGTGAAGACATCCATTGTTGCACTGAATGTTCAGCGCGTGACGCTCTCGCGCACTCGTTGCGTGACCTGGGCGCTAAAATGGCATCTATGCATTAGCCAAAGCTACGCGCTCGAGCTGATTGACACCGGATTGCGCGTACTTCAAAATGCATAAAAAAACGATTGGGCGTAAAAATGGCTGAGATGTCACCACTCAAGCAAAAGCGCGCGTTTGTATGAAGGCACTCTAGCGGGGCGCGGTGGTGGTGTCGATGACTTGGGAGGGTGCCGATTTGTCAAAACCCGAAAAGTATAATTATTCTTGTTTTCTATTCATCCAACAAAATAAAGGCACACATTTCGTGCGCAAAGCCCACAAAACTAAGTAAATCACTAAATACTTATTATTTGCAGGAACTATAAGCGCTTTGTTATTCATAATTTTGGCGAGAGAAAGGTTGGTTTTGTTTTCGCCGCTTTCCCTCAATCGAAGGCGCTGGAAGACGGTATGTTAGACAGTATCTTGGACAGAAAATGAATTGGGAAGACGGTACATTGGACATGACTTTCTTTCTTTACTAAACAGCGATTTCGTTGACAAAAACGTATTCTAACTTATTTAAACGTCCTGAATGAATTAAATAAATATTGTAGTAGTTTAAGACACGTTTACTGGAGGAAGAAAAAGCAACGTTGCTAGCGAACTACTTTCTCGACGGCGGAGGCACTTCAGATGGGCGCAATGCGCTTGTGGGTGGAGCTAAAAGATTGTTCTTAGGTTGCATCCGACTATAGTAAAGTGCTATATATCGTAAGTGATTTCACTTGTCTTTAAATAACATTACAATTAATAAAATATCATAATTGGATGATTCCTCCCAAAAGTGACTTGCACACACTCTAATTCAAGTCCGCCTTGGGGACTTAAATTACGAGGTGCTCCTCGACGGAACCCGACCATCATGACTGCACCAGCCGCGATCCGAAGTTGTGCTCGTCGTTCGGCTCAAGCCATACTATATTGACCGTTTTACCAAAAGAGGGCAAGAGAGAAAATGGGAAAGGGCTACCGGCGCTTTTCTCCTTGCTGGGTAGTTAGGAAGGAGCGAAAGACCCGGATGAACGCTTTGGACGCGTGTGTTGCCCAAGTTCGCTTGTTTTCTTCGCGGTTTTTTACTCCCAGCAGTGTTGTGCCAAGTACTCACTAAAAGTATTCAAGATAAGATACTCCTAAATACCCACTTGAAATTGTGTTTAGAGTAGTATTTCAGTTGCTTTTACTACGAACTATCTTGAGTGGAATACAAATACTTTGAAAACGTAATTGAATTACATTCGAAGACACTCGGCAAGTAAGTTGCAAGCAGGTAATATAAAAATAAAAAAGTCAAAAGGGGGTGCTTTACTTGTGATGACTTCGCTTAAAATCACATTCTGTTGTGATATTTATGACTTTCAAGAAGATACTTAGCTGCTGTAATCGAAGTTTACTTTGAATTAATTCGGGATATGTAGCATAATGGGCACCGAAAGATTTTAGGAAGAAGGGGGACTCACGTATTGTAGGCATGGCAACTGGCGTGCTTTAGTTAGGGAGTAGGCTCGGCTCGTGACGCATTCCGCAATAAGTTCGTAATATGCCTTGACTCAATTCGGCGGACTCGACACATAGCCCGGCATCGCATATTCCTAACAGCCGAACTAGAAGTTGATCAGGCCGCCAGATTTGATGATGAGTACACGAGTGAATGACAAACGTGCGCGCTCAGGATGAAACATCGGCTAGATGACAGCAGCCTCTGTTGCTGGTCAACAACCAAGAGCAAGTATTTTGTTTCCCTAGCCAAGCGCGAGGAGGGGCGCATCTACGTTCAGAGTGTAATATATATACAGTGATGTCTCGTTAATATGGACAACTCCGTTCCCGTAAAAAATCGCCCATAATGTGAGTTGTCCATTATAACGAGACATGACTATATATATATATATATATATATATATATATATATATATATATATATATATATATATATATATATATATATATATAGTGTCTTTTTAAACTTTACAGATTTGTTTAACAAAAGCCGTGAAAGTTACACTTATGTGGTTTGTGCAGGTTAGTGGCCGCCAGGGGGACATTATGTGGGTGCTTAATGTTGGCGATGAGTCGGCTAGTTAATTGAAATTTGTTAATTAAGGTTTTCATTAGTGAAAACATACATTTGGTTCCCATTAGAAACTTAGAGAGCGTCATCGAAAATCACTAAATCAACTCTTTCTAGAACGACTTGAAGCTCGTGGGAAACTCCGGTGCGCGCCAAAGTTACCATTCGTGAAGCAGGCGCAAAGCTGGTAGTGGCAGAAGTAGAACGCGATGATGACCTAATCATCCGCGATGCCAACAGCAAGGCTGGCAGTGGCAGAACGAGATGATTATTTAATCATCCGCAAAGCCAACAAAAGCTCTTTTGTTGGCCTCGGAGACCGCGTTTCGGTCGTGCTTTGTTTTCTGTCTTGTGTTTGGTCGCTTGCGTCCAAGTCTGCAATCGGTTGATCTTTGCCCTGGATTCTGACGATCCCTAGTTACGTAGATTGTTCCAGAGGCAAATATTTTCGAAGGTTGAAAAATGTATTGGAGATACTGAATACAAGATAGTGAGAAATGTTATAAAATAGAGCACCAATTACTCGAGACGAAATGTATTTGCAAGATACCGAAATACTACCAAAAGTATTTAAAATACTATCTTGTGTAGAATATTTAAGATAGGCTCAAGTCTGACTCCCAGGTTTAATTAAAGCGAGCGCATTCAATGACGACAATCCCGTGGTCATCGGGACATTATTATTCGGTAATAGGCTGCACGGATAACAACCGAAAGTGCAGAATATCGGAGGACATCTGTATTGCGCGCGGGATCCGACAAGGCAACTGAGGCTGCAATGTCTTCAAGCTCCATAGCTTTCAAAATGACCAGCAGTGAGTTGCGTCTGTGAACAGCAAAGCGTTTTCCAGACGCCATCCTCCCGAGTGTACTCGGAACACTTCGTGAATAGAGCACGCACCGAACTTACCGCTGTACCGTCGATGAACATGGCTACACTCGCGAGGTGGGTGCAAATTTTCTCGTGAGAATCGCTGTTTCAGCTAGTAATTACTTCTCGTAACCTAAGAACTTAGGAACGTTCGTAAAACCCGGATGAACGCCTTGGATGCGTGTGTTGCCCAAGTTCGCTTGTTTTCTTTGCTGTTTCCTCCATTTATTTACTTCTAGATTTAATTAGAGCTAGTGCATTCAATGACGACAATCCTGTGGTCATCGGGACACCAAATCACCTGTATCGCGCACGGGATCTTGACGAGGCAACGGTGGCTGCAATGTCTTCAAACTTCATCGCTTTCCAAATGACCAAGACCTCCGGCGGCAGTGGATTGCGTCCGTAAACCGAAAAGACTCTTCTTCAACGCCGTCCTCTCGAGTGTGCTCGGAACATTTGGTGAATGGAGCACGCACCGAACGCTGTACGGCCGATGAACATGGGGTACACTTGCAAGGTGCGTGCAAGTTTTCTCGTGAGAATTACTGTCTCAGCTTGTAACTTTTTATTACTTCATTTATCTTAATGCTGATTTTTTTGCAATGGTGACATTTATTTTATCATCTACAACACTTAGTTGAAGGCTCATTTCCGCCGCCGGGTGTGGCTGGAAATTGTCGAAAAGTTAGTTCTATCAGTTTTTCTGAATCACGACCTCGTGCGCGATACCAGAGAGCCGTGAACTTATGTTGACCGTCACAGCGCGACTGGATTCCTCTTATTTTGAAAATTAGTACTTAATATAGCTGGAAATAAAATTTCTACTTCTATTGCTGAAACATATGCTCATGCATCGATTTCGAATCATTGAATCATGGATCGACTCGCTCCGGCAATGGGTCCATCTCGACTTTGCTGTTTCCAGTTCTCGAGAAAGGACACACTTGTCGACACACGGGATCCTCAAATAAAAGTTTTATAAACATAATGTTGCGTATCATACGAGCAACCTTCGGCCGCTTTGTGGAACTCCTACGGCGCCACTCGGGCGATCACGTAATGCCGCCGTCCCGCCGCCGCGGCATCCGGAGATCGGGTCCGAGCCGCCCGTGACGTGAGCAGGCTTGGCCGTACGAATATCGTAGGAATAAAAGCAGAGTAGACTCCCTCAATATACGGGCTGAGACGCCCAACATAACACATATTGTCACGAATGACAATTGATGAGGCGACAAAAACTGAAGTAAACGAAACGTTTAATGTTGCGAACTTAAATTGTGTCCAAAACAAAAAGTAAATAGAAGAGTAAATAGAACATAACAGAGAGTCGCGGGCGTCGAAGTCGGCGTAACAGCAGGATCGAGCGCTGGGGCAAGACTGACTCCGCTCGCCATGCGGAGTGCCTTATGTACCCGCGTGGGTTTCTGGAACATTCGGCGTGGAACATTCGGCGTAGACCCTTCGGCGCGTAGAGCATTCGGAACTCGACCAGACGACAATACTATCGAACTTACGAGAACACCAAGTTGAAAGAAGAAATAAAAGAACATTCCGCTGGCTGGGATCAAACCTAGAGCTTCCGACGACAGTAATCATTCGGCCACGTGCACGAGCTCGCTCGGCGACGCGCGTGGTAATATGCAAGCCTCTGATCGTTCCCTGCAATGCTCTTACTTCGCGCGTCCTTGTTCACTTTATAGTTCATTGTGGTGGACGCCACGAAATGACAAAAATATTCTCAATGCACTGCATCTAAAACGACAAAACACCTGAAGGGAAATCAATCGCTGTTAACTGATAGAATATTTTGAGTACTGGCCTCCGATTTTTATCGGTGGAGCGTGTGGGCAACCTGGGGATTCGCGGCGTTTGGCCCAGGTTGCCCCTCCGACAATCGTCAGTAATCATCTGCACCGCGAGGGGGCCAAGGGCAAATGGACACGCGAGCGGCGCTCCGCCGCTGATGAAGGGCCGTCGCAGCGTATGCACAGGGGCTTTTTGGGATCACGGCGCGGGCGATAACGGTCATTAAATGTTTACGTGTTGTTGAACCGGTGTGCTGTGTCATTCCCCGAGACGGGTAGCAGCAAGGGAAATTCCGCAAGCGTTCACTGCCGCTCTTGTCGGCGTCACTGCACTGGTGGATGCCATAATGCGGGGCAAGAAATGTTTCCAATGAGTTGAAAAACGCCATCCGCGGCACACAAGAACACAAGGCACGCCCCAAGTCGGATACCCAGCACTTTAAAGCACCCGCCAGCACAGCCAACGTGGGAGCGGCGCCCCGAAGAGCACTTTCGCCAACGTTTCTAACCACTCAGCATGGCCGTGGAACCTTAACGCTCGCTAGATGGTGCTTAGTGTTCAAAATGGTGCGACCCACGATAAAACGGTCTATATGCTCGACAAGACTGAGGAATCGCCATGGTTCAGACGATCACGCAGCTTCCTATATACTGTCATTTGGTTCAGATTTCTGTTATTTTATTTAAAGTTGCATCGGGACGATGCGCTTAGAAAGAGTTAATAGCGTTCAGAAGTGCTCAGAGTTGGCCCGCGTAGAAATCTTCGTAAAGGCATTGGTCAGCTTTGAGCAGACCAATGCCAGCATCGAGAGCATTGGTCAGCTTCGCTTACTAAATAAGTCGGTAAAGTTTAAGCGTTCTGCCAACTGCACGCCGAGCGCCAATGTGATTGGCAGTGCCTGGTGTGCAAAGAAGTTCAAACAGTGGGCTCACAAAGATTGCGTGGGACCCCCGGAGTGCACTTTAATTGTCCCGAAGGTGAGAACTGAGCTGTCTTTATTTTTTGACAGGGTCTCTCGTTTGCCCCACTAGGTGTCTCATTTTTCCCCGAGGGTTGGGTCAGAATGAGACGTTTGTAACATTTTATTATTAGTAAATATCTCATAGTCTTAATAACTAGAGGCTACTCGTCTTTACTGACCGGAATGCCAAGATGCCGCAGAAGATTTTCGTACAGTTTTTTCTTGATTTGCTTAAAAATAAAAGTACAGCTACGATTTGCAAATTTTTGTCTCATCTTGCCCCGCCTTACCCTAATTCAGGGGCTTATTAGGGTGGAGCAGGGGCAGATTCAGAGGGAGAGTCCGGGTGTCCTGAACCCCCCTCTTGAATTCTGCATGTGTAAAAATTGGGGACGGGAAAGGGGGGGGGGGTCTTAAACATATGATACGATGACCAACACCTGACCCCCCCCCCCCCCCCCCCCCCCCCTTTCAAGAAATACCTGCGTCCGCCCCTGGGATGGAGCGAGTAGGGTGACTCAGCGGCAACTCGGCCAATGCAGAAAATCGTAGCGCCAGCGTTTGCCCGCCACGATTAACTTTCGGTTGGCGCTGAGGATTACAAGAAGTGTAGTGAGAAAAAAAAAAAAACAACTTTCAGCTTTAGCTTTTCCACTCTCGTGAAAAAGGAAGAGCAGCGGAGCTGTACTATGTGCCGCCATCTATGAGCGACGGCGGCAACCAGACAACCGGCAATCCGGTTGTCTGGTTGCCGCCGCCATTCGTAGATGGCGTTAGCTGTTCAGAGGGTTGTGTCGAGCAGTGTTGCGGAGTTGCCACTCCGGAGTTGGAATGATTCCGGAATCATTCCAGATTTTCGCGAGCCTGGAATGGAATGGGAATAGAATGGTGGCAACGTTGAAGGGAATGGAATGGGAACGGAATTAGAGGCCTTTTGCCCGGAATGGAATGGGAATGGAATGGACCCAGTTCTTTATTTTTTTTTTTTTTAATCATTTAATTTTTTTTTTTTTTTTTTGGGGGGGGGGGGGGGGGGGCGGGTTACGTTTAGTTAAACCGAGCCAGTCAGTGAGTCAGTTGCTCAGAAATAAAATGAGCGGGAAACTGCTGACCATCGTGGAGCCCCAACAGACTCATACGCGAAAAAATGCAATACGAAAAACAAGCGACAAAGCAAAGAGCAGAGGGGGAAAGGGGGGGGGGGGGGTGGCGGTGGCGTCTTTCACTGCTTTCACGGACGCGCAGGCCGCAGGCGGAGGGCTTCACTGGTGTTACACGAGAGCGAAACAAGAAACCAAGCACCAAGCAAAAGAAACAAAGAGAGCGGCAAAGTCTTGTCTTTGCTTTTTTTCTTTTTTGTGACGGCATGGAGAATGCACGAGCGCGCACCGACTGAGATCTGGGAGCGGGGGGCGACTCATAACTCGCAGAGCTCCGATAACTGGTTGACTCGCGCGCCGCCGAAACATGATCAGTTATTGTTTTCTTATAGTTCGAGGAGCGCTGTTTAGCAGGTGGCCTTTTTTTTTACTTCTGAGGGCACTAGGGTCAAAGGGATGCTGATGCATTGTGACTATGCTGACCAAGGTTCCTTCCGATTTTCCAAATTATTTTTCTCTTCTGAGAAATGTTGAGTCGGGACTCGAAACAGGCAGCGTGCCAGTTGAGTTGAGTTGGAGCATCTTCTACCGCAGGTCCCTAGGTAGGGATTTCATATGTCATTGTTTACCGGAATCCAATGTCCGCTGCTAATTAGTTAGAACCTTGAGAAACAGGAAATCAAAGGTGGCCTGTGGCCTGAGTCACAGTCCGTTGCAACACGAGTCTGGCGGTGGTTGACTTGAAATAGTGGGATTACTCACGCAGTGAAGTTCAACACATATCCGAATGCGTCTGCGCCCGTAATATTGCACGGCTCAAGGGTACGTCATCAGTCAACGTGAACGTGACCTGCTGCTCTGGTGATCCGATAACGAGGAAGGAGGCCAGACTTGGCCTCACTGTGCCGACCCAGACTTTGTACACCCGGCGACTCGTCTCGAGCGCGCTATTTCTCGGAGAGGTCGCACCTGTGCCAGCATCTCACGTCTCAATCCACGAGGTCTCTGTTTGGATGATGCTAGGTGAAACTTGAGGACTGCCATTCATGCGTTGGAGGCGGAAGGTCGGCAGGAAGGACCGTCATAACAGGGATTTCACCATATCGATTTTTCGACCGTAAAAGAAGATAAGACATGTGCTCCAGGATGCTTCAGGTCGTCCACTATTCTCGAAAATTCCAAATGCAACTGCCTGCGCGATCTTCAACGAGGCCACTTACAACGAAAGTACGTATTGTTCTTTCATACAGCAGCGTGGGTAATGTTTCATGTTCAAGGCAACACCTACAGATACAAGAATACTAGTTCATTCCACCATGACGTGATGTGATCAACGTTGACAGGGGCGCCCTAATTGGACAGGGGAGTGGTGATATTTTGTTTGAATTTAGAGTGACATAGAATTTATTTAGAGGTCGAAGTATTTTCACCTAACTCGTCAGACAGACAGGATGTCAGGGAAGGGACCGCGGTCAATGCTTGATGGAACGTTTTTTGAGCCCATTGAAGACTCCTTTTCGTCCAGAACCACTACCTTCAAGGTGAAGTGCTAAGCCTGCGGGAAAGTAATTTCGGGATAAAAAACTTCCACTTCAAAGTTCAAGCCTCATCTCAGTTGGCGTCTCAAAGAAATTTGAAAAATGCATTGCATTATCAGTATTTGTATTTCTGTCCTCCCTAAAATGTATTCCTGTATTTGTATTTCCAAAGACTTTTTGCCTCTTTTTAAAATGTATTTCCGATACCTATCGCAATATATTTTTACAGATATATTTGAGTATCAGTATTTTAGCTTCCCCAAATATTTCCAAAAATTTCCAAATGCATTTTTGAGTATTTCTACCCAACCCTGCAACACAAAGTAGCTGTCAAGTGCCATTTTTTACGTTTAGGAATTAGAGGAATGGAATGGAACGATTCAGCCATTCCAGGGGCCCAGTGTCTCCATTCCTAGGAGTTGAAAGGAATTGAATTATCGAAAACCCTAATTCCCCGGAATGGAATTGGAATGGAATGGGGGTGCCCATTCCGCAACACTGGTGTCGAGATGTATTTGTCTATGGCCACGAAACTGGAGAAACTAGCCCTTAAAAGGTCCGCTGTAAAATAAAGAGCAGAAGCCACATATCGTGCAGACTACCTTTGACAAAATGAACCGCACGTCCACCGACCTTGGCCACCTCTTCTCAAGCACTATGGAAAAAAAAAAACACACACAAATTAAAGAACATACGTTTTTAGTGTTACCATGTAGATTAAGAATGCTGAGATTGTTGGAACAAGCATGGGAATATTAGGCTTGATTAGGCGTATCACTGGGCTAGCGTGACTCTCAACCAGAAACTAATCTGGACCATGCCGTATGGTGTTACTTTAGCAGATTATTTTCATATCATGTTCATTTAAGACAAATGTCTAGCTTGCCAATGTAAATACACAGAACACTTGTAAAAAAATATTATAGAAATATACTTGCAAAACCTTTTAAAGCGAGAGCTTTAAGGGGCTGGTGTCGCAGAAAATCCGGCGTCGGCCGGGTCAAATCCTGATAGGTCGAGAGGATCATGACGTCACATGACCTCGCGCGGGGATTTCAAACAACCCAGAACGCTCACGTGAAACGTAACGTCACGTGTGGACTGAAAGTGATTAAAACATGACATGTAATGCGAATTCAAGGTCGGCGGATGTTTGGAATATGAGTTCACTTCGTAAAGTCACTCGTTTACTTTAAAGAAACAAATTTGAAGAATGTTAGGCAGAGGCGGGACTCGGAACCCTTCGGTTGCGAGTCAGATACGCTACCGACTAGACCACGCAGACACTTTTTTTCTTTCCTTTATTGAAAGGCCACGCAGGCACGCAGACACGCTTGCACGGCTTGGAAACTAGCGGGGGTTTAAATGTCTAGCTATCGCGTTCCGCTCTTAAAATTGCAGCTTAAGCGTCCTCCTGTAATTTGTATTCATCGAGTAAGTAGAATAAACATTGGATGAAAATGGTAGGGTATATATATACGAACTGGGTCAGTCGGTAACTTTTGTAAGAAGTCGCGTAGTTGTCGTGTTAGAGCTGTTTGTGCGTTGTTCTGCTGCTCGTATGTACAGGGTGTCACAAAAGAAAATTTACACGGTCTTTTTTACCGCAAACATAAACTAGGCATCGCCGAACGCTCATTCTCCGCCCAAAGGTAGAGCTAGAGGTCACAACCAGATGCCAAAGTTTCAGCCCGATCCGATAACTTAATCAAAAGTTATAAGTGATTTTCTGAAAATTTCAATGGGAAAATGGAGCCTATTTTTGCCCTTTTCGGTTTCTGGTGCCATAGAGTACCATGTGTTCGAAAACTCCGTCGGCCACCATTTTCCCATTGAAATTTTCAGAAAATCAGTTATAACTTTTGGTTAAGTTATCGGATCGAGCTGAAACTTTGGCATCTGGTGGTGACCTCTAGCTTTACCTTTGGGCGGAGAATGAGCGTTCGGCGATGCCTAGTTTATTTTTGCGGTAAAAAAGACCGTGTAAATTTTCTTTTGTGACACCCTGTATATGCCCTTTAAGTGTGTACGTGTTATGTTGGTTGTTTTGTGCACGTTGTATGAGCTGGTGTATGAATGTGCGGCTTACCAAAACCTAAAAAAAAGTTTTATTCGTTCTTGTTTTTCTTTTTTTAGCGTTATCTAGCGGTTACTACTGCGGTTTCACTATAGGATATTTGAGCGTGTACACTAGGTGGCGCAAGCTGCCGCCTGATTCAAGAAGCTGAGCATTGAACTTTTGTGTACCTATTGAGTTACAGAAGAAACTGAAGCAGCTGACTTTCTCGGTTCGACAGCAATCGTATAAATCGTGCCGCCCGTGATCGAAAGAGACTACCCCACAAAAAAACATGGTGGCCGGTGAGCGACTGCCGAGCCCCTCGGTAAGGCCTAGCGGACAGCACAGCTTTTCGACCGAGTAAAAGAATAGGGCGCATATGCCTGTTCGACGTCTTCCACGCACCATCAAACACGCTAAACATCCGTCTCGAGACACCACTACCGTAGCCAGGACGACAGTTTGAGTGCCGGAATCGCAGCGACGGCGTCTGGTCTAGATTGACTGACGACGCCTTGTGTCCCGACGGTGTCTCTCGACGTCTTGTGTCCCGGAACTGCCCCGACGGCGTCTCTCTGGATTGACTGTATTTTTACCATCGGCGGAAAACACCCAAAAGCGTTTTGCGCCGCCAGCATGCCCATTCCTCGTTCCGTGAGAAAAAAATGGACATACTGACTTTACTGAATACAACGTAAAATGTATGCTTGCTATGAGCGACGACGAATCTCTGGGCATCTTCGTCGACACCGACCAGATGCGTTGCAAGCCGCTATTTCATTTTTAAATCAACATTAAAGCGATAGCTTTACGTTCGACACTTTGCAGAGATTTCGAAGCCGTCGGCTGTCGTCGCCGCTATTGAAAAACTTCTCCCCCCTCTTGACGCGAGGCCAGGGAAGTCAGGTCTTCCCGTCGCCCGCGCCACGCGAAGAGAAAAGAGGAGCTCCTGCGCCCCGCCAGTAAAAGCGCAACGAAGGGAGAGTCTTCTTGTCGTCTGCTCCGAACACTTGTTTTTAAACATTATTCGCGTTATACAAATCTCATCTTGGCAGTATTCAGTTGCTACGCGTAATGTTGGATGGTTTTAGAAACTTCCACTGCGCTTACCCACTTCACGGATCACCGAGCACTCGTGGCGGTCGTCAGTGGCGTCCACGACGCCAACCACGACGGCAATCAGAATCAATCACGTCGTATAACTCCGTCCTCACGTACGTGACGGTAGCAATTCGTCCGCATTGCGCGACCGTGTACAGCTATCGCTTTTACTTCTTTAGAAAGAGTGGACGACTTTTTTGATCGCTTCTTGCCCGTGCCTACATCTGCCGACGTGAGTTATCCATTCGTGCGCGTGTGTACCTGCCCTTTGCAGCTCATGGAGGAGCACAAAACGCGCATTCAGGTAGCTTCGACTACGTGTGGGGTTGTCATTTTCACCCTAGGGGGTCGTTACACCTGTGGCAACTTTCGACCACACCGAAGGTAGTCGCCTATAAAGACCTTTTATCGCGACAGCATTCTTTACCCCCCCCCCCCCCTTTCCCGGTTTTCTTGTACTTTCTGGCCTCCTAATGCACAGTATGTATGCGCAGTAGACCATTTCAACTCACAGTCTCACATTCCCACACTACTTTACATCTGCAACCCCCTTCGGAGGACCTGACGCCTTTGACGTCGTCCTTGAGGTCGTCCTAGAGGTTGCTCTTAAGATCGCCCTAGAGGTTCGTCCTAGACATCGTCTTTGACGTCCTCGTCTAGGACGTCATCCTCGACGTCGTCCTAGAAGTCGCCCTTAAGATCGCCCTAGAGGTCGTTGTAGACGTCGTCCTCGACGTCTTCTTAGAGGTCGTCCTTGAGATCGCCCTTGAGGTTGTCCCAGACGTCGTCTTTGATGTCGTCCTCTAGGACGTCGTCCACTACGTCGTCTTACACGTGGTCCTTGAGTTTGTCCTAGTCTTTTTTCCTTTTACCTTACCTCTTACCTTTCACCTTACCTTTCACCCTTTTTTGAGATTTGCGGTGTAGTTTACAAAGCGTTTATCTGCGTGAACACTCAAGCAAAACGACTGAAAAATTGGCTGGTCAGCCGGTGATCAGAAACATTGAAAATTGGACGTGTAGCCAGCACAGCCTCTTTGGTATCTCCATCACTCCAGATGTATCTATATCCAGGTCAAGAATCCCAACGTGTGAAGTCATGTCTTTTATTTCTTGTTGCATCGTTTTTTTTTTTTCTTCTCACAAATACGTTTCAACGAGAAGCCAGTTGGCGCTTTGTTTTCCACGGGTCTCTGGAGATGGACACACACTGCTAATCCGACTCGGCGGTGCACACGGAGAAGCGAACGGAAATTTTCGTCAGACAACCGAGGGCCGGCCAGCAGCGACCGCCTGATGTGGGAACTTTGGAGCTGAGTGCACCCTGGGGGAAAATCTCCGATCTGACTGCCCTTGACTTGTGCTGATGACTCGCTTTGCACATCTTCTATAGCGTCTATTTATATTTGTGTATATATAATATAGATATCTTATATCTATATATAAATTTCGTATCACAATTGCCAGCATCCGACCGTGCAAGCGCAGCTACGCTCGACGCACGGGAGACGTGGTCGCCTAAGCACAATAACGCGGGGGAAACCAACGGAAAAGGCCGAGCCGCACCGGTAAGCACACACGCACGCACGAGAGGGAAGGGAACCGCTTGGAACGCGTGAATCGCTATGTACAGGATGGAGGAATGTCCGGGAGAATCACGGGGCCGTGAGTGGTCACGAACGCGGTATCGCGCTCGCGGTGGGCGTACTTCGCGCACTCCCCTCGGCCGCGTCAGCGTACGCCCTTGGGTCGAGGGGTGTCGGGGCGCCCTCGGCTACGAGTTGGGCTGCTGCGAGTACCAGGCCCCGTTGGGCTTGCCGTACAGGTGGAAGCCGCCGGCGTAGAGCGGCTGTTCTTGGGGCGACGCGTACTCCAGGCTTCCCGGGTGCACGAGCACTTGCGGCTTGAGCGGCAGGTCCGACACGTAGTGGCGCATGTGAGGCATGGCGGCAGCGGCGGCCACGGCGGCCGCTTCCGAGAAGGCAGGGCTCTCGGCGAGGCCCAGCTGCTTGTCACGGGGCGACACCGACGACTGGCGGCGTGACGGCCGAGAAGGGCGGCGGCGGCTCCACGTAGCCCGCGTACGGGAGCACGAACGCCTCCGGGCTGGTCCAGGGACCGTCGGGCGGCGTCGGCACGTCTCCGTAGTACGTCGGCCGCGAGGCGGCACTCACGTGGGACCCGGACCGGATCACCGACTCGCGGTTGACGTACAGCTGCCGCAGCAGCGTGGACGCGGGCAGCGGGCCGCCGGCGGCGCCGCTCTGCGGGCCGCCGATCCACTGGATGGCCGCTGAGCGAGCCGCCGACCGCACCTCGGGCAGATGCTTCTTCATGGCGTCCTCGAGCTCGCGCACCGTCAAGCCTTCGCCCGAGGAAGCCTGGCCCCCGCCTTTCCAGGGCCGCGACAGGCCGTCCGGACCGTCGCACGAGTCCTCGCCCCCGGGACCTTCCGAAGACGGCCGCCCGCCCGCGGCGTCGGCGTCGCCGTCGCGGGCCAGGAAGCCCTCGGGCGCGGGGAGGCTGCGGGCCGGGCTTGGCGGCTGAAGACTAGATCGGCTGCCCGGCCGCGACGACTTGGGGCTGCCGCGGCTGCCCGACACGTCATCCGAGCCACGCTTGCGCTGGTTCTTGCTGGGTGCCTCGTAGCGGGCCGGGCTCGGGGAGGAGCCTTCCTGCAAGGGACAGCGGGGTTGGGGCACGGGTCACGGCTAGGCCCACTTGGCATGCAAAGGGGATGCTACGAGGGAATGGGGCAGGCACATTGGGCAGCGCTGGCGGGGAGAACTCGAAACGGACGACACAAAAGTGCCGACTCCCTTTCGTCTAGGGCCTCGGTTGCGAGTCCTCCGCATGAGCACCGAAGGACTCCTCATTCCAGTGCAACTACACTCAAGGCTTTGCAAAGGCATGCATGTGAGATTCTAACACGCGATGCTCCTATCGTCCGTCCGGATTTGTCTAGTTCTCCAACTAGACGAACACCGAACAAACTCCGTTCGTAAACATGCACCTCCTCAGAAACTTTTGCTATATTTGTGCGCCACCAATTGGCGACAAACAAAAATGCTCGGAAACAATCGGTACTGACGAAACGCTGCTGTTTTCATGGTAATACGTGATGTTGATTTGTATTTTTACTGGTGGAATTGGGCCAGAATTAGTCCTTTCAAAGCACACATGACAGAAAGAACTCCGTGATCGGGAAGAAAAAAATCAATCAAATGTGGCGTTAACTCTTTTCTTAATTTCTTCTCGTTTCAAGGGTTTTCAAGGAAACAATGGACTTTGCTGGAAATACAAATTTAACCCACCACAGTCGCAATTAAGTGAGTCACGTGACGATGTCATCGAAAAGCGCCACACATCAAAAGGCTGACGGCTGAATTGGTCACCGTACACCGGAGATAACTGAGTAACTCAGTAAGAGAAAAGGTACAGGTGGCAAGTGAAGCATGGGGGTCAAAGGTGCGGAGAGCGGGCAGCCGTTCTAAGCCAAGGTTGGGTGTGCAGTGGGGAGGGACTACTCGGTGCGGGCGTCGTGCACGTCTACAAGCTCTAACCTGGAAGGTGTCCACATACGGGTGGCAGGTCATTTGAGCGTAGTTTGAATCGGACCGCCTCGTGCCCCGAATCTGCAGCAAGGATCGCACCCGAGGGCAACGCTGGTTAGTGGTCGAGGACGACACTAGCCGCGACAATGGCCTGCCCCTTAGTTGATGGGTTCCTCCCCTTATGCCGTAGTATAACAGGAAGGAGTTAATATGCACTAAATGGAGATACGTGGTCGGATGCCTGCAATACTCGAGGAACTAGAACTGAGCAATCATGTCAGGACGAGCTTGTTGGTAATACTCTCCATACGAGATCCGACAACCGCTCCCATCTGTGCTGCATCAAAACGGATACAAACTTGAGGTATACGCAACGCAGTAAATTCGTAGGTTGCAATAATGAAGCCGCTCAGACGACAATTTGCACACGTAAAATAAAAAAAAAAAACGCTCTCCTCATCGAGTACTCCTTTGTCATATGCCGTTGCTACCTCATACGCCGAGGAAATTAAGAAAGGAAAGAAAAAGAAATAGACTGGGAAAAAGAACGACGACAAAGCCATAGTTCACAAAGAGAGAGTGAAACGCTAAATGGACGAAGGAGAAACACTCTCAGTTCTTTCAAAGAACTGTCTTTCTCTCGTTCATTTCAATTTTTTATTCTTTCTGTGTGAACTATAGTTTATCTAATGCGCTCTGCTATGTGGACAAAGCCAACAGGCAAGTCTACTGTTCCTTGCGCTCTTCCCAATAATTTACCTTTTTACTCTAATTACTGTATTTGCGTTAAAATTTGCCGTGATCGAACCCTGATATTGAAATTTGCATGAGTGCCTAGTGCTCATGCGCAGGAGAGAACGCCATCTCTCGGTCTAGCGCTCCCACCATGAATGCCTAAGTACAGTCCCGCCTCGTTTATCGACACAATTAATTGTCAACAAACCCGAAACACTGAATCTTTTAGATCTGCACAAAGTCAAGTCTTGAATGAAGATCAAGCTGTGAAGCGTCAACGTACCAACATGGAAGATTGCGATGATGAAGCAACCTCCAACTACTTCTTCAGTGGAATGGAGAACAATGAAAATGAAGGTGGAGCGCCATTCACTTCCGTCTCTTATACAAAGGACCGCCCATTTGGAATCTCTGTTGTGTTAAAAGTAATCAATCCTTTAACACAGAGTCATGGTGAGAGTGAATCCAAACATCATGGCTGCTGAAAGCATTGCTGCGTCTCAAGAAAAGCGAATATCTTATAGCTTCACCAAAGATGGAAGCCTCGCGGTTAAGGTTGCCTCGTTGACATCTGCCAACGAATTACTAGCCGTGTCTACACTTGTAGGCGTCCTCTGCAGAGCCTCCGTTCCCAAGTCCTATTCGAAGACCATTGGAAAATTCCTGGATTTCCCCTGGAATACAGGGAAGAAGAGCTATTAAAGTTCAGTTCAGTTTAGTTTAGTTTTTTACCTTTTACTCTTGAACGACTTTTTTACTGTTTTTTTTTTTTTTAATTTGCACCGAACCTGAACGCACTAAACGTAGTAACCTAGTCAACTTTTTCTTTTCTCGAAATTCGCTTTATTTTAAAAGTTATAGGCATATTAAGATTACAAAAACAAGCAAAAAAAAATAACCTTCTTCATGATGTCCTTAGTACTCTGTCCCCCCGTTTCCCGCGTGAGAGGATTCCCCTTGCCGCGGTAACTGAGGAATCTGTTGAGGGAGGGGAAGACGGGGAAAGGAGGTGAGGCCGAGGACAGAAGCTGCCCGGGAACGGGGTAGCTTTCTCTCCTCGGCTGACGTCAGGACCAAAAACGTCACGATTTCGTCGCATGCCGCGCGCGTTCGACACCACAGGGCGCCCCCGTAGGAGGAGGAGGTTTTCGCGTCGTCCGGTTAAAATATGACGCATTGATATTTAGTTACTCTCTCCGTGCCCGCTGGGTTGCCCGAACCACAAAAGACGTGGAAACCGCAAAAAAGGTAGACACTTAAATAGGATTGCAGGGCCCCTTTAAAGGGGTTAGGACACGGCAAAAATAAAATATGAGATAACTATACTGCTAGAACCCATTTTGCGTTCCTATATTTTTGCTAAATTTGTTCTGAAAATAGCGCGATAGTTTCGTGGATAAATCGGTCTACATGCGGGACCCTCGGATCCGCCCCATTCGAAAAGGCTGCCGTGGTTGTTCGGTCGGGGACGTCATCCGCCCAACGCGCGGCGTCCCCATGCAACACTCAGACTTGGCTCTCTTGGCGTCTCGAGATTCAGCTTCCTAGCTCACCTTGCGCGTTTCGAGCACGCAGTTTGTTACGGTTTCACCTACGATATCACTCGCTTCGTCAAAATCTTGGACACTGATCGCAGCAGCGATGAGAGTGATTGTTGTCAAGATATGTTGGAAGCTGGGTATATTGACTGCGACTCGCTGGCGATCAACTCCAGCGACGACGAGGTCGCCACGGATGAACTCGCCGTGGTCGCCGGCGTCCGTGACGATCTCGCAGGTGTATCCAGGGCGGAAGGTCAAAGGACCGGAGTTGAGAGCGAGAGTAGTGTTGGAGTTCTATGAGAGGTTTTGATCGAACCGTGGCGAGGCGAGCTTGGGTGATCATGGGGGCGCCTAGAATGTCTAGAATGATTCAATGAACCGCAGACTTTCCAACAAGAAGGAAGATATATTTTTTTTACTTCAAAGGGAAAAAAAACCAAGATTATGATATGCCCCACAAGGCAGCGTGTTCTGCTCGACATTATTTAACGCAGTCATGTCCCGACTATGAGCAGGACTCCCATAATTCTTAAATTTTTCGATCTACGCGGACGACGTATGTATTCGGGCCTCGGGTTATTCAATAGGCACTCTGCCAAGCACAGTTACAGGAAGGGCTAGATGTAATCGAAAAATTGATGAAAGAACGTAGGCTGGATTTATCCGCAACAAAATCTGGTGTAAAGTTTTAGGAGAATTTAAGCTTATGGCTCAAGGAGCCTTTCTTGATATCGTTCGAGAGCACCGCTTCATCGTATTAATACCTGATAAATCCCTTACTGTGGACAAAACTTGTAAATATGCTTGCAACCAGGATAAACAGAGTCATCCACGCCCTCCGTTGCATAGGTGGCACAACTTGGGGGGGGGGGGGGGGGGGGGTGCTCGACGTCGGCAATGCTACACCTGCACGCTGCACTCGTACGCAAGACAATTGCCTATTCCTTTCCAGTACTTGACGAATTTTCTAAGACCCTGAGAACTCGACTACATTATGTGATGGCACGCAGTCTGTGAGTGTGCCTAAGTGTCCACCGTAGTATCTCTTAAGTCCTCGTCATAGCTGAGGCTAGAGAACGTCCAATCGCAGCTCTCCGAAACCAAGGAACTTGTAGAGACTTCCTGCGAACTACCACACTGTACCGCCAATATCCAATTGCAAAATTAACACGAGAACGATCTGGTACATGCTTACGCAACGCTTTAGTTTCGCACCGAACAATGTTCCCCCAATTTCAATTTTGGGATTATGACAACACCCTTACCCCCTGGATCATTTTATCTCTACGCATTCGAACAAAACTTTTGGACTTTGAGAAAAAGTCGACATTGTCTAGTGTGGCTGCAGCAAAACGCACATTAATTCATTTTTCCCAATTCGGTCTCTGTACGTTTGTATATACAGATGGATTGACTTTCGAGAAGCGCTCTGCCTTTGGTTTTGTGATATAATACCCGGACATACGAGGATCTTATCACCTATTTTATCCGACTTCCTCTACAATGTCAGAACTCCATGAAATATAGTTTGCCAGAAAAAAACGACAAACCAAGAAAATATGTAATTTGTTCCGACTCCGAGACAGCACTCACATCCTTTCAATCAGTAAATACACGAGGTACCACGCAAGATTTGTGTACAAGATTCTCCAGGAGATATTGTTGTGGAAAAACGGTGACCATAACACTGAATTCTAATGCGTATCCGGGCACAGTAGCATACCGGGTAACGTGGAAGCAGAAAAGCTTGCGGCACTTGGACATCGCTGCTTGGAGACCCAATCAATTCCTATTTCTCGAACTGACTTATATATGTATATATACAGGGTGTTTTTTTTTTTTTTAAGCTTAACAGATTTGTTTAAAAAAAGTCGTGAAAATTACACTTATGCCGCTTGTAGAGGTGAGTTATACGGCCAGGGGGACACATTATAGGGGGCTAATCGTAATGATCAGGTGGCTAATTAATTAAATTTTGTTAATTAACTTTTTAATTAATGAAAATAGACATATGATTCCAATTAGAAACTTGCTCAGCGTCATCGAAAATCCCTCAATCAGTCATTTTCAGAAAGACTTTGAGCGCGTGAGAAGCGTAGTAGTGCACTAAAGTTACCACTCGTGAAGCAGGTACAAGGCTGGGGCTAGATAAGAGACGGAAAAATCGCGCGGGCGCCTTATCGCAACCTCTAGCTACCTGCTCCACGAGCGGTAACTTCAGTTCACTACTACGCTTCTCACGCACTCAAAGTCTTTCTGAAAATGACTGATTTAGGGGTTTTCGATGACGCTGAGCAAATTTCTAATTGGAACCATATGTCTATTTTCATTAATTAAAAAGTTAATTAACGAATTTTAAGTAATTAGCCAACTGATCGTTACGATTAGCCCCCTATAATGTGTCCCCCTGGCCGTATAACTCGCCTCCACAAGCGGCATAAGTGTAACTTTCACGGCTTTTTTTAAACAAATCTGTTAAGCTTAAAAAAAACACCCTGTATATACATATATATATATATATATATATATATATATACAAGAAAGATCCATGGACTGAACAAAAACAGGGAAAGGTTTATTGACGTTTCGAGAGGAGGCCTCTCTTCTATATATATATATATATATATGTGTGTGTATGTATGTATATATACGTAAGCTCCGGAACAAGGTATGCAATGACTAACGGTTTGATAAAGAACACGCAACAACCTCCCAACCTTTCGTCACGCGTGTATCACTGAGGTGCGCGTTGACCCACCCACCCGCCTGCGTTCACGCCGCTTCGAGGCGACAGTCTGCGGCGGCTCATTACAGAAAAAAAAGCTAATCTAAACTGTTGACGAAACTATTTGTCAATGAAACAATCAGTCGATGAAACATCGCGTGTCGATGAAACGTCGTTCGATGAACTGATTGCCACCGCCATCGTACCGCATCGGATGTGCGAAAATGGTTCCCTAAAACTCTCTATCATCCCGCACATCATCCGCTGATTGTTCCTGTGGGCAAGGAGAAGAGGACACAGGACACTTAATCATTCATTGTGAATTAATTTCAAGGGAGGGCAATAGACTCAGTCAGGAATTTCAATTAATGGGCAATTGACCATTTACGTTCTACAAGGTGTTAGGACTATGGCCCACTACGGCAATTCACCGAAAGGAGCTGTACGCTGTACGAGACTTCCTCGTGGACACCAACATAGCACGGAATTATTCATCATGCATGACTCACGTGATCTGTTTGTGTATGTGGTGCGATGACTCCTATGTCTCGAGTGCAATGCGTGTACTTACATTTCTCTTTCCATATATGTACATTTATAGGAACTTATGCAGAACACAACGTGATATTGTCCAACTTATGTGCTTTTCTTCAGATGTATTAACTGCAATGGAGTATCTGGCACAGCAGAGACAGTGCCAAATGTAAAAAAAAAATAATCATCTATTAAACAAGAATGAAGGACAGACACAATCAGATTCTTAGATGGAAATTTGTTCCCGTACGTAATGTTTTGTTAGCTTCCTCATCCTGCGAAGTAACAACGGTGGCATATTTTACTTCAGTTGGTGTTGCTGATATACGAAGGAATACTCGATGTAGAGAAACATATTTTCTGACGTGTTTATTACGCGAATAACCTGATTATCATGACCTACAAATTTACTCAGCTGCTTTTTTGAGGTCAATATCCGTTTTGGTGTAACACAGACAGGTAGGGGGAGGGAAAAGCGGGGCGTGGAGCTAGAAATAATACCACTATCCCACAAAAGAAGATTCTAAAGCACACAATTTCTGGCAGAATTATTAAAAAAAAAAAAACAGTTTCAGCGCAGGTTAGGTAATCTAGTTTATGAAATCACGTTTGTGTATGGCTCAACTTCGAATTTTATACCACACAACTACTGCTTAGACTTGAACACGTGTTCACGCGATCATCGATTCTTGAAATGATTGAAAGAAGAAATAAATGTTACTGGACATTGCTAGCGCCGTACGTGACGTCTGACAATCATTTCTGCACAGCGTTTACTTGAAGAGCAGCCAACAGATGCGACAACCGTGCGGCACGTGGCGTACGGTATATGGCGATATCAACGGATAGCAGAGTGCTTAGAATATCGCATGTTTAACGCTCAAGGTTTGAACTACTGCAACGCAGTGTCGTGTAGGTTACAGAAAGTACAAAGTTTTGTTTTCTTAAATTACGCTAAGGGAATGTTAATCTATGTAAAGGCTCGACGCTTCGCTCCGACAATGATGCTTCTACGGTTGGCGGAAATTAAGAGCGCCGACAAAGATGTGGACTGAGCAGGCTCAGACTTCCGCTATTACAGTCACCGACAAGGTGAGAACGACAGAGAGGAGCTTCAGTTGTCCCGCCCCCAGCGCGAGCTTCGTACCATAGCCTCCTCTATACTCACAAAGCCTGGCAGTTCGAATACGAAGCCATAGAGTGCCCGGTCTCAGATTTGGAGCGCGAGAATCTGGTAGCACAGAGCATCAAAGACCCGTTTCTCGGGGAGCCTGGACGTCAGCGCACAGCCTTTGCAGCGGCTATGACCCGAAGCACACTTGTTCGATCGGAAGAAGTGTGTTTCGGCGACTCGCCGCAGCGGGGCGCCAGTCACGTGGCTCTGCTCTCATCCGTTGTCTGCCGCTCCATGTTTTCCATCTCTGCGGCTGCCTTTCGTGGCGATCTGCCAAGCTTTGTAAGTATATAAGAGGCTATGTTCGTGCCTTCGACGACTCTACGGCCTCTCGTGCACCTCGAGCGCGCGCGCAACCAAAGCACGGCGGAAGGCACGGAGCACGAGATGTAGACCGGGCATTCAAAAGACGCGCCCTGCTGCCCTCGCTCTGTCCGGGACTATAATGGCGCAACCTGTCGTAAGCTTGAGAGAACCGTCGAGATCCATGTTTATCGTTCAACTTGGTTTTTACCAGGCTAAAAGTCAGACAAGGTTCGAGTCGAGAGAGGTAACGGAACAAATAGGCGCTCTTACCTTCGAGTTTCTGAGCGAGTCGAGCTTGCCCACAGAGCCGAGCTGCGTGAGGTGCTCTGCTGCCGGAGCGTCCTGACTGCCGAGCACGTGACCGTCGTGCGACTTGGGCGACGGCCTGGGTTCCGCAGCGTCCCGGGGAGCAGGATCTTCCGCTGCCGTGGGGAAGAGCTCAGTCGGCTACGAACGAACCCGGTTGAACGACCGAGAACTACTATCTACACGTGCAACGCGGGCATTCCTGAGATATCCGCAATAAGTAGGGATATCAAACTCAGTTCCATGTACTTTGAATTCTTTCACTGTATGCAAAGTTCTAAGCTCTGGCACTTACTTACATCTTCGTTTAGCGAACCTAAGAGCCTACTGGTTCCTCTGTGTCATATGCGCCACCGCTGTTTGTTGAGCCTCCGGGACTCGCCCGAGAAACGATGAGTGGCTAAGTCATCGAAGAAACAGTAAGTGTGCAAGCGAGCCGGTGAAAGTTAACCACGATAAATTATACCTGTGATTGTGACAAGAAATGGGAAACATCGAACAGTTGAAGAGACAGAAAGAGAAAAAACAAGACGTCGCCTTGTCCTTTTTTTCTGTGTCTTCAACTGTTTGATGATTCCCTTTTCTCATCACAATCTAAGGTAATATTCATCGTGGCTATTTTATGGTTTACATCTATTACGGAGAACTATGAGTGATTACTATATGTTTTACCTCTGTGAATTACAGTTATGTTAAGACATAAAACGCTGTGAATTCTAATTTCAATCTGAACGTTTGCTCAAATCCAGTAACATAGCCTCAATATTTCATGTGGTATTTTCCACCAAGGAACTTGCATTCGTTTTAGTCTGTGTTATGTCTCCAAATTCCTTTACGGCCTTTTGAGATTGTGAGCTATAATGACTTTCTGTGTTTCTCTGCTTTACAATTCATCACTCTATACGCCTGGAGAAAGATTCCCACCTCTGCTTTCGGTGTCGGGCGTGGAGCCCCGTTCGGAGTTGCTGGGGTCGTCGGGCTTGATATCCCCCACGCCCCTGAGCTGACTGCAGTCCATCACACAGTTCTCGTATTCAATGCCACTGCACCAGAAACAAAACTCGTTAGCTTCACCCGTGATTCGCATAAACCCAACACTCAGACGGGAATCTCCCAGCTGATCTTTATTCAAATCACACGTCGCTAACGTTTCACACAGAGGAAACTAAACTACAGACGTTTGGCTGGTTGCTTGCAGTATTTTAAATTTGTTGAATCTCACGGGATGCAATAATTATAGGCCTCACCTTACAAATTGTCTTGGTGAAAACTAGGTGCCGTTAGAAAATTTACACTATTAAGCTTTTTGGAACCCAATAAGAACCTGACATACATAAGAAGGCTAACCGAAAACTTCAAATGTCATGGACGAGGTCTCATCTCATTTGATAATGCAATTTTCCGGCAATTTTTTTAAAATCGATTTTCTTTTGTACTTGTTATTTCTTCTTCAATCTGAAAATCTGACTTGCTTAAATGTCACCTGGCTACGGTCTCCCGTGTTTGTCGCAGTGTGTGAGTGTTGTCGAATGACGTCCATCAGTAAGGCCTATAAATATATTAAAATTATCTAACTACTTTTTGTTATATTTGTTTATGTTGATGTGCTGCAGGAAACGTTCACGACGTTCAGTGAGTTATTTATTGTCATTTATTATTTGCTGTTATTTTGCAACATATTTTATTTCAAAAAATATATTCTATAATTGTAGATATAAATTAAAATGGAATTTATATGTACAAGTACTACAGACAACTGAAGAGATTAAAAACCTCAAGTCATTCGGGACCTGGCGGATGCCTACATTTAGTGCCTGGACAATGGTAGTTTATTGGTTTCTTTAACGGCGAAGAATCACATGAACCAATATACCTCTCGCGTATTTTTATCTATTCTTATTTTGCACGTATTTATGTATTTATGTACAGGGTGTCACAACAACAATTTACAGGGTTTTCTTTACCGCAAAAATAAACTAGGCATCGCCGATCGCTCATTCTCCGCCCAAAGGTAGCGCTAGAGGTCACAACCAGATGCCAAAGTTTCAGCCGGATATCCGATACCTTATTCAAAAGTTATAAGTTATTTTCTGAAAAGTTCAATGGGGAAATGGAGTTCATTTTAGCCTGTTTTCGGTTTCTGGTGCCATAGGGCCCCATGCATTCGAAAACTCCGTTGGCCGCCATTTTCCCATTGAACATTTCAGAAAATCACTTATAACTTTTGAATAAAGTATCGGATCGGGCTGAAACTTTGGCATCTGGTTGTGACCTCTAGCGCTACCTTTGGGCGGAGAATGAGCGTTCAGCGATGCCTAGTTTATTTTTGCGGTAAAATAAAAAAACCTGCAAGTTTTTCTTTGTGACACGCTGCATTTTGCATGCATTTTTATGTAATTGCATGTATCTTTATGTTCTATACAATTATTATTAATATTAAAAAAAAGGTGACCAGGGGCAAAAACAACAACAAAAAAAAAAAACCTCATGCCAATTCTTAGCCTGTCACCCACAGTAGAACCTCCGAAATAGTTTTTGTAGCCGAATTTAAAAATATTGCTTATTGCACACATAAACGAATCTCCGGAGTACGACACTGCTGCTCGAACAAGCAATCGCTGTTTCAGTCGTTCTCTTAGTATCGAAGGGCGGTCATCAAATCTGGTAGTACCGTATAAAGTGTTCGTTTGGGGAACCAGCCTAAGCGCTAAGAGTCAATGCTATCAAAGTTACATGCCAAAAACCGCTGACGTCTTGCTCGCGCTACCAGTGCCGCGGTAGGCGCGACAAAAAACAAAAACAACAAGAACGAAAAGACGAACAAAACAATATAGATGAGCCACCTGAGGACATAGTTGACGCAGATGATGCTCTGCTCCTCCGAGTTCTTGTTGTTGCAGATGACTGTGGCACACGTCTGCATCCACGTGAAGCCTCCATTTTTGTTGATTAGACGATAGTAGCCGCTCATCACCTGACCCTTGTTCATCACTGTGGGCATTCACACAAAATAAGTACTTCAGGGATACGCGACCATCAATTCTCGTAAAGAAAAGCATTTCAAATTTTCTCACAGTCGACGTGGCATTTTCTGAGCTTTTGGATGTCCTGGCCATGGCAGAGAGTGTACATGTTCCTCCCCGTGAGATCTTCTGGTGTGTAGTCCAAAAGCTCCGAGATCCTGGTCACGGAAGAAGACGAGCTTGTGGTCAAACGGGCAATACGTGGATTATTCTGCACACGGTGGATCATTGAACAAGCCAACTTGCTGTTGACGGGCACAGCACCAAGAACAACAAATGAATAAAGGATCGACCCGTTTTGCGACGTGGTCAATTAGCAATACAACCTGAATGGATGGTGTACAATCTCTTCCCGTAAACAACGCGACTATTTTTTCTTTTTTTTTTTAAGGAAAAGGGGAACGAAAGGCGAAGACCTGAAGCCTTTTAATCTGGTTTCCAGTTACGTGTCTTCTCTGTTACTAATCATGACACCACAGTGCCATGACACTAGAAAAATGAAGAAAAGCAAGAACCTTTTTACATTTTTGCTACACTATACTGTCGATATTTTTTACAAGAATGCATTGCATGAGTTAGGTTGCCTTTTATATTATTTAATCAAAGATATATATATAGAAGGAAATATTGTTGGATTCAGTACATGTGCCTATTTGTATCAGTACATATCCTTCTGAAGTGTTAAAGAAGGCTCAATGTCGTGCGGTAAATATTAACATGATTAGAAATAGGAAAAGACGGCCCATCAATAAAGTCGCCGGAATTCTTCCGCTATATTAAATATTTTGTATAAAAAATTGATAGAGAAGCTGAAATAAACATATCCAGGCTGGCCAGCTTAGTTCGCAAAATGCAAAGTCCCACAAAGTAAAAAAAAAAACAAAAAACATAATCAACGCTTGGTTAAAAATACATTTTTAATTGACCATTCATCCTGTTCACGGACCAACGCATCATTATAATCCCATCATTAAAAAAAAAATCATTATGGGCATTTTATTCCGCTGCAAAGATATTGGTGAAGAGTATTCCACTGAAAACATGTCTCACGGTAAATTTTCCAGGGCAGCACCTGCAGCTTTTTTAATACTCCTCGTAATAACGAACAATTATCAATTTGAAAAGTGACGTCATCGCGTCATGACGTCAGAGCGAAGCATTGGTTCAGATATCATTCGAATTTTTGCTGCCTATACATTTTATTTTCTCGTCTATTAGACACATTGATGTCCGAATTCGTATGGTTTTCAAGGACTAGCTAAACTCAAGGTTCTTCGAAAACTTACAACTGTCTCTCGGCCAAACGTTTTGTTGCAAAGAGAAAAAGCGCCTCCTCTGTTTTTGTCCTTTGTTGTTTCGTCTCCTCCTGCATTTTTCTTTCCAATCTCCATTTACACGATTATATTGTCACGAATAAAAAATAAGAGTAGGCGGATGTGAAATTCGGAAATAAATTTTTAATAAGGCGAACTTGGGTGTGTAACAAGGACGCAAAGGTACTGCATCCTGAGACGGGAACAAAAGGGTGGCTTACCACTGTGCATGGTCGGCCATGGTTTCTTTCTAGCCTCCCGGAAATCGAAAAGCTTCTAGGTTTGGACCTTTGAAGCCGCTCTTTCGAACTTTCTTATGTGAGAACGCTTTCGAGTTGTCACCTTATCGCACGCTAGTCGCGAATCGCTAAATTACCCAAGCATCAAGGAAAATGCAGGAATGGGTGTTCCACGCGCAACACGCGCACGCTTTCCCCGTAGAAAAGATTCTATGTAAATAACCAAAATAAAGCGTTGACGAACGCGTGTGCAAGATGCAATTTGTTCTAGGCATTTGCTTTAGAAAAGTTACTACTGCTGAGGGCCAGCACGTGCGACGCGCGGAACACCTATCCCTGCATTCTCCTTGACGCTTGGGTAGTTTAGCAATAGGTCTATTAGAGCTATTTGAGGCTGGACTGGCTGGCACGCAGTTAACTGAGCTAAGCGAGCCTGACGCATTTACTACAGTCGTAAACAGAGCCAGTCAAGCCAGCATGGAGCAGGCGCCCTCGGGCTACGCGCGCTCCTCATGTCGGTGGCGAGAATAACCGTTCCCACCGAGCGTTGGCCGGTTGCAAGATTCGTGAACATCCGCTCATCAGCTGCATAGCTGAAGTGAGCGCTGTCAAGCCCTTTTCGAAAGTGCCCGCCATTTAGTAGAGACTGCACCAGTTATCCAAGTCTAGAATGATTTAGGTACGCATTGAACACGAGGGCTGCGTTCGGCGCGAATTTGGCTCAGCTCGAATCAAGAAGGAGCGTTCGGCGAGGTTCCAATCACACGCTTCCTGCCCAGAAAATGGCCACAACCAATGTTGCTCCATGGGGTTTTGAAAAGGGTCAATTTTGATATCAATTAGCCGGACGTTGGTAGCCGCTAATATCGCAACCAGCTCCTTGAAAGTAGTTCCTTTCATCACCGGCGTGATGCACGCTTGTAGTTCGAGGCCACGCTCCTGCGGCTTTGTTGACTTTGTACTCGACCTACGAGACAATGTTCACGGAGCAATCTTAAATTCGAAGTGTGTTTTTAAAACGTCGAGGCCCGTTCTGGCGCGATGGACTTGTCGCTCACCTGGGTTCGCAGTGTGCGATGCGGAAGTCGAAGGTGAGCCTCATGACGAACATGTCGCACTCTAGGCGCACCTCGTTGACCGACGGCGGCGGCAGGGCGATGGCCATGGCCACCATGCCCAGGATCTGGGGCGGTTGCTTGGAGCGGCCGGGGGAGAACGAGTACTGGGGCCGGAGGTGGCACAGCACCAGCACCACCTGGGACGCACGCACGGTCAGGGACACGCGGCATTGCTCTGCCATTAATCGCCCGTCTCGTCCTCTCCTAAGAGTTATCTTCTTATTAATTTCGACTAATTAAGGGAAACAATCACGACACTCTGGATGCGGAGACTTGCGCGGTACATGAAATAGCCGTGCAAGCGAAAGACATTCAAAGTTATTAATGAAAACGTGGCAACGTCGTGGCGGGAGGCCGCAGGAACGTGCGCCAAATCGGGGAAAGGTTACGTGGAAGAGGCGTACATAACCTATCTCGAACCCCAGCTAACCGGTTAAATTTAGTCAGCTGTGGTTGGAAACGCGTTACCTGTTCTGTTTTTTTTTTTTTTTTTGTCCGTCGCCTTTGGTTTTAGATATATGGGTCAACATTCATACCGTTCGTTATAATTTTTTTCAGGCTATGTCTTTATTTCTAGTTCATGGAATCATTTACCCTATTTTAGTCGCCCATTGATTATGGGCTTGAGCTTGAGGCCGTACCTGAAGAAAGGACATATTCCATTTCTTCCGGGGAGATGGAGGAGAACAGCGTGCACGTATGGCTTCCAAAAGCATTTCAGTTGGGTCTATGCTAGCACTCTATAATATCCTGGCGGCACATTCCAGAGCGATGCACGATGCTCTAAGGCAGCACGAATGACGAGAGTGAAGGAGGCGCAGAAGTGCTCTGTACTTGTCTATACAAGGTACTTATATTGGGTCATAGAGCCGAGATGTCCAGGACAACAACCTTTATAGCCTAGTATGACCTTGGCGAGAGCTCCCTACTAGCACGCGCAAAACAGCAATGCGCAAAGCTCCAGTGAATACGCTCTGTCACTCTATATTCGGTATACACTGGTCGTGAAAATTGTTCCCATTTTGCTAAAAGAGTTCTGCACTTCTTTACAGCGTATATTTCGCTGTCGTTTTAACAAAACACTGATCAGCGAAAGAAAAAATAGCTATCACGACCAATGAATATCAGATTGACCGCGCGATTCTATGCCGTTATACCTACCGCGGTTAGATCGGCACTGCGCTCCGTTCAACTTTAGTATGGAGCACTGTGAAGAGTATAGTAGGGATGCGAGGACGACTCCTTTCCTCGGAAGACTGTCATTGTGCGTTCACTAGTTGGATGGGCAGCATCCACTAAAACGTTCGCGTTCCTGCTCTTTCCCCTCTAAGGGGCAAATAAGACTTACGCCTTTATTTTTCAGACAGTAGGTAATTTTAGCAAACCGTTAACGTGTCCGTGCACCAAAATACCGGAGCCTTTAAAGTGTGATTTCAAACGCGCGCCCGGGTAATACCGTGACCGCAGGGCGCGCGCTTAAAAGTCTGTTTCAAAGGCTCCGGTAGTGCAGTACGTGGAACACGGTAACGGTTTTCTAGAACTCCCAAATAGGAACTTTTAGCAAACCATTACCGTGTCCACGTACTGCGCTACTGGAGCCTTTGAAGCATTCTTTTAAGCGCGCACCCCGCGGTCGCGGTATCACTCGGGCGCGCACTTAAAAGCCTGCTTCAAAGGATCCAGTAGTGCGGCACGCGGAACAAGGTAACTGTTTGATAAAAGTCCCCAACGGCTCGACTATCATCGATGTTGTAAATTGATGGCAAATATGTTCTTTTTTAAAAATCGTGCCCATATCTCACAGGTCCAATATGCAATATGCACCTAAACGATAATACCATATGTAGAAAATCATATCACATGTATGATTTTTTTTAGTGAAGAAGGCAGGGGTGAATTTGACGTCTTTTTCAGACGGCATATAAAATGAGTTATTTCCTTCCAAGTGTCTTTAATCATCGTGCAAGTAGCGATATATTAAATAAATAAATGAAGCGCAGAGCACAGACACTATTTTTGTGTTTTCTAACTATGTGCATAATACGTATTTGAGGTAAGTGAGACTGTTTTTAACCATATAAAATTGCGAAGTACGCTAAAAAATCTACTTTATTTTCATAGTTTTTTATATGGGCCCTTCTATTGTTTTATGTGGAATATGGGTCGTATCGCTGCATATGGTTTTTTTTTCCTTCGGTAGGGCCGATCAGACGTAAAACAACACTTCTGCAGATCTAACTGACTATATAGTTCTGTCCATTCTTCCTGAGGCGTTCCTGATTCATTTCAGGTTTCATGACAATTCCTGTTTTTTATGTTAATGTAGATCTACTAGAGCGAAAGAGGGAGCGTTATCTCGGAGTGATGAGAAGAGGCTCGGAGGCGAGGACTGACCCGGTATCCCGACGACTTGAAGTGGCAGCCTCGCTTCGTAAGAGTTGACTTCATGCGTACGCAGAAGGACCTTTCCAGACCCTTGTAGGCTGTGCTGCCACTGAGAGTCATCACCGGGGCTGCACAGGCGACGCGGGCAGAAATCAAAATGCGACCAAGAAATGAACTTGAGGCCTCTGTCGAGATTCAGCAAGACGTAAATATTGACATGAGTGATAAGGCGCAGGCGAGCTGGTTTACGTTCATGATTTAAGACAACCCTGAGAAAGGGGAAACAACAAGACAAGCCCTGTCTCAGGGTTGTCTTAAATCATGAACGTAAATATACTTGCCCATCAGAAGCTCAGAGTACACGTTGCGTCACAAAGCATGATTACGCCATTTTGATAATATAAAAGTGGCCTCCTCCATCTAGACAACATAGGCAATCCCTTCATATTTTACAACTAAAAGTAAAAGTAGGTAAAAAAACGTCAATTTGCAAAATACTTCGTGGAGATGATAGAAGAGTTAAAGAAGGAGCATAAGCAAATTGATGCACAACTTTCTCGCAGGCTTTATCTCTGTAATATTCAACGAATGACAACAGCTTGATCGGCATGTCAGCATGAGGTCGATGTGAATCTTATTCCAACTTAAAAAAAAGGAGTTTATTTCGAACTTCTCCACATAGCTGAAGTAAGTGGGTACGTGTTAGGGCTAGTTAAAAAAATCAGAAAGTATAAAAAAAAAAAAACGCACGCCAACGGGCAAGGCCAAGACTTGTCTGAATGAGAGAAGAGTTACGGTACAATCTAGCTCATGAATTGTGACTGAAGACAAAAACGAAACCCAACTAGAAACCTAACCAGCCAGAAGCGCACAAAGAGGGACACGTGGGACCATGGTGTATATTTTCTTCTGTTTTGTGCGCCGGTCTTCTCTCTAATTGTGGTTGTTTTAAGAAGATTTCCTTATTAATGTGGTGCGTGCGTGGGCGCGCGTAGCAGCAGCTGCTGCGGTGGCGGTACCTGGCCTGTCCAAAGAGTTTGGAGTGGAGGATCCGTCGTCAGAGCCTCCCGACCCGCCGGAGGGGGACGACAACGACTGGGACAGGTTGATGCCGAGCTGCTCCGCCAGTTCTGCGTGGTCCTGCTGGTGGATGTAGTCGAAGACGCTGCTGCCCGTCATCTCCACCTGCCGCCGCACAAGAAACCCACATGAGGACAGAGCGTGCGCCACCGAACATGTACCCCCGCAGGAAATATGAGCTGAAACATTGGATATGGTCCGCTTGTGCGTCTGCGGTCTCCACGAGCTCTATTAGATACCTTAGCATTAACTGCCCTGTTGCATGTAGCGGGCTTTGGTTTGAACTGGAATGGTTTCGAGAGGCCGCGACGCGGTTCCTGCCGTGCTCTTTTGTTCCGTTCGCTCGTTCCGTCCACTTTCCCTCTTACAAGGGTGAAAACGTCTTGTAGCGCGCTTCCAATGACGCGTCGCTGTTGACACCTCTTACATAAATTAGGGCGACGAAGATGAATCAATTAAAAATAGTATAACTCTATATGGGCGGCGACCGAGGGAAGCTGTCGTGGCTGCGTCCGAAACCGCCGACGCGCGGGAGACTGGCTCTCAGAAAACAACAGTATGCGGACCGTTACGAGGAAGGAATTCCCATCCTTCGCCGAGTCTGCGCTGAATGCGAGAACCAACGTAGTAACAACAGTGATTTCGGCATCATTTTATCGCTCAATTGGTCAAATAATCCGAAGTACGGGACCTCAATTTAGCATTTCATTTCTAGTTTGAACCGTAGTTATTTTAAGGAAGGCGAGTAAAATAAGCACGAAGGACTGCTGCGGCTCATATTATCCGCGAAAGTATAGGGTGCTTGTGAGAAATCCGAGCCCGACTTTCGGCACCCCAAATATAAACTAGACATCCCGGAGAGCTCAAACTCCGTCAGAACGTAGCCCCAGCCGTTCGAGCAAGATACCAAAGTTTCAGCACCAACCATTATCTTATTCAAAAGTTATAAGTGATTTTTTAAAAATTTCAATGGAAAAATGCCGGCCGACGGAGCTCTGGAATAGATGGAGCTTTATGGCGCGAGAAACCGAAAACGGGCGAAAATAGGCCTCCTTTTCCTATTGAAAATTTAAAAAAAATCACTTACAACTTTTGAATAAGCTAACGGTTGGCGCTGAAGATTTGGCATCTTGCTCGAACGGCTGGGGCTACGTTCTGACGGAGTTCGAGCTCTCCGCGATGTCTAGTTTATTTTTGCGCTGCGAAAAGCCGGCTCACAAACACCCGGTACATACTAGGTTTTGCTGTGCGCCATCATCTAGCGTCAGAGCTGTAAAGAGAGAGAGAGTTTGGCCATTCATTGGGAAGTATAGGAGGCCAACGAGGAGGCGCCATTGCCTTAAAACGGACTGGGCGTGTTCTAGGGAGCCTTCACAAATTCGAATGTGGCCAACCAGAAGCCGCGAATAATACCCTGGCGGTGGTCGCGAGAAACAAAAGTAATAAGTGCGTCGGAGTAACTCTCGGTGGCTGAAATTATGTTGCACGCGATGTTGCGATCACGGTCATGCAAAATAATGGTGGAAGGTACATAAAGATAGGAAATACATAAAAAGCGTGCGCTACTAGCAGAGATCAACGTGATCCGTACGCTATAGGCGCCAATGGCCGGAAATCTGCCATCCGAGCGGTCAGACTCCGTCCGAGAAAAAAGAGTTCGAGCGGCACATTCGTTTCTTACATATTTTGTTCACGATCATGATCGAAACACCACGAGCACCATATTTCCAACCATGAAGAGCTACCGCATTTAACACTTACGCACTTATTAAAACTGTTTCTCGCTACCACTGCTAGGAGATTATTTTGGGCTTCTGATTGGTCAAGAGAAGATATTCAGCACTCTATCTGCGTCTTATGCACGCCTTGGCTCTGCCCGCTCTTGGCCCGCTTTTTCCATTGATCAAACGTTCTCTAAATACGGCTTTGGCTAGCACCAACCAGCCAATACACGCGCGTTGGCGTTGCCAGCTGGTCCCCAGAGCAACCGGATGCACCGAACGTCTTGGGAACTACTTTTTTCCTATCGTTACCCGGAACACTGCATTGCATATGTTCTGGCGGCATAGAGCCAGCTTATGTGAGTCGCCGCCGTAAAACCAAAGCGGCTCCAAGATAAATTACATTACATAAGACAATTTGTGTTTTGTTTTTATTTTAAGCTAACCACAGTGATGTCACGTAGAACTTTTCATAAATGCAAAAATTGGTAAAAAAAAAAGAACGATAGAATAAATAAAAAAAAATTCATTGCTTCCTTCGATATAAAATTAGACACGCTCAGATGTACTAAAGACCGAGACAAAAAAGGACTCAATTTCATAATTATACTACCGTAATATGCCGAGAAACAGCGCACCTAAAATCGAAAGCAATTCGGGTAAAAATATGGAGTGGGCTAACTTTCGGTGTACAATAAAAAAAAAAGTAAAAAAAAGATAGTTTCAGATTCTGCGATTCGCGAAACTTGTAATTGCAGGGAGGGGGAATGAACCGAAGACGACTGTCCTTTCCAGTCAGCAATGTTCGCTTATCTCCGTCGTGGCTAAGTAACAGCATTTCTGACGAGGACACCATGGGCCAGGGCCCTGCAATTACTAGAATTGAGCCATCTTACGGAGCTTTTGAAAAATTGCAAATCCTGCCATAAGTAATGGGGGGGTTATCTTCCGGCGGTGAGGAATCTCTCGGGATATTACGGTAGTTTTTAATTAAAAGTTGCGTGCTGTGTGGGTGTGCCCCCTTTGTTTAGTCCTTCGTCTGGGGTTTACAATCTGTAATTCCCACTAGCTCGCCCGCCTTCCCACTCTTTTGTAAGAAATAATTTTGTATTCGAACAAATCTTTACGAGTCAAAAGGCGCTGCACAAATGCGTCATTAAAAGACCGCAGTCATCAACTTACCTGAGACAGCCCAAGGTATATCGATACTGTTTCGGAAATGTACAAGAACCTTCCGTCTGCTCCCAGCGCGAAGGTGAAACCATCTAAAGACTGAAAAAAAAATACAAAAATAACTTTTTAGCGGATAATCTAACGTCTCTTTAAAAAAGGCGACAATACTATGGCAAAGCGTCACTTGAAAAAATACTTTGACACTAGGGCTATAAGCTAAACAATACGTGCTCTCACTGTTGCAATAGCAAGCACAGCACGAGTTTGTCCCACCCAGTATAAATGCATCGTCACCACAGAACAAAAACGGCTAGTGTCTCCTTCAAGTCACGAATGATTCGTTAAAGATCCCAGTAAAAAAAAAAAGAGAATGAATTACAACCTATTCATAGTAACCATTCAATATGCTTCAAAACATGACACGACCACAAACATTTGACATTGACTCGTGGAGAATTTCGCAGTCTATTTACTCAATAACGTGGTAGCTCTGACAAAACGAAAGGCAAGCGGCTAATTCTCTATCGGAGCTTATGAAATCAATCACTCAATTTCAACACTTACTACTGCGATTTTTTTTGTTGATTCCAGGAAGCAATTCGAGAGGCGGCGCACGAATGCCTCCGCTTCCCCTCTATTGAAAAACAAAGTGCACGCTAGGCGCTTTTGGTTTGCAGACAGTGTTTGTCCAAAATACTACCTCTTCAGACAATGACGATTCTGTCTGCGTCATAACTAGTATAAATGTAAATACCCGCCCACAAGGCTAGAGAAATAGTAGATAGATTGATAGCTGGCATATTGTAAAAAAAACAAAAAAACACCACTACAGTAGATACTTATAAACCCCTAGACAAAAGAACAAAACAATAAAAAAAAATGATATCTTAAAATATGAGACGTCGTTGTGTTGTCCCCTTTTTTTTTTTTGTTCCTCTTCATCCGGGTTTATAAGTATGAGTCTAATCGTTTACCAGCTAGCCTCCGCCATTGTCCTTATTTCAATCAATGAATGTTTGGCATACACACGAAATTCGAGCCCACAAAGTGAAAAAAAAAGAAGAAGAAAAGTTTAGATTTTACAGAAGAAACGAGAGGAAACAACTTTATATAGAAACGCAGAAAAAAAAAAGCGACAGACAGACCTACTCAGTATGCTTCGCAGCCTGCGCGCGCGTGGCCCGTATTTTTGAGTCTGGAGCCTTTTGGTGGCTGCGTTTCAAGGCGCCTGCGACGCTGCAGAGACGCAGACGCTATCTCCGACACGACTGCCTCGAAGCCCCCAATCTGGGATTCAAACACTCGGAGGGAGCCCGGGGCGCTGCACTCGCCCCAGACTTGACAACACAAACACGCGCGTGCGCTATCCGCGGGCGAGGGGAACGGCGAGAAGTGCCCGAAGAGGCAGCCACGTCGCCCATTCCCGTCACGTGCCGCAGACAGAGTTTCTGGCCAAATATTTGGGTGAGCGCAGCTCGACGGCTGCACGTCGTGTTTCTCCCAACAGGACTGCCGTTTGCACGAGTTATTGTTTTTATTTTTACGTATAAATATATTTATACGCACAAAAAACAAGTTGGCCTTTTCATTTTTTTTCCTGTTCCACAGGTCGGTCTCGCTTCTTCAGCAAAAACGAGCGTTTGTTAAAGAAAATATGTGGTCGGTTCGTCGTAGCCGGGCTCCCTCCCTGGGAGCATTTCAAAGCACCGTTCAGCCGGTTCGGCGCATGCGCAATTTGTTCATTACTAGTGAGCAGCGCGCGTCTTATTATTTTTTTTTTTTACATATAAGCATTAGTTTTATTGCGCTTTATATGATCAACTCAGTCTAAATCAGAAACAGGAAAAATATTATGACCGATGAAATTGTCTTGATCGAACATTTTCACATATTTCTTAAATCTAGGATTACCTCTATGCAACGCGACTTTGTGCGTGGAAAATTAGTGAGGACAGATATCGAACAAATCTTTAATTTTGTATCGTCATTTGTGTTGTCAGCGAGAATACGAGTAATATATTTCGATCTTTTAAATGTCTTTGACTCGGATGATCATCCTTTACTTATACATAAATTGCGATCTGACGCTAAGAGTACTCAGTTTTGCATCGTTTCTCGATTACTTGTTCAGGGTTCCGATTTTGGTCAAGGCGTGAGCGTTCTAGGCTGCTGATTGGACGTGGCTTCACCCCTTTGCGCGTAATAAACCAATTATGCATTCTTGATCCGTTCACGAGTTCGTAATTTGGCAATATATTTGTGAGAACGTCTCACCAATACATAAATAGTGAGAAAGGTCTCGCAGCCTCTGATGTGCTCGTTCGCAGTACTCTTTCATCCACCGGGCGATGTCAGCTTGTGTAGGGCAGCGGAACAACTTTAGGTTTGCAAAAGAAGCGCGGGTCGTCAATGGCTTCTAACGTGAAATAGCAAACGATCATAACTTCGGCCCACGTCCGATCTCAATCCGCCTCAGCACTCGGTTCCTAGCACTCTCGATCAACTTTTTTTCCAAACGACGTACGGTGTTTTCTCGCTTTATTTCCGCCTGCAAATCACGCTTCGTAGCAGACGAAGCGCGTTCTTCTCCTGCGTTAGCAGACGAACCGCTTACGAACGGTATCTCAAGTCTCTCCGCGAGAGGCAAATTAGATCTCGCTCTCGCTGTGACAGAAATCGGACCCCAGTAGAAAAAATGCTCTGCGTTCTCTTGGACGGCACTCCCAACCTTATGTCTCGCTTTTGGGTGCATTTCAGGGGTCCATAGTTAAAACCATGTTTTACAATGTTTTAACAAAATACACGAATTCATGTTTTCAGCATTCAGTAACTTTTTAATATGAAGATGACATGAGCCTGTTTCGACAAATACCTTTTTTTTTTTTTTGGGGGGGGGGGGGGGGGGGAGGGATTATCAAAATGCTGATGCACGATGCATAATTTGTGGTGTCGGAACATGCTGACATTTAATTATTTTAAAAATGTCCTCGGGCCTTTATCGGCTGGACCTATGAATGTTTGTTATCAGCTTGGCAACGTTTTGTTGCTAAGGGTTGCGTGCACCGGTAATCTTGGTGTATATGTGAACTCTTACTTGTCTTTTATTTTTAAGGTACAGGTTAATACTATCATCATCGCCTCCTTTCGTGCGTTGGGTGTAATTTCCAGAATTAAGCGCGAGTTTGCTACGTAAGCCTGCATATTTTGGCCATACTTTTTGTTAATTTAAGCTAAGCTGGTGTTTTCTTTTGTTGTCTGGGACTGTATTCAGAGTCAAGAGATAACGAAAAGTGTTCAAAAGCGTTTTTTTTTAAATTTGTTATGATTAACTATGTTGGTTCCACTGTTTGCTATTAATCAATAACTTTTGTAACAATTGATCCTAGTTTGAGTTCAAGGCGACAAGCGCGAGATTCGATATTTTCGCATACATGCCTTCATGAATTAAGTCATTTTCCTGATCTCACATCAGCTATTTACGTTTACGTTCAGGTTCCGAGACAATTCTTGCAAGTTTCTCTTACTTCCTTTGCAAATCCATGTATTCTCATTGACTCCATGGCCCGCTTACAATGGTTGCATAATACCATCGGTTCAGTAAATATTGGCGTGTTTAAGTAAATTGGTATAGCATTTAACTTGTTGCTGACTTACCTCTACTCTTCTTGGAGTGCATCATTACGAAGGCGGCATCAGCTAGCCGTTCATAACCCCGTAAAAAACAAACAAACAATGAATGAATGAATGAATGAATGAATGAATGAATGAATGATTGATTGATTGATTGATTGATTGATTGATTGATTGATCGATCGATTGGTTGAATGAATGAATGAATGAATGAACGAATGAGCAGTAAGCTGAGCCCTAGTCCCAGCTTCGAATATAGTTGATGAGCGACTCTGGAGCGGCCTTCGCTACCGGCCAAGTACTTGTCTTCTAGGTGAGCACGCAGTGTGCCGCAGCCAAAGTGCCGGACCAGCGGGCATCTGAAGATGCAAAGGACAGTGCCGCTCACCTGTAAGATGTGCGTGCCTTGGTGCTGTTCGAAGATGTCCACGGCGAAGTTGGACATGGAGCGTCCTCGCAGCGAGGCCCCTGCCCGGAGGGAAACAAAGGCGCTATCAATGGGCGTTTCGGGCACCGACAAGGCGGGGAGCGAAACACGGGGTCGCGCAAGAACAGCAGTCTGGCCATTGGTCCTCATTAGAAGGGTCCGAGTGCCCGAATTAAGCGGTACACAGATAGCCACTTCGCAGCTGCCCGATCGCCGACGGGAAACGGCTTTAATCGCCTTTACTTATTCATCCTCCGAGTCCCAGCGGCGGGGCCGCCGTTGGGAGGCCCCCGCCTTTTATGCCACCGGTCTCGAGTTTCGCGGGAGTCGGCGAGAAGCCAGGAAAAGACCTGGCAGGGACAGGCAGCTGAGGGAGCTTTCTCGGGTGGTGCCAGGGAAAATCGGGCTTGTACCGAAAGGTGCTGCTAACCACCGAGGTTGCGCACGAATGCAAAAATTGCGTACCTCTGGTACGCCCCCGAGGTAGGAAGTAAAAGTCGTACCTTCTTGGTCAAGAAATCGCCTTGTTGTGCGGCAGACCCACCGGAACTTACAAACACCATTGCCTGGTTAAAGAAAAGCTTTCTCCTCCCCTGTTTATATTATATTTATTTATAAAATACTCCGAACCTCCCAGCGATCCCTCGTGCGACTAAGAGAATGAGAAGGAAGAGTTAACCCGCATCTGGCGCGAGCTTCGGCACCGCTTCGGCGTTTTGTGGGCCCCGAGCATGCATGCGCAACCAAAGCACGACAGAAGGCAAAACGCCTGCTGGATGCTGGCAGTTCCAAAGACACGCCGAACCGCCCCCATCTTGTCGGTGACTAAGCAGTAAATATGCGCGAGTGAAACAACAACAAAAAACGTCGAGAAAACAGAGTAGAGCTCGATCGAGGCTGAAGGCCCAGAAGCGCGACTCTGTTAAGTGCCGTCATTTCCACGGACACCGCAACGAAAAGAGCTTTCTTCTTCAACACAGAGACACAGCGTTGATAACGGCAGAGTGGCGAGGTGCTCGTAACCGCGCACTCTTGAACGCTGTGCGAGTTACGCGAGCAGAAAAAAACAAAATTGAAAACGACGGCGACCGGAGACACTCGCAGTGAAGCGCGATGCACCTCCAGACCAACAGGCAAACAAACACGGCAGAATGGCGCTGAGGCTCTCCGGCTTCTCGCTAAAATTGCCAGCACGACGGTGTCGAACCCCCTAACAACATTTCGGAGCAGAAAATTCTAAAGAAGAGTGCCGGCGCCCGCTGAAATATTCAAATTCGGGCCAAGAAAGGCGAGCACCAAATGTTAGGGGAGTAGGTTACAGGCGACCCACTCTCCTGGGTCTCCCCCGACCGAAAGGAGATATAAAAGTCTCCCATGTTGCACCGGCATTTTAGGGGGTCGAAAAATTAGATTACCTTTATATACGTAGTTTTTTTTTTTTACTCTGATTTAAGTGTAAGCTATCGTCAACGAAGCGAGTCCCTCTTGATGCGCGGAAAAAACATACGCCTAGAAGGCGGGAGGGTGTACAGCGTTCTCTCGTTTACGTACAGGAACGCAGCGTGCTTGTGGTCTAGCCCTACGGGAGTGCTGTGGGATGCACAATTTACAAATATTTTCGAGCAATCACGAGGAAAGAAAATACCGACAACCAACGAATAAGATGGATATAATTAAGAATAATGTATAAGTTGTTGCGAAGACTCCATGAAACAAATAGCAGCTGAGCAAGACGTGTATTGCATTACAGAAATAGTGGCCCGTCCTTCCCTTTCTATTTCTGTGATACGCTTTTGAAGTGGTTGCTTTATAGGGCCAACCAACCTCAGGAGACGCGCAAACACGAGATGTGTGGGTTTGTCAATCTGTAACCGCAAAACAATCTTGAAAAAAAAAGGCGGAAACCCTTGTTAGGGATTGTACCCTGGTCAGCGGCGTGGAGGCGGAGTGCGCTGGTTACTGCTACGTACCCAACAAGCAGAAACTGGGTGAGCAGAAAGAGGTGGTGTGAGAAAGCGCGCTGAGCGGAAATGGGGGGAACGACAAGAAAGAGGTGAGCAGAAACAGGTGGCGTAGAAAGAGCGCGCGGAACGAGAAGGAGTGGGCAGGAAAGAGCGCTTGCCCACTCTTGGTGACCCAGAAAATTCAGCGCGAAGGTTTTTTATGCGGGTGGTGCTGAAGAAAAAATCGCCCAGAGTCACAGATAGACAACGGTGTGACGTAATGTTTATGTAGAAAACTTTGCCCTATGCACCGCCAGAACTAAAAACACCACCCACCCCAGGCACTGAAGGACTAGGGAACACCCCCTCCAAGGCACCACCCTAAATAAGAGCACCACCCACCTTATAAAACTACCTAATTTAAACGCGTTTGAAATAATGACCAAACATGCAGTCAATTTTTATTTACCGCTTATGATTCCGCTCCTTTATGACAAATATGCTAACGGATACAAAAATATTTGTTTATACGGATTTGCCACGTGTTGCCCGACAATGGCAGTGTAAGGAAGGGCTCTATTCGCATAATGTTTTACACGCTACAAAACAAAAATGAAACGCTATATTTTACTTTAGAGAAGAAGAAAAAACAGCTGCAGGAAATGACAAGAAGACAAACTTTTGGACCTTACTTTGGCCCGGAAACAAACCACAAACACAATGACCTAATATGCGCAGATTGGCCACAACATACCAATAGGTACATCGCTCAGAGTCTAGATAGACTGAATATGGGTGCAAACAACTCCCTCTCCTTTCGCTTGCCGCTTGGGGGGGGGCGCGCGCCCCCCCCCCCCCCCCCCCCCCACACACACACACACACTAAAGGCACAAGAAGTTTAGTACTAACTGCTCCCTGTAGCCTCCACCTCAGAGCCAATACAGCTGTATGTGGCATAAAGCGGCAGAGGTGTCGGTATAGACGAAGGCGGGCGTCATTAGGCGGAGCGGTGTCCAGCGCGGCCAAGAGCGCACATGCCGTTCCTCTCGGGGGCCAAGCTTATCACAGCCTTCACGGTCCAATCATTCTTGACGCTCCAAGGGGCTTTCGTTTTCGATGAGCGTCGCCATCCTTCTGCGCGCGATTCCTTTTTTTTTTGCGTTTGTTTTAGTTCAACGATCCAGCGTTATTTGCTTTTCCATCGCCCGCGGGGAGAGGGTCGTCTATTCATCGACTGTCCACTCGATGCTAGCAGCTTTTTGTGTGTGCTGCGCGCGTGGTGCGTACACGGCCGCCACATCGGGGAGGAGGCCGGGAAAATAGCATCACCGCAGAAGAGCACCAACTTTATGGGGAGCCACTTATCGCCATGGGGGAGGGAGGGGGGGAGGAGGTGCGTCGCAGCAGCGATCTTTACAAATACGACGGCTTCTGAGTCCAGCGAAACACAAACGGAAGGCAGAAGGACGCACGCCGACAAGTGAAAGGCATAAAAAGGCCCAGTCTGGTGAAGGAAGCGCAGCTGCCTGGCAGCGGTCACTTCCCCCCTCCCCTATCGGCGCCTCCGGGAAGTGACCGTCCCGAAAGAAATTCCGCTGGGACTCGACTCCCAATTAAAGCGGGCCGGATGGAGCAACCAGCGTGAAGGCGTAGGTTTGCCGAAACAAAAAATAGCAAGGAACATAATGCTGCCTTTGCTGCTCCGCCTCGCTCCGTATATAGCGGCCTTGATCTCTCTTTTTCTACCGAACGATAAAAGACCTGAAAGTAAACAAAGGCGCGCAGAAACGAAAACGGCCGCTCGTTTTTCTGTGTCTCTGTGTCTGCAGCACGCAGCGTTGTTCCAGGTCGCGGGTCATAACTCGGGAGTGATTTTCGGCGGCCACCGAGTATCGTGCTTCGATTTTTTACGACTCCCTGCGAGAGAGCAGCGAGGTCACGCGGGGCCGTAAACCGATTCGCAACGCATTTTCGAGGAAATTGAAAGTATATGTTCGCCTGGCTGGTTTATTTCGCAGTTGCTCCTTCGGAATCACGATTTTTGGTAGATCGGAACTCCGACATACACGTCTCGGATTGTTTCTTGTTACACTTGGAAGCCACGAGTTTGATTTTAAACACTTCGCGGAGCCACCCTCGCGAACATTTCGTCTTAAATAGAAAAGCCTGCGCATCCCGACTGACAGTGGGAGCAATCACATTATACCACGAAGACTCGTAGTGTCAAACCATGCTCTTTGAGATTTTTCGAGGTCGAGGTTAAAAGACAACTCCGGCCAATATATTTGAATTTGAGATTACGACCGTTTTCAACTAAAGCAATGTTTCTGAATTACAAGGTATAATTTTTTTTCTAGATATTGTGTGTAGTTTTATCAATATCACGGCTCAAAGTTCGGTTTCGGGCGTCTATGGCAAAACCGAAACTATTTGCTAAAGGGATGGCAACACTGATCAACAGCCGAACGACCGCGACGTGGCGTCACAAAAATGCTGCGCCAGTGTTCCTTGACTAAAAGCCAACTCACTTGCCGCCCGCTGCAGGGCAGCTGATCGCATTTTAAAAATCGGTATCAGTGAAGTACGCGGCTTCACTTTAACGTAATAGTTGGGCTGTAATCACATTTCGTGGCACTAAAGCGATACCAGTCATTTATTTTGGTTTCGGTTTTGACCGGAGTGTCCCTTTAAGATAGCAAGGCATCTGGATACATTGTAGATTCCGTGATGCGCTAGCGCAACAACGTCCTTTAGCGTAGAGATAGTGAAATATTGACAAGAGCGAGGTGTGATGCGCGATGATCCTGGTACTCAAAAATAAACGGCAGTGACGCGTGAGAGTATATCACACCAGGCACGTAACCAGGATTTTGTTTCGGCGGGGGGGGGGGGGGGGGGGCGCCCGTAACAAAATGTTGTATTAGGGGGAGGGGGAGAGGAGGCTCGAGAAAAATGGAAGATTTCGGGGGGGGGGGGGGGGGGGCCGGGCCCCATGCCCCCCCCCCCCCCCTGGCTACGTGCTTGCATCACACGATATTAGGCCAAGAGCTAAATCGGCCTGGTGAACACCTGATTGTGTCCCTTAGCGTTTTGTGGCCCATTCGTGCGTTCCCCCGCACTCAGTTTTGTGGAAGTCCTTGGAAAGAAAGTGAAAGAAACCGTAGACAGCGTGTTCGGATTAACGGAGTCGCGGCTCGCAAAAATCTAAAGTTTCGTCTAGGAACCCGGGCCGGCTTTACCAAAATAAAAACACAAATGAAACAGCGTTCACACCTGCCCTGCTCATAACATCAATTCATGCGTCTGTTTTTAATAAAACAACAGTGGAATGGGGCTGTTTTGTTTTGAGAACGAAACACCAAAGATGATGCTTTTTTTACCTGTGTGCGTTAGCCAATAAGAAAAACACGTACCGTAATTTCCGGTGCACAAGTCAAGTGTTCCCCCCCCCCCCCCTAATTTCCGTTGTTCCGTTTTATAAAAACAATGCAACTTTATGTGTTACGTTTTCTTCCTTCTTTTTTGTAAGTAAAAATTCTATTCGGGCAAGATGTAGGCTGTGGGGGTTATACAGAAAGTTCCCAAAAAGAGAGCCGTAGAAGGGTGCTTAGCTGGGCGATTTGGTAAACATTAAACATGATTATAATCAACTAAAGTGGAATAGCGTTACGCAGCAAGTCACCGCGTATACGTATCACGCACGGCCAGTGGATGCGTGCCTGCCGATAACCGTACCTCTATATCTCTATGCAAGTCACACCCTCAATAAATGAATACCTCTTGTCTGTTGCACTGCTGTCCAGACAAGTTACTACTGTAGGAAGGTAGGAAACCGTAGAAGAATATAGGAGACAAGACAGACGCTGAGTTCACAACTCAATATTTAATCCAGAAGAGAAGAGCAAAAAATATGACATATATCAGGCAGGCACGTGTTTATGACGCAAGTTTTCAAGGGCGCGAGGCGATGACTTCAGCTCATCGAAGCGTTAAAAAACTATACTTTTTCAGATAGTGCTACTGAAGGCTAGCTCACACAGTGCTCCCCCAAACCTTGTATGTAATAAACACCTCGTAAATTTGTTTGTTGTTGGGCCTGGGTAAATAAACTATGCATCGCAGAAAGCTCGAACTTAGTGGGAATGTGAGGCTAACGGTTAGGATAGAAAGCGAAATTCTGAGAGCATGACGTTACCTGAGTCAAAAGGTAATTGAGAAAAACGATATTTATCTACGAGCTGACGTCCACACCTAATATCGTCAAAACAAGAAATGACATCGTGGGCGCCTGTAGCATCTATTTCAGTGAAAACAAATTGTTAGCCAGAAAGTAGATATTGTTTTCTTTCTTGCTGAGAAGTTTTTTCGTTTTTGTTTTCACAGAAAGTATTTCTACAGACGATCACATTGTCATTTCTTGTTTTGACAATATTAGGCTTAGCCGGCACATAGAGGAATTTCGTTTTTATCGAAGATCTTTTGATCGCGGTAACACCATGTTCTCAAATTTTCTCGTTCTACCCCAACCGCTAGTGTAACATTCTCACAGAGTTCGAGCTTTCTGCAATGCATAGTTGATTTACCCGGGCCGAAAACACGATCCTCTTTTCTCGGGAACTCCCTTCCCTGTATTTCTCGTTCTATTCGTTGGAGAGAATATCGAAACTGGTTTCCTCTTGCGCGTATATTGTGCTCACAATACGCATGTGCGGACTTGGTATCAAGGCAGTTGTAAACCAGTTTCTACATGCGGAACTAAAATAAATACAAATATATCCCCGACGACGTCGGTAATACGTTTTTAGTGACGCGCTCAGTATACGTAGCAGGATAAAGAAACAAACAAACAAGCGTCAAGACCATAACATAAAGCAGTAACGATGTCACAGATACTCTAATAACTAAATATCAAAATGCCAATCTTTCAACTACATTTACATTCAGATATGGCGTGCAAGTGGCAGCGTTAGAGTGGGTTAGAGTGGGAGTCACTCCAATACTCGAGGGTAGGTACGGTCAGTCAGTCGGTTGATAAAGTATGTCTTCGTATTTTTGCACACTGCACTCTCTCCCTGTGCTACCAGAACCTCCATCTTTCGTGTATTCTTCGACATAAGGGTAACAGCCAGAATGAAGCAGGTCCCTTCGGCGGCGAAAATCTCCCAAGAAAAAACGCTGCCCGCCGAAGTCGAAAAAAAAAAAACAAAAACGCCTGGGTCTTTATAAAAACACAGGAGCACCGTGCCCACAGGACATGTGAGAAGCACGAGGGCGGGAAAATGAAGGGAGCGTCCATTTTTGTCATGTTTTGTACCTTCTTGGGCACCTCAAAATGGCTGTTCTCGCGCCTTGATCAGCACACTGGGGAATAGTCGCGAAGCACAACCACAAACAACGACACGACAACGTAAAAAAAAGTACGCACAGTCAGATCTAAGAAAGCTAGACCAACAAAAGAAACAAACAAAAAAGCAAGAACAATAAAGAATGAACTTCCCTGGTGCCGCTCAAATTCAATTTCTTCCCCCCCAAAAAAACTGGAGCCGAGAGCTGCACGCCCCGGCGTGGATCGAACCCCGGACGGTGCGGAGGTGTCTCTTGTTCGCGGGTCGCCGGAGTGACTTGTCCAGTGCCGGATTGAGTTTGGGCATTCTCTTTGTCCAGGCCGAGCTGAAAAGAAGCGCTGCATTTCGCGAGCTTTGTGTTGCGTCGAAGGACATTCAGCGAGCTGTTCTCACGAGCCGCCCGCATTTGCGCAGTCGAAACCCCAGGTCAAACAAATCGAGCCGTCTATTGTTGGGGGCGACAAGAATACCAACGAAATCACGAAAAATATCCTTCGTTTGTGTGTGCGTGTTTCACAGTTGTGAACAGGTGGGGAAACGCAATAGCGTTGAAGTTTTATGAGGGATGAAGACGACAGCAGTTTGCCTAGATGTCGGGCCACGCATTTTCACGTACGAAATGGTATTTATTGATCGCAGTGCCACTTTTTGTCCCGAAGTCAAGCCTCCAGAAAAGATCTAACCATACGTACTCCCCTCACAGAATAAATTAATTTTGTTTTATGATGAGATAAGTACTACTCATAGCCATTCTCTTTTTTTTTCTTCTTCTTTCTTGCGTTACAAAGAAGCAACGGTCTAGCTTGATTAGGTCAAACTGGCTTCGAGGATATTCAACGTAAATCGTTTAAAAACAACATCAAGGACGCGAAAAAAAGAAAGAATTCTTGGTAATACGTACTGTTTCTATAACCAGATTAAAGGGCAACTCCGCTCAATTCTGAAAAATTTAGGCTTAGATGTGATTCCGTTTCACAAAGCATTACTAAACAGCTCTACGTCTTCGGATTCGCGAAATGTGGAATATTATTTGTGTAATCTTAATTTAAACATCAGCTGATACTGAAACCGAAACTTCGGTTGCGTCAGGCAACATTGGTCTCGTGTCGTCAGAGGCATAGCCACGTCACGTCGAACCACGTGGTCTTGTGACGTTCATGGGGGCGAGGTACAGGACACGTGACGCGGGCAGGTCGCTTCGCATGGCGTGGACGGTGATGGCCCGGGGGAGAGGGGGAAGGGAGAAGCCGAAAGAGGAGAGGGGGAGCGGAGAAACAGACCGATAAGCGCGCAGGGCAGCGCAACCTAGCGCATCCGCGTTACGGTGATCACGTGGACGCCGTTGAGCCAACACCGGGAGGAGAAACTCATGACGTCATCGTTCAATTTCGCTCTGAGAAGTAAAAACAAACAAAACGTGAGAATGACGTAGACATGCCTTTGACGTAGTGGCTCAACGTTGGCCGCTCCAACTCTGTCGCATTGACTGCGCTGACGATTGCGCCTCGCGTCGCACGCTAGAGTTGGCAGATTTCGGCGACTTGGCTCATTTGAAAGTTTGCTGGCAAGTTTATTAAATATATAGACGGAATTAGATCGTAATATTTGACATGGGGTCTTCCTATATGATACTGAAGAGCGCTGCATAGTTTTCTAAATATCAAAAATGAAGCGGAGTTGCCCTTTAAGTAAAAAAGAAAACAATTCCTGACGCGTGATGCACAGAGAGTATACCGAGCATTTGATTTTGCCTTTGGGGTTAAGTAAATTCCTGCACGGATTTTGAATCACCAGTCAAGTGACGGCATAGTCGCGGCTCAACAATGGGCGGTGAAAGACGTCTACGTCAAAATACTTTGGGTTCACGTTTTCGTCAACCATACACATATTTAATTCCCTAACCCTCTCTAGATTTCTGAAACAGAGTGTTGTCGGCATCAAGTATTCACTGGACGACATATTTGAGTGCACTGTTTACTGGGCACGCTCAGAATGAGCTCCCACTTGTAGGTTCACGAGACCAGCAATCGTAATGGTGTACAATGAACGTTGCAAATCACCGTGGAAGCTCGTCGTCAGCACACGCTGAGCAGCTATGCACTCAGCTACGAAAGTGCTGCTTCCCCTGTGAAGCGTGCACCACCACACAATAACTCAGTACGTGGAGAAGCCTACCTCGTAGTAAGGGAACGCCGCATGATTCTGTTATACGGTTCCTGAGAAAATGTGCGCTGTCTCCTCAAAACCATTAGGGCGAGGACAGCGCAAGACGCTCCGTGTGGCGGGGAAAGGGAGGTTAAAAGAGGAGAAGACGCTCAACGAGGGGCATTCCAGCACGGGCGAGAGGAAGCAGCGGAGCGCGGCGGCCCCGATGACAGGCCAATGCTTGCGCAGAAAACCGACCCCCGAAGGCACGTCCCGCACATTCGGCTCTTTTTACGCGCTGCCGCACCGCCGTCTTAACAAATAGCCGCCCGCGTTGTGTCGCTTTCTCTTTTTCGTGTTCGGAAAGGCGCCGGCTCGGCCAACTTTCTCCGAACTTTGGAGCGGATCGGCGTGGTGCTTTGTCCCACCAGCAACGAATGAAACCTAAACGAAAATGTCGTAGAAGGATTTCGTGCATCGTCCTGCAAAAACGCGAGCACTTATCCAATCACGTATGATCATAAGCTATCACGTAGTCCATAATAGTGCCAGTTTGTATGTGCTAAACGTAATTAAAATCCGGGTTGAGTACCTTGTTTTTATAATCTCAGCTTTCAAAATGGTCAAATTAGAAATATTTTGCAATACCCTTCACTAAGAGGTATGTGCGAAACGGTTATTATAAGACATTCTACAACCCGAGACGGAGGTTTACAGAAACGGACAAACAGAAACGTCTCAACACAGACGTTTATGGTTGTCCCTCTCTGTAAACCTCCGTCTCGGGTTGTAGAATGTCGTATAATAACCAGCTCGCCTGCTTAGTCCCGTTGGCTTCAATAATAATTCCTGAAGCAGGCATTGTCCCGTGTAATTCTTTATATTTGTCGTCCCTTCCTGCGTCTTCTGTGTTTGTATACGGCCTCCTCGTCGTCAGCAAGAGTGGTCATCGCATTGAGACGTTTGTGTTTGTCCCTTTTTGCGAGGTATGTGCATTACTCCTGGTTGTTAGAAGAAATCACTTAAGATCAGCGATCCGCGACAAAAGACCGTGAGGTGTGGAATTTGAATGTTATGATGGCTTTATCGGAAGGATACATTTACTGCACATCATTATGAACTACTAGAGGTCACTCTTGAGCTATATTTTTTTCATAACCCGCTGTGCCCGTACGCTACAAAAGAACTAACTCTATTTAGTCTATGAAATAAATAATTTAAAAGGGTTATTGGGGGTTAATAAATTTAAGAATGAAACTAGAGCACGAGCTTTATATACATTTAGTGAAATAATTGCATGCTCAGAGTTAGCTTTCCTTGAACAACTTTCAATAAATCACGAGAGAAAATATTACCTACTTGCGTAATACTCTATGCACTAAAAAAGTGCACAAAAATGTATACAGTAAAGTGCTTCACATTTTCCTCAGATGAAGATAATTTTTTATTGAGCGTGCTGGATCACTTGCCACTAGGGCTGGGCGTCTATTAAAAATTTAACCCGATTATTCGGCACCCTCTAATTGACTAATTAATCGATTAATCGGTCGCACTCACTCTTACGAGTTACTCTTAAAAATACACAATTTTATTCATAAAAAGTTCTTTTGCTCTTAGAAACAGCGCAATGACACACATTTTGAACTAAATTTACAATTGGATGTTCAGCTCAGTACAGTTTAGACACACTCACTAGTTGTTATGTCAGCTGCTGAGGCAAATAAGTTTGTTAAAATTTTCAGGCAGGAGGGAGTTTCTTTGCTTGTTGACGATCAGCCTCGCTGCGCTGAACAGGCGCTCACATGGCATTGGGATGACCGGGACAAAGATCAAATCCTTTACGATGGGAACTAGTCCAGAAAGAAGGTAGCCCTGCGCTCGCTATTACTGAAAAGGGTCCAGTTCATTGTCCGTCACTTCCGGCATCGAACGGCACAGCGATACTTAGCACGGTGGCCTCCACACTGTCCTCCGAAAAAAAGTACTTGATCTTTTTTTTCTTCGGAGTACTTTCATTGGGATTTGACGGCGACATGCGTGTGAGCTGAGAAAGCTTTGCCCAAACCTGTTCTCGGCGATATTTCTCGATGCATGCGAGGCTCCTGAACCGAGGGTCGAGACACGTCCCCATTTGGTAGTCGTAGTGCGGCCACGCGCAAAGTCTCTCGTCGATAGAGTCCATCCTTAAAGCGGCAGATGAATGTGGGGCTGCAGCCGTTTGTCTTAATTTTGTTCATAAGTAGCTTTAGGGCTAGGATGAGTACAAAGCGAGTTACATATTTGCCATCTCCAAGGAGCTCTGTGATGTTGGGAAGGGGCTTTAAAGCCTCCCTTAGCTGTTCCAGCATGTCCCAGTCAACATCTGTGAGGCTCGGAATAGACGTTTTGCTGACGCTGTCGTCCTCCATGGCGCGCCGCAAAGATTCTTTTAGTTTGAGCAGGCTGTTCATCATCATGAAAGTGCTATTCTACCTTGTGGCGACGTCCTGCTGAAGCTTCTTTCTAGGCGCTCCAAGGTCAGCAGCATACTTCGAAAGTAATGTCTGGCGGTTGGAACTCTGCTTGAAGTGACCTACAGTACGTCGACATGCGGCCGACAGTCGTTCCACGCCTATCACGTCGAGCGCGTTGTGAATGCACAACTGCAGCATATGGGCTGCGCACTTCAAGCTCTGGAAGCTGGGTTTCTCCACTCCGAGACGGATGTTTTGCGCGTTATCGGTGCAAACAGCTTCAACTCTTCCATCAATTCCCCAATTCATAGCTGTCTTCAAAACCTCACGGGCACGCTGCTCTCCTCTGTGGCGTTCACGCACGTCTCTCACCTGGAGTGTGGCCGATCGGAGAATACAGTCGTCATCGATCCGGTGTGTCGTTCCGCCGAGGTAAGCTTCATCGGCAATGGAGGTCCATAAGTCAGCCGTTAAGCTGATGAAGCTGGCAGCCGAAAGTTCTGCCTGAACCCTGTCCCTCTTGGTGGTGTTGAGAGCCGTCCACCCTGACACTCACTGCACGGCACGACGGCGGTTGGTAGGACGGGGAGTCTAAGGCTATTTGAAGCATGGGGTCTAGGTCGCCGTGTTCAGCGATGTTCAGAGGGCGGCTAGCAGAAACGAGCCGCCAAGAGGTAAGGGCTTGTACTGATATTTTGTTTTTTCTTCGGAGGAAGGGGCTTCGAAGAAAAGGCATCGATAGTCGTCTGTTTCATCTCAGATGATCCATGCTCTGTTTTCTTTATGTGTTGTAGCCGTAATTTTTTTTAATTTTTGCACTGGCCTACGTTTGTGTGGTGCCCGCAAAAAAAAAACAAAAAAAAACACACACACACAGAAAAAATTGCAGTAACAAAAAAAAAAGAAGTGTTTTAGTACTCTTTTGAGCTATTGAAAGATAATCCTCATTGTTCCTGCGGACATCAAAATTTTCAAATCTAATCGCTAAAAAAGAAATTATAATTCGGTTAAAAACTTTATAGCGATTAAAGCATTAATCGATTCGGAAACTTAATCATCGATCAATTGCCTACCCCTACTTGCCACGCTTAGACTGCACACGAGGGCTCGTCTAAAGTAACCTCATTATCCTTGTTTGTAGTGGTACTATACTCGGTTTCACCTTAAGAACCGCAGTAAAAAAAGTCCGGTTCCTCGCGAAGCATTACTCGAATCCCCTTTGTGTAGAGAATTAACGTAAATGTAGGTAATCTTACATTAGATGTACGTTATCTTACCAAGAAATATATGTTTCAGCCGCCAGAAGCATCGCTTCTGCCTCCGACAACCAAATCTTGAAAGAACTAGTTCGCACGGCGTATGGACAATCCGCAAAACTTAATTTTTCTACTTGGAATGAAAACGAAGGTAGAGCCAAAATTAGAGTCTCGGTATTCAATTAATTTATATTTTAGCTTCGTAAGTCCCGCCATTTTGGTGGTTATTAAAGAGTTGGCGCAATTACAATGGAAAAAAAAAATAATTTCCGGAGCTCGAGATAGGGGCAGGAATGCAGATAGCTTTAGATAGACGATGACGTTCGTCTCTGCCGCGAGATCTTTCAACGTTTCTGGAAGATAAAAAGGCGTTTTCTACGATTTCAGATAGAACTGAAGATAACTGGCAACCACGATTTTAAACATGAAAACGGCTGAAGCGTCGTTCCTCCGCAGCGTAGCTTATGTAGTGGCTCTAGGTGCTAGTTGAGTAGCGCCTCTGTGACTCGAGGCCGTTTGATGAGGACGACACCGGTCGGCCTGGCGTCGTCTTTCGGACGACGTCTGCTTTGGCCTCCTCGAAGGGGCGTCGCGAAGAGAAGCGGCAGTTCCCGCGCAGTGGCACAGACCTTCGGTGGCCTCCTTTCCTGGTCGTCCCGCGGGAGGAACCCCTCGGTCGCCGTTTCCCCCGATTCCGCCTCCTGGCTAACTGGATTAGGGGTCCACTGCCCGCAGCGCCCCGTTTTTTTTATGGCCCGGGGACTCAGAGCGCCCGAACCGAGGGATGAGCTGGCGCAGGAAAAGAGGACATTGACGCGGAGGAAAAGAAATAAAGCCGCTAAATTTTCACGCGCGCGGAAACTATGAGACGTTATAAATAAGACTCGGGCTGTAGATGCAAACATGCTAAAGTTCGCGGAAAAAAAAAAAAAGAACCCAATGACGAGCTGAACGTTATGTGCCATCATCTGGTGACGTCGTGTCTCAGCTCAGGCCTCATCCCCGTGTTAAATACTTAGGGACCTCCGGTGTCACTCGTAGTATCGACTTAGTGATCTACCGAAGTGGCTGACCAGATTTGGCCTTGACCTGGTTCGACAGGCCCAAACTTAATTTGACCCGTCATCTCCAAATGTTACCCCGGCCTAACCTAACCGAGGTAACTTAACCTAGCCCTTCTCGGCGAAGTCTGAAATAAACTAATATAATTCTAATAAAAGTTGATTTTCTCGTTATATCAATATAGGCCACGAATTCGTCGAGTCAAATAAAGTGAAGTAAGGGATTGCTTGGCTAGTTGGTTGATTGAAATAATAAGAAAGAAAGCACGAAAAGAACGGTAGAAGGTCGGAGAAACATAGCGCCCTATCCTGTGTGTGCGTGCCTCTCCGACTTTTTCCCGTTATTTTGTGTTTTTTTTTTAATATGAAAATTACCTGTTAGACATTTATTCCTTGAGCGCGTACGCACATGAAGACGAAAATGTTACGATTAAATGAGACAAGTAATGCGATAGTTGAACATGCGGGGCCTAACAACGCTAAAGCGAGTTTTGCGATGAAATAGAGCGAACGAGTAACAGGCGACAATTGCTGCCAACATCGTAATTAGGATGCTATATTACGTTCCGTAAGAGTGATGCCTGTGAAAGCGATTCGTATATGTTTCAAATTATTGTAATGCTGAAAGCATTGCACAACCCGAATATGCAAATTGCTGTCTTTTTTCTTTTTGCTGGTGGAAAGTAAAAAAATAGAAGAAAACTAACTTTAAGGGTAGTGGAATGTGCCCATGTAGGGGCTCACTTCGACGGAATATGTTCTTGTTCTGCAAATAAAACTCACAAAATAAAACGCGAACGAATTGCAATGTCGCGTTCACGCGAACTGTGCCGCGCAGTGTACCTACATGCCCGCACATCTTAAGAACGTTAAAAAAGTATGTGTTTATAGCAAAAACATGCTTCGCTGGTACCCAGTATTTTCAGCTCAAATAAGCAGGGGAAAGCAAAAACAAAAAAGTGTTATATATGACTTTTAGATAAAAAAACAGGACGAAGCAGTATTTCACCATAAGTAAGATTGCAGACATAAAGAAAACGTACAGACACGAACACACTCACTGAAAGAGCAAGATCGCAGTGCAGCCATTGTGTTGGATTGGTTCATCCAATCATAGCAGATAACAAAGGCCGTGGTGTTGCTTTTATAGCGGTAGTTTTATAGGGCTCATCAACCTCAGGAGCCGCGTAAGCACGATATGTTTAGGTCATTCAGTCTGTAACCGCTAAACGATCTTGGAAAAAATAAAAACGACAACCCCGGTCGTCGGCGTGGAAGCCGAGAGCGCTGCCGACTCAGCTACGGATACAGCATTCAGGAACGGCAGGAGCAGAAGCAGGTGGTGTGAGAAAGAGCGCGGGTCGGAGAACGGCGGAAAGAGCAAAAGGCGCACAAACAGGTGGTGTAGAAAGAACGCGCAGACTGAAGCGGTCTGAAAGGGCGGGAAAGCGCGCTTTTCTTTTCTTGGTAACGTATGAAGTTCAGCGCAAAGGCTGTGTATCCGGCTGGTGCTGAAGGGAAGCGCGCGCAGCGTCACAAAGAAAAAATGGTGTCACGTAGTCTGCTTCCATATAAAATCCTGTCCTAGACACCACCTGAACTAAGAGCACCATCTACCACTTAAAGCTACCGCATTTAAACACGTTTAACAAAATGATCAAGCATGCAGCCGATTTTTTAGCGCTCTTTGGCCTCGTTGGCTAGTACTGTAGCCAGCACTCTGAATTATGGTGAAAAGAAGTATAGAAAAAATGCTTCAAGCGCGTGCTATCATAATTTTCTACGCAATTCTCGTAAGCTCCTCAACTCGTAAATGAGAGTAGTTCCTCAGTGCATACTTACCCCGGCGAACTCCGTTTTGGTACGCTTAGTATGCTCTAAAATACACTATAGCATACGGGCGTCATGGTTAAAACTAAGGAACGAGAGCTGTTCTTAAGTAGAGTCTATATATTTTTATTCATCAAACCGCTTCCCCCAAAACCGCTATAGAAAACAAAATCAAGGATATTCAGTGAGCTACAAAATAGTCAGTTGACCAACCTCTTACAACACGGAACGTGATAAGGACACGCGTTTCCAATGAACATCAAAACAGGCACCCACGTACGGGCACGGACGCGCACGAACGCTCAGGGATACGCACCGACACCGCACCCACTCAAAACGAAGAGACTAACGAAGCCGGGACCACAACGCCTTTTCTAAATTGCTCAAAAAAAAAAGCAGCGTCGCAAAGTATACGACACGGGTGGACTGGAACTGAAACCCAGAAGCGAGAAGACGAAGGGGCGCCACGGCAGCGTTCATTTCCCCCCGTGTTCATGGTCCGCGGAGCTCGGGAAGCCGGGGAATCCGCTGCAGATGTATGAGCGATGCGACGCGTATGGGCGACCTGGAGCGCGATCAGTGCGCCGCCACATTTATTACCGGGCCGAGCACGGGGGGCGCGCCAGGTCCGCCGACACGGGCGCCCTGCTCCCAAATCTGACGTTGACCGATGACGCAATGAAGGGACGCGGCTCGCCACTCGCCGGTCCGAGACAATGGACTCGCAGCAAATAAAGGGCCTCGGACCCCGGGGATGACCAATGGCCGAGACAATGGGAGAGCCGCCCGGGGCCGATCGGGCCTCCTCGGACCGCGTTCGGGGCTGCGATCGCCCACTGGAAAGTCGGCTAGTGTATACACGCCTGTCTCAATTCCTTGGCGACCGGAGTACTGTTGCACGCCGACTATGGAACTGGGGTGAGCAATGCTTGCGGCTGGCCATACGCCTTCAATGGGCGCTGAAGATTTTCGAGTAAACGCAACTATACTTCGTTGCACCTTAACTTCAGACGCAGCAGACGCTACGAGCTCTTTTGACTCCGCTTGATCGTCCCATAAGCTCGTAGCTTCGGCTGCGTGTGTACTTAAGCTGAAACGAAGTATGGATCCTGATCATCCAAATACTGTAAGCTAATCGCGTCAAAGACGAGCATAGATATAATATAATACCATGATATTGTTTATTTTTCGTTCGTACAAATGATGGCCAAAGAGGATAAACGTTTGACAATGAAACTTGACGAATCCTTCGACCCGTAGGTGAATTGGGGAGTCAACTAGAGAGTACAATGAACGAACGAAAAAAAATTCGCACGAAAATACAAGCTTCGATTTTGCAGCGTACATCAGTAGGCACAGAAGTTCCGCAGGCACACGCAGCGCTGACTAACAGAGTTGTTAGTCAGCGCTGCTCGAGTTCCCCCTCTTGTGTGGCTGTGGAAATTGTGTCTGCTGCTGGGCCTTGTAACATCGGATGTATAAACAACCAACTCGCCCATACTGCAGTCTTAACAAAAATACTAGATAGTACAGTGATCGAAGTAACAATAGAAAACATCTACCGAAAGCGGAACAACAACGAAAAATATTTAGATAAGTTCAAAACCGGTAACAATATTAAAATCACGTTCAATTTCGTAGAGACACGCACCATGTATCTTTCGTAGACATAGTTCCCAGAACTATGTTACGGCATTCTTATATATGAATGCAATCTAGAATTCTCGTGTCCGCTGGGGGCTACAGCCGATGATGAAACCATTTTTTTTTTTTTTGCGGCCCGCATGAACAAAAACAGTTTCCTCAAATTCACTTCCCCGTAGAAATAAGCTAAGACGTCCCTCAGTGGTATTCATACGAGACAGTTTTCAATCGCCCTTTATGACTGCGGCGTAGCGAAAAGCATTTTTCTTGCACTAACCCTTCAGTAACTTAGATCGACTCGATATCGTAGAGTTCAACTTTATGTTTTAACAATTACGAGTCGGACAGGAACCCTAGGTGAATATGCTTAATGAAGGTTTTCCAAAACAGTCCATTGTATCTATTCGTGCAGTTTGAAATGCAGCAATAAATTGGCAAGAAGGAAAAGGAGACTTTTGCATTGTCATCGTATTTAATAAAAATTCGTGGGGATGATTAGACTAATAGCCAGTATCTGGTGCAAGGTCTCTGCTAGAAATGTTTAAGTAAGCCCAGTGTTAGCGATTTGCCATAAAAAATTTGTAATCTTGGACGCCCATATTTAGAACGGAGATTGCACCAATTGACATCCTAGCTTTTTTCGCTATGATACACTAATACAACCGTTCTTAAACAATCTTTTAGCGACACACGACTGAATATATGAGCGAACTGTCCCCGTAATCGTCAAAGGTATATATAGCTGCTGAAAGTTATATTCATACAGTATCACTCATAGGCATGAATCCAGATGTTAGCTGCCTTCGTTACTCCGCTGCACCACCGAAAACTAATTAACTCACAATATTACGTTTTTCATCGGTAATAGAGTAGATGGGCAGAAGTCATACCAACATATAATACGCGCTTTTCTCATCATCAAACTTATCATCACATCGTCAAAAAAAAAAATCTGAATTGAACTTGACTGCAGTTACATCGAAAGGATCGTGAAGCACGTCATAAAACGACTCTGCATCTTTGGGCCACTCACTTAGCTCGCTACAATGCAGGCTCGTCAGCGAGATCGCGTTCCGTTCATTTAATATCGCGTGAGGTAAAAGCTTGCTCGTTGACGCGGTGTACAGTACCCTTGTCCACGTAAACCGGCGGAACCTCGAGCGGGGTCGCCGAGAGACGGCAGCTTCTTCCTCAGGTGGACCGAAGAGGGAGGGAGGGAGAGGCGAGGAAAGCGAGGTCAAGGCCCGGCGGTGAGGGACTGACTGGGGGAAGTCGTGAAAGTGATGATGGTGGACACAAATTCGCGGGGAGAATCCATCAGGGCTGGCCGGAGCGGACTCGGGGTGCCAAATGAAGAGCGCCACGGCCGACTGGCTCCCGGGGAGGGCGGCGGAGACCCGCTAAATCCGGCCGGATCCGGCCGAAATGAAATTTGCAACGCTGGTCGGCGGTGGCCGCGGTGCGTCTTTGCTTCGCCGCCTCTTCGCTCGATGGTTTGGAGGTGGGAGAGCGTTTCCGATGACGGGGCGTCATGGCGAGCCATACATGTCCTAGTTTATATTCTGGAAACCCTGGCGAGCGAGAGTAGAAAATGATATTTTTAATCTTATACTTTTCTAGATTTTAACCCTAAATACGAGGACACCCGGAAGATTGGTCACGGCCATGTTGTCATCGCTGACGTTGTATCCGTGGCGGTAAAACAACAACAGCAAATGTGAGACGAGTAGAAAAACAGTTTTTACGAATTGAGCAATACGTTCGGTCTTCCGCGTATTGTTTTTTTTCTATTTGAAATCATATTTGTGTCCAAGCCGCTCTGCATTCTGGTGTCCATATTTTGAACGAACCAGCTGTAAACGATCAAGCAAATGAAAAGTGAACAGGGGTACGCGGAGAGAAAAAAAAAATTCACAGGGTCTCTTCCGTTATCCCTAAGACGACTTGAAGGCAAAAAGCCCAAGCGCCGATGCATTAAAGACAGACACCCCTTTTAATGTACTGAGTCATCCTTCTCAATTTGCTGAGTCATCATCTTAACTCGGTTAGTCATCGACTCAATTCGCTTTAATTCCACTTGATTCACTTTAATTCCTCTTAATTTGCTTTGTCGTCCTTCTTTATTTCCATTGATTACTCTTCCTTTTCTTTCATTACTTTTATATAATTTAATTACTCTTATGTCACTTTGATTCCTCTTAATTCCCTTTATTATCCTTCTTAATTTCATTGCCTCTAATTCGCCGGAGTGATCATTTAAACGTTTTGGTACCTTTCGTGTCGCCGACGTGTTTTCGCTCAAGGAATTTGAAGGTCGACTGAACGATGAGACATATAAGGCTTTCGCCTTAATAAGCGGTAACAAAAGGACACGAGGTAAGAGGTGGCGACTATCGGAGAAAGCCACGACGCGAATGAAGCGTACGAGCCCAGCCCACGGTGTTAGCGCACCCAAGGCGCCGGCAGCGCCTAATTTCCGCGCATTTACACGCCACCGCGCTTCCTTATCTGAGCGGCACGCGCGCTGCACCGACCCTCCGCGAAGCATCACGCCTACCAGCGTCCCGTGCTTCTCCCGGAATCCGTGCTACGTAGGTGCGGGGAAAGCGGGCTCGTCGCCCAAAAACATCCCGATGACGGATGGAAGAGTCATCCATCACGCTTTCCGCGGGACGGTAGCGAATTCCGCGCCGGAAAAAAGTGCGAGCGGAGGACGTCCTAATTCTCATCTGTCTCTCGTCGGTGTCATCGTGTCGGCACACAACGTCCGGCACGTCTGGAGGGACCGTCCCTCTCACACGCGGCTGCCTTCCATCCTGATAAATGGTTCTTTGTGCGGACGTTCGAGAGCCTGGCCAAGCGAACAGAAGCGCGTCTCTAGGTGAGAACCTATTCCGAAACTGACATTCAATTAATCCGGCATCCACAGCCGTTCTAATAATAAAATTATTTTTTTTTCGGGAAACGTTTAAGTGACGAGCATCCGTACGCTTTTTCTTAATGGACTTAAATAAATTTTGAATCATGCTTAAGCTTTCGCCGATAGTTTTACAATAAACGATACGCGAACAGGAGTCCTAGTCAACAGCTAATGTAAACATTGTTCGTATTTGTCATATGAAGAATCTTTGTGGGGCTGGAATTGATGTTTACCAGTTGTTCCTTGACTCCAGCTTTTTTTGTATAATAACACCATTTTTGCTTTAGGACTCATTAAACATCTTAATATGAAATATTATGCTATTTTCATGGTACCGCCTTTAAAGTATTTAGATGTACTTTTAGATTAAAATGTTATCAAATCAAATGCAAGATGAAAAAATAACAGAGCATATGTCGACCGTCTATTATGTAATTTAAAGCGCTTGTTCCAAGATAACATGGCACCCAGTAGAGAGATTATACATAATATCATTACATATAACGAACACATGCAGAGATGTTGGCTCGTGTTTCAATTCTGCAAATTATTTCTGGTGTATATTTCTTAAAGAAATAATTTTGGGCGTTTACGTGCTGAACCAACAAAAAGAACCAAATAAATGGAAGAACAGTTTTTTTTTTTTAAACTGAATTATTAGTTACATTGTGCGTTTGGAGCTGCTGTCGTGGAAATCAAAAGAAGAAGACATTGTTTGATACAAATGCATTATAGTATAAGTGAGGTGTTAGCAGGCAACCGAGGACGGCGATGACAACTTCGTGAAGGCTGCATATTTGCTGTGGTAGTCTTACTAACCGAGTTGAAGTTAACGAAATCAGCAATCAATACCCTAAAACATATCCACTTATATCCCTCACTAATTCCTCTCGCGGGCAATCATTTTTCCAACATCCCCAAGAAATTAGTAAATATGAAAATGTTACACTCTGAAAGCATGGTCCTTCTAATCGTTTTCATTTGGGAAACAAAAATGTCTAGCCATCGCCGGGCAGTATGTAAAATGAAAATGAGTCGTTTATGATAATATCACGTGTTTCAGATGTACTCGGTTATAATAGTTTTAATAACCTAGGTAAACAAGGCCAACATAAAGGTAGCGAATGCTACGATGAAAGGTTCCACGGAAGCAGTTTCTAACAATTAGATAACAATTGGGTCACATAAAAAAGACGCTCTGTGAAATAGCACTTGTGACATATCCTCTTCCAACTGACAGAACTTATAGTCATAAACCACAAAACGGTTTCGTAGGGTTACCAGGAAGCGGTGAGATTTTCAACGGGAAATTCACCGGATGATACTTTAAATAATGATTTAATCGAACGGCATAATCACCCATTTTAGTTGAGTGCATATTCCTGATTGGTAAAAAAATAATATAAGTTCACGAGAGAAACCATGAGACTTAGTAAAGCTGTTGGCCCGCGATGCACGTTTTCAGCTTCTTACTGCCTTCGCAAAATTCTTCATTTTACTCGCACGAAGAAAACATTTTTACCACTGTCAAGAATTACGCGCCAAATGTTCAATATTTTCGTTCTTCCATGCAATAACATTCTTTTTAAAAAGTACACGAAATTCAATTTTTTTTTTCACCGCAGTGTACACATCGCGACACTGTTAGCGCGAACACGACATCGGCGCCTTTTCGTATTTTATTAGGAAAGAGTATAAGTGGGCACACAATTTTACCTCTTATATTAGAGCCCTAAATGAGCTCTTTCTATAACAATGATATCTTTGATGACAACCTTTCGATTCCAAAAGAAAAAAAAAAAAAAAAACTGTCGATCGCTTGTTCGCGCTAACAGTGTCGCACTCTGTACAGTCTCGAGCAATATGAAAGGCCCGCTCGGAGCTGGTGGCGGAGATGGCGGCTATGCTCCGCTTTACTTTAAGTCCCACCGGAGCCTGCGATCCGATGCAGCCAATGCAGCAGCAAGCAAAAGTGCACCGTCACGGCGTCTTGCGTCTTTGTTGTCTTTTCTCTCAGCGACCATTCGCTTCCTAAAACCTGCATCGTCACGCAGTCGGCACTTCAAAGAATGTCGCTATTTGTAGGAAAGCTATTATCTAGGGACTTTAGTCAGGCACAGCCAACGGATCGCAAATCTGCGCTTTTTTCTGCGCCTGATTAATTTAGCCTGGCAGGGAAAACCTAGGAAGGTCACGAACGCCGTGACATTGTACTTTTCGCGCTGGTTGATGGGCTCTGTCGGACTGTGCCGGCTGCGGCCCAACTTACTCTGAGATCGTATCAGAGTCCTTATGACGCGCCTAGACTCATTGAAATATGTAAACGACTAAATTTACGCGAATTTCGCGAATCGCCTACAATTCGCGAAAAATACGTCCCGCGAACAATTCGGGCAATATGTGAACGCTACGGAAGCTACACTCGATTCGCGAAAATTAGAACCCGCGAATAATTTCAAATTTTCAGCTATGGCCCGATTCGCGAAAATTTGAGCCCGCGGAAATTAAGTCGTTTACAGTATTAATCCTTTCCAGGGACCATAGAGGATTGGAACTCTCCTCTCCGCGATATAACAAAAATAGACTCTCTAGACCAATTTGAAAATAATGTGCTCGCCCGCCTAGCGTCCTATAGTGCAGGCTAGACATTATACCGTATTTATGTTTTGCTTTTCTACATGTTGGAGCGTATTAACGTTTTGCGATTTATTTTGAGTTGTGAGAAGTGTGGTCCCGCTTGGCTCCATTGTGTATTAAAGGCCGACGACCAGACACAAGATTCTGCAAGGCAGAAGATTCTCCTCACCCTGGGGGAGGAGGAAACAGGCACCGGTGGACCAGGTAGAATGGAAGAGAGGAGGGAACGGGGGAAAAGGGGAAAGCGCGAACTGGTCGTCGTTCTTTAAACATCTTTTTAAAGCGGTACTGCGGGTTTTGTGTCTAAACTCTCGCGGATGTGGCCAAAACATTGTCCCAATAAGTATATTTTGTTTTCTATCGTATTGAGCGCTAAAACTCCACCTTGTATCGGCCCCTCTGGGATAACAGTAACAATAAAAACGCAACGAAGTATATAACTGAACAGAAGCCATAAGCCACCGTCATAGCACGTGCTCCGAGTGGGATTTTGGGATTGTTGGACACTGTACTTACACTATTTGAACTGCACTTTTAAGATACTGTTTGGTGGGAGCAGCACAAAAAATACGTAGGACCAGGACGAAGAAACACACAGACAGGGCGCTGTCTGTGTGTTTCTTCGTCCTTGTCCCCCGTCTTTTATGCGCTGATCCCGCCAATCAGTATGTACCACCAACTAGCCCAACTACATGCCTTGTCGCTTTTAACATACGTTTACTGCACTTTACGACTTAGTGGTACACTGAGCACCCCTTAGTGGCACTGCCATCCTCCTTGCAGTCAGGCAACGAAGGTTCGCACACTCAGTCTATTTTTAAGGCGTATCTCGCGAAGTCGAAATATACTGTAAGTATATTTCGACTCCACGATATACTTTCTTATTTCGTAAAAATATCAAATCAGTATTGTTTTTCTGCATTTGCTCTTCACTACGGCTAAGAATATTCAGAATTCTGTATGCAATTCCAAGTGGAGACTAGATGGTATTGAAGCGGCGACAGGCACCCGTGTAAACTGCGAATAAATTTCATTAGGCAACCTTAAAAAAAATTTTAAAAAGTCGCAAGGCGAAGGTGTTTTTTTGCAAATGGTTCGACGGGATTTCGAGTCTGATTGATCATAATAATCCTCTCCCTTAAATCGCGTTTTGCCAGAGCCCCGATGCAGGCATTCCACTCAGTCGTGTCGCCGCCTGCCGGCCAGATGCTGCCCTTTGGAAACCCCCTGGGCGTCTTTCGGCCCTTCGGCGGCGTTTGCCTGCCCCGGAATTACGACCGCTGTCTTTCCCTTTGTCTTCGGTGGCTCGCTGGCTGCCGACGCGTTTATTATTTACCACCGTGGCCCGATTGCCCCGTCCCAATGGGGCTCGGGAGGGCGCAGCGCTGCCCTGCCGAGCCCCGCCACTCATCGGGCACGGATGAGCCTCGAATTGGTCTCCCGCGTCCGCGGCCTGCGTCTCCGGCACAGAACGCGCGTGGCCGTACGAGACCGGGCCATCACCACCACCGGGGAGAGTCGTCTGAACGCGCGCCTGTGTTCGGGGGACCCCTGACCCAGCTCGCCGGATTTCGGTCCGGTCGGCCTCGCTCACTTTGAAGTACGAAAGCATCTCTATGGTCACCAGACTGCGTCGCATGACGTCACAGTGAAATGCTGTGGCGTCAATGACGCCCCGTCGCGTGACGTAGTCTCACATGATGTCAGAGTGTGTCGTTGTGGCGTCAGTGACGTCACTGTGTGACGTCACTGACGCCATCAGCGAGTTGCTGGTACGAGTGGTCAAGAGACGTCCTTTCCCAAAAGTCAAGAGTCACCTTGTGGCCGCACCAAAAGCTCCAGTATTGCCGCCCTAATGGCGATGGGAGATCACACTCGGCTAAATCAAGTACCCGCAATATCGTGAATCACAGGTGACGCAAAAGAACCAACATCTTTCACCCTTTCTGCTCTATGCTTTAGGAGACGTTCGTTTTTATTATTATTATTTCTTTTTTTTTTTTTTGTGGAGAAGCGGTGTAATGTTGCCATTAGAGCGTCGGGTTTGGCTCCGCACAGGGTGGATAGACTGACTTTCAGGAAGAGTCTAGTGGAAGGTATGCGGAACGTTGTGTCTGCCACTTGTACCGGTGTCCTTTTTAGGTTGCTTTATTTATCCCTAAAGCTCTAAGTGCAATTCAAAAAATCCTGCGTACCCCGGTCGCTCGATCGTTAACACTTCGCTTACATAGCTTGAGGCTTCGTGGGGCCTCTATTCCAGCAGCATGTCGTGAGCTAACCGCCGGAAGCGCGGCTCAACGTGAACAAGAGTCGCGTGGTTGAAGTCAGTGTCGACAGACGCAGTTTTAATCGATATTAGCAGCATCTGCCGAATCGGCTCCACCGAAGGGCAGTGATTCGAGTTCATTCTCAAAGTTCTTAAACCTGAAATAGTCTTTCTCACATTGCACGTTACAGGATTGTATATTGTAAGTTGAGTCGTAAACTGACGTTTTATTTTGCTTTTGGCCCGGAATCGAGGTCGCATTCGTACTCTGTCCATTTTGCCGTCATTTATACTAATAGGACAGATCAGAATAGTGTCTCCCATCTCCGCTTTACGTAAAACAATTGGCATTGACCTTTACCTTCAAAACCCTGTAATGCATGAAATGCAGTATTTAAGAAGTGATCATTTTCATTTGTTTAGAAGGCTATATACAGTCTTCTATATTATAGGTGACGTGGCATTAATAGATATACATATAAAGTAAAGGTAAGGAGACATGGCGTCACGTGACGTCAATTTTCCCGCTAAACTTAGCGCGGAAACTATATTGGTGCATAGTTCCCGTGACGTCAAGTTACGGGACATCAATTTCCCCGCCAAATTTAGCGGGGGACTGGTGTATAGATCATACGACGTCAAAATTTCCACTAAATTTAGCACGGGTACTGAATTGGTCTGTAGGTTTCGTGACGTCTAGTCACGTGATACAAACTTTCCCGCTAAATTTAACGGAGAAACTGATATGTTCTATAGGTCATGTAACGTAAATTGTTTCGCAAAATTTAGCGGGAAAATCTGAATTGGTCTGTTTGTTCCGTGACATCAGGTTACGTAAGATCAAAGTTTCTGCTAAATTTAGCGGGGAAACGAAATTCGTGTATAGGTGACATGACATCAATTTCTCCGCTAAATTTAGCGGGATATGCTCGGCCACGTTTTATTAAAGAGGCGATGCAACGATTTTGTGTACTTTCAGAAAATATAGCTTGAAATTATTCCTTGAAATTCGCAACTGTTACTTTTTCTCTTCACGCTAGTATTGAAGTTACAGGAAAAAAAATCGAGCAAAAAAACAGCGGAGTTCGCCAGCCAAAACAAGCGGTTACGTGACCTTTTGGCGACGTGCGCGACCGAAAGCGTCGCTGTGGTCAACCTTCCACGATTGGCCGAACGCTGACTATGACGTCAGAAAAGGATTTATCATCGACGGAAATAAGAGGAATGAAAGAACTTTAATTTTGACGGTGTTGGCAGTGCTCCTTTGAGAGCGCAATGATATCAAGCTTCCACCATGCTCCTTACAAACACCATCGAACTTGTTGTTTGCAAGGTAATGACGCCACAAGGGGGAACCATAGGAGGGCGCCACCAAAACATCTCGCCGCTAATATTCGGTTATATTGCGCCATTGTTTATCATATATAGTCACGCGCTGGGGCTGGCAAAGCACACGGCATGCGCTAGGTTCAAGAAATTATTCGGCTATTCCCGTCATCGCATCAGTGAACAATGTGCAAACCCAAGGCGCCCCGAGCGGCTCAGGTGCATTCTAGGAAACATTTGGCAACGAAAATTTTAGTTTCGGTTTACTCCATCGGACCGCGTCCAGCCGTATGCTGACACCACGGACCTGCACCACACCCCTCAAAGCAGCGTACCTGGCTGAGTCTTCGTAGGTCAACCCGAATGCATGTCGACGCATTGGTTGTCACGAGCCCAAATCGAATGCCCACGCAGTGCTCGTGTACACTATATGAGCCGCATTTGAATATCGCCACCGCGTGGATTACAACGCTTGATGACGCAATCCTGGGGATCGCATTGTTGACAACGCCAACAATGCAATCCCCACAACAAGATCATTAAGTACTCCGAAGGATAAACCCCGCGATCTTGTTCTTGAAATGACGTGGCGGCGAAGAAGCTTGCTGGTTAGCGGTGTTACGTGCTAGTATACTTGGGCCCCACTTGTACCAGTAAGCTTGTGTAAAGTGAGAAACATTCGTGCCCAGTATTGTTAAGGTAACTAAATTTGTATGTGGAAGGGAGTGCGTCGTCCTCTGTCCCTGTAAGTGTATCCTCTTTCCTGTCTTCTGTATAACTAAAATTGCTGGGACTTAAAGATGGACTCGTGCCGGTCCCGCTCAAGCTCTGTCAGCTGCTTCGCGCGATGACTGGCGCAACCAGGCTTAACTGCACCCGCCGCCGCCGCCGCTTTGAGAACTTTTCCTACCATTGTAAAGGACAGCAAAGTGACAGGACCATTTCGGATGAGCGGGAACAAGAAAGTCGAAAGCATGTAAGGATAAAGGTATTCAGTAGATGAAAGGCAACCCCTTTTTTTTTTTGTTTTTTTACACAAATTGATTCTATACCGGCGTATGTTCTCGTAACCTTTGTGGACGTACTATACTGATCACATGTTGCATCTAAAAGATGTAAAGATCGCATTATGTATATCTCGCTGTATACATTTGAACAACAGTTGTCTTCAGCTACGTATACGAGGCGAGATGACGCCGGAGACCTACAAAGGGCTGCACTTTGTCACTTCCGGCTGCTTTTCAGGGAGCTTGGAGATACGAAAGAACCGCAGGTCCCACCGACATATCTTGATCACATAAAACTCAAGTGAGCAGGTTCAAACGCGACGGAGGTGGTAGCGATACTTTCTATAGAGCATATTGCTGCGAGACCACACACGAAAATTTTGGGGTGCCGTGATCACTTCCTACCCAAGTTTTTTTTTCTTTTGTTTGGTGCGTCAATTTTTTTTAAGCTTGAACGTGAGCTTGAGCCGGAATAAACGTGAAGAACCATCTTCTGTGCCTAAACTTTGTAACCTATTATAAATCACTGATGGGTAGACGCGAAACACACGAGACATCCTTCTAATTGCTGATATAACTGACGAATGAATGAGTACGTGTGTGAATGAGTAAATACCAATAAATGAACAAATAAATAAATTAATATATTTATTATTTTTTTGATAAAAGATGCATGACGTTTTGAGCAAATATGCAATAGCCAGCACGAATGCAGTTTCATTATTTTACAAATATATTTTTTTTATATTTTAATATAAATTGTTTTTCTCGTATAATGTTACCCCAGATATTCGCATGAACTCTAACAACAAAACGACAGAACGTCACCGAAACACCGGTGACCTTAACTGCTGCCCGAAGCTCACCCAAACACGCGTCGTAATATTCGCGCTAAAGGCAAGCTTCCCCAACAAAATGACCCTCAGCGACCCGCAAGGCGAGCAACGAGTCGTGACTCATTTGCCACTTGCAGCTCTTCGGCACACTCCAGCGAAAAAGCAGCCGGGGGTGGGGACGGTGCTCTTTATCGGTGGCAGGAGCACAATCCGTAGCCACGAGCGGAAAGCCGATCCGAAATCCGGGGGGCCGATTTACTGCCGACACAAAAACAGCGCAGCCGCGGGCCGGAGTCTACCTCGGCCCGGTGGCGAAAGCTCGTTCACGGCGATTGAGCGCTCGAGTGGGCCCGCAACGACGCCAAACCCCGCGACGGAAGGCTTCGCAAAACGACCGGAACCCGAAAAGGTTGGATCGGGATCCGCCCACTTTTGGGTCGCTGATTAAAATCGGCCTCTCTGGAGAGCGCGGGAACGCGCGAGCGACGCCGAGGGGTCAGTCCGGCCGAAACGGTCGGTCGCGCGTCCGTCGGCGGCGGCATATGGACCGGAAAACGACCCCGCGGGCAGACTGACCGAGGTCCGGCGGGCGGACGGCGTGCCCAACCCCGTTGGCCACAAATCTCTCCTCCTGGCCGGACATTAGGGGCGAGCCTGCCAGGGAGGCCTTCCCCGCACGACAGCGCTGCAGCGTGGCGAAAAGAGCCCCAAGGAGCGCGCCGCGGCGATAAGTCCGGCCGGCTCGCTAAGCGCGCGAGGATTTCCCGGGACGTGATGAGATTAGATGGGCCGTTTGCACCTCGGGTCGTCCCAGATAAAGAGAGTGCCCGCTGACCGGCGCTGACCGCCGCCGTCGGAGGCGGTTCGGCTTCATAAAGCGCGCCGTAAGTCACCGGGCCCCGCGGGGGGTGGCGCGGCTGACCTCGGCTGAGGGGAGTTTGGGCCGCTGGTTCCGAGAAGATTCGTTTGAGTCACGATGGTGCGCTGTGAACTGTTCTGGAGACGTCTAGTGCAAACGTTTAATCAAACGGGGAAGCTACATGTTTTAAACCTAAGTTACACGAAAAAGTATCAGCGCCGTATAAGACCAAGAGACGTTTCCCGAAGATAGTCCTCCCGATATTACGCGGTGAGGAAAATTGTAGCGGCGCGCCAATGTATGCTCGGGAGGCTCGCCGTCTTCCAAATACAAGGTTTGTTAGCGTTGTGCCTACGGAACGCAAATATAATATGATGAATACAAGAAAGGGTTTACGCGGGCTATGCATTCATGAGTGGCCTGCCTTTTTTGACTTTATAACTCACAAAATTGTTAACCACACAACTTTTATATATATGGTGAACATCAAAATCCCTAAATGCACCGATATTAATGTAGACAGGATACATAGTTTTCGAAGGGTGTAAACTCGGTATTCAAGTCGTTGCATATGAGCCCCTGATGTGCGAAGACTTATGGGCACGCTTCTCGCAGCTGTTAATTTTCGCAGTTCTAAGAAGTTGATGTTGTTCTTTGGTCTCTGGCACAGTGACTGGGACTACGGCTCAAAGGGTTCCATTTGAGCCTTGAGCTGACACCTAAACACGACATTCATTCGCGGGAATATAAAGATTTTGTAAACTCCTATTATTTTTATTAGGGCACAAAATGTTCAAATGTCGCTAAAGTTTGTAAAAAAAAAAAAAGAAAAGACTGAGCGGTTTTTTTTTTATAACCCAGGGAACGGTAAAGCATCCCAGCTTGGCAGACTCAGTCTTCGTGAGTTCAATCTTCCTCCCTGCTGGGTTTTGGTATAAACGGGTATTGTAGCGGTCTGCATTCTCCCAATCACTACTGCGTTATGCATATTAAGTACCCGAAGTTATAAGACGCGCTGCACTTGGATTCTTTGCCTACAGGAGAGACTCAATCAGCCGTATCTCAAAGCTGAAAAACTCCTTACTGCCTACAGCAAACTTTTACATACAACAGACTTTCGCATAAAAGAAACGTTTCGCAGAATTTATGTTTCGTTAAACACACTCACCCGGCTCTTCTAATCTCTGCAATAATACTTTAAAAAAAAAAGCTAGCTGGTGATTATTTGTAATAACAACAACCTGAAACTTGGCTGGTTGGAGCTGAGGAAGTTGGGATATCAGCGCTGTTGCAATCGACTCTTTGGTTGCCTTTGTGCTTACGAAGAAGCAGTACACGTATTGCCATTGAAGTTGCTATATTTTCTCTGACCCTGCCTCTGTGCGTCCACTATTTGGTGAGTTCCACAGGCATATCAGTTGAGACTGAAACGCGCAGAAAAGGAAAAAAAAAAAAAACACAGGCCGGGTTTGAGAGAACAACTTGAATGGCGCTTAATGCAATTTTTAATCCAGAGAGGCAACCAAAGGGTCGATTGTAACAGCGCTCAAGCGTCCAACACGATGGGCAGCGAAGCATTCAGCGTCGTGCACCGAACCGGCGCCGCCTCGTCGACCGGTTGGTGTAATCGCGGCGCCGAGTCCACAGGCAGCCTGACTTCCATATCTGTCAACCGGTTGTTCAAAAGCAATGGTTGTCAAGGACTCAAATACTCCCGCGTTATTCTAATACAAACTGAGTAAAGTGACTGTGATGTGCAATAATTCAAGAAAGCATCTGCCAGTCACGAAATGCCTCCAGGCTCTCAGTCGTCCTTCTGTTTATTTAAGGGCGAAAACAATCAAAAGAAAAAAAGTCGCAAAAACTTCGAACACAAAAATACGTGTTTGTATTTCTAAAACAAAAATAAATAAAACAAGCTGGGTCTATGAGACGGAAATTTCGCGAGCACAAAAATAAATCCGGGCCATATTTCTATTGTCATACCGTTAAAGTTTGGCGATAAGGTGTCCTAGCGCCCACGTCGTATTGCGACAGTAGCTCCAAACTGGATCGCGTTTTGCGCTTTCGTTTTTCCGAAGTCGCCAATAAACAAAAACAAATGCTTTACGTTTCGTTTGTTTTTATTCTCGACGCTTTATTCCAAATCAAAGGCGACATCCGTCGCCTTTCACCGCGGTACCGGCCTACGAGTGTGTTTACAGAGAGAGTCGAAACCGGCCCGAAATAAAAGGCCATCGAAAAAAGCGGATGCGCGCGGTTCAGGCAATCGCCTCGGGGAATAGCTCTCGCGCTTCCCCCGGCGTCTCTAACGTCGCCCTGTCCCTAAGCACACAATAGCGGTAGAGGACCAGAGTGCCCGCAGATAAAGCCTCGGCATAATCCCGGAGCTGGGTACGACTGAAGTCGCCATCTCGTGGCCCCTAAAGGCGTTAATCTGGCCAGATTTATAGCCACTTGGAGAGCGAGGGGGGATGGAGAGCGGGCGCACGGATTTCGACGGGCCACGAGACAGCTTTGAGACTTCCGATGCAGAGTAAACAGCGCGCTCGCCGCAAAGGGAGGAGCTCGACATTGATCTCGAGATCTCTCTAGTGTGTTCATTTGTGTGCAGTACGAAGTAAACTGTTCACATATCAATATTGTTCTTGCATCTCCATTACACCCAACGTTTTCTTGATAGGGGAAACTTTTTTTTTTTTTCGCAGAAGATAAAAATGAGCTTATCGTTTTCATCCTACTTTAAGGGGCACTTATTTTGATCTAAACGGTACCTCAATCTAATGACTAATTAACCGAAATCTAGCAGTTGTGGTTGCGTTTCCTAAAAGAACCAACATAGTCGGATATACGGGGTGTTTGACCTTTATTCGAACACATTTATTAAAAAATCCCTAAAAGGTACTATAGAAAACAATAGAAAAGGGAATAGTTAATCTTTCTTCTTTCCAGTTTTACGGCTCCCACGACGTTGGTTAAACCCCAACATGTCGAACAGAATGCAGTTTGGGATCTAAACTTTCCGTTCTAGCCCTCGTCGGGACCAGAACATGTTCCAATATTTGTAGGTACGTCAATAAAGCGAGTAAGTCTGGTCCCTTCTATTGTTGTCTATAGTAGACTAATGCGGTTTGCACAGGTGAGTTATACGGCCAAGGGGGCATTAATAGGCAACTAATACACATATGGTTTCAATTAGAAACTTGCTGAGCGTCATCGAAAACTCCAAAAGCAGTTAATTTTAGAATGACTTGAAGCGCGTGGAAAACGCGTGAGTGCCCCAAAGTCACCACTCGTGCAGCAGGCGCAAAGCTAGCGGTGGGGAATCGCAGATGATTCTAGATGTGTATTCAGAAATTGTATCTAATTGCTCGCCTAATCATGAAGATTAGCCGCCTGTATAATGTACCCCTGGTCGTATAACTTGACTGCATAAACTAAATTAGTGTATGTTTTACGGATTATTTTTTTTAAATAAATCTCTTCAAATTAAAATTAAGCACCACGTAAAACACACGGAAAGAAAAAAAAGAGGCTGTGTGACATGACCTCGTGGTTCTATATAAACTAAATGTACGGAACTGCTAAAAAGGTACCTTAGAAATTCTTCAGACACAAAGTGACCTCTCCTCGTCACCAACGAACGAGGAAATTTAGTTGGATGGTTTCAGTTTATTTCGTTCAAACAGCTAATGCACTTCACACTGTCCAATGAACTGTCTGGTTACCTTAGTTTTAGCAGATGCTGCGTCAACTGAACGTATAGGAATGCAACAACTGCAGTAACGCTAAGACCGTCAAGGCGAATCAAACCAGACGACACTCCACAGGTGTAACGCGCTACCAAATTACGCCATGCTGTCGGTGTTTTTGTTTTGTGTATTTTTGTGTGTGGGCGCGAGAAAGAGTTGAGCGCTCCGTTTGGTGTACGGGACACCGTAGCTATTGCGTTTTCTGGATGCCGAAACTGGGATCAAAATGCGAGAACGAACGTCGATTTAGGGCTCAGGAGCTCTTCAAGATAATTCGCTCTTCGACCGAGCACCACTGCGAGCTCGAGGCAAAGCTTTTTCGATCCATACGGGAGAGCCTCGTCTTACAAAAATATTGGTAAAAAAAAAAAAAAAACGACTGCAGCAAACCTTAGGTGTGAAATAAGTGCCGTATAATAGTAAATATAAATGTGCGACCTCTAAGTACCGAAGGTTCCCGTAAGCCTGTGACCGAGAAGCTTAGAGCACTCTCTCAGCGCGACTCTGACTGGCTCAAGAGAGGAGACGAATCTTTATGCAAAACGAAGCGGATTTGTAGTTTTGTTTCTTTGCACTTTGTCTATCTGAATTTGTGAAATGTAATTTTGTTTCGTCATTTAAGTTGACCAAGATGACAGATTCACTAAGAACACCGGCATTTATATAGGGCTTTTTGGGTGTTTGATTTTAATAGAACACTTCTATTTAAACAAAAAATGTCACGAGGGGTGCATTAATCCTGTCTGTGCATGTAAATTATACGGTCAGGGGAACAGAATGTAGGAGTTTGATCCTCGCGATAAGTCGGGTAACTAACCAAGTATTATTTATTAACCGTTTCATCGGTGAAAATAAAAATATGGTCTCAAGTATAAACTTTTTGAGGGTTATCACAAACCATTAGATCAATAAAAAAGCTTTATTCTTAAAATTTTCATCTACCAGTAAATCAGATAATACGCGACTGCACTTACAGGTTCGGAGCATTTATGGCTTAAACTCTGGCGCGATAATGCGACTTGTTGAGATGCTGTGTCGCCAACGATGTTTGCTCTTCGCTTCCACGACCGACCACAATAACTGCGGCGATTTCAGCTGTCTTGCCAGAGTCCCCCATGACGTATTTTGTTTTCATTTGTCTTTCCATGAATACTGTAGTTGATGAGAAGGACAGGGTGCTATAGAGGCCATTTGGAGACGCGTCCCACTACTCGGCTGGATGGATGAATCTGTGAATGGTAAGCGCACGCTGCACCCCCCCCCCCCTCCTTTCCCGGCCCCCCCCCCCCCCCCCCCCCCGTTTTGTATCGAACGGCTGTTTGCGCCATCTAGCTTCTCAGTTATCTGCTTAGTGGTTGCCAGACGTACGTCGCTCTATTCGAAAAATAAAGCTCGAATCCGATTCCAATTGCATCATTATTCCTCGCTTGGTCGCTGCAGCGTGACCCGCCGCAACGGTCTATGCGAAAGGTCAGCGTCGCTAAAACAGCAGGCGGGCTGCATCCCTCGGTGCATGCAGAAACAGCCCGGCGGCTAATCGCGAAGTAGCAGTTGATTGCAGTCGTTCCGACTCGCTTGCAATCGCGGTCGTTATGGAATTACAACTTGACACGAGTATGGGTTGGACGCTTTCATTTAAAGAACTGATCCCGATTGAGCATGCAGACTGAAGGTCACTGGTTAATAAGCTGGCACTGTGGATCTGAAAGCTGTTCCACTGCTGGGCGTATGAAATTATAACATTGTCAAAGCGGTAATTAAAAGCTTCGGCCACGTTTTCGCCCCACCTTGAAACGCTATATACATTGCGGATAGCTCGAAATCCACCAGAATGGGACAATTCGTTAGCCACATTCAGAAGCAGCCAAAGTGAACAGGACACTTGTTTTCCCCACACCCCCTTAGTCCAAAACGTTGTATACCACAGTCACTCTACAATAAGTTGAAACAAATTATTGTAATCTTCTTAAAAAAAGGAGTTTGTTTGTTTGTGATACTGCACCATTTCACGCAGTGCTGTCTTATTTGAAAAACAAACAACCGAACGAACGAACAAACACGGAGCTAATTGTAAAGAGATCAGCTTGAACTTTAGAATTGTACTTGAACACAAAGAAAGAAAGGACAGGAGAGTACGAACAGCTGACTACCAACGGTGTTTTAGTGTAAACTCTAACAGCTAAATACGCAACTAAGGACCCACGAGCGCAAATATACACACACGAAAGCTTTAAGCCACGGTCACCCCAGTTATGTTTCATATTTCGTTCAAGAATTACCTTTTGTAGGTACAAACGTTCCCGATTTGAGATATTTTTTCCCTGAAAATTAAAAAAAATATCCCTGCATATTTTCTCACACTTTTGTACCTTTATTTTTGCAGCAGTTGATTTTTTTTTTTGGACATGCAGGGTATTTTGCACGCATTTTCCCACAAACGCCGCGTGAAATCGCATGTTTAAAGGAACGAAAATGTTAGTGGTCAATTTATATTTTCCTAATTAAATGATATTACCCTTAGACGCAGCCGTTTCGCTTCGCCTAGGGGTCGTTCAGACACCTCTGCCTCCTACACCGTGACTTCCTCACTTTCTCTTCTTGAAACTCATGGACCACAAGACGGTTTTACGTTTAATATTTAGTTCGCCCTAAAGTTTTTCCTGAATTTTCTCGTCAATCCTTAAAATTACCTGTAATTGCGTTAAAATTCCCATTTCCAGTTTCAGTAAAATTGAGATCAAAAATTCCCTGAAAATGAGAAACTTCCCTACATGAAACATCTCTTGGTCACACTGCTTATACATCATACAAAATCCAGTCTGCAAACCGATTCGAACGCAAGTCACCACGAGATTCTTGCTTCGAATGCCCCATGGCAACGAGTTCAAGGAGAAACTTCGCACGCGGCATTCAATGTACGAATATCACGGTTAGTAACATCAGCCATACTGTCTTTTGTGTAATGCATAGACTTTTTTACTGTTTACAAATATGAACCGCCGCTTGCATCCCAAGCAACTTCCGGTCGCTTCGTCTTTGCAAGCCTGTCGAGCTTACTTATGTCACCAGTGCTAGAAAGCATAAATGCTACACAGGCTACAAAGTTGGAGATTTAAAAGGTGCCACGAAACGATATCGGGTTGGAATGTTCATGACCTTACAGAGGCGTACTATTCCCAGTCTGGCCCAAGTGTACTCGCACGGACCGCTAATGATTCACAAGATGTTTTGTCGCGGTGAAATTGCGAAGATAAAAGGAGACTAATTCTTTCAGACTTGCCTTCGCAAAGATTGATGAAGTAATTGTGCGATCAAAACCACCAGCCTGACGACAGTCGAGTGCGGCTCAGGGAGTGCACACGACATCTGAGTGAGCACTTGACTTCGCCTCTTAACAACTAATGCCTCGGCGGACACTCGGATTGTGGCTCGTGTCCAACCACTGCGCTGATGAGAATAGCCGGACTCTAACAATGCCTAGAGCTCAGCACGTGTTTTCGACTTTGCCGACCCGTGGCTATGAATAACGTTGGCGGCATAAGATAGGCACCAGGCCACGTGGCCGTTTGTTCTGGCTTCGAGTTGAGAAGATGAACGATGCTCATAATTTTCGGATTTATTTGCCGAATGTCATTGCTTAGAAAGAAAAACTAAGGTAAATTTATTCGGTTATTAACGTTAGGGAGTGATTCTGAGTAGTATTTAGCGAAAGTAGAAAAATCGTTTCATGGCCCCTTTAACGAAGGCCTTCGGCTGTACAATTAAACGTCTTGGAGGATACAAGTTGGTTTACAAGAATATTCGAAAGATGTGAACAGGTCTCGCGCTTCTTCGCTGTTTTGGCGTTCAGTTGGAGATTTGGTAGTTTGACTTTCATCGATGTTTCAAGCAGCGGTGTTAGGGTGGGCTTTGCTCATTCTTTTTAAGAACCGGAAGTTCTTTGGGACGTCAAAGACTGGAGCACCGCCTGGTGCCGCTTGCCATGAAAAGGGTCTACATGCAGTGTGATCCTGACTTAAAGGGTAAGATGACAAAATTGATTTCACCAGCCAGTTTGACTACGCCACCGCTGCCGCAATGAATGGAGGGAATTCTTGCTGGAACTCTGCGCATGCAGAGCCCGAGACGGCACGAGCCGGCTCAAGCACTGTCGCCTGCCTCTTGTGACCTAAAGCTATGACGGCATCACGCATGCGTCGAACGCTTGGTGAGATCGGTCCGTTGAATACAACAAAATTAGAAAGGCAGAATACATTCATACAGATTTCGATCTGGCTACGACGCAAGTAACCCTAAATCGCGCGAAGGCTAGCTCGCTTGAAGTACTTTCAGTATCTTCACAACTAAACACACTACGATGTCTCGCCCTGAGCTCGACGCCATAGAAACGATAAAATCGCGAAGGCAGGAAACTCACAAAATGCGCAAAGAACAAAGGGTCCCATAGAGCGGTGCTGATTACAGGATGTGTGGGACTCCATTCCCGTTATTGGGTCGCATTAGGAAAAGCACCCGGCTTACGACTAAGCCGCCAAAGATTTAGACTTTTTATACTCGTGAAAAAGTAAAACCTCTTCCGCTAACAGGGGGATTTCGCGTCCCGGTGAAATCAGGTATTAGTTTCGCATACATCACCGCCCGACAAACAGAGGCTCCGAGCGGGGTTCTGTTCGCGCGGAGCCCCCAAACGAGCTCCCCCAAGTCAATCGGGGATTTTGGAGTTGAGAAGGGCGTTCAGCGGTCCCCGCTCGTGCGCTTCATTCCTACTACGAGTGCAATCGCGATAGAGTTATAAACCAAGACTCGATGAGCAGAAGATTGCCTCGCTAGCTCCTAGCGCTGCTAGAAGTGTCGCCGATATTGCCGATTCATGATTGGACGGGAAACGCTTTCGGCGTCCCAATACTTAATAAAAAAAAAGAACGAAAACAAAAGAACGCAGCAGCGCCACACTTGGAAACGCAACTGGTATGCGTTATGAGCGCGTTCTTAACTGCCTGAAAACTTCAGTTGCGTGCGAATGCAGCTGTGAAATGTAAAAAAAAAAAAAAAAAATTATCTAAGGTCGCGGTACAATTGTTTAGAAATTTCGTGAAGCAGTGATATGTTGTAATTATTTCTGTATCAAGTTGATTTTAGTACTGTGATCCCCTTGTTGCAGATGTAGTTAAAACTTCTGCTTACCTATATTACAAGCGTAACTATTTGGAATACAAACTGCAATATACAATATGCAAGATACACGATTTAATATTTCATCTTGGAGATATATTACCATCAAAGACCACCTTAGCCAAGAATGCTTATATGCTTGTAGGCAATATACGCTAATTGCTAAAACTTTTCATTGCAATAAAACAACGGAAGTTAGTAGCTCGACCTACGTCAAACTACTGGACTAACTAAAGTAGTTAGCCCAGTAGTTTGGACGAATTACTATGTTGGATTGGTAGGTTAATATTATGTGTACCCTCGTGCACTTGAGTCACTTCTTACATGGACAAATGCAGAAGCACGTGCGCACGCTCGCTATTCTGCTTTAGGGGTGGTCGCAGTTCGCTTACGACCACCGTTCTGATGATCGTGCAGATCGCGGGCTGTAAAACAAGCGAAGCCACACTCGGGCAAAATATCGAACGCCTCTTTGTGTTTTTAGGCCTTGTCTGTTCATTCGGTTTATCTTTCCCCCGCTCTCATTCTCCCTACCACATTATCGGAATTAGAGCGCTCACTTTACGCAATGTTCAGCGTCAGCAGGAAGAGGGACCGGCGACTGTGGCGGATGTCTCGTGCACTCCAACAGAGTCGTTTTGTGTAAGACTCCAAAGGAAAACGAACACACCAACAAACTAAAGAACAGCAGCACCAGCATAGGCTGCGCTACGGCTGGCACGCTCCTTGACGGCCCCCACCACGGTGAACGTAGAATTGCTGCGTCATCATGATTTCGTTAGTTGAGTACGCCCTCAAGAAAGCTGTTCCGTTTCCGGTTGTTATTCACGTCGGACCTTGTAAGGACCTATTGCAAGAAGGGCCGAGATGAACGCAAAGGTTATGTTATATAACAAAAGGGCCTACCGTGGATCCGGCGTTTTGACTGGGTGCTTCTTTTTAAGCGCCGTGTGTTTTGCGGAGAGTAAAAAAACAAAACAAAAAAACTACAAAGACGGTTGTTCGTGTCGCTATGCTTTAGGGTCGCGAAGACTAGGGTTCTCGTACGATTCGAAATGACTGTTTCATTACTCGAATTGTTCGAACGAGATTGAAACATTCGTGGAAGTTTCAGCGTTCTGCACCTTAGTTGCGATAATAGTGCTTTACTCTTGTTTTGACGAAATAGTTTCTCATTCAGTAAGTAGTAGGGATCAAAGGCCGCCCTACAGAATCGTCTGCTGCCGGGAAAAAAACCACTTGCCAGTTTAATTTTTTCCATTCCCTCTCGCACTCTTCTCTCTTCTCCTTCCGACAGGAGCGGGTCTCTGAGCTGCTCATCGCAGAAAGGAAAATGGTCTTCCTGCTTCTCGGATGGAAAAGAGGAATTGAAGAATGTGAGGGTGTTCTCTTTTCTGGATGCTCGTCGGCATTTAAGGTCGCCTTGGACACATTCACACTAGGCCTGCGCTACGGTCACAACTCTAGAGTGCAAAGGAAGTCCTTTGGGGCTTAGTTATCATAAATTGTCTGATAAACTATGATTTCTGCCAATCACAAAGACCGAATGCGAAAAGAAAAAAACACAAAAAAAAACACTGATAACTCAAATATGCTTTACGGGTGTTAAGGGAGCGAGAAGTTTTACTTTTGTCTCCACTGCAGAAAGAAAATTTGGTATGTGCTAAAAACGAATTATCTTGATTTTCAAAAGTTTCGAAAGTGTATCCAGCAAGAACGTTTGTACGGCTGTACACCGTGTAAATCTGTTTGTTGGTGTGCGAGCATATTTAGCTCATAATATTTTCTTGAACTAAATTCGTATTACCCATTTGCAATGTGCGACATCTTACAAATATCTTGGTGTTCGCCTAACTTCTAACGTGTCATGGAAAACACATACTGATCAGATCATCGCTAACGATAATTTTATGCTTGGGTGTCTGAAACGACATTTTACAGCAACCCCTGTGTCATTAATTCTGTAGAGAACTCTAGTTCGATCAAAGTTTGAATATGCACACGACACTGGTGAATAACATCGAAGCTCCGCTAAATCGCGGCGCACGTTTCATATGTTCTAACTATCATCGCACCGCTATGAAAACCATTTCATTCTTTCCTCCCTTTTCCATACGTCATAAAATATCTCGTTTATGCCTTTTCTGTAAAAATTATAACTGTAAAGTTTGAATAAAAAGTAAATTATTCCTTAACCCCCCATAGATCTCTGAACGTACAGTGCGCCCCAAACTTAACGCCGCCACTCGCACGCCCGACTTTCGCGGAGCCGCGCTATCCTAGCGGCAGCCGTTTCAACTAGTCGGTCACGTGAAGGCCATTCCCAATCTCCGGACCGGGGGAAGGGGAGGTAGCAGGGCCGCTGCTAAGAGCGCCTGACTTTGCGAATCACAAACTCATATCATGAGAATCGTTTTTTTTTTCGTTTTGTTTGCACCTTTAAGATTGATAACAAAAATTTTGATAATGCATCGTAGAGGAGAAAGCTTGAAGGCGCTGCTAAAATGCAAACAAAGCGCACAAAAAAAAAAAAAAAGAAACGCGATTCCGACGATATGAGTCTGTGATTCGCAGATTTAGGGGCCCTTAGCAGCGGCCCTGCCACCTCCCCTTCCCCCGGTCCGGAGACTGGCAATGGCCTTCACGTGACCAACTAGTTGAAACGGCTGCCGCCAGGATAGCGCCGCTCCGCGAAAGTCGGGCGTTCGAGTGGCGGCGCTAAGTTTGGGGCGCACTGTACCTCGTGTCGAACGTAAGCATACATCGACACCTTCGTACCAAGAACCTACATCAATCATTGGAGCCGGCTTCCAGCGCCTCTTGTAAACCTACCATCAATTTAACTACTTAAAGAGGCGCTAACTTTGCTAACACGCCGGACTAATAATTTTCTGACAAAATTGCTTACTTTGCTTGTATCTTTATTACATTAATTTGTTTTGGCGTCAATTTGATGATTTCCCCTTCTGTAATTACTAGGGGCCCTAAGGGTATCGAAATAAATTAATAAATAAATACGTATTGGCATACGGGGCATAATGTGAAAATTGAAACCAATTGGCCAGAAGCTTTGGAGTCGTCCATATAGGGGAGTTACTGAAAAGCGCTGAACAAAAGCGGCTCTCTGGAAGGAAGGTAATCCTCCAAAACTGCGAGGGTAGCCAAGAAAAGCGCGCTCTCTCAGAACAGCGCTCTCCACTGAAAGCTGCTAGCTGCTAGATATCCAGAGTTCCGTGTTGCCGGACCTTCTTGCGTCACGTACCGGAGGCCAACCAGAGAATGGACACGAACGCTGCTGTCCTTACTGAATGGACCCGCGAGTCCTAGCCGAAGGCTGACGCAGCATTCGGGTCTAATCCGCGTCAGTCTTTGGTAGGTGGCGTAGAAAATCTCGGCCCTGTCGGAGGTATTGTCTTCGCTCTGCGAGACGGGGGAGAGGAGGAATAAAGGGGGTCCGGAGGAACTCACCCTTGAGCTGCGTCTTTGAGGGCGAGGTGGCGGCGGCGGACGCGCCCTGGTCCCTGAGCCAGGGCCGGTATCCGTGCTGGGAAAAGTCTCTGAGCTTCAGGTAGGAAATGGTGAGGCGGATGATGGAGGCCTTGTCGAGCTGGCTGGTGATGGCTGCGGGGAGGGGCAGCATCTTGGCCAGCTCGTAAAACTCGTAGTTCTCCTTGCCCCGCCGTGACCTGGCTGCGTCCCGGCTCTTTTCCTTGCGCATCTCAAGGATACTGCATGAGTAGGGGGAAAGAGACGCCTTGTTAGCCGAATACACAGGGAACCGAACAGCAGACAAAGACACGTAATCCTGCTGTACACCGTTAAGCCTCATTATGATGTTTCGAATGTTCGCCACAAGAAAGGTCATACACACAGAATGTGTCTATGGGCTGGATTTTATGAAAAAAGTGTATCGCTCGAGTGTGACGAAAAAATGTTACACGTGGCCCAAGGCAACATAAAGGGTGCATCGCCCGTAGCAGACAATGCATAAGCATGCAAAGCACATAGATGACATAATTAGTCGTAACAATTCATACATGATCATATAACTAGAAACACTCAAGTGAAACCAGAGATACGCACCAAGAAGCTCAGTGGGAATCGAACCCCGGACCATGGGATCCGCAGTCCGACATTTTTACATGGCTCGTCGTGTGGGAGATGAACGAGAGTGCCAGCAACTGAACTAAGTATGACTTGCCGCAGACGGTCGCCTGCAAGTAGCACGGGACTGTCTGCGGCGAGTGATACTTCGTCCAGCATACTTAGTTCGCAGACGACCGTTGGAAGTGATTCATACTTAGTCCAGGGTTCTTCGTCCGCAGAGGTATACTTATTCCTGCATACTACTTCGTTCGCAGGCAACCGCCGGCAGCAAGTAATACTTAGTCCAGTATACTCAGTTCGTAGGCGACGATTAGAGGCGAGTCATACTTAGTCTAGCATACTTAGACTGCAGGCGACTGTTGGCGGCGAGTGATACTTAGTTCAGCAACCGTCGGCGCGCGCAGCTGGTTCCAGACGAAGCGTAGCTTCCCACGTGGGCTCACTGCGTCACGGGGTGAACCATAACGTGCCAAGGGATATCGCAGCGGGCGTATGACATCGGAACATCGGACAAAATTCAATCGATAAAGTAAAGGGCGCGATAAACTTCCCCCTCTCGCGATTACTTCATTTACAATAAGGGATTCCTTACGATCCAAGAGCACTAATAATTCGAGGCCCAACCCGCCAGAGAGACAGAACACACATGAAAAACTTCTAATTCAAAACATGCTCGTGATGTATACTCCCGAAGAAATTTAAACTTGTCTCGATCATTCCGATGAAGCCGGAGATCGCGAGAGTCTGTCGTGTGTGAAAGCGCATCCGAAACCACCCAAAGCTACGCCGCAAAGAAGCGTAGCAAGACGCAACGCACGTATATTACGCAATCACATAATTCTAATTTTCACGCGTAATTTTATTTTTAATTTTAATTTAACGCATATTTCGAGTTAAATAATTTCAATTTTAAAGTAAATTGCGCAATTTTTTTATTATTCATCTTTCCCGCGTACACAATCAGTAAACAGAACATAATGCCGACTGTGCAGTGTTGCACACGAACGACCGTTCCGTTAAATTAAATTAAATGTTGTAAGAAGTTAAACACAAATCATTTGTAGGTGATAGAAGTAATATTGACGCCAATATTAATAACGATGATGCTTATGCTGCCCGTTTTTCTGAACATGCCTAGAAAAAAAGCGCATCACCAACATCATGCTAAACATGCCCAATTTTGAAATAAAAAAAAAATCTATATTTAAAACGAAGGAAAATATCATTTTGTGGTCACTACGTCCACTACAGCAATCATGCAACTTAGGTGGCGACGGCGAGGAAGGTGAAACTCACTATGGGAGTCGTGCACACCGACCGACGAGTCGAAAGTTTTAATTGGGAATGCGAATGAAATGTTTCGCTTTTGTAGCTCGAATATTTTCATTGGAAACGTGTCAGATTGTGTATTTTCATACTGCTTCCTGGGAATAATACAGTTGCAGTTTAGACGAAGATGCAGGCGGTCTGCCTTGAAAACTCGGGCCTTGGAGAGTGGAAACAAAGATGTGTTTGAAAAACGTCTCTAACCCAGCATCAACAACACCGGTATATTTTATATATCCCGAAAAAAGTAGGGCGGAAGTGCTGCCCCACATTCTTCTAAATCTAAGACTTAATGTGTGAAATCCAAACAATTCGGGAGAGAGCCATATTGCTCACGCAAAAATTAAAATCACGAAAGGATCGAACCGGACTTCGATCGACTCCTACGACTCAATCGCCCCAGAAAACGGGCAAGGCAGAAAAAAAAAATCGTCGAATAAGTTGAAAGCTATAAATAACAGCGTCGATAAGGGAGAAACAAGGGACTCGGCTAACCTCTTTCGAATTGAGACGGAGCTGCTTATCAACGCAGAACAGGAAGCGCCGCAGCCGCCGTGTTGTAAGAAAGGAAAACGAGATGCGTGTACATACAAACACCAAAGGAAAAAACATTGGACGGCCCCAAACCTCCGTTTACGAGCGTTCGAGCCCCGCGACCCCAGCACGCCGACAACACCGAGCCACGGTGAAAAGAAACACGGGGAGCTCGGCGGCCCTTTTATTTAGTCAACAAAAGCTCGATAGCTGCCCGATAAAAACGAGGGCTCCAGTCGGGGAGCCCCGGGTTTTGTAGCTCCCTGATGGTTTCCACCGGCTGCATTTTAAATCGAGGCACAAGATAGAGTCGCCGTGCGCAACCCCGAACACGCGTGGTAGCAACCCCGCGTTTTGTTTCTTACTGCTGTCTAGCGCGAGCCCCTGTTCTGTCCTGCCTTTTTTCTTTATGGCCGTTCTAGCGTTTTATTTCTTTGTGCGTTTTGGTAAAGTAGAAGACACACGGTTGTGCGGAATATAAAGAAGCAGACTGTCACAAAACAAAATTTTCACAAAAAAGCGAGCGAGACATTGGACAGGATATATGCATATATATCCTAAGAACAAGCAGTAGCGAAGTGCGCTAGGCGACAAGGTGCAATGTTTCAAATGGGGTGTGCGTCGTGTATCACAGGTGATCGTTAAATCGAGTGTACAATTGTAACCAAGATTTCTAAGTTAAAGAGCTGTGCGTACGTGCTTTTGTGTGTGTACATGCGTGGTATTGTTACGTACTGCTCCACTGCACGTTATAACCTAAGTTTATAAGCAGAGGAAAATTGGAAAATTCAAAAGATCTACACGTAAAGATTGCTTTTAGCTTCCAAACTCGTGCCTGTTGTAATAACTTTCACACGCTTTTTAGTTAATATATAATACCTTCTAAAATTGTATCTGAATGTATAGTAGATATCTTAGATTCACGCGAGAGCGCACACTCACGTGGGCATCTACGAGAAATTCAGCTTTCTCACTGCCAAGGTCGAATCATTATTGATTCGACCTTGGCAGTGAGAAACCCCCAGACACTTTCCTTATTTTTTCTTCTACTTTTTCAATCCTACAAAATGGCGGTGTAAACCGCTGTAGAGCCATGACTGGCCACTCACTCAGGATAGAAATAAAATAAAATCTTAAGCAACAGTCTCTTAAAAAAAGAAACACAATCACAACAACAATAAGATACGTCAGTTACACTAAATTCCCCCAAAGAATAGTTACATGTTTTGACAATCATCAATACCTACGTGGCCTCTGTGTTTTCAATTTTGTCTCCCCATGTTTGGCATTGCTTTGCGAGTGCTTCGGCAGAGTTTGCGCATAAAAATGTATACATAACCAGTCAGTCTATTATCGTTCTTTTTAATTAATTGTTTAACCACACCGTTCCTTAACGTTTTTTTTTTTTTTTGCATTGTATCATCAATCGAGGATTTGTTATTATGATTAACGTTGAAGTTTGAACTAATTGGTATACAAACTTAATAAAAACAAAAACAGCGCGAAGATGTGGACAAAGTAAACGGTATATGACAGGACACAGAGCTGTGTTCGGTCGGTAACCTTTTGCATTGTCCTCGTCTTCGCTCTTTTTTTTTTTAGCGGTGTGTACGAGTATTTGAATTTTCAATTCGAGTCGAACAATGTTTCTCAAATAATTATATTCGACATTCAAATTCCTAATATGCGAGTTTTTGAATAATTTAATAAATCGAACATCAGTACAACTGACCATTGACAATCCTGTTGATTTATGAACGCTCTTTATATGGTAAGAGAGTCCTCGCAGGTCTCTGCTAAATCTAAATCAATCCTGCATTAAAAGGCAACTCCGGTCAATATATTTTTGTTTTAATTTGTGATTACAATGGTTTTTAGCTAAAGCGGTGTCCTTGAGTTACAAGATATATATATATTTTATCAATGTTGTGTGTAGCTGTATAAATACCAAGTCTCAAAGTTTGGTTTCTCGCGTCTACGGCAAAACCAAAAAGTATCTGCTAGAGGGATGGCAACACCGATCTTCAGCGGTACGGCCGCGACATGACGTGAACGTGGTGCTGCGGTACGCGGTACAACCGTACAACCAGTCCACCGCAGCTCCACCGCGACGTGACGTCACGAGGGTGCTGCGCCAGTGTTCCCTGTCTAAAAGATAACCCGCTTGCCACCCGCTAAGGACCGGAGTCGCCCCTCGTTTTCGACCGGAGTTGCCCTTTCAGAAGTCTTGACGAACAAACCATTTCGGTCGACACAAAGTAGTCCTAGCTATTCCTGCTTTCCTAAAACAAAGCAGTCACGTTCCTAACTCATTCGATGCGCTCGACAAAAACTCGCAAATCACTCACGTTGCTATTCTGAATTCAATTATCTCGTGTCACCTGCCGCCGGTTCTGTGCACTATGAACTTATTCTCGGTTGTTGGGTTCATAATATATCAATTAGCTATCAAACCATAAATAACAGTCAGAATTGACACCTCCTCTTTTGCTAACCCGGCGCTCCAGGCCCGTCGAGCGAGATGCCAGACGTTCAACCGTTTCAAACGGTTGAACGTTTCCGCCCAGTTATCCTAGCACGCTGCGTATCTACGAGCGGATGGGCAGATACAGCCTTAAGCTGTGTCTCACGTTCTTCCTTCGCTGCAGTGTGGTCATTAACGTCGATTTTATTCGCGCTGGACTGTCTTCATTTCGTGTGCCCTGCACGAAAGCAAACACGTGGGGATAATTGTCTCATTAACTGTGGCTTTTTTTTTTTCGTTTGAGTACACTGCAATTAACACTTTTGGTTATTTACCTTGAATTTAATATCAGACTTTTCGAGCATTATTTGGAACTAATTGTTTCCAATTTTATTCGAGCTAACATTTGCCTATTCGTATTTGGCATTCAACTTTTTGACCATTATTCGGCACTATTTGACTAGAATTTGATTTGAGCGAAATTTTCTCTCTTAGCCTACCTCTAATTTTTAGATAGAAAAATCCGTAGCCTTTCAGTCAAAAAAAAAAAAAAACGAGAAATAAAAAAGCTTTTTGCGTCAGGATCGGGTCAATAAGAATAATTCTATAAACCCATGGCGTTGGACATTTAACTGATTATTCGTTAGGCTTTGCGTTTTCTTTTTTTTTTTTATAAAACTACGTTTGTTTTTCGAGCGTTATACTTTAAAAGACGCCGACACGCGCTAACGTTCATAAAAGACGAAAGACACGACGCTAAGAATGTTTATACCTCCAAAACATTTCCCTGCAAGAATTTTAATATACTACGTACTGCTTGTCAATCCAATATGTTCGCGCTTCTAGTTCTCATTATTTTCACTGTGTTCGCCTTCAAACCGAATTCTTTTCACGAGAGAGGCATTGCATTCCCGTGGAGAATAATAAAAAAAAATAACAATAAACCTGTCCCAAAGGGATCAGCAGTGATCCACTCTAGACTGCTGCGGTTTTACGATCTTAAAGAGGAGCACGGGTCAAAGGCAAATTTCGAATATATTTGCTTGTTATTCACAAAATCCCCCAACATGTCATGGCGTGAAAAGTTGTCTTTATGTTTTTCTTTTCTTGATTTCTTTTGTACCCTGGGTGCATTTTACGAGGACAGTAAAATTGTTAGTGCTCGTAAATCAGTATACAAGGCACCTGGATTCACGCTTCGTGTCTTCGCAGGCTAAAATATTACAACGGGATTCGTTTCACTGGCGTTCACTTCAAACAAGGAATAAAAAAAGCCGGTCTTGCGTTGGGTATTGTGTGCGGCCGCTGTGGGAGGTCCGGTCATGAATGTTCCACTAAGAGCCAGGTCGGAGTGTAAAGTATCGTTGAAGGAGTGAGCAAAAGTTGAGGTTACGATTACGCCAGTGCTTTGTAGAGGCAAGCAGGCGAACCGCGACATGGAGGAACGAATGCAGTGCTGTACCCCAAACTTTTAATGTAAAAAACAAAATAGAAAGGCTCACTTGCCACACGAAAAAAGAAAAACTGTAAAGTTTTTTTTTTTTTTTTATTTAGGTTGCTAACAAGCTATATGTATTCCTTCTGACACGCCAGCTACACTGAAGGAGAAGAGACACTAATGACGTATCAATGAATCTCCCATTCATTGATACGCCATGAATGCTGTAGCTAGTGCAAATGTGCATGCTTTTCTTAATTAATGTTTTTATTTTTTTATGCTTGAGTGTTCTTTTGCTTATATAGACTTGCTGACCTGCCTTTTCCTCATGGCTGGTAGTATGCTCAAAATAAAACAAATAATAAATAAAAATATTAATGTTCATTCTGCCCCCCACCAGCAGGTAGGACTTACGAGGGGTGCAAGTACAAAAGGCGAAAAACAATAATATGACCGAATAAATAAATAAATAGAATCTTCAACAATTGACTTATTTTGCAAAGTATGTACCAAACTGATATTTTCGACTACAAAAACTAAACGACTGAGTTTCTCCTGCTTCGAGCCAGCTGAAAACACAATTATGAAACATGAATCACGACGCAGGACAGCTCGCCAAGTATGAAAAAAGGACCAGTTTAACAAACGACAACGATGCGATGAATGTCTTCAAGACGAACCTGAACTCATACCTAGTCAGTGGTAAAGGACCGCAGCTTGATAGTTCTCTCAGTGCAAGATTTCATTTTAGTTTGCCATAGCCAGCAAAAATGTGTCCTTCTTGAAGCCGGGACTGTTTTAAAGGGGCGGTGCAAGGATATTTAAGAGGAATGTTTTTCACTTCACACGAGCGTACTGGCACAAAGACAAAAGCGAGCGTTTTCATGCAATCTTTCCTTCGCAAAACTTGATGGCGTAGCTGGGGCTGAATGCGGCTCATAGGTTGGACCCGAGCATTGCGTGGACACTCGATCTGGGCTCGTGATAATCGATAGCTCGAGAAGCATTCGAGTAGTGGGCCGTGTCCAATCGCTGCAATGACGACAATAGCCGAACCATAACAATGTCTGGAACTCAACGCGTGTCCTGTGCCTTGTCAACCCCAGCGCGTGGCTATGATCAACATTGGCGGCATATACACCTTTTTCGTTTAGCCTCGCACCCAGCCACGTTGTCTCCCCATCCGGTATGCGTTCCGAACAACAATCAAGAGATTACAACCCCCAACAAGTAAAAAAGTATAGAAGGGTCATAACAAGAACGACTGACGGTTGCAATTAAAATGTTAACACGTTCTACTGTCGAGGCGAGAAGAAAGTGATGTTTTGACGCATACCGGAAGTTCCAGAATTTAAGATGGCGGCGCCCTCGTAGAAAACGTGTATAATCGGCTCCGGGTCACGTGCCCGTTTGTTCTGGCTCCGAGTTAATAAAACGAACGCTGCTCGTTTTTCTTTAATATTTTTGGCGACTTCGACTGCGTGTGGTTAAAAACGAACGAGTGTTTCGCAGGTCATTAACGTCAGGTATCTGTTCTAAGCGGTATTTGTCAAAACATAAAAGTTCGTCTATACAGCTGCTGCGAAATTGCACTGCGAGATGGTTCCACCAGCCCTTGCGCGAGGCGCGACTTGACCTGAAGGCTAGATGATATTTATTTATTTATTTATATTACATTTCCGATTGGACATTTTCTAAGGGTGGGCAGTAAACAATCATCACTGCCAATACACTGAGAAAAAAAATCAACAGGGTCAGCACTATGATAGCACAACACTCCAAATGTCAACACGTTCAGGTGCACATAAAAATGAACACTTAACATCTCGATATATTTCAAGTTTACACAGCAAAATCCACCGAGCACAAAACAAAAAAAGAAAAATTAAGAGAAATGACGATAAAGCTGGCGTGCAAATAAGCCATATTCGGCTTGTATAACAACATTATTATGCAGAGAATTGCTGTCCTGTATTGTCCTGGGAATAAAAGAGAATGTAGACCTGTCTACTTTACAAGTATGTTCAACAAGGGCCATAACGTTCTGCGTCCTAGAGGGGTAGCGTGGAGGAGGGCGGCGGAAAATGTAGCTATTCTTGTCCAGATTAAATCGGTCATGAAATAAATTAAACAAAAATGTTAGCCTCTTGATTTTACGACGAAGTTCCAAACGTTAAAGGCCAGCGTTAGCATAGAGCTCTGTTACGGAGTCAGTACTTATAGTAAATAAAAAGTAAACTTTTTCTTTGAACTTTTTCAATTAAATTAAAGTTTCACGCTAACGTTATTTATCAAGCAGCCATAATGTATCCTCTAATAAAACGCAAAAAAAAAAGAACGATGTTAAAGTTGAGGCTTGGGCGAGTTGGTACATACTTCGGAATTAAAAACAGCGCAAAAAGACGAGGACCAGACAAAGAAGTGACACGGACGTAGCGCTGGACGTGTCACTTCTTTGTCTGGTCTTCGTCTTTTCGCGCTGTTTTTAATTCCGAAGTAAAAAAAAAAAAAATCTGAATTAATAGGTGCAGCCGTGCAGTTCCCGAAGGGGCCGCTGCGTGAGACATGGCGCGGCGTTGCGATCGCATATAGTTTGGTTCTCGAGTACGAATCGAAGCCACTTTTTCAAAGCAGGATATGTGGCAGTTTCCACACTGAGTTGTTCTAGTAAAGTTGGGTCGAGCACAAGCTGAAACTGTGATTGTCTCCTAATTCACTTTAGAAACTATGGATTGACAACCCGCTCTTTGTTTGCACATCTCAAGTTGTTCTGTTGCCGTACCCAAGCTGACATCAACCGATGGACGAAGGCGTAGTAAGGACAAGCACATCAGAGGCCGCGGGACCTCCATCGCTATTTGTATGTTGCCGAGGCGTTCTGACCAAGATAATGCCCGATTGTGAACTCGCGAGAGGATCAGAAATGTCTGAATGGTTAATTACGCGCAAGCTGTGGTGTCACATCTAACCAGCAGCCGAGAACGCTCTTGCTCTCACCTCGACGAAAATTGGTCCCCAGATGCTGTAACAAAGGGTTGAAAAAACAAATTTCAAAAATTAATAAGTAGAAGTATAATCTGGTCACCGTAGCCTCACTGCCGCAACTCCGGTGAAGTCACCCATGCACTGAGCGAGGCTAATCTGTGTCACGCTGTCTGCTAAATGTGAGGAGTGCCCTTGTGAAATTATAACCAGAGAAGGATCATTACTACGTATAACTACATTATTAATCGTGATTAACGCTGCTTTGCATTGTTTTATAATGTTTTTTTTGTTTCGTTTTACTAAACACATGCTTTCAATTAAACCATGTCAGGTGCCTAAAACCGCAATCATCGAGCAGCCACAAAAAGAGCACAAAACAACTCTCCATATTGTATTAGGCTCCCCGATGGCCGTCCACACACCCACACAAAAGCTGCCGAACGCTTAACGGCGTGCCAGAGACCTGTAAGCTTACGTCCCGGGTGCGAGCGGTAGCGGAGCGCGGACCGCTTGGTCCGCTCGCCTCGAGAATGCGTTCCCCTGCAGCCATCTCGGAAGCAGAAAGTGCCCCCTGCCTTTACACGCTTTGTCCATCGAGTCCCGGTTCGCCTCGTCCAAACGAGCTGGTGCCATTCGGTAACCCGCCGTCCTCTTTTTTTTTTTTCTTTTTGAGAAGGAGGGGGAACGGCCGCAGTCGTTGAGGAGAGCGCACTCCAGGAGCGAGCATTAGCGTGATCAGGTCGGCCGGCTTGATTGGCCCATAAAGGCAGAGCTTTCCGCCGAATTACTCGAGCCGGGCACGAGAGGGCGCGGATAGAGTGCGGCCACTGGGACACAATGGACGCGCTGGGGACACACACGGCAGGAGCCACCTTCCGGGACGAAAAACAAAAACAAAACAAAACAAAGAACGAGAAAAAAGAAAAACGAATAGAGACAGATGAGAAGGAGAAAATAAAAAAAGGTTGAAACAAAGTAGAGGGCGATTTACGCGTACGATGGCCCTATGCGCCCAGTCGTGTTTCTATGAGCGAGTCAGTGCGTGCGTGCGATCTGTGCCCCCGGCTGTTCGCGTGTGTGTGTGTGTGGGTGCGCGCGTCTGTTCTCGTGCTGATTTTTGTGTGCGTGGGATCTGTGTCCGTGCGCGCCCTTGTTTGTGCGCGTGCATGTGCGGTTACTCGCGTACGCGCGCGTGCTCACGTGCGTGGTCAATAAAACGTGGGAGAGGGGTATTTGCCAGTGTAAGCAATTCGTGTGCACCCGCGTTTGGGTGTTTGTCGGTAAACGCTTGCATGTAAATTGGTTTTCGTGTGCGTCTCTATTTGGTACATTTTTTAAATTCACGTTCTCACAAAAACAAAAAAAAAAGTTGATCGAAGCTGGTAGAAAGACCGCGAGAAAAAAAAACTCCTGGAGGCTCTAAAGTAGTAGCCGACGTCTCACGAAGAGAATGAGATAGTTTCTGAGCAAAACGTCGGCCGCCACTCTGAGGCCTCCAGGAGGTTGAATTTAAGATAGAATTCACGTTCTTCGAACAATGCAGCAAACAGAGACAAGCGAAGTTTTCCCACCTCACAAATTACCGAACAAACAAATATTAAATTGCTTTCAGTGTTAATTTATATGCCTATAATAGCTAGCTATATATGCTATATTACTTATATTACCCCGTGGAAGAACCTCCCGTAATTTGTCTTGTATTTCTTCCACTTCACCACCCAGTTCACACGAGCCTTTCAGGGCCAATATGCCAGCGAACGCACAGGTATTACCTTGTAGTACGGTCGCAGTGTTTTGAGAACATAGAATTGTAAAGTGAATGTCCCCGATCGACACTTGACAAATAAACATAGGAAACGCTAGTCCTTGGCCCGGTTTTCCACAAGAGTTGTTTCTATCGCTGCGATCCTTTCCCCTTGACTTCTCAGCACGACAAAACGCTTTCGGCAAACAGCGTGTACAGGCGAGGAACAGGCTCGGAAGTCGAAGTAACCTTTGACCAGCGTGCCTCATTTCAACAACTGCCCAACATATTCAATCACCCATGAATAGTTTAAACTTTGAGTACCCATAGTTGTGTGTGCCACTTTCAAATCACGGTTTTTGTCTTTTAAATTACATATAGGGGCACCCGAAATTTCCGAAAATTTGAACATACCACCCAAACCATTTGCAATACGAACACGTACCACTAGGCGCATCTTGATCTATATTTCAGTATATGCTCTTTCAGTCACTAGTCTGCCAACTGAAGTTTTTATAAGGGCACGTTTTTGCGGGGTTCAGCTGCTTTCTTTACACCGCATTTTCTTGAGGAAGACAGAAATTTTAATTTCGTATTGCGGCAAGCTTAAGAAGCTGCAGGTGAAAGTAAATAAATCTCGAAGAAGGCTTTCTGCGAGCAAGTTTCAAACCTATCAAGAGCATGTATGCAGATTAAGCGTTTCAAAGGTGGCTAAAAAACATATTATAAAGGCTGATAATGCTCTTTTTTTACATTCCAGGAATTTTGCATAAGAAGTTTCTTTTGACCGGTTAGAGCGTCAACAATAAGTTTTACTGCGACGTTTTGAGACAACCGAGGGAATGTGTAATGTGCAAGTTGCGTGAGATGTGGAACAAAAATTGGTTGGTGCACCATGACAAATCGCTTGCATACATCTCGCTCAATATGAAAGGCTTTGTTGCACGCACAAAAAGAAATCATGACCACTGTCTCCTCCGTCCCTGCCTACTCTCCTGACCTGGTCCCCTGGAATTTCTACCCTTTCCCTTAAATACATCTCCAGTTGAAAGGGCGGCCTTCTTCACTTAATCGAACAGATCCCAACAAAGTTGGATCCGTTGTTGAAGACACTACAGCAGGCAGGCTTTAGTGGGGATTCCCAAAAAGTAAAATCGCTGGAACCGATGTATATCAGCCCAAGGTGACTGCTTTGAAGGTGATGGTAGAAATTAGGACTTGAAATAAGTACTAAGTATCTATGTTTTTACGAGAAAAGTCTCGGAAAGATTGGGTAGTACGTTAGGCTTATTCAAAGACCAGCCCGATTTCTAAGCTTCGTCTACCATCAACTTCCCACTCGGGTCTAAACGAGCCCGTCCGGCTCAGTATCGCCCGTAAGACTGCGAAGACATCAACAGGGCGCCACCATCGCGCGAGCCAGGAAGGCGGACCGTCAAGGAAGTAACCACGAAGCGGACAAAAGGGGGCAGTGAGGAGGCCACAATAGCCACCCCGTGGAACGAAGAGCAAGGCTGCTCCCGCGGAGCCGATAACCGTAAATCCCGGATCTGGAATGGCCCGCCGTTTGGCCTTCTCCCACCGAGCGCAGGGGTGCGAGCCGCAGCGGCCGTTGCTGCCGCTATTAGAAGGCCGTTTCCGGGAGGGATCCCGACGCTGGGACCCCGGGCAGCGGTTCAGGAGCCCGTCCACTAAATATCCCCCGGGGCGACAGGTGGACGCCGCGCGCGCAGACGCATTGGCGTTCGAACAATCTTGGCTACGGGTGGCTGGTGTCAGCCAGGTATTCCGGAGACGACGGGATGGCGTCTGACGAGGAGCGGTCTTCATACTGTCGAGTAATTAATGGTCATATCATAGCCTCCTCTACACTCACTGAGCCTGAGAGTTGAGTGGCGGATCGACCGCAGCCCTAAACAACGAGGGAAAGACCACGTAGGCGGCGCTAGAGAAAGCGGTACTTGTTTGCAAGCGAACAAGCGCAACGAATTTGACAGAAGGCAGCGCGTACGAAGCGGAAAGCGGAGACGGCGGAGTTATGGCGCGAGTAGTAGGGAGAGGAGGGTAAGCCGTAGGTTGGCCGTAGTCGGAGAGGAGATGTTTTGGCAGGAATGTTTCGGAGAATCGCCGCTACGTGTTCTCTGGCGCTCATCACCCGCCTCGCTTTAGCGTCGCCCTTTTTCTTTCCTAGGCTTGACAATCAGTTCTGGTGCTGAACTCTCAGGCTTAGTATAAAGTAGGGGTCTACAAACTTTATGGCTAATGGGGCCGGATTAGGTGTGTGTCGCAGTCTGGAGGGCCAGAAAATAAGCGAGTATAAATTAGAAAAAAAAGCGCTAAATGAATATACCTAGATAAGCATTTCAATACAGAAATTCATAAATTACAAAATAATCTAAGGTTTCAACAGAAACCCTACATGCGAATATCAAGACTTGCAATATCTTATATTGCAAGTTTTGTACAACAGTTCAATATCTTATACAGTTTAATATTTACCTAACTGCAACATTACACAATAATTGCAGCCCAGAAAACTCACCGCCCATAAATCAAAGCGCATAGGAACGTTGGCATATTCGCACGAGGCGGAAGACTAATCAGAATGGTGGGACTGATGATGACAATACGCGACGCTCATGAAGCGGGACACCAAGCACGATAATTTAGCGTAGTTACACAGACATAAAACAGGAGACTAACAATCAAGACACCGGTGATGACAATGCGAAATAAATATGACACGCATGCTATCAGCGGGATAAGAATCAAAATAGATGCGAAGCGTTCGGTGAGCGTCGCGTCGTCGTTTCGTTACACGTGCTTATTTTTGTGTCAGCGGGACCGCTGGAAACGGACCGCGGGCCGGGCGTCACTGTAATGACAGCGGCCAGCCGTGGGCCGATGGGTTTGGAGAACCCTGATATAGAAAATACTATGGTTCCATTTTCCTTTTGTTGCCTCGTCATAACTTAATGTGCTGGACCTTTTTTGGGGGGCGGGGAGGGGGGGGGGCAGAAGGCCAGACTTGAGCGGTATTGCACGGTTTAATTTTTCCGGTGGTATGGTACCTTCACGCGCACGGGATCAAAGATGTTGGACCTTGTGTGACAGAGTTGCTCTACTTGGCAAGTGGCTCCTATACCTCATACAATTGGCTCCTATACCTCATACTTGGCAAGTGGCTTCTATACCTTGTGACTATTGGACATCTTCAATAGTCACAAGTCGCCCCAATCTGCCCGTTCACGCGTACGAACATTCGGAAGCTTGGGGCTGCACCCAGTGCAGCCGAGATTGCGGCAGTCGGCATGACCGTCGGCGGTCGGGCCGAGCGAGTAGTCCCCGGCCCCGGTGTCCCCCGTGGGTCATTCCGGACTCCGGGGGCCCGAGCGGGCACTCGCGTCGGCGCCAAACAAACGCCGCTCGTCCATTTTTAACGACGAGGGACGCGAACGCCGCCGTGGCTCGGACCGACGCACGTGACCTGCCACTGCCAGACAAATGGCGACCTCAGAGTGGATGTTGGCTGAAAGCGCTGCCGCTACCCTCGTCGATTATTAACGCCCTCCACTTTTTCCTAATAGGCACTCTTTCTTTCTTCGGTAGCCGTGCTCTAGCCTTCTTCGATTGAGTGGGGTCTCTGCGCCGATTCCGAAGAGCCGCAGGAAGCTACGCGGCACGTGGAGCTAGAGCTCGCGGTCTGTAATCTTGCGAGATGAGTGTAATCTGCTCTTCTGCCGGTATCAATGTCGACACGGGCGTTTACTATTTTTGTGAGCATTCAGTAACCACCGCGCGATGCATGCTAAAGGCACTAAGCTCAGCAACCGTTCTACGCCGACCAAAGTGCCCCTTTGCAGCAGCGGAAGCACCACTCGTTATTCGTGGTGGAAAGGCTCGCGAACATTGCATCGATAAGTTCAAGGCAGACAGTCTTGCACATCTGACTAAAATGCGAACCCCCCCCCCCCCCCCCCCCCCGCCTCCACCTGAAACCATCACTTTAAAGGGGCCGTGTAAGGACATTTTAACTGGTTTTTAATTTGCACCGAACCTGAGCGCACTGAACGTAGTAACTTAATGAAACTTTTATTTTCTCGAATTTCGCTTTATTTTAAAAGTTATAGGCAAATTAAAATTACAAAAACAAGCAAAAAATAAGCTCCTTCATGACGTCCTTGGTTGCTTGAGTGGCCGTGAACTAGAGAAGGGGTAGTGAGCTCAGCGAGCGCTCACGGCTGCCGCACTCCGCGTCGACGGCTCGAGAGGGCGCCACTAAAGCATGTTCTGGATAGGCTGTATGAAGCGGGCAGCCATAGCGGCTCGCATTGCATTTGCTGCGCGATTAAACACTAATTCGGCATGACACTTCATTGGCCACAAACGATAGCAAACACGGGGTAAAGATCAGTTCAGAGCGGGAGCCACTTCGCGCTGCCGTACCACCAAAGGGCCAAACCGCAAGCCAAAGCTGCTCGCCAAAGGCCTTTGGAACGCTCGGAACCGGTCGGATCCTCGACTGCAGCGCCGCCGCGTACATCCGGGACCTTTCTACGCTCGCCGCTGGTCGGTGCCTGATCCCACTACACCTTTCTAGTATGCGCCGCCTTTTCCACCGCTTGGTGGCGGGTATGTCGACGGGTCATTTCTTGTTTCCGTACTTAATAAACTGCATTTGTTTTGTTTTTTTCTGATCTAAAATACTGAAAAAAAAACTACTTTTATAAATAATTGAAACGGTTCGCGCCACTTAGATTTTTGTATTTCGACTAAAAAGAAGCTTTTAGCGGCTCTGACCAGTAGAAAGGCCAGGACCTAAAACGTCACGATGTCGTCACATATTGCGCGCTTTCGGCACCGCGGGTCGCCCCCGTAGGTGGAGGAGGTTTTCGCGTCGTCCGGTTATAATATGGCGCACTGATACTGTAAACGATTTATTTTTCGCGGGCTCATTAATTCACGATTTAGGCCAAAGCTGAAGTTTTAGAATATTTCGCGGGTTATAATTTTCGCGACGCGGTGGGATCTCAGTATTGATTCCAATGTGTTTACATTTTACCGGAATTGTTCGCGGGACCTATTTTTCGCGAAGTGTAGGCGATCCGCTAAATTCACGAAAATTAGGTCCTCGCGAAATTTAAGTCGTTTACAGTATTTAGTTACTCTCTCCGTGCCCGCTGGCTTGCCCGAAACCCAAGAGACGTAGAAACCGCAAAAAAGGTAGACGCTTAAATATGATTGCAGGCTCCCTTTGAGAATACAAGTTTGAATGCAAAAATTATGTAAGCTTCGATGACGGAAACGCAAGGGCAAGCGTGTCTTCTACATCATGTTCGCTGCCTGCCACCTATAGAAAGCGGCTGAGAGCACAAAGTTGCTTTTTTGTGTGTTTTTAGCGATTGCTTAAACTAGCGTTTATGGCGCTAAAGTATCGACTGTTACGATGCGCCGATTTGTCAGACTATATTATAGAAAAGAGTTTAACACGAGCAAGCTGTGGTACCTGGTGATTTATTTATTTATTGTACCCTCAAGGCCGAAGCATTACGAAGGGAAATGGGGACAAAAGTACAAATGTAAACAACAAATGGTTAATACGGTTCAAATAGTATATGAATGATAACTTGTTAGTATTTCGTTATGACGGGCAAAATCTGCGATGGCTGCGACGGATAGGGGAAGGCAGTTCCATTCACGAGACCTTCTAGGGATGAAAAAGCTGAGGAAAAGATTTTGAGTGAAGAGTGGCTGTGCCAACTTTGCAGATGTGGTCGAGGCGAGAGGCGACGTAGACTGCTTCACTTGTTAGTTGGTTTCGTAAACTAGGATTATCATAATATTCTTTATGAAATAAACAAAAAACGAAAGATCGTGCGGCGCATTGAAAGAGGGGGCAGCAGTGAAAGACTGGATTTCATGGATGTAACACTTGACGTACTATGATAGTTTGCTAATATGAAGCGTGCTGAACGGTTTTGTACGGCTTCAAGTAAAGGTACGCAACTTTCTGTACCAGGATCCCAGACTGAACTTGCATATTCCTGTTTTGGTCGAACTAATGTTTTATAAACAATCTCTTTCAATGAAGACGTGGCCTGCGAGAAGTTACGTCTCAGGTAGCCAAGCGTGCGGTTTCCGTTGTTAATACCGTAATTGGTGGGAGCTTTCTATGACAGGTCCGAATATAACACAAAAATTATTTGTAAAAAACTACGCTTTCAAGGGGGTTATGTAACACGTGGTAATTTAATAGCTAGTTTATGTGTCTTTGTTTTTGTTCATTTTTCTCTCAGGGTGGTTACATCAAAGTTGTATTACGCTCTGCATGACGGTTCTTGTGGCAATGGCCTGAGGCACCAGTGGGCCTGCCTTTTTTCTTGTGGGCAAGCGCTTGCTTTCCCTTACGAGGTGCCGAAGCAGCCCTGAAGGCCGTGCTCAGAAACGTTCAGCCTTCAATAAAAGTAATTATTTTAGTGACGATGTACAGTAAGCCTTAATTTAGCTACCTGATGGCTTTTCTGTCGAGAGCAAATATCGACATTGCGGCACAATGCTAATCGTTCTTTTCTTCTATTTTAGAGGGTGAGATTAGTTTATAAACAGAAGATCTGTAAAAAAAAAGCAACAACAAAAAACATTTAGTTTATATGTTACATTTCTTTTTCTTTTTCTTAAGGGTCATTAAATTACAAATAAGATAAAATACAATTGAAAGGAACTCCACAAATAATATACAACGATGATTAAAAAGAGAAAAGTAAGAACAAACAAACAAAACAAATCATAGCAATACATGGTATACCTGAATGGTGGCAACTATTAAGTGCCCCAAATGTTCAGGATCTGTGTCTGTGACGACGCAATCAGTGAGCTCAGCCACCAGACTAATGTTAAAAAAATAAAAAAATAGAAAAATTTGACAAGTGATACGGCCCACCATGCAGGAGTGATTAAGACGACTGGAGACGAAGCATAGTTAAATAATAAAGACGCCTTAAAGAAAAGAGGGCCTGTAGTAAATACATTAAAGGAGGTACAAACAAGAACGTTGGCGCCTTAAAGCTGTTTTTAAAATATCGTTTTTTTTTTGTTTGTTCTAAATGCATAATCTGAAATGACCTGAATAACCGGGGGAAACCCTAAAACGCGCGACTCGGCTTTGATAAGCTAAAAATTCGGTGATACATTTTCTTTAGTGAGGGTCACAGTTATTCAACGTGCACTCTAGCTTCTACCAAAATAAACAAAAAAAAAATATAAGCGTTTTTTTTTTTTTAAGTTCTGATGAAGCAAAACTAATTTTATGTTTCAGGTAGCTCAGAGAGCGATCTCGGGATGACAACAGTAACCAAATATGGTCTTTTAATTACAGGTGAAAATTGACAACAACAAGGTATCTGTATCTGATTATAGTCATACTAACCAATAAAGTAAAGTGCATAAAATGGGTCCTTGTTTAAAAATGAAATATGTACGAATTTTCAAGAGTTATGCTCAGACCATCTAGGTCAAACACCGTCCGGATATATTAGTGGGCTCGTTTTGCAGAGGGACCACATCAGAGTTCTCACAAATGCCCCTATATAGAACACAATAGTCTGCAAAAAACGAATGTGAAAGAAAACGCATCCTGAGAGCACAAGTTGACAGGTTGTAAATGTACACTACAAATCGGAGGTTCAAGGACAAAAAAGCAAGGTACACAGAAAGACATGGGCATAGTTGAGTATACCAGTGCGTTAAAAAGTGTCCAGTGAGTTCTACCAGAAAACCAGCATTAGCCCCAAAAAGACTATAATGTACCTTTTTCACATAAAGACGACACCAGGTGGCTAAAGCTCCAACTACGGTTGGTGGATGGAGTGGGAGCTGAGATACCTTTTCTGCCTTCTCTGCGGCTGATCTGAGTCGCGGAAGAGGCAGCAGAGTAAGTGTAGCCCTTCCTCCGGACTCTAAAACGAAGTTCGAGCTTTCGCTGCTGCGAGAGGAAGGCCTGCACACGTGCAGAACCCGTATTGAAAAAGTTCCATTGTTTGATCTTCAAGGGCACAATTTGTACAACAAAAGCTTAAGTGGATCCAGTAGAACGCTTTGGAAAACCTAAAATAAATGTAGTGTTGACCCTAAAACCAGCATGAACGTAAAAATAGATGTAATCAGTAAAGCATATAAGTTGAGTTTTATATGAATGATATTTAAGCAAAACCATGCGGATAATTCAAGATGAGATTCATTCCGTGTGGGAACCGAATGACGCTGGAGTGCACGAAATATTCAAGAAGCGCAGATGCCATACTTGGGGTGTGCAGGGTGTCCCCGCAAACATATACAAGGTTTTTTTTTCACCGCAAAAATAAACTGCACATCGCCGAACGCTTACGTTTTGCCCAAAGGTAGCGCTAGAGGTGCGAACCAGATGCTAAAGTTTCACCACGAACCGATATTTTATTCGAAAGTTATAAGTGATGTTCTAAAATTTTAAATAGGAAAATGGGGCCCATTTTTATCCGTTTCCGGTTTCTGGTAAAGTGAAATTTGAGTCCTGGGAACTAAAATAAGCCACAGAGTCTGAGATTCGGTGACGAGGAGGCTGGGGCACAACAGGAATGCTATTTTCCTCCAAAAACGCATTGATGGAGATTGCCGTGTGACATGGGGCCTTGTCGGGGTACAGCCTGCGAGCCATTCTTGGTCGCAGACCCGCAAGATTTTTCGTGAGCCTTTCGAAACGTTCCCAATATCAAAAGTTTGTCCATGCGGCAAAGATTCCTTAGATACGATCCTCTAACTACAAATAACGAAACAAAAAAGAAAAGAAACAAAAAGCAAAGAGACAACAACAAGAACATCGATTTGACTTTCGGTTTACTTAATCTCGCTTTCTTGGGAAGAGGAGAGTTTGCAGCGTGCCACCCCTGCAGAGTGTTCGGAAATCTATGATTCATCACCTGTGAAGAATTCTGGCTCCTTCTAAAAGTGGTAGGGGGAAATGGGGAGGATAGGACAGTATGAGGAGTGGGACAGTCAAAATAGTTCTTCAGTGAATAGTTACAAAAAGTTGATGAACTGCAAGATTGATGACACTGTGGTAGCGGTACTTTCAACTCTAATGGCATACCTGCTTGGCGCGGTGTAAGGATTTGCGTCAGTGGGTTTCATTTTGGCATTCAAATGTGCGTAGCACACATTCGTTTCACATGATTCTTGAACCAAAACGGTTTGGCCAACTGCTGTAGTAAACTAACATTGATACAGAATTTTCTCCACAAGCCTTTTATTAAGTCACAGTAGCGCATTCTCCGATGTTTCACACAAAATTTGATGGCAGAAGGTTGTTCAACATTTTGCTGGTCACCGTTCGTAACGCGCCTTAAAATACACAACTGCTCTTAAGACGGCCCAAAAATCACGGAGCAACAATAGCAGTCTAAAACTAATACTGAGGTTACGGGAGGGGTTTACCTAACTGCCACGTGAAGGGAAGAGAGCATATCATTGTCGGTTTGTGCACAGTGTTGCAAGTCTCATTGCCTTTTCTGCTATACCTCGTACCTTGCCTTCATACAGCAATAGCGAATAATGGCCTGCCCTTTTCCGCTCATTCCGACATATTGCATTCACTTTTCTACTTTTAGAGTCGGTAGCAGCTCCTCGGGGCCCCGCCTTCGTCCCGGGATGGGCCAATGACAGCTCGACAAAGTGGTGACGCCACGGGCGTGGCTCGCTATGCGCGGCGCCCTAAACAGCAACCGTTAATCGATTTTGATTCGGGCGCACCTACGCATGCGCGAAACGCCGAGCATCGAAGCCAAATAAAACGAGGCAGGAGGAACGCAAAAGGTCGCCATGTCCGCCCTGGGCCCGGACTCGAGGGAAAATCGACCCGGGCCCGCGCGGCCAGCAGCGCACTCGCCCTCGCCGGCGTCGTCAAAACGGGAGACAGTGGTCTGCCTAGAAACTTGCTTTCGTTTTTCTATATACTAACACGTGACGATATAAACAGTAGATGGTGCACAGAACACATCCTTCGACTAGTAACGAACAAGAATAAAAAAGAACCGCAAAAGGCGTGGAGAAAGTTTGGAAGGAATAGGATAAAAATTGGTGAAATAATGGGAAATGCCAGAAGAGAAGCGAGAAGCAAATGCATGTTTCTTGGTTTCTTCAACACAAAGGACCAACAGGGGACAAACAGAAAACACGACAAACATGGACGGCGTTCGACTTCCAAGGGTTTATTTCGTCTTCCGGGTGATCGTCGAGAACCTGCTTTGTGCTCAAGGTCAAACTCAACCCTCTGTCACCTGACCGAGCCTCCCTAATATCTTCTCGAGAAACTTTTCCTCCTCGCCGGAATTAGGGAGGTTTGGTCGGGTGGGAGACGGTTAAGCTTCAAAGGGCAAGCACTGACAAGTCAAAATCATTTTTTACCCTAAACAATTAAAAACGGTGTCTGGACATTAGCTTAAAAATGCGAAGCTTTTGAACTCAATATTTGTGAAGTAAAAGAACAATTTCCAAAAGTCGAATTAAGTTCCCGCGCGATCCGCGATAGTGCTGTGACGTCACAGATTGAGTCGTCCTGTAACTCGAGTTTCTCTCCCGCCTCCGTACCGTCCCAACCGGAAGTGTGTTCTCCCCCATAACGCGATCAACCGTGCTTCTCCGTGCGTGCCGCCTATCGCTGTGAGCAGACAATGCTTCACTTTCGAGTTCTTACGTTCTTTTAGGACTCTTTCAACGATCTCAAACTCTTAGAAACGGTGTGAGGTCGAAGAGGACGCGCAGTGGACTTTTGTGAGCGACGTGAGGGGCCATGTCGTGTCGGTGCTGCGTGAAAGGCTACCCCGGCGGAGTCGCAACCGAAAGTACACTGCACAGGTTCCCGAAGAATGCGTCAGAGAAGGCGCCCTGGATAGCTGCAATTCGTGAAGGACTACTGGAGGTTGTCGGATCTAAGTCCTTTATTTGTTTCCGATACTTTGTCGACGAGTATTATGAGGTCAGCCCAATTAAGAGTCTCTAGAACGTTGGGGGTTCAAATGGTACCTCGGTTGAGGCGTTGTGTCGTTCCGACAAACCTGCCGCAGCAGGTCACATCACAGGAAGCAAAACGTCCAAGGCTAGAGGTAAGTGTACCAAACATAGAGAACTTCGTCCGATTCCCCGACTCTCCCATCATCCTCACTGCTACAGGTGCCGAGCGCCGCCATGTTTTCCGAGGAAGGGTAAAAAGCCGGGAGGCGACATCACTTCCGGACTCTGATTTTCAATATTTTCAAAGAATGGGTGTAATGCGTTCGCAATTGCGTTAAAAAAAACTGTTTTACGATTGCCATTATTAAACATTATAAAAAAATATTGGTTACAAAGCTTCTAAATTTCATAATCGATTACGTCACGATTATAAAGAACCCAGGAGGTTAAAAAAAAAAACAGAAAAACAACAACAACAAAAACAAAACGCGTGCGCGCATGAGTTTTTTTTTTTGCGTTGTGGTTTTTTTGTGTGTCTAAGACAGCAACGTGCATCGTTTTAGACAACAACAAAAAAATGCGACCTTTGGTGTGTCAGTGACCCTTTAAACTTGAGCACAAAGCAGGTTCTGGACAATCAAGCGGATGACGAAATGAACAGTTGGAAGTCAAACACCGCCCGTGTCGTCGTGTTTTCTGTGTGTCCATTGTTGCCCCTTTGCGTTCAAGAAACCCCCAAAACATGTTTAACCAACATGGTCTCATGCTTCTATCAAAGAAAATACAAGAATTCTGTGTTTAAAAAATAAGATTACAAGCTTAAAACCCCGGCATCAAGTCGAATTGTGAAGCCGTCTGGTAAGCTCAGGTTTAAAAAACTCTCTTTGTTAGTGAGAGAATTCTATTTGGAAAGTTGTCATAATTTCTTTTCGTTTCCCTTCTGGCATTTCCCTCCCTGTCACCAATGTTTATCCCTTTCTTTCCAAGATTTTCTGCCGCATTTTTTTTTTTTTTGGGGGGGGCGATGTTTTTTTATTCTTGTTCGCTGCAAGTTGAAAGATGTCTTGTCCTGTGCCCTGTCCTATGTGCTTATTATTTCGTTTGTATATGAATCTTACCAACATGCTCAGTTTTTTTTATATTTCTACAATTACAGACATTACCTGCTGCTGAAAAGGGTGTCTACCAACCTGGGAATTGTCAGGGAATTAGGTGGGTCTAGAAAACAGGGAAGGTAAACATACAAGGAGGAGGTATGTTACCCACTTCTAGAAGCACGAAAAAAAGTCTATATGAACGTAAGAAACATGTGACCATGTCTCATACAAGTGGAGTGGGCGGTTGTAGGATTTGCTCGGTGCGTCGCGTTCGCTTCCGTCCGGTAAACTTTACGTGAGCGAAGAGAAGACGTGGCTGGCGACACTGGCGAGGCAGTGATTCCCAGACGACGGACAGCAACGAGCTGCCGAGCACCTTCAGAAAACCAAAGTGTGTGGCGTCGCACGTCGTCGATACCGGGATAGGGGCCTTTGCAGTGTTAGCAGCTGCACAAATCGTTCCTGTTATGCTTACGTGGAGGGCTTCTGTCACCGGCATACTCCTCGGTGGATTACGCGAACGCCGCTGTAACGTGAATGAGCGGTCGGTTCTCTCAGATTCCCGAGAGCCGAGGAGCGGCGCAAACGATGGATTTAGGCCAATGGCCGCGGCAGTGACTGGGTTTGAAGTGAACTTTGATCTTTGACCAAAGTTCACTTCAATCTCGCACTAAGGGGACTCTCCACCAGCCCCAATGTAAACTATATGCTGTGTATTCAGACATATATAGGCTCAATTCTCATCATTGGAAGTGTTTTTGGAAAATTTATGATATCGTGTACGATCATCCAGTATACCTAAATGTAATTGCCTGTTCTACAAGTGCACGTGTTAACTGTAAAAATAGTTGCTTTTTTCACAAGTTCCCAGGTTTCTCCAGTCGACATTAGATAAACCGTGTATCAAATCACAAAGAAAAAAAAAAGAAAAACGTGCGAAACCCCGATTATTCAACCGATACCTTTAGCACTTTACAAAAGAAGCTTGTCAACTTCAGCGTTGATCCTTGTCGCTTGCTGGGTCCTCAAGTCGTTGCTGGCTCATGTCTTCGTTCACGTCCCTCTTGTCGCAACGTCTTCGTCGGGAACATATCGTAGTCACGTGAAGGCACCCTAGCCAAGATTGTTGCATCACTCACTATGCATTTTCGCTGGTTTGCAAGAAGAGTCCTATTTTTAAAACTGACACTGGTCTCACAAAAGGAATAGAAAAGACATTGGGGAAGGAGGAGAGAAAGGATTTGGGACTCGACTCGTCTCGAAGGTCGTGAAAGATCATGTTGATGACCTTCAAACACACGTGCACACCCTTGTCCCAGAAAGAGGACAGCGCGGCGCCGTTTAAAAACAAGACCCATGGGGGGCCGTACAACAAATACAGAGCTTATTTTGGGGGAGATGGGATCTGGTAACTTTTGCCGTGTATCTTCTGTACTACCTCATAGAGTGCGTGCTGTACTCCCTCTTGAAGCTTCCCCTTCCGCACTTTCTAGAGGGGTAGAGGGGGGAAAGAACCCAACTAAACTATATTTCAAGAAGGGGGGGGGGGGCAGAGGGCCCCCCCCCCTCTTCTGGCTACATGTTTAATGTTAACCCTGGGCCAAACCTATTTGACGCGGACATGCCCGGGAACAATCGCCGTAGAAAGTCGCAAGTATTTAAGTTCAACACGTCGGATCAACATATCTTTGGTATTTAAGTGGTCGAAAAATGAATGATATTGTCTGTCTAGAATTTCTATTGGTGTAGACCGATTTCTCAGACGATCGTCAGCGGGCAATCACCATACTACTTTGCGTTACTCTTTATCAGCCTAGAAGAAAATTGTTTTTTTTTTTTTTTTGTAATTGGCGGTACACAACAAAAAAAGGAAGCAGACCCACGGTCATCTGCAGACGGCCCAGCCGTTACTAGAGCGGTCTTAATAGACACTTTTAGTTGGGCGTACGCAACGAGCTTGCGTACGCAGGAACGTTGCGGGCCGCGAGTGCGCCTGCGCAGAACGTTCTGCGCAGGCGCACTCGCGGCCCGCAACGTTCCTGCGTACGCAAGCTCGTTGCGTACGCCCAACTAAAAGTGTCTAATATGTGAAGGACATAACCCAACAGTTGTAACATTCCGTTAGTACATACAACCGTCAACCACTCACGGTACGGCGGGAAGTCCTCAGAAAGGAAGTGCTGCGAAAGATGACGGGGCTTTAAAACAGAATGACTTGGGAAAAATACGGTATATGACGTCATGCCCTTTCCAGGTATTTTCAACCCCTTTGATGGAGAATTTCAAATAAGGCAAAGAATGTCTACCCCAATGAGCATCGGACAGGGAAATTGAGCTTTCCTTTTCCTGAGCGACAGCAAAAAACGTGTGTTCTATGACACATATAGCAATTGTTTTGGGCGAACCCGAAGGATCAGCCCGAATCACCCCGCCTTGCCACTATGTCCACGACACCTTCGCCGGATGGCTTCGCGACTCGAGAGCTAGTCCTTCGAGCTTTCACACACACTCCAAAATGGACTGCTTCAGCGGTCTGGCAACAGCAAGGCGCTTGAATTAATTTCTTCTGCTCGGCTGTGAACACATCAAAGTTCGAACTACGGAAGCCGTCAGATGTGCCAGCACTTTAAAATAAAAGCTCTACTTCCGACACGTCCTTTATGGCGGACGTTAATACAGCGAAAATTACTGCGTGAAAATGGCGTCGTATGCAGTTCATTCGGAAAAATTAACGTCAGTGTAGTAGATCGCTAATCCAAGGTATTTGTCGTGCATCGGTCAGTAGTGACTACACCCGTCTTTATTAAAGCCAAAAAGAAAACTCATATTACGTCCCTGTGCAGCGCAAGCTTTCGTTGCAGTTGCTACTTAGGTATGGCGCCTTAACGTGCTCGGTTCCCAATCCTCGCTACAGGTAAGTAACGCATGAATCCAAACTGTCTGAGCACCTTTTCCTGGATGTGAGATGAGCAGGCTAAGGGACGCACAAAAACAAAAATTATAAATCTCCATTTCAAGTTAGCGAGGACCTACGGAACTTTTAGAACGTTATATCTACATGGCATTCCACTAAAATTTAGTGTCAATGCTGCCAATCTAGAAGGATTAATCTGACAATGTTTGTCGTGGTTCGCTGTTAGAAAGTAATTGTTGCTTAAAAGCTGCGTTATCCCCGATTAGCAGTTTTAGAATGACAAATCTACCGCAATAACACGGCTCTAATGAAACAGAGCGTCCTGATAGCTGGAACGACCGTCGCTGAACTGAGGTGTCACGTGCGTCTCAGCTCTTTGTTGAACATTAGAACTAATTGTAGGTCGCGATGAGCCCATAGACGTGCGTGCTCTTAAAGTTAAACGAATTGAGGGAGGAGGGGGGGGGGAGGGGGGTTGGACAACGTAAAACAGTGACTCGAAGAATAAACTATTTGGCACAAAATGCTACACACTGATCCAGTTTCATTTCATAGCGCAAAAATATCCAGCGTAACTAAAGAATCATTATTAAAGAAATTAGTGGACAGCAATGTACCGAGTTAACAGGGAAAGAAAACTGAAGCTTAACAATATTTTTTTTTTTAGATATGTCCATAACATATAGTTATGGAAACAAAACGGCTACCGTTCATCCAGCGGAGCAACGGCCTTTCTACGTAACAGCAGCCACGGCAACGTCCAGCAAGAAACAAAAAAGTACACGCGCAGGAAAGACCGCGCCTAAAACACGCCGCCCGATCCCCGGGGACAAAAACAAGCCGGCAGGAATAAAAAGCACTGCGAGCAATTAGGTTGAGTGCCAAAACGATCAGCGCGGGGGACCACACCGCTCGGGAAACAAGCAGCAATCTCTCCCGCGCCCCTTTCCCACCTCGTCATATTCACCTGCTGTTCCGACACCTGCCCTCCCCCGTGAGCCCTCCCCCCTTCGAGTGCCCCAGCGCACATGCGCCATGTCGAGGCAGTCACTATCGGTCCGTTCCGTCGTTCGCGGATGCATTTTTCATCGTGCGACCGTACAGCAGCCTACATATACACGGAGGAGGGGATATCACCTGACGTCATGGCGAAGCAAGCGCGGAGTAATACACACAAACGCTCCCCAAAGGCACCGGCGCCGTAACACAACGAAACCGCGTTGCGCACATCAGAAACTCCTTCCGCCGCAACTACCACGCTATTTCGGGAAATGCGGCGGGGACGAGAAGCTAACAGGGTAAAGGGGAAAAAATGGCTTGATAACGAAAAAACACAATAAGTAAAATGAGAGAGAGAGAGAGAGAGAGAGAGAAAGAACGTAAGTTAGGAAATGAGAAGGAGAATAAAAGTGAATGTAACTCAGTGAGAAGCTGTGTGTATGTGGGTGAGTAAGGAAGTGTACTGCGTAAGAGACCAAGTGAGAGGTAGAGAGAGATAGAGAGAAAAAAAAAAGATAGAGAGAAAGAGATACGTTTTGAAGCATGGGTGTGCGATCGAGCAAGCCCGAGCTGCGCAAAAGGGCGTATTCGTCCGATCGCCGAGCAGTCCTCACTGTCTGGACGTCGTATAAATTACCACTCTCCATCGCTGCACGTACGTGCCCGACCGACGAAGGTAAACCAACTAAAATAATCGCGACGAAAAAATACGAAAGGAGAAATCGGCGGACTTTTTACTCGCTAACGGAGGCTTGCGCGGTTTCTCTCACTCATTAGTGTAATTAAAGCTGTGCGCTGGTCCGCGCCGGGCAGGCATTAAAATAAAAACAATGAGAGAATGGAATAAAAAATGGAGTCTCGTGGCGAGAGATAAAAAATGAATGCAAGCAGCCCGTCACGGGAGGGGGCTTCGTCGTTAATTTGGTTTTCGCGATTTCGGATGCTACGAACGAAATTGCTGTCGATTAGTTTCCTCTGACGCCGTCTCGGTGTCCATAATTTGCACTCGATAACTCGAAAATCAAAGATACCGAATATTTCGTCAGTCGGTTGTTCGAGGCTTCCCGATTTCATCTTCCAAACGTCGCTGTGTTGGGGTTGAGATTCAGGCGGTGGCTCTTGTGGGAGGTGCCATAATACAAACAGCAATAAGACATCACGCTAGTTTGACTTTTCATTTAATAAAAAAAATCGCAAAAAATTGCGCAACACGTCTACGCAGTAAGTTAATCATGAAAAGGAACAAACTTGTTTCTGGGACTGTTTTTGCACAATATAGTTGCAGAAAAACAAAATCACCCAGGTCAAAAGTAAGTAAAAAACAAAATCACAGTATCTAGTGACAAAATCAATTTAAGATTCAGGGACAGCGCTCTTAGTCACACACGCCTACCGACAAAAACAACAACAACGAGCTATGAAAAACGCCGGCACCGCTTTTGAAGTCACAGAGCTTCGCATAACCGAAAACCTTTAACTACACTCTATTGCAGGTAAAAACAAAACAAAAAAAAGGACAAGCTCATCCTGCCAATCCCTCAACTCTTTCTACTTAAGCAGAGTGAACGCAGGACAGAAGGCGAGTAAGGCAACGAGTCTACCCACCATCTCTTCAGCGTTCGTCTCGCTAAAGAGGAAAGAGTTGAAGGCTTTGCGGGGAGGACCATGTCCGGCTTTTCTTAGCCTGTAAAGAGCATCGTTACAAAAGAACTGCTGTTTCTAGAGCTGATGCCAGAGCAACACGTAGGTTTATATTTGTCGCATTCCAAAAACGCCGGTGGATTTTTTGCCACTCCTTCTGATCCTGAAGCCAAAATAATAAGAATTGAATATATGCACTGTAAGGCACGAAACCTTCAGGCTAGAACAAGCTTGCTGGAAAGCTATATTTGCATGCTCTAGCCGCAGACCCGAGGTATAGAAGAGGAAATCAAAAAGATGAATTACAATACAGAGCTTGCCCTAAACGCATCTTTTCGAGAACAACTCGCTCGCTTTAGAAGTTTAGATACAGCGTTTTCCTAACTGTAGCTTTCAGCACATCTTCGTTGGGCAATTACTCATTTGAAGTAAGAACGTTGGGCTCAGGTTGAACGCTGTACTACACGTCAAGAATGAGGCATACGCTCTGTTTCTGACGTTTCGCGGAGAATGTTGAGGAGCACATTATGTCTGTGTCAAAGTTAGGGCACCCGATGAGTCCATTTCGCCACGTGTGTTGTTTTGATAACGGCGTTTCACTTCTGATAAAGAAACACAACAAAAACATACGATCGTTTTGTTTGCGTTAGATGTGCTGCTATAGCTATAGGAGGGTGAAAGACACGAGATAAGGCCAATGGGAACGCTTTTTTTTTCCTTTGTCGCTGAGCGAGACCCAGGCTCTGTACAGTGAACAATACAAAATTAATGAATCTGCGCTTCATTTTCGGGGGAAGCAAAAGAGTCCGATGACTTTTAAACATAAATATAATGAAACCAAAAAGGCCCGAGGATTGTTGCCAGTATTCCACAGTATTATTTTTAGAATAATATTTAAGCGCTAAATTAGCGTTATACACGTTTTTGAAATTTCCGCTCTATCATAAGGAGACGCCTAGTGCTACTAACTAAGCAGCGCTTTAGTGTAACGACACTTGTCCATCTTGTCGCTTAAAATCGTGCTTGCCAGTTATCTGAAGCTTCATCTGAAATCACAGGAAACGCTTTTCCGTCCTCTACAAATGTTTAAACAGTACGCGACAAAGCAAGACAATATTATACGAGTTTCCTAGCACCGAAACTAATGCTGAGGAAGCCGCACTTTTGAATCATGAGGATCAGCAGTTGCGTCTGCTTTGCACAAGCACCAAAATGGTGCCGCCCACAACAATGTTGGAGAACGGAGTGCCGATACTCCAAGCGCAGCTCATTTAGTGGCTCCAGAGACGCCTACAGAATATAATGCGCCGAGAAGCTCAAGGAGACGAGGAGACGAAGGCGCGCGGTAAATCAGCATGGCGAGCTTTTCTTGGAATGTTTAGTGGGTAGACCTGAAACTGATTGCCTTTGTCTCCACTGCACTCGTGGAACGCGTTAGAATGCGAAACGCCGGTGCCCGGCCTTTGGCTATCGCATTAGAACGCGTTCGACGAGTGCAGTTGAGACAAAAGCAATCAGTTTCAGGTCTACCCTTTAATCACTGCAAGCAGAGCTCAGCGTCCTGATGGCCATTCTCGTGGCCTCCTCTCCCTCACTTTCTCGGCACATTGAAACGAAAATCTAGCAAGGACACACACAAAACAAGATTTCAAAACGAGAAAACTTCCTGTTTTCACAGATTTTCTTTGCGTGTTGCCACCCGTACGGCCCGTGTGGCCCACTCGCGTATGACCTTGAGGTCAGGCTGGCACGCGATACCCTGACGTCACGTGATATCACGACATCTCGTGACGTCATGACGTAACGCGACTCCATGATGTCACGTGAGAGCGTGTCGTCACGTGGCATTTTAAACTCACGTGACGCCGTGATGTCACATGCCACAGCGATGTCACATGACGTCACGACGACTCGTGAGAGCTTGGCGTGAGTTTGACGTGATGTTACTTGCGATCGTGACGTCATGTAATTTCATGACGTCACACGCAGAGTGCATGTGCCCAGCTGATTTATAACGCATTCCACGCTTCCGATGTGTGTCAGCATGATCGAGCAAGAGTAATTTTTTGGTCAGCCTTTCTTCGCATTTCTTATTTTTTTTTGCCTCTCTCTTCCCTCTCTCCTCCACCGCTTTCGGAATTTCTGGTCTACTTATTATAACGGGTCAATCGTCAGCAGTAACAGCTAAGCCTACTTCATTTCTGCGTTTGATATCACTCAGCAGCATCATCAATTTGGAATTTCTACGAGGAAGTGCTTCCTAAATTAGGTAACGCACTGGAACGTTCCCGGACGTACTTAAAAACGAGGTCACTCTGTCCACTATTTCGAGTGAAATTTGACGTGCGTATACGTTGAAAAAAGAAAACAAAGATAACACCAAGAAGATGAAAGACCAGGCCCTCGTTTATGCATTCGATGGAAATCAAACAAACCAATCAAAGACAGTCGTCGGCCGGAAGCAGCTGAGGAGAACGCATCACCGAGAGACACTCTGAGTAGCTTAAAAAAAACTGCATACGAACAGCAATAAAAAAAAAAGTTACAAGAGGAGAACGAAAGCAAAAACTAGACGACGGAACAAGCGTAAAAGAGGCAAATATGAGAAGGAGGAGAACGACGGCGCGGTGCCAAACCCAATTTCGCGGCGCCTACGTGCGTGAGATGCACAATTAGGAGGCCGCACCGATCGGACTCGGTGTCCCCCGGCTGCAGCCGGAGCCGAGTTCGTCGACGGAAACGGAAGGTCCGCGCCGGACGCTCCAGCCCCGTCTTCCTCCGCGCCGAGTACCAGAGCTATCTCTCGGGAACAGGCCGCGGCCGACTCGGCCGAGGCGATGAGCAGGAACGGCGGAAACAAGCAGAAAATATAACCAGACTTAGCTTCTCATTTTTGCTTTTGTAGCAATTGTTGCCAAGCATTTATATACCGTAGAAATCCGAGGCATTGTTCTAAGAAAATAAAGAAAGAGTACAGAGAAAACAAAATGCTGGCAGCATGTGTCGGCTGCGTACTAACCTTTCGACTGGCAGAGCCACCCAGTTACCTTTAATGAAAATAGACATTTATTTAAAGAAGCGATTATACTGCGACAGTATTGTTTTGCCATCATAATTAATACAGGCTGAAGTAAGATGTTTGCTATTCATTGAAGATACACATATATACAAGTACCGATAAACCCCAAAGTTCGACAAAAACCGATAAACCCCAAAAAGTATCTCCCAAGCCGAATTTGATCAAAATCTGGGAGGAGGAATATACTTTATTGATTGGAAAATACTCGAATAAGAAAAAAAAAATTGAGAAGAACATCTTTATCTACACCTTCATTTTCTGCTGACCCGGAACGCAGCCACGAGTGTCCGCGATGCTGCTTATTTTTCGGGAACCAGACCTCTTATCTCGTTTTCCTTGCTTGTCGGCATCGGACCGTTTTTTGAGTATTCGGATCATGCGCATGTTCCTTGTGGGTTGGAAGATCCCATGCCCGTATCCTATTTTTTTTTTCAACATAAGCCTTCAATAAAGACTGCTTTTTTGTCTCGATTCGAAAACTTACACAAAAAAGCAAAACAAAAAACAACACCGAATCTTTAAGAAAAAATTAACCCCGAAAAAACACCCCCTAATTCGAAGAAAAATAATCCCAAAAACACGGGATCCCACATATAAGTTATTGCTTCATAGGGTAAATTTTCAGAATTTACCGTGTCGCACTCCGACCGTTGGAGAAGTTGGGTCCGCTACGAAGCAGTGTCTCCCGAGCCCGGCAGATGGCGGCACGCGCCTCTCGGACGGCGAAACATCGGAATGAACCCAGTCATTTCCTCCACGCCAACGACCGAGGAGCGGATAAAAATGTCACTGTTTTTAGTGGTTCTCGATGTCCAAACTCGCTCGTGTAGTGTTTCACCAGCAAGGCAAACATTTCCAGAACGCTCGCCGTACCGGCAAGCGTGCTTTGCCGCACTGAGCTCCTTGATGCGGAGAAGCCGACCGCCGTTTCGCCGTCGTGCAGTCGGGCGCGAAAGAACGGATCATTGTAGTTCTGTTACATACAGGAGTATTCACTTTGGTGATTCATTATCCCCTTTCATATTGCGAAGTAGGTCCGCATTAGCATAAATCTTAAAACACGTTCAACTTGCCTTTGCTTTGATCCACCATATGCGCTGAGAAACTAAGAGAGAGGAGGGTAGAAAGGATTAGTAGGTAAACCTAAACCCACTAATCCTTTCAACCAGAGTTCGGCGTTCTGACGTCCGCTCTCATCTCCTCATTTATCTCAGTTTCTCGGCGAATTACTTGGGTCAGATGTCTTCAGAGGTTGCTGAAGTAAATGAAGTAACACTACCATTAATACCAAATATATATGGATGTGAATTACTGTGATATGCGAGAGTGATTAACTTAACGTCACCTTAAGATTAGTATGTTAAAAGAGCTATTAAATGAGCCACGAAACGCTTTTTTATACTTTCGCTAGATACTAATAAGAATCACTCCCTAACGTTAATAATGGAATAAGCTTGCCTCAGTTTTTTCTTTCTAGGCAATGCCAGTCGCCAAATAAATTCGAGAAATGTGAGCATCGTTAACTCCCCTCAACTCTGAGCCTGAAGAAGCGGCCACGTGGCCTGGTGCCTATCCTATGCCGCCAATGTTAATCATAGCCACACGCTGGGGTTGGCCAAGTAAAAAACGCGTACTTAGCTCCAGGCATTGTTTGAGTTCGGCTATTCTCATCACCGCAGTGGTTGGACACGAGCCACTACCTGAGTGTCTGTCGACGCATTGATTGTTACGAGCCGAAGTCGAGTGCTCAAGCAGCTCTCGTGTAAAATCTATGAGCCGCACTCAACTGTCGTCAAGCGGATGATTTCGATCCCACAATTACGTCATGAAGTTTTGCGAAGGCAAGACTGAAAGAAATAGTCGCTTTTTGTCCTCGCAATTTTACCTGGATAAAGAAGCTTCTGAATCAGTGGCGGTTCGTGCGAGCATACTTGAGCCAGACTAGAACCAGTTTACCTTTGAAAAGTGACGAACATTCCAACCCGATATCGCTTCACGACCCCTTAAAGCTCCCCATTTTGCATGGCATACTGCCTCCAAATATAACATTGAGCGAGTAGAATCTATCATGCATTGCGATAGCCCGTACATACACCAAAGACCAATACACGTTTTTGACCGTGCTATGATATTTGAAAGCTGCGATAACAAACTCTACTCAAATAATTCCAATACATTTTGAGCTAGACGTGCTATACGTATTGACACGAAAAATAATTGAAGCATAAAAATGTAAATTCCGCCATAAAGTTACCCGCTTCCACTGCTTTAGATCTTTGACTCTTTCTTATGTCTTGAGCCAAGATGATAATAAAACATTATCACACCTCAGCATGGAGCACATGGAGCGAGAGCTCGAGCTTCATAAACCAAAGCATAACCTCATTTATTGTAGAAAGCCTGTCAATTATAGACCTTATGCATTTTTGCCGCCGCCTAACGGCACATTGCCGAAACTGCCGGGCTGCAAGCCTCAAAGATGGCGGCCTCTTCGTCTGCATTTAGACCCAATTCTCGACGAGGAGTTTCAAAATCGAGGTGACCATTGGTTAAATAAAAAACAGTTTTTCGCACCCTGACATTTGATAAGGTCTGCTACCGATCACAGTATACAATTATTAAGCGTTCTTTGAATTTCTTACTTCTAAACTAGCGGAAATTATTTTTAAAGAAAAAAGCAGCTAAAAAGACGCGTTCCGCAAATTTCATATTTCGTTATACAAAGGCGCAGCTCATGATTTCACCGTACAAAGTTCTAGTATTCAACTTGTGAAGCGCCTAAAAAACGAGGACACGAGGAAGACGAGACAGGACCAAGTCTTGTCTTCCTCGCGTCCTCGTTTTTTAAGCGCTTCACAAGTTAAACATGTACCAACCAGCCCACCTATCCATTTTACTGCAATTCTAGTGTTCGGCAGGGGTGCAGATGTCAGAACTGACAAGCTTAGCAACATAAAAAAAACGTTTCATAAAAAAAAGTACGAAGGGGGGAAATTTTTTTAAGAGATTTGTGCAAATCAGCGAATTTGAGAATCCGAATGCGAGTGCTGCATCAGAAGTACTCAGATTGACGAGTAACGCTTTGAGTAAGTTTATGCGGCACTGCGATCTAGATGCATCACATTCCGAGTGCGTCTCAAAACAAAGATGGCGCGACACTATTTTTGAAGGAGGTTGAATCGTGCTTCATATATTTCCGACAGATGGCGCCACAATTATGAATCAGGTCGATTGCACGACCTGATTGGGCGCGCGGCAGCCGGAAAAAGGCGAGGAACAGCGCCGCACATGGTTACCCACATGGTAGCTCAGAGCCACTTCTGGGGTATCCCTTCAGCCAGCGCCAACAATACGGGCGATGGCATCTCCGCGAACCATCAAACCGCAACAGAGAAAGAACAAAGGGGCTGCCGGCGCGTGAAGAAACTGGAGGGGAGCGGAATAGAAAAGGGTCGACGCAAAATGTTCTCCTTTCGTGAGAAGAAAAATGAAAGCCGTTTACAACTTCCTGTAATGCTGAATTAGAGCGCAGCTCTTGAGGAGGGGGAGGGAAGGGTACTGAGGGGGAGGGTCATGTGACCTAGGGGGGGGGGGGGTCACGTGACCTCGGGGGCTTTGCCGGGTTGCATGCATCTTCGTCTGCATGCAACGCGCGGTTACATTGACGTTGGCGGTTGCATGCAACGCCGGTTGCACGCAACCTGGGCTGCATGCAACCTGGGTTGCATGCAACGCGCGGTTACGCCGACGGCGACGCTGCGCTCTAAAAAAAAAGGGAGCGCGTTTGTGTTTACGGATTTTTACCACTGGGGCATTGTTAGCCGCTGCCCGAGAGAGCCCCTGCGCGCGCCCTCTTCCCTGATTTCCTTTCCCCTCTCTTGCAACCACATTCTTACGCGATTTCACAGCCTTTCTAGATTAAAGAAGAATACGACCAGGGATTTCCAGCCTTGCCCATATAGTTTCGACGTGAACGGATGGAGTCTTGTTATCACCACAGCCTGATACACAACAAAGAGCCCCGGGTGAGCAGCTGCTCGGCACTGACTACACTGACACTCTGCAGTGGGCACATCAGACGCCTATTTAAGGCGTCTGAACTTCGCTCTGTTCAAGCCTCCCCACAACAAATCCGCCGTTTTGCACTCAGCGAACCAGTACTTGAAACAGTAGAGATCCTGTTAGTAAATTCCGGTTTTATCAATACACGGGAATTGTCAAGCGCTTTGCAGTGGTGAGCACGTTCGTGTGCTTTGTGATTGTTTGACTTTGCTCGCGCTTCTGAGGGCTTCTGTGTGCACAGTAAAGTTCAGAGTGCGTGCATGGAGATGTGCGAACTTTTAGGCGTCTTTGAATCCGCGTTGGTGTGCTTATCTGTTTATGCCAGGTAAGTGTATATGTATTATTCTTTCTAAGGGCGTGAACGCGTGTCTCTGTATGCGTGTATATAAAATGTGTGTTTTGATGCGAAATGATTAACTGCCCCATGGTGCGAAGTCGGCGTTGTCAGCAGTCGTCTGTAGCAGCGAAAAACGGTACTTAAATTCCCATTGGCCGAGCGAAACGGCACCTGAAGTCCCATTGGCCAAAAGTGCAGCAACGCAGATGCTTCTTCGCGGAAGCCGACCGGCCGCTCAAGGTCGAAGCGGACGCGCCTCACAAATAAAACGCAAAGAGAAGCACAGCAACGTAAATGCATCGCCGCGGAAGCCGTGAAGCCGGCGGGGTTCGCCGCGCCTGTGCAGTGGGGGAGCGTGATGTCACCGCCGGAGCGCCATGTGGAAAAGGAAGACGTGGCGCGCTGCGTGTAGGAATGCGCTGCGTGTAGGAGTGTTTTCGCACTCCTACACGAAAGCAGTCTTAAGTGTCTTTGTTTTTGTTGCTTGGGGATATGTTAATGTCTGTGCCTGCGTGAAAATGTGCAATTTGATGCTCGCTTATATATACGTACATATAAGCGCATTATAACTTTCTATGAGTGTATTAGTAAGTAAATACCACGGTGAAGTCGGGAAAATCATGGGGAAGACGCTACCTGTGTTTCGGTGCATGTGAGTTTTAGCGTTTGCGTGTATGAGTAAGGAACGCTTGAGCCTACTGCTGTACATGCACGATTGACTTGTATTTATGTGTTCCTATATTTTGGACATGGATGAACCCGTCTCTCCGTGCTTGCAGGTGCTTGTGTATGAGCACTTGCATGTGTACGACAACCGACATTGGCACTTATAACTGTTTTAAAAAAGCCACAGCCGTGGCGACTTGCGTTACTGGCAAAGCTCTGCCAATTACGAAATCAATATAATGAAGCTCACTTATTGTATTAGGGGTACATCACACGGGCCAGACATCCATATGTTCTGCAAAGAGAAAACTTAAATTCTAGCACTTATTACAAACTCAAATCTTAAATGCATTACTTATGGCCAAGCAAACCGATTCTGACGGAATAATTTCATATTGTTTTTAACTTTAGAAAGCAACTTGAGGAGGGTACAGTGGTGAAAGGTGTACATTTCTTTGGTTTTTGTTGTCCAGAATACAATTGTGTTTTAACATCTGAGTGCTTTGAGTTAGCATGACATGTTTTCATTCTATGCTTTAATTTAATTACTTTGATTGTGGAATCCTTCTTAACAAGTTGAGACTCGTTATATTCATAAAAAAACATTCTGAATTTTTTTTAAACCGAAATGGCTGGGCATTTGTGAATAATCATCAAATAATTAGTAACACAAGTAGGGCAAGCTTCGATGGTGTGGGTAACTGGTCATGCAGTGGCAGCGCAAGTTTCGCGGCTTATAAGACATAATGTTACCGTTATTGTATTGACATTGATTACAACCTGAGAACTTTCTTTGTGACTAGATCATAGTTTGATCCACTAGAAGATTCGAATATAACGATTTCATCCTCGTTTAAAGCCCCATTCGAAGAACCCCTAAAAACTAATAAGGCCTTTAGAGTGCTCGTACCGATTCTGGAGTTCAAGCGAATCCTAAGATTACTAGAACCAGACTCGACGAATGACTAGGTGTTGCTTCGCGGCTGGTGGCATGCAGGCGAGGGTCAGCGGTGGGGGGTTAGAAAGAGAGGCGTCCCTACCAGCTCGGTACCGTCCACGAGTGTCCGTAGGGACCCGTCGGGACCTCGACTCCTGGCCCCGGGTGGTGGTGGTGGTAGCCCATCTCCGCAGCCGAATGGGGCTGGGGCCGGAGCATCAGCATCTCGAGTTCGTCGTGGGAAGTCACGTCACACTCTCCGAGGGACAGACGTCGGATGACCTTGCACTCGCCAGCGACTTCCCCGATATTCGCGATTTAGTTACGCGATATTGAGCTGCCTTTCTTAATTCGGAAGCCGAGGAGAAAAACAGAGACCTAACTGCAGCTGCGGAAATTTATCAAAGGTTACTTTATGCTGAAGTTTGTTTATCTGTTTTTTTTTCCAACAGCGGTTTCTGCGTAATTGTTTTTTGCTTTAGGATCAACGCGAAGTTTAAGTTCTACGCCACCGTGATAACAACGTAACAAAGTGAAAGGTAGTTAGAGAATACAGAACTAAAGAAAAAAGCGCACAAACAAACAAGAACGAAAGTCAAGGGCGATCCCCGGCGGGAAGACACTCGAATTGAGAGCGCGTACGAGACCTACCTTCAAAAGCCGGGAAACCAAGGTCGACGGAGGAAAATAAAAAAAAAGCCTAGCCAGTAAGCAGCCTCGACCAACACAAATAACCGACGAGGAACCGAGTTAAAAAGAGCCGAGTGGGGTGCAAGGACCCCGGCGGAAGACGGCCCGAACGTGAGGGGGCGTCGCGGACACTACGTGACTCCGGGCCGGCGGGGCCTCGTCCCCCGAACGTCCGACGGCTAAGCGGGCGGCCGATCGGCGATTCCGCACTCGTCGCGGCCGACACCGGCGACGACGTCCCCGCAGAACGTGCCCGCCGCCGCCGCCGTGGAGAGCACGCGTCCGCGCGCCCGCGCGTGCGGACGCTCACGTCAGAGTCTTGCTCGGACCACGTCCTCACGTCACCGTTCACACGTCGCCGCAGTCGGTCCACGCGTCCCGAAGAGTCCCGGCGTGCGCGAACGTGAGCTGAGACGCAAGCGGTTCCCTCTCGGCGCAAGGAAGGCCGCTAATCCGGCGCTTCCTCCGGCGATCACGCGCGGCGCCGCTGTCGACGACGACGCTCTCCGCCGAGGTTGCCCGGGCGAAGGCAGGGCACGCGCCTGGCGCGGACGAGCGCCGCAGCGAGCCGCTGGGGGCGAGGCCGGGCGGGCGTGCGCGAGCCCGGGACCGCCGAATGCCGTTCGGCATGCGCGGCCGCGCGCGCACGTCCCGGCCTCCAAGTGACGTCACGCGGCCCGCCGAAAGGGCGAGGGAAGGCCCGGAAGCGTCGGCGGGAGAGGAGGCCGCCCGTGGCCAGACCGTCCCCCTTTCGGCTCCGGGGTTCGGGCTCCGGGCTCTTGGGCTCCGGGCTTTTGAGACCCTGGCCACGCCCCGGCCAGCGGGAGAGGAGCCGCCGGGGAGTGCGAAAAGGGCCCAAGGCGCCGACGTTGCGTCCGCCGGGCTTCGAGCGCTACGCGCAGTCCCCTGGTTCTCGCGCTGTGCAGCTAAATGCCCGGGTGTACTCTCGGCGGAGAAGGTCGGAGATACGCTCGAAAGCAACTTTCACATTTTTGCGTTTTTTGGCTTTCCGAACTTCTTATTATTTCTCCTTATGCGCTACATCCGACCTGAATGACACAAACCAATCGCAACAAAGTTACCACTCACTGCGTATGACGTTCTCTCAGTGTGCGTTTTTCAAATGAGCAATTTTCTTTCCTTCCTCGTCCGTAGAACCGTCCGTTCTAGTTGAGTACTTCGTGGCCACCTCGACGTCGCATAGATTCGATGTGTGAGTCTATGCTCCGTTTCACTTAAGTCCAGACCATGGTATGAGATATATTTGGGTTTGTGCACCGCGCGCGTTTCAGCTTCCAGATAAAATCCTCTCCTCGCCTTGGTTGCAAGTGGCGCCACCAGATGGCATCTCGATATGCAGCTGATGGCAGTCTGTCGTGAGCTCGGTTTTCCACGCTCCTCCACGGGAGACACGCTTGTTTTCTGGGTGCCCCACATCATGTAGAACTTTGCACCTGCGCTAGGCGTGTTGCTGAGACACTGTTTTGTCATTGACCAAAGTGTCGTGGCTCAATAGCGGCAATAAGAGCTTTATAAGCGCGTTGAAGCGGAGAGATATCTGGCGCGGTGTTCGAGGCAGCGTCTGTCAAGGTCAGGGCACACGCTCCGAGTGGAATGAGCGCGTGCCCCGGTGTCATGGGAATGAGACACTTTTTTTAAATGTGAAAACATTAACTATCCCATGGAGCGGAGCCGGCAATGTCTGTAACCGCAAAAAAAAAAAATGAAACGCGAAAGAAATGCTTATTTTCTTATTGGCTGAGCAAAACGGCTCCCAGATAGCCATTGGCGACCGCTTCACAAGAGCGCGCGTTCCGCCGCTGCTCTCGTGTCAGACGTTGCCGGAGGGCTGCGGCTGCTTCACGGGAGCGCGCGCTCGGCAACCTCGGCAATAGCGAAACGTCGCATCCACGCCAGTACATCGCAGACGAACTAAGAAAGCGGAAGAACGACATTCATGCTTTCGCAATCACAACTCATAGGAAGTGCTTAGGTGTCCTCGGAATTCTTTTGCTCTTTTATTCTTTGTTTTACTTGCGCTGTCTGGGCGGAAGAAACGCTGTCGGATACTTAAAGTCACTTGACCCTGGGAAAGTAGCGCAAAGTGCGTCGATGCAAGAGGCACGGACAACGTTCAACCCTTGGGAAGATTATGGCGGCACACAGCAGCACTGAGCTAGATTTCAGACGCCATGTTCTTCCCAGAAGTGGCGCGCGGCACTTGTCTTGAGCATTTCCCCAACAATGAAAGGCGCCACTTCTTCCTGGGTAGAGGGCACGGTGTAAGATAATACTCTTCAGGTGAGGACACGGCGGGGCTGAACGCGCGGCGCGAGGAATCAGATAGTGTTCGTTCGACGGGCATCCGAAAGGCTGCATTATTCTTCGGCCACCGTGCCCGCGGCTGACAGTGTCGCCGGCGGCCAAACGGCGAAACTGTGTGAGAGCGAAAAAAATTATCTCGTTGCCATGACACCCCGATACACCGTGGTCTTTCTGCACGAGCGACAACCTCGCCGGAGCTCTGCGCGTGTCGAGCATGAGGCGGCACGAGCCGTCTTTGCCGTACCCACGGGTCGACGAGTCATCTGCCGGCGCCGCTTGAAACCATAGTGAGAGAGAGAAAGAGAGAGAGTGAAAAGCGAACTTTATCTGCATTGCGCGAGGAGCACGCTGTCCTCACCTGAAGAGTATTATCTTACACCGTGGTAGAGGGGCTTCTGGGCTACTCGGGCGCAGGGGTTTCCCCAGGAATTGAAATTAGGGGGGGGGGGGGGGCGCATGGAGAATAAAGGAGTCATTGCGAATCAAGGGGGTGACTTCAGAAAAACAAGGGGGGTGTACTACACCCCCCTTGTTTTTCTGTGATTCCACTACACACCCCCTCCCCTTGGCGGTGTGTAGTGGAATCACTGCTCGGGCGCGCGCCAACAGGATTTCATCTGGTCGATCGCGTCGCAGCGTTTGCCGTGCCGTGTGTCTTCACCTATATGTAACTTACACAGTGTCCCAGGCGAAGCCAACGCTACGAGCTAATCAAGCAGCGTCAGAGAAGCGGAAGTCTATACGCCTTCTTTGTTTATGATTGGTTGAGCGATGATAGAAGACGTACAGAAACATGACGAACACCAGGATGGTGCGTTTTTGACCCTGCCTCATTGGTTTCATGAGCTCGTAGTGTCGGCTGCGTCTAGACTTAAGAGGAAACGAAGCATAGTGAGGCCAGTTATTGGTTTCTATGGTGTACAGAGTCAATTTAGCCAGTGCTGTATACAGATTCTAACCAGGGGTCTACCGGAACAATGATCGCAGAAAGGCATGCCGATGCAGCGACTGCTTGCGTACAAACCGACCGGACATTAAAGAGATCGACGCTTAGCTCTAAAGCAGATTTTGACGGTGCTTTTGGTCTTTAAGAATATCAGCCTTCCCCATTTCCACATGAAGAAAATCACTGGTACTGTAGCGACATTCTACAGAATGCCGTCTCCTAAGATGTTTTCTGCAAAAACAAAACTGGCCCACCTAATGTTTTCTCCCGTAATTTCCACTCGGTGGTAAAGTTTCATGTCAGAAATAGAGCCAACCCCAATAGACCATCTGCATGTATTGTTATGCATCAAGAACCAGTTTAGGTTTGTACGATGGGTTATCAAGCAGCGAGTTATTCTTTCCATTAAAACTCGAAAGATATCGGTATTTACGCGGGTCACGTGCGTTCGTTTAAAGATGCACTCTTTATTCTTTTTTCTTCTTTTTTTGCACAGCCGCCTACGGACTATAAACACCGTGTAATTCACTTGGCCATACCCGTATATAAAAGGTTAAGTCTGTGCACCTAGTTCAGGACCGCTGCCCGTTTTCGTAGCCTAATCGGTTTGAAATCCTCGTTCACTGAGTCTGTTTTTTTTTTTACGAAATGGTGTGCGTGGAAAACCAGAGCGGTAGCTGGATTTGCACAACTCCTATTGAAGTTGGCTAACGTAGCGCCTTTAGCACGGTATGGAAAGTATTGGGTTCGGGCTAGTTGACTAAAAGGTCTTAAAGCGCAACAACAGAATGAGACACAAGAGCAACAGGCGGGCGCCCTCTTAAGTTATTAGACAGCACGTGTCATTTTTCAAACACTCGGTGTTGGTGGCGAGTATGACCGACGAGTATGCTTGATGGTCCAAAGACATATGAATCTTTCGTAGCTTTTTTTGAAAAGATCTGCAACATTCGTGTGATTAGCTATTTTCTATGTAAAAATTTGATACTGTATTTATTTCCGTAAAGTGTTGGTTGTGTTGTTGTGTGGTGTGTGTGTGTGTGTGTGTGTGTGTGTGTGGTGTGTGTGTGTGTGTATTTTGGTTAAGCATGTGATTTATATAAATTACGTGCATTTTCTTTCTTTATTTTTTTTCTAATTTGCTGTGTGCCTGTAACGTTGCTGCAGACCCGTCAGGCTGCTTGCACAGCTTTTTTTCTTTCAACTCCCACCATATTTATATGGTAAATAAAGCTATTATTATTATTATTAATATATGCACATTCTTTTGCCTGACCTGCATCGCAAGAAATCTCTTGAAATTATAATGTGTCACTAATGTCGTGTACGAGATGCCACTAAGTTGTGGGAGGGTTTACATGGGACAGATTGTCCGCTGCTTTAATGGCAAAGCACGGAAACATAATTATCGTGTGCGCATCAACATCGGGGGGGGGGGAGGGGGGGGGGAGTCATCTTTCTGATTATTGTGGGAGATGTGGCTGTAAGCCTGGCTCGAAATCAACAAAGACATAATATTGCTCAGACATACTTGCGTGAACCGAACATAATTGTAGGCGAAATGTGGCGTGAACTACTGCGAGCCGCAATTCAAGACCAGCCAGGTCACGCCAGCAGATGGCACAAGCAGTCCGTCTGGTGCTCGTGCGTTCTGTTCAACACTTGAGCGCCTGTGTGCACGTATCAAGGGAGACTGCGACACCGCTTCTAATGGCGGCACTGATGGGATCAATTGAAGCAAACCACCAGTAGAAGGCGACCATGGTGTTGTTCCTGCATCATTAAACCTATACAAATCTGTGCGATTGTAATCTCCTAATTTATGTTTGTTTCCTACAATTTCGCATTATATTATTTATTCTATCAGCCTTCATATGAGATTAATAAAGTGACTAATTAATTGACAAAAAGTCCAAAATCAATCGGTAATTCCTTTTTAATCGGTGCACCGTTTTAGTGCAACTATAGTATGTTGGGGGTTCGGTACTATGAGCGGGCCCGGCAGCGTTCATGCCGAAGCGGCACAAAACCGTGCCGGAAGTTCGGAGTACGTTAAGCGGTTTAAACGTAGGTTGCAATAGAAGGCCACATTCTTTTATTGTTACAATTTGGTAGTCGCATTTCGCAGCTTAGCATGCTAGTAGTCACCGTATGCGGCATGTTTCTCCTTTTTGCAATAAAACGGGGCTGGGCTAGCTTATATCACCGCCGATTGCACGTCATTCGTTTCATTTCCGTCAAATATAATGGAATGGAGATATATTCGAGGAATACTGGATTCTTAAGGAATACTGCCCATCACAAAATACTGTCATACTTAGAGGGGAGCCAGTTCCGGTACGCTCACAGCAGCTAATATAGACCATACGGAGCCAAAAGACGACTGCGGTAATGGGCAAATTTTTGTAGTAACTACATATGGTAGTGAAGCAGAAATGTCATAAAAAGAGTCAACAATTATATAAAAGTACAGTGTAGCCATCAAAGATTGATAAGAACGTCGATTAACGAACGATAGTTCGCCATATCGTTTCCGAGCAGGAAAAAATTCTGATTCCAATATTCAACTACTAAAAATGTGGAAGCACTCTCCGAATAAAAGTCAGGCACGTCCTAGATTGCTTAAGGCAACGCTCAAGTACCCAATCAGTGTGTAACATCCGCCTGTATTCCAAAGTACACCCGCTTCCTGTGCGACCTCATTCTTTTTAAATGATGAGATCGTGCCTACTTTGGACGCGACCAACCCAAGAATCCAGGCTCAATGACATAGTCAGAATTCACGTACTTCTGCGCATAATGACGGTATTCAAAGAAATCCGAGACCCGCATTGGCATATATGTACATCAATACTTGCACTGATGTTCTTGTCGATAACGAACTGTGCACAAAACACAGAGTACTTAAATATTACGGAGGGCTAGTTGTTGTCCTTTTCCCGTCTGTCCTTCCCACTATTTATGTTTATCAAACAAAACACTGAGGTCAGAATCCCCTAATCAAGTCTACAAACAATGTAATGATGTGTAATAAGGTTGATAGCTGGGCTAGTTGGTAATCGTTTACATATTGGAATAATATGACAGGACAGGACAGCGCTCTGTCCTGTCTGGTTTGTCTCTTCCTTTTTGTATCTGTGCGCTGTTTTATTCCAATATGTACAATGTAATCATCGTGTTTTTTTCTTTACATGATAGAGGCTTACACAAGTAAAGCAACGAGACGAAACTAGTTACATATTCGCACGCGCCGTCATAGGGGCTCTGCCATCTTGAAATCACGTGACGCGGGCGCCATTGGTCGACTTCAGTTTTCGCTCTGCTGGGCCCTCTGTGCCTGGCGGATGCGTTGCATTCGGGTTTCTCACATATGTTTTTGTAAACTGTCGTTCGACACTTATGTTTACTACCTAATCGCCTGCCATAATTATGTTTACAACTTCCGCAGTTGACTTTGTGAAACATTTTGGTGTGTTTACACTCTCGGTGCACTGGATTTGTGTGATGCGGTGCAGGGGTAAGCGCTAAGACTGAGGTCATTGGGTAAGTGGATTGCTGTAAGTTCAGGATATGAGTCCGGTGTTTGTGACAACGCGCCCTGTTTAGTGAAAACAATAACACATCTGCACTAAAGAGTGAAGTACCTTGGTATAATGACGTATTTGAAATCTTGTTATTTCATTTATTTCAAATAAGAAAATGAGAGCGACAACAATAAATGGCGTTAGGAATCACTATGTGTTCACTAAAAAAGTCGTGATTTGCCATCCCTACAAATGAAAAACAGTTACTTTTGATCATTTCGGAAAAAAAATCCACAAAAAAATTAGTATAATTCGCTTTCGATCTGGCAATTTCGAATACTCGTAGGAGCAACGCGGGAGAAGGATTTGCTTTCAACAGACTTGTGCAGACAAAATGGACAATTCAGCCTCTACGCACAGGTCCAGTTGCGGTTCATAACGTTTGCTTAACTAACATGTCAGTGAAGTGATATTGAACACATCGGCATCAAATTTCCATAGCGCGAATATTTCCCGCGGCTAACAAAGCGAAATAACCGAACCGATTGTTCTCCAAATTTGTGCACTCGGTCTATACTCCCGACTGCCGAAATAAATTGCGAGTATTATATTTTTCGTAAGAAAACAGCCAGAGATGATATAAATGTTGTATTGTTTTTTTCCTTCAGATTCGCTACTTAGGTTTCGGTGAGTTTGGAGCGAAGTTACAAAAACTATGTGTCCTCGACAATCAGCATGCGCAGTCAACATATGTACCCATCAGTCATTCACAATTTAAGTTTTTTACCTGCTTGTTTTCATTGCGCAACATGGCTCTCTTCTTTTTATGGGGACACGCTGAAGAATTTTCTTCAGCACCAAGCGTTCATGATCTTTCTTTCCAAAACAAAACCATGATCGCATGAATCATAAGATATTTCAGAAAAAAAAAAAGGATCTTGATCATTTAGCGGTTCTTAGCGTCGCTCAAAACCTCTATTCGATGACACACGAATACAAATTATACAAATTTATAAAAATTTTGAATTCATGTACTAAAACTAGCGAATACTACATAAAACGGCAACACGCCCGCGAACATGCTCGAACCGAAACTAACCAGGTTGACGCTACCCGACGGTAGCGTGTGTGCCCACGCCCTCTATGCGTCGATGAAGGGGCTGCTCGGATAAAGAGGTCTGTACAAATACGGACCAAATTTCTGCCTTCTTGTGAAATGTTCATACTTGTGCTGCTTTCAGTTCGGTAACTTTTCTTTGTGCGCTTTTAAATGTATGAAACGCTCGTGTGCAATCCACTATCTAGGTTAATTACTCTTTGTATAGTGGTTACTTTAACCTTTTAATTTTTGTATACCCACTCCTGTAATAGCCCAATGGGCTGACAGAATCAATAAATGAAATGAATGATTACGTCTTTCCTTACATTTCTATACGCTGACAAGCTTGGCTGAACAGTTGACTGCTTCCAGTTCAACGAAGCACGGGTGCAATTGCAGGAATTTGCCTCTATACTACTCTTTGTCTCCTACCTCTAAACTAAAACAAAACAAAAAAAAAAAACTTGCTCTGCAGCAAGAACAGAGCTCGAACCAAGGGATACGCCGAAACAATGAAGCAAGGTCGGTAATGGAACGCGGAACACGGGCGCAATCTGGCCGGGGGATACACGCTGGGGCGATTGAGAGGGAGGGGGAGAGATGGGAGAAGGGTCCCGGGTCCCAAAGGGGTCGGGGGAAATAATAACGCGCTCGGCTCCCGACCCCTGCCGTGACCCGGAAATGCGGTCTCTCGGCGCCTCCGACAGGGCTCTGCTCCACCGACGTTCTCGCCTCCCAGTTAGGGACAAAGGGGAAAACCAGGGAAGGAGGAGGGGGGGAGTCGGAGCCTCTTCCGGTTCTAGGGAGCACCCGGACCGGTAAATTCGGCGGCACTTCCAAATCAGGTGATAATAAGGCGGAACGAGGCAGAACCGTCCAAGGCGCAAGCAGCGAATTGGCGACGACAACTGGCGTGGAGGGAAAAAGGGGAAAAGGGGATGGTGTGCACCGGAAACGGAAATAGAAAAGGGGAACGTGCCTCTGGAAAGCTTCCCTTTACTCCCGGCCTCGTCTTTCTCTTTCATTGGGTCTTAGCGCTTGATTTCGTCGTGGTACGTCCATTGTCTTTGTAGCATACTTCTTTTCCCGTTTGTAAGCCCTGGGATTTTCAATTTGGGCCGAGAGGCCATTTAGATTGTCTATCCTGCGTAATGCGCTACGTTGGAGACTGGCGTCAAATATGAAGCGAGCCCCTTCTGTTCGAGTGGGTGAGGAACGGGCGTGCCTTTGAACGAGTGTCTGACAACGAAGTACGGGTAAACAAGAAAGAAGCTAAAATTTCAAGTGGAAGACCATGTATACAGCATAATTACTCTGGGGAAATGGCACAGGCGGAAGCGCAATCTTGTATTTAAATCGAGCTTGTTAACACTAGAAATAAATTAACGTACCGCTGCCGACCCCTAATTATTGAATGAGGAAGGAACAACTATAAAATAACGAGCAAATACAAAGGATATGGTAAGAAATGATCGTCACTGGCAATTACAATTTTTCAGTAAGCTCAAGCGTACCAGAAGTATCAGAGATTCAATCAAACTCTTTGTTTCCCTGTACGATTATTGAAGAGCGGATGCATCTTGTTGATTGAGATTATTGAATGTATAAATTTTGTAGCATTTCATAAAAATTATTTCTCGTTTTATCGTTTCTATACCTTGTTCTATTCCGAGCTTGAACGTATTTTTATGCATGTTTATATGGTTCTTGACAATGATAAGGTATTTGCCTCCCCCCTTCTGTAATGCCATCGGGCGCTAAAGGGTACCTCGAGTAAATCAATAAATTATCTAGCCCAAAAACTGAACTGGCACCTGGATAATGTCTATACAAACGGTGTGCCTTTCACACTGTTTTGTATAGACAGATTTCTATGCAAATTCGTCGGGCAATGTTAGACACCGTATTGTACTAGGGTTACGACGCTGTCAAAGCAGCTGGCTCGAGCCTGTGCCTTGATTGAGCGTTTGATTTGCACGCACACTCGTGAAAATAAGACGCCAGATGAAACCACGCGCTCGAGTCAGTAGCATATTCAGCGTTGTGCAGTAAAAGAGAAGCGAAGTACCCATCTTTCAACAAAAACCGCTAGATCTCATGTTGGAAAAAAGAAAAACACCAACAGTATATTTACTGTACTCATAAAAACGAGTAACGGCTTTATCCCAAACATCCTGACACTTGCGTTCAGCAGACCCGCTAGGCCGAAAAGTTATGGCACTTGCGTCCGCTCCGAAGGCACGCGTCGAGCGCGAAATGATCGGTGGCTGGCCTTTGCGGCAAACCTCCTCATCCGTCTACGAGCCCCGTACACTACGCGAACACTTCACCGATTCTGATCACAGATATGACAAATACTTCTTTTGCTCCCGCGATGATTGAGTGGTAACGCGTTCTTTTTGGCAAAATACGTTGATAGCTGTTGAGAACTGAATTGTATAGGCACTTTGAACACGCGCCAAATTACAGCTACCGTTGCTGACCTTCCCATGTCTTACCAAGATACCGAGCCACTGAAACGGTCGTTTACGAGCCACAATGCAAAATAGAACACAATAGAATCTAAGATGAGAATAACCTGGCCTACTACGGTAATAATGAAGTGGAGTAAGGGGAATAAGGAGAAAAGAAAAACTGAAGGACGGTTATGGCGGTGCCCATGCGCAGCTGCTGCAAAATCACCTTAGAATAAAGACGAGGACAAGATCATGTGCACACCGACAAATTGAGTGTTCTAAAAGCGGCCTTAGGAACCAGACGACATCTCGGATCCCTCTCCACCTCCACAGCGTTTAGTGCCAAAACCTTTCGAGAGGATCAGGACGGACAGCTTTCGCAGGATCCGTGGCGTCGCCTGCGCCGCCGTGACCAGTAACACGAGCGTGTTACTGTAAAATTGTATTAATTAGAAGTGCAGTAGGGGCTCCACCCAAACCAAAGAACGCTCCGCTTAACATGCAATGCGCCTTAGCGCATTAAATATTAAACAACGCTTTTATTTATTTATTTATTTATTGATTTATTGTTTTTGCGGGCGCCATTTTAGGAAAAAAAATAGACACTGGCGGATGATCCCTTTTTGGGGATGATCTGTTAGTGCCTTTTTGAAATGAAGAATTCATACTAAGCACCGAGTGGCGTGTAGCAGCACTTCTGTCAGCAACTCGGGTGCGGAGTTTCTCCTTAAGTTGTTTTATAGATTATAGATCATCAGGTAACGGTGTTGACGAGCGCAGCGCAACCTTATGCGACCTTTTTCCAAGCGTTGGCATTCTGACTGCTAGCCGCGAATAGTTTATTTCTTCGTGAATACACACCGGTGTCTTTTCCGACAGCTTCGTGCCCAGTTCACTTCGCGGTGTCGTAACTTGATGTTAAAGTAAGAAATTAAAGTAGATGCAGATGTGCATTGTTCACTGCATCGAAATTGCAAAAATGTTTTAAAATCCAGGAATCATAATGATAAAACCACTACACAGACTGGACTTAACAATATTCACAATTTAATCAAAAGTTTCGTCTTCTATGCGGAAGACTTCATTATTGCGTGTTCAAGGACACGAATGATTCCGCAGCCACTAACGGACAAGGCGTAGAGCTGTGAAGGTAGGCCATGAAAAATTTTCGCTTGAGACATCCGTACCCCGCTTATAAAGACATTCAAAATCCAGGAAAAAAACAGTTTTTTTTTAAGTGCCTGGTTAGGAAAGCTATGTCAGCTAATTAACTTTCTCAAAAAACGAAATTAACGCAATATTTACCTGGTGAGACGTGCTTTGGGCGATTCTTAAACATGTTTCCAGTTCGGCGTCGACGTTTCAATATAGAAGCACGTTTCGGAATCACTCCTAACTCAAAATGAGTCTCGCGACCTAAATATTGCGCCAGAAATATATTATACCTTGGAAGTTTATGTTGTGACAGAGGCATCCTCTCCAGGCATTTAAACTGCTGTTTGATAAGTTCAGTGTTCCTTTAAATGCTCTCATACACCTGGACGTTTGTATGTTAAACGGGTAGGATAGCAGAGAAGAACGACCGTTTTCCACATAGAAAACAAATATCAAGAAAACAAAACCGCTCAGTAGAGGAATGTCGCAAAAGTAACTGCTTCTTCCGAGAGTATTGCGTTTTATTACTTCGCAACTGTTTGTTCTATGATTCGTTGAGTACCGTGAACTCCGAGGTTGTAGAAAAAACAACAAAAAAATCTCAGAATTAGGTTATTTTAAGTTTATTTAAGTTTATTTTAAGAAAATTTCACGTGCCAATTCTTAACTAAAATTGACTTCCGATTTCGTTTCAACCCAATAGGGATTGTTGAAAGCACCAGAAACAGTCCTGTGACTTTAGTGGCAACCGGGAAGGGCGTTGGATGCTTGTTTATTGAACACTCAGTGGTATGTGGGTTCCAGTTGACATGGCGTTGAGTCGACTAATTGTTGAGCAGTCTAAACTGCTGGGCGTGAATTGAGCAAATAAAGTATATGCTGAATTAAAGCCGTCAAGGATTTAGATGCATTCAGCGTTTCGGCCAACCTACGTGGACTTGTGCAGTACAGGGAACACATGCGTCCGTACCAAAATGCAATAAAGCTTTATATTCTCTCGCACTCCACTTCCCGAAACCCCCCCCCCGGCCGTCATCAGGCAGGTTTCGAGAAAGGCGAACGATGACAAAAAAAAAAAAAAAAGAGATCGAGTCGAGAAAGTGTCGAAATACAAGCAAGCGAAGTCTAGAAGCCTCGATATGAAACGTGCCGTGCTGTGAGGTAAATACATCTAGACTTATTCGCGAAGGCTTTGCTTTTTTTTTCCCGTATCACATATAAAGAACACACGCCGCGAAAGTTTAAAATCCCCGAATTCACGCGTTCTCGACTCGAGTCATTTATTTCACGGCGGCGAGCTTATTTCCTTTCTTGGGCCGAACCAGCGAACGCACACTAGGACCGACCGTCACACACGACTCTCTCAAAGAAACAACAATACATATATATGTACATAACATGAAAGGAAGCCCAGAAAGAAGCATTTCCTGACTTTCTAAAACTCGGCGCCTAAAAAAAAGAAAAACACGAAGAGACAGAGCAGTGGGCAACGAAACAACTGGGCTTCATTTCGGGAGATCTCTCGGGCAAGCTTCCCTATTCCCTTCCTCCTCTCGTTCGCTCTTCTCCCTTCCTGGTTGTCCCCACAGCGTTAAAGCCTGGGGAAAGTCCCCGTCAAGCTCATGTTTCATATTTCCGGCCTCCCCGCCACCCACTCATTCTCTCTGTGCGCCCCCCTTTTTCCGAAACATTTTTATTTATGTCCTCATTCGATAGACCCACGTCCTTTTCTTTTTCTCTCCCCTCACACCTTTATTATGAGCCTGCCTTTCCTTTTTTTTTTTACGCTGTCTTCAGCATCGACCGTGTGCGGTCGCTGTCCCCTGTTTTCAAAAGCAATATGTTACGGCATTATCTCTCCATTAAATTTGGCGCCAGGTCTCTCCTCTCGCGGTCGCCTCATCGCGGGCTTCGTACCCGGCCGGGCTGCAATCCGGGCGCCTCCCCTGGCTGCGCCCTGAAATATGGCGCCCCAGAGAGCTGCCGGCTAAGTAAGGCTCCGGCCAAAGGCCACGGGACTCGCGAAGAGAAAAATTCAAACCGAAGAAAAGTGTCGGTAGGAGGCTGCCGCGGATTAGCACCAACACAAACGCGTAGAATTCCCTGGTGACGCCAGGGAAAAGTTGCGGAGGTATAGAAAATATTTGGGTCACCGCAGTTTGTCACATCATTCTCAAAACTAAACGGTTTTCAAGTAGCAAAAATACATTTCAACTGCAACTTAGTTGCGATCTTGAAGCAATTTGCTACTTAGTTCAATTAGGGTTACTCGTGCATCTTAACATGTCGATGACTACATAAATTCACGTGGATTTTACCTTAACATAAGCACCACGTGTAGTCGAGGTGGGAAACTATTGTGAGCAGAATGTTCAATCATAACGAAGCAGTGACAATATCCACATGACGAACACAACCAAGAGACTGAGACCACAATCCCTACAACCCACACACTCAAGGTTTAAAATTATGTTCTGGAACTTCACTACATTTCAGCTCAAGTAACTAACTACAACGGTAACTTAATAATTCTAAATGACTTTTTAGAGCTGTGAGATGGTTTATACGGTTTTATCATTGCGTACCTTAATACTTTCTTGGGCACAACGGATGCTTTGCCCTTGGAATATTTAGTAGATGCCACGTAAGGCTAACGGCGACGCAGCCGAAAAGGCAAAACCACTAGCAAAACATACGAGGGTTGCGGAAAACATATAAGCCCCGTAGATATTATTTGGCACTGTGTTGATACTTTTATACGTTTCCAAGAAAGGATCCTGTGCGCTGCCATTTTAGGCGATGCTGGCGCCGCGGAACGTTTCCGCCATAATGGCTTGCGCTAGTGGCACATCATAGGGGTGCACGAGGACAATGTGGCGGCGTCTGCTGCATCGTCGACGGCCACCGTTAGCGACGCACTTACTGTTTCGGAACGCAGGAGGAGGTAACCACACAGAATCGTAGCACCAAATAGTGTAAGAGGGGGCATGTTTAAGGGTTGGAGCTGACTTTTTATAACGATCGCATCCTCTGTAACAGCACATCGTGGAAGCCAGCGCTGCCGCGAGCGCTGCCATCGTTGATGAGATGGCCATTCGGCTTCTGGCCGAGGCTGACAAGCGCTTTGGAATTTTAGATATTTTTATAATTTTAAAACTTATCACTGGTTTAGATAGTTTATTTCATTGTGTGTGCTCTTTCACGGCCGAAGACAACACCTGTATGTTTTAGAAATATATTTTGTCTCTTTCTGCGCTCAGTGGTGTATGTTTCAGCAAGAGACGCTTGACAATATTATACCGCAAGCAGTGAGCGTCCAGGCCGGAGAGTAGATCCACCTCACCTCGGCGCACGGTTCGAGGTTAAGCCGGAATCCCACTTGGAGAGATGCATAGTGGTGTAAAGTGCTTAGTTCAATTTAGTGATTGAAAGGTTAAAAAGTGCGAACAAGACGAAGGCAATGAAGACACAAAGACGACAGGAGAGGCTCTAGACCTGTCCCGTCGTCTTTGTCTATTCATCGTACTTGTTTTGTTCGCGCTTTTTAGCCTTTTAATCAGTAGGAACCAACTAGCCCAAACCCAAGTTTTAGTTCAAGTTAGCTTCTTGCTCAGGTGTTCATGTAACTGCTCTTTAGAATTAATGATCATTTGGCTATATTTTTTGCGTATATTTTTTTTGTGCAATACAAGAGGTATTTATGAATGCCACATTATAAAAGGTGTCACTGCTGCTGCCATCTGCTAACAGCTTGCCAATAACATGGTAAGTTCGTTCTAATTTTAGAAATACGAATATTTCACAAAAATTACCGTTAGCATACCACTGGAGGGTTCCCCTCTATTTGCCAACTGAATGCTGCAGAGTACGTGAAAAAAAAAATCACTTTTATCTTGGTAACAAGGGCTGAAATACATTTCTCGCGGTTGCGATAATCAGACCGCTGCTGAAATGACACTGTATACGTAGTCTGACGCCATAAGGACCTTTACAAACTCGCATGATACAGACTCGTGAGATAGATTACTCCTATTTCGTAGGCCTGCCTCGAAGTGTTACCATTCCTCTGATTCGTGGCCTGTGGCTTTGATAAGCTTCCAAAGCAATCAGAAATGAGCCTTCTCGGATACGTGACTCGCAATGTCCATAAACTAAATCTACAATCATGGAGGCCACAGTGGGTCCGTAGCAGTGCTGAGATAATGAATGATACGACGATATCGAGTGCGTCTTTAACGAGGAACACGGAAAAATAAAATAAAAGTCGTTGGGCACGACCTGTTCGGTGGACCACCACCACCGGATACCATGGCCGCATGGGAGGAGGCAGGTCGATATGTAACTCACCTGCAAAGAAAAAAAAACAATGCAGCGTAAATTAAGGTTTGAATACCAATAAAATGCGGGTAACGTATAAAATAGCGTAAGAGGGTAAATGAGGTGACGCTTCTATAAGCGGTCTATAAGAATCCCATTCGATGGTCAGCATGACCAGGACCACCCTAGTGTTTTCATTCCCCGTGCCATCAAACAACCTAAGGCGTTCGTTTTACTTTCTTTGCTCGTATTCCGCTGCCAATGACCAGCAACATCGACATTTTTGAATGGTTGTGGGTATCTATATACAGCCTTGAAGTTAGTTTGCCTTCAACGGGTGACGAGTCTCCCAGCTGTAGATGAGAAATTTAGCCAGTGCAGTACAACCACTAGCCTGGGGTCTTTAACGTGCACCACGTAGTAGTGTACACTTCGCACGGCGTTCGTACTTTGGTCTATAATAAACAACACGAAACGCAATGCGTTTCAAATGGTGTGAATTTGCTGCCCGATAGGATGAGTACAAATAAAAGTTTGCATTGCTTCTCTCATTTTCGCTATATTTCTAATTGAAACTCTTAGAGCATCCAGATATAATATAGAACGCGAGTTCGCACGTCTTGGGATGCATGAAAGCATGTTTCCAGATTCGGGTTGCGAACTGTGTTGCACATTAAGCACATCGAACGCGGGTTTTAATGGAAAAGCGGTGAGTGCAGTACACCTGACCGTCCCAACATTGTACGCGTCGTGACAATACGTAAAAAAAAATATATATATATATATATATATATATATATATATATATATATATATATATATATATATATATATATATATATATATATATATATATATATATTTCCCGGAAACGCCTTTGGCATGAGCAAATCATTTCGGCAACAGTGAACTGTAGGCGCGCGTGGAAAACTGTTCAGCAGCCCGACCTCTTCGCAGACAAGGGTCGCTTTCCATTTCAGGCTCGGCTGGCCAACTGGTCGGTGGAGGCGACCGGTCGACCCCCGACTCCCCAGGGTCCCTTTGACCATCCATAGGGCCCCCGAATTTACAGTTCAGCGGCTCTGGAGGCCACTCGGAAGGGAACACGGTCACGGCGCCGGTGTTCCACCCTCCCTCTTCGTTACCTCGTCGTTAGCGGGCCGCGGCCTGCTCTCATCAATGCCTTACTCGACATCACTCGTAGCGTCCGTCAGGACCGATGACGTCACTGTTGGTCAGTTTGATTCCATGGGTGGTCGAAGGTTCTCAAGGGGAAAATACGCGCTTGCACGCATGTTCTAAAGCCCGACTTCCGTACGTTTATTCCGGATACCTTGTTATAAACTCCTCACTTCGAACTATATAATGTTTCCGCAGAGAATCGAGGCATCTGGGTTAGATATAAACAAAATGACTCGCTTATATTTGGCCACAGGTATTTTTGTTATTTTTATCTCAACGGGCGTGAATTATGAATATTCGGAAAGTGCTCCAGTTAGGCGATCGTCCGTTCGACCAAGGCGCATCCTATAGCGAGCTCGCGCTTGCAGCCTTTGTGGCATCGCAGTACAATACATTTTGTTGTACAGGTTGACAACTCTAGAGGTTATCCGCTAGAAAGCGTCATATTCCGCTGTCAGTTGCACGTTACCTGGAAGGCGACAGTAGCAAAAGCACAGATGGAGAGTAGAGAGAACAAAATGTCAGTGGAAAAGTAATTCGTCGTGTCGAATGTTTCTAAGAGACACGTAACAAAAGATGTCACTTCAAAGCTCTCGAAAATTGCTCCTGATCGTCACCTGTTGCAGTGGTTGACGAATAAAAAAAAAAAAGGTTTCCCTAGGGCCAGACGAGGCAATTTCGGGAAAGGCACGCCCACTGGTCTTGTTGAGCTGCTCGGGGCTCAAGCGTCAGGCGCAGGCCTTTCGGCACTCGGTCCTCACCGCCGCCTATCGGAGGGGGTTAGGGCGGAGGAGGCGGACGTCGTCGGTCAGACAGAGAGGCTGGACAGACAAGAGGAACGGGGAGCTCCCGTCTCTGTCGCCTTCGCCAGAAGATCTGTTCCGGGCGCCCCCGTTGCCACTCTGGACTCCATGACCCGGAAGCGAGAGTATTAGCCCCTTGGAAACCGCGACAACACGATGCCGTTAGCTTGGATAATGACACCGTTATTAGACGAAGCCATAACATTCAAAACCTAATAAAATCCCACAAAATTCAATTAAAAAAAAACAGATATCTAGAAAAAAATATTTTATTTAGAGGTAAATTAAATAAAAAGGGGGCAATCCGTTTTAGTAAGTCGTCATCCTCATGAAGCAGGGAAAGGTCAGTTCTGGTGGCTATAATCCGCGCTTCCTTTAAAGCAGCAGCTCAACGAGATCACATGTCCGCGAGGTTAAGTTCAATCACTGACGGACGTCTCGCTGCGATTGGCGGGAGTCGATGAATAACCAAATTCAAAAGTTACACTACTTCTTACGCACCATGTGCACGCTCATCTTTTAGATGGACTTTATTGGTAACACCTATCTATGTATCTCGTGGATCCTGAAATAAAAACGAGTTCGTCGCAAGACTGTTCTTTCAACCTCCATTGATTCTCCCAACGGCTAACATAATTAACAAACGCAGAAATCTAGGGGACCGACACCGACGCGGTTGGACATTGTGGAACCCACTTCTCTGCCAGTACCAGACGACACCGACACGCGACAAGGTCGACACGGCAGACACGGCCACGTCCTCGACCGAAGGGGACACGTCAGCACCGAAGAGCGACTTCGATCCGAGCGAGGCACGATGGGTTCTTCCACGACGCGATCCAGCAACCAACACAAACAATAACAATGGTCCACCCGGAGTTGGCGATCGGCTTCCCGCCTAATAAGCCCATATATATGTACCGCTCTCCTCGCTTCTGTGTTGAGACCAGCTCGCATTTCTCCGGCCTTCCTCGTGCAGTGCTCAGCCGACTCGGTAAAGGCGGCGCACGAACGAGAGTAAAAATAAAAACAACAACAACAACATTTTTTTGGAAAACAGGAGGAAGGGAAAAAAATCATGCCGCTTCGAGAGAGGAGTGAACCACAACAAAGTGAGCTCGGAATGTGTTCTGGGGGACTGGAGTTGAAAGAGGGCGACGTGCGAAGCGGAATCACGGTGTTCAAAATAAGCCTAATATATATATATATATATCCGAAAGAGGAACCGTGAAATAAACATTACGCGCAGTCATTCGCGTCACTGAACGGTATGATGCGATCCTCGCTGTGGAGGAATACATGGCGTTTTCGAACGTGGGAGTCAATAACAAACAGTGTCCTGCAGTATAACAGCAAAAGTGGCACAAGAACGGTTTTCAAGTCATCCTTGAATCCAAAAAAAAAAAGAAAAAAAAAAGAATCTACAACGCGGGGGAAAGAAGTCGCATATTTTATATGTGAATCAAGCAAAGAATAAAAGGGGTGGGGAATAATGCGCCGTTGAAAATATCGAAAACAACCACAACAACAAGGAAGTCAAACAAAAGAAAGCGAAACCCAGGAGGGAAGGGTGCCCCCCGTTATAGAAATTTTCGGCGTAATGTACGCTCATGGGGCTCAGGGTTAACGGAAACTTTTTCCGCTTAGCGGAGAGGCAACCCCGACAGACCACGCGTAAAACTAGGTTGTTCGGCGGCATCTGTCATAACTGCAATTAAAGTGCATAGCTGAAATACGTGATGCAAACGTGTCTAAATATAATTGCCTTCCCGTAGTAATTATTCCCGAAAGAAAAAAAAAATCTTCTGCTCAATTGCGCTCATTATGGGTGATTCATCCATTTTAACATTAATATGGCTAGGATTGCGCATTTAATCCGCAATAATAAAAAAACTGAAAATAAATAGACTTAAAAAATTCAACCACCTGCTTGCCTGAGGCTTTTCGCTTTCAGCGCTTTTAATGTTCTTTTCAAACACTGATTTAAAAAAAAAAAAACATTCTCGACTATTTTTTTTATTAAGCGACATAAACAATGTTATAAAATGTCTCTCATGTTTAATATCTGACTTTTTAAAAGAAAATTAAGTTCGTTAGCACTGCCTATATCATTAACTTCAACGAACATATTTTGTGTAATAAGAAAGCTGGAGTCATTAATACAAATAAAAATCATCTAAAACACAGTTAATTCAGTGCTTACGCGTATAAAATCCTCATAAATTTTAGATGATACTAATTCTAGCACAGTATTTAAACCGCAAGATCTAGTGGGCATTTAATACTACTAATAATAATAATAACAATAATAATTATTATTATTGTTGTTGTTATTATTATTATAGACTTTATTTCCCACTCGAAATGCATGAATGGCAGAAACCATTGAAAACAAAAGGCAAAAGTAACGCACAAAGGGGAAAACCTGAGTAAGCAACCAGATGAATAAAATCCTGGCGTTCTTTGTCAAATGAACAAAACTCAGAACGATAAAGAAATAAAAAAAGAGAAAAAAGTAACAAAAAAACAACAAAAATACACAGAAATAAGAAGTAAACAGCGTCGAAGCGCGCACGCGAAATGCAGGCCTGCGAAGACGGGTTGGGAACTGGCGCTTTACTTCTTCGAAGACGCGTGAGTTACAAGAAAAGTAAACTAGATGGATTGGGATATATAAAAAAAAAAAAAAAAACGAACGAAATAAATGGAAGTGCGTTGGGAAGCTTGCAGAGGCGGGCAAGCGGCGCTCCCGCAAGAAACAAAGAAAAAAGGCGGGCAGCCAGCATCGGCAGAATCTCGAGCCATTCCCGAAGCGAAGACGTGACGAGGATTCGCAAACGGCTAACTGCTGCGGCGAGTTCGACGCGCCCAGCCGATTGCCAGGGCTCCCGAGAAACGGGAGTAGGGAAAAAGTGGGGAAACGGAAAGCAAGTGCTAGGGAACGCCAAGATAAACAGGGAGAGACAGAGGGAAAATGTTGGACTGTATGAAGAAAAAGATGGAGAGTAAAGTGCCGCAGTAATACCACGAGAAATAGAAGAAAAAAAATCGAAGTTTAACGAGAAGAAAGAGCAAGGGAATATGCTAGTGAATTCCTAGAGAGCCGGGAAGAAGGTAGGGATATATGAAGGAGAGAAGGAAAAAAGCTACGAATTACAAAAAAAGGGAGGGCGTAAAAGTTACGTTCATTCGAATATTTAGAGAGGGAATGAACGAACGAAGAATAGGTACGAGAGGAGGCTGAGGTACGAGAAGAGCAAAGAGCGGTTGGACGATAGCGCACAAAAGAGAGAGGCTGGAATAGTGAGAAGGAAGAGAGAAAGTGAAGAACACAGGCCGCAGAAAGAACTGAAAGTTGCCTTTCGCTGGAACCTCGTCTGTTCTACCTTGCTTTATTTTTCTTGTATGTGGGGATTACATGTCCATGATACTTCTTGATCTGTGCCAAAAAAAAAATGTTTTTCTTTTTATTTTTGAAGGTAGCCCGCAAAAATACTGGGCACAGTGAGGTGTATGGAACGATAAATAAATAAGCAACTGGATAGGGAAGAGCAGAAGTTATTGCTTGAGATGGCAACAGACGCAGCAGCGTCTGTGTCTTTGCGAGCTGATTACAAGAAAAACTCGATGACCGCTGTCCGGTAGTCAAATATTTATTACAAATATAAGGACGATGTTGCGCGTCTGATTCTTTTTTTACATTTTTTTTTATATCACATCGCCAGGTAACACTTTGTCAGGCTGTGCGATGATCAGGGACGTTTTTTATGGCCTCTTTAGCTCTTCCACTGTCCTCGTTCATCTCAATTTGCTACGGGAAGTAGAAAAGGGCAATGAAGAAAACTAAGAAACAATACATGAACGCCACTGCGAACATAACTGCGACAGAAGCTGGAGAATAAACAAGAATACCGATAATATATCTAAAAAAAAAAGAAGAGTTCCTTGTAGGTGACACGTTGCTGCAAAAACCAAGACTTAGCGTATTTTCGTGGAAAAAACAAATGCCTCGAAAATATCCAAAATTACTACGACTGTCACTAATAATTTCTGAAGCGAAGCAATAGCGCATGAACGATGTTTTGGCATCAAAAATTAAATTTTAGAAAATGGGCAACATATTCGAGCCGTATTTGTCCGATGTCGAAGAAAACAATAACGACAGACGATATACGAATTCATGGCCACGCTTAATGAAAGCCGAAGCCTGATTCGTCAAACACGAGGCAAAAATCAGTTTCTGTATTAACGGAGGAGAGAGAAACAAAAGAGAAAGGAAAATAAAGGAAGAAATTTTCCCGCCACCCCGACGACTATTTGCCACGTACAAACAGAGCGGCTTCCTTCCGAGTCCAGCGTGGCGCTAGCGAGCCGTGTTTGCACGCATCAAACGCCGTGATTCGGAAGAGCAGCGGAACCTCAGGCACGCACGAACGCACGCGCCCACCACGTGACTGGAACCGCAACGCGCCTCCTTTCCAGTCGAGACTTCCCTCTCTCGCCCTCCACTCGTTTCACTGCCGACAGACAGGGCGCACGCCAGAGCATACCAATCCAAATCTCGAAAGTCCAACGAGCAAAACGTGCCAGACGGATAAGAAAAAACGTACAGTAATAGGGCCGTCAAATGATTTCGTCATTCATTCGGCATTCCCCGCGCATGCAAGCGTCCTGCTCGCCCAGGGGTCAAGACGCGGAGAGAACGCGCGGGTGATGCGACTAGGAAGCGTGCTTCTCCGTCGAACAGTTGCGGGTCGTGAACCTCGCATTCGTAGTTCGACAGCAAGTCGTGTGCTGCCGAACCTAAAACCCAAAACACAGGTCAAAATATTTTTGTGTAACCCAATACACGGGTCAAAATATGTTTTTTTCTTGTTACGAAGTTGTGAAATTTGTAAATTATGTCCTCGCTTTTTTTTCGAATTGAGAGGCTTCATTAAACCCTATCAAAACGTGACTAGATATGTAATTTGAGCAAAATGTGGGTTGTATAGTTTGTTCCCGATGGGTTAAAGGAAGTTGGGTGGTGCGAAATGAATGCTGAAAAAGCTTCAGCTGAACGAACAAGAAATGCGCGACATACTGTAGAAGGACAAGTACTTGGGCGAGTCGGTTGTACATTGTACAAAATAAAACAAAAGTCGGGGCACTTACGTAACCCGTAAGGTGAAACACGGCGAGAGGTGAGGTGTGGCGTCGGAGCCGCTGGGGTCTCATTTCGGAGCAGATGGACTGAATGAACGGCACAGGTGCGAGCACGCGCCATAGAGTAGCATAGGCCGTTTCGTATTAAACCCAGTAACACACCGGGAGAAAATTCCTTAGCGGTTTGGAACCAATGAGGGTGTATAAGTAGAAAGCATCTCGTGAACCTGTTAAACAATTTGATTGGCCACAAACGAGGACTGCCTCGTGGTAATTGAAGAACAATTCGAAAATCGCGCACCCAACTTTGAAATCCCGGAAACGACGAAACTGCATGTGTATGCATGAACCGCTCCCTGTAGTAGGTGTGGCAGCCTAAATTTCTTACGGAGTGCTATTGGACGTAAACTAGCACCGCCTTGTGGTCACTAATGGTCACTAAAGAACAATTCTAAAATCGCGCACTCAATCGTACTCAAGTTTCAAGCGTTTTAGCTCCACCTTATTTCACGTCCTTGGTTTCGCCGGCTTAACACTTACCTAGTTTTATTGATTTTATCGCCCCAGAGCCTTTCCGGCATAATTAGCGAAAACGTTTTGTTCTTATTGTTTCCCTTATCAGCAGTCTCATGTTTACGTTTCTACGTGCCGTCATGGTGTCATGTGACATCTGAATGCCACGTGACGTCATGACATTACGTGACTCACGGTGTCACCTGACGTCATTAAGTCGCGTAGCGTCACTGTGATACATGAGTCGACAGGACACTGTCACGTCATAACATCAGCTGACGCCAGGTAACAGGTGACGTGATGCGTGGCGTGACGTAAGAGTCGTGTCGAGCGGCCTGACGTCAGCGGTGTGACCTCAGTGTGGAATATTCTGAAGGACGAAGTACACCTCAGAGTGCACCACATTGCACCCTGAGGTGTACTTCGTCCTTCTACTTGCTCTTCGTGTTTTGGGCGCTTTTATTCCCTCCAAAGCGACATACAGTGATTTTGAGACTGCTCGCTCAACCTGCAAGTTTTACATGCGACGTCAATCCACTGGTTATCACGGGAAACCTTGAATGCTGGTTTTGGAATCGCCTCCGTCTGCCAGTTTATCAGTAGCTATTCTGAATTTAGAGACAATAATTAGCATGTTGGGAAATTGTGTTTAGTTAAGGTAGCCAAAGGACCGCCGGAGCTCCCCTTTAAAATGAGGCTAAAGCGTCTCACTTGTTCGTCGTCTACCGTCTGCGTCGTTATACTAAAGAAATTGACTATATTCCAGAGTTCAACTGACGGGCAGTAAAGTTTTCGTGATTGTTTTGTTTGTGGAAACAAACCATGCAATGCCTTTGTGAGTATAGAAACCGCAAGGCAGGAACAACCGAACGTTCATTCCTCGTTTTGTGAAGTTCGCTCTCCCTACGTAAGGGTAGGCATGCGGAGAAGACTACTTGTCAGGGGTCCTCTATCTCCCGATTGAGTTCATGTTCGAGGCGCTAGCTATCGGTCCACGTGCTCCGAGCTGGTGTGTGCTAGCCCACTCAGTCACCGAATCCCCACCCTCACATTCGTCTTCAAATATTTCTGTCAGTTTCAGGGCGTTCTTTGTAACTATGTAATGTGCCGCTGAAATGCATGAGCATTTTGGATAACGACGACTTCCATTCGGCTCAAAACAAGAAACTTATTGCTCTGCAATTGACGCAGAGTTAAACACTATACATTAGGATTACGCGCGTTATTTTTGGTTTCTTAAAGCTACGAATAAACTAAAAAAAATAGTTGAAGAATATGAACGCTTAGAATATATGTTTAGACTATTCTTTGAGTAGGCGGGAGCTAGATGAAAGCAAGCGTCTACAAAACGCGTGGCAGTGAGTTCCAAATATACTGCAATACATACAGTTACAGCACAAACATCATGATTGCAAGAATAAAAAGGTTGTATGTTCTATTCGTAGAACTACTAGCAAAGGTCTATCATCACTATGAGTACTCAGCCTTAAGCGTTTTGTGCAGCATGATAGACGCGCGCAGAACTGCGCTGCTAGAAAAACAAAAAAAATGAGAAGGATTACACCCTAAGCCATTCGCGCACCTGACACAACCTGGCGGCCGACTAGGCATTACTTTAGAATACTTGAAAGTCATCAGCGCAGAGCTAAAATCTACATTTAGGGTGCTATAATCGCAGTGAACCTTTGTGACACTAAGGACACCTTAGTCGTGGTGCGAACCCCATGAAACGGGATACGTAGACCGTAGTTTGCCAACGTGTGACACAGACGGCACTGTAATAGTCTCATCAAATGCGTTTCTTTGTGTGTGTGTTTTTTTGCGCGCGATTGCCCTTGATGCAAAGACCTTAGCACCGTTTGCTAGGGGTGACGCAACCTGCGAAACAGAGTGCAGCAACTCTACTGAAACTACTATAATGTGCTAACAGTGTCACTAGGCCTAGTAACAGCGCCAGATCACGCGGTTTCGTTCGACGGCAAACACAAGCACTGAACCAGTGAGCCGCGCCCAATCAGAGGGAATGCTGACGCCCACCGGGACATCCTCGAAACCTCAAAACTGCGCTCCCTCTTCCCTAGCTCACCCACAGCCACACACGTACACACAAACGAACAAAAAAAAAGTTACAAAATAAAAAAAAAAGAAAACGAGAACAAAGCGAGCCCAGAAAAACGCAAGGCGGCGGCAGAATCAAAAGACTATTTGTCTTTCGGAGCAAGTCCCATTTGTCAACTTCGGGCGCTGCAGCAGCGTTTTGCAGCCAGTTTAACCTCGCTCGCGCTCGGTCCCGCCGGTGGGGCCTTCTCGCTCTCCGGGGGCTTTTGTTCCACTCACCGCTAGGACCCGGAACGGGAATTTTATTTGACGTTCACATTTCGAGCCCGAGACCACACGAGGACTTTAATTATTTTTGTTTCGCTTTCCTGCCGCTTCCCCACTGTTCGCGGAGGGAAACAAAGTAGCTCGGTTCGTTAGGGAAGCCCCCGTTAAATGAAACGGGTCGCGACCCCCTGGGAGCCGGCTGCGGGGGGGATCCCGAGTTTAAACCTCCGGCAGAGACTCGAACGTGGCCTCGAGTGAGCTCTGCCTAAACAAACTTGCTTGGTTCCGTTCCTGAGCGAGCGCCTTTCGGACGGCTCATTTAAACTCGACTTGTTTTTCCTTCTTCTTGATATTAGATTTGTTTTCGAGCTTACGAAAAAATCGGTTATGGTAAAATAGTATTCGAAAACCAAAACTGTCTTGGTACGTTGCAGTGAGCCCAAAACAAACATAGAAGGGTGGTGTTATCAGGAAGGCCTATTGCACGAAGGAAATCCACACATGTATTCTTGAAGATGTTAGGTAAGAAGCGCTTCCGTTCATTCGTTTACGTTCCGAGTTACTTTTCCAAACATTTAAAGTATAACACAAAAAGAGAAGCATCTTGAACTTATTTCCAGATCTAACTTAGCGCGGATATGAACAAATCTTGAAACTGCAAACGTTCACAACACCAAAAAGAAGAAAACAAATTAATTTACTCGAACTGACTTTGACACCCGAACCGCGGGGATCAATCGATTACAGACTCATCCCGTGCATCTCAACGCATCATAGGTAGGCGGAAATGGTCCGAGCAAGCGCGGGGGCCAGAGAGCCGATCATCCTTGGCAACGCAGCGAGAGTGGACTGTCCAATCCGGGACGCGACGGCTCTCCGCGCCGTTCCGTACGCCACCCATCCGTCTGGACGTCCGACCGCCGGACGTTCCCGGGGCAATCAGCCGTGCGCTGGGCGTGACTCGACTGCGCCAACGAAGCGGCCTCTTTTCAGGCGCTGACGGCGTTCCTGTGCTCCCAAAAACAAATAAATATAAAAGCGGCACGCTAGCGTCCCGTCGGGAGCTTCGGAGGCATCGAACGGTCAGTCATTTTGAAGTGCAGAGCCCCCGGTTCACTCCTCTGTTCGAGTAAAAAACATTGTGGTGCCTTTTGGGGCCGTCAACGAACGCCATTCGTTATTCATCGAAAGCATAACGCGCAAAAGTATCCGGCGCCGCCACCGTCTTGGCTGAGTGATAGAAAAAAACGATGTGCGGCACATATGCGGACTAAAAGGCTTCTGGTTAATACCGCTCTCAGCACTCGTGATCTTCGACCGGTCTCTAAACTAACAAAACCCGAGGGTGTTGGACTTTGGAGACTGCACGCCCAGTTGTGTATGGCTGAGCATTAGAATAGGTCTTCAAGTTATCGCCTTAAGAAATTTGAAAAAAGGGGAATCCTAATACTGCGAAACGCTTTGTAAACTTGTTCTGAGCAGGCGTTTAGCATCGAGCCACGGTTTAAGCTAGATGTCTTCATGTGGACGCGTAAGCAAATCGAGGCACCCTAAATAACTTTTAAAATAAATGCGTTCTGAGCTCGCCGTCGGCCGATACACGACAGCAATGCACATAGTTATGGAGTCTTCATAGCTATATGGAGGTTAGTGCATGCCACAGCAATTTAGCGCATACCGCCGGCGTTCTTTTACCGAGGTCGTTTCGAACCATTACTTTGTTTTCTTCATAGCGGACATGTTATTCTACCGGCAAGTTGAGCCTTACACAATTTCAAATAGTGTTCCTGGATGCTGCCGTTTTTCTGAACCATGAACGTGCTCTCCGTACTTGCGCACATGGACACAAGTGGTGACCCCATGCTCGTAATTCACCATATTGTTTGACATGTGTGCATGGTGGAACTTACTGTGCATGATAGGACGCTCTTTGTATACGTCTTTTAGCACACCACAACGCTATGACGAACTGAATGATGTCACTGAGGGCCCGTTGTATATCTGAAAGCGATTGCAGTCCTACCAAAGTCCTGCTACCTTCGCTTAACTGCGGCAATTTTTATAAGGCGTCGTTTCACCCTGCGGATTTGTGTATACACGAACTCAACTCTCCTACGTCACGCCGCTGTGGTGGCTCGTCGGTCGCACTTCCGGTCTGGGGGGGGGGTGGGCAGAAGTCGCCGTGCGAGACATGCATTCCTGTGTTCTGTCGGAAGAAACCAGACAAAAAATCTGCCTTCTAGTCAAAATGCTGCGACGGGGGCTGTACCAAGAGAGCCTGGAAAGGTTTGAAGATCAGTTTTCATGTGTTTCTGCCCCCTCCGTTCGTCCGAGAACGTGGATAGTAGCCGTGAAAAGGGCAAACCAGACGCTGTCGAACTACACGATTGCTTGTGCGGGCAACACTTCGTGGTCGCCAGATGTATTTGTTTTGTTCCAACATGAACGAGAGAAAACCGCCAAGTTGTCCGGACCACCCACGGGTTCAGTGCGTCTTCAAATTCACACGGCCGCCTGATCGTTCGAACTTTCGTCTGCTCTTTCAAACTTGTCTGCTTTTTGTCGTCTGCTCGTTCAAACAAAATCGGCCCGTAGACCAATCTTTGACCCGGTGATTGCAATAAGAAGTAATTGCAGGCCTCAAAAGACTTAAGTAGGCTCGGTGTAAACAGTAGCTACAAGATGTTGATCATTGGTACCAGTGGCCACCACCGACTTGTTACGCTTGGTCTGTTCCCGCTTCCGATTTTCAGTATCGACGTCGATCATCGCCGCTACCTTCTACACTTTTGCAGCACGAGCGACGTCGCGACCGAAAATAGCTAGAAGAATCTCATCATGGTTTTGGCGTCCATTCTGCGGCGTTCATGCGAATGAATCGCCGCACGTCAAATTATTCACGCAAACTTTAGCGGCGTAACGAGCCTTGATAATTTCGCTCAGGCGATTAAAGTGGTAAGACATTGCTATGGGGACGTAGAATCGACAATTTCAACGCGAAAAGGGGTATGCAGACTCACACAGACGCCGGCAACGTGACATTCCAATGGTTTGTTGACGCGGGACGCGGTGCTTCTTGTCCGCACTTCATTGCGCATGCGCTCGAGCTGTCGTCTGCTCTTTCAAACTTGTCTGCTTTTTGTAGTCAGCTCGTTCAAACGACAGCGGCCCGTAAACCAAACGTTGGCCCGGTAATTGATATAAGAACTAAGTGCAGGCCTCAAAACACTTTTGAAGGTTGGTTGGGGTAAGTAGGCTAAGTGTAAACAGAAGATACAAGAAGATGTTGATCACTGTTACCAGTGGCCATCACCGACTTGTAATGCCCGATTATACTTGCGGTTTTCAGTATCAACGTCCACCATCTCAGCTACGGTCCAAGCTTTTGCAGCCCGAGCGACGTCGCGACTGAAAATAGCGAGCAGAATCTCATCGTGAGAGTCAGGCTTTAGCGCCCATTCTGCGGCGTCCACGTGAAATGAATCGGCGCACGTCACATTATTCACGCAAAGTTTTGCCTCGTTAATTTTGCTGAAGCCGCTCAAGTAGTAAGACATTGTTAGGAGGACGTAGAATCAACAATTCCAACGCGAAAAAGAGCACGGGGACTCCCACCGACGCCGACAACAACGCAATTCAATGGTTTGTTTATGGGCGACGGCGGGCTTCTTGCCCACCGTCCACCGCGCATGCGCGGCGCCGGTGGCGTCCGCTGGGGGCGCTCCGGTTTGTTTGTAAACATGAGTTGGTGTATAAAAGGTCTGCAGACGTCAATAGTAGAATCTAACCCTATACTCCTTTGGAATCAGCACAATTAAGCAGAAATGTCACCAGTAATAAAATGAAGTTCCGATCAAGCAACGTTTTTCAACATACGTTTGGTTTAAATTATTAACATTATGCGAGTCACGTAATCAACCATGGTGTCTTGAGGCGTCAGTGCAACTTTCGAATCAAGACTCGTTTTAACACAACAAGTATTGTCGCGAATTCTTATTTATTTCAGCAATCTCCAGACCATCATACGACGTCTAAAAAGAAAGCGTGAAAGTTCTGCATGCCATAACGGAAGCGACAGCCGATTCGATAAGTCCAATATAAAAATCACCATTAGCTACGCTCGCTAACGTTAAATCAATCGAAGCATATATTAGTCAGCCAGCGACGCTAAGCCAACGCCGCTGATGGTCAAGAGCCAACGGCGTCACCGTCACAATGCCGCTCTTCCACAGACAAACGACTCGAACCGTCAGCTGGACCCGAGGCACGGGTCGACATACTCCCCAAACGACTGACGCATCCTTCGCTTATTTGTCGCTCCTTCCCTTATGTTCCTTTGATGCGGGAGGGTAGGCAACACACGACGTGTGTTGCCCGCCCTCGCCAGAAAGAAACTGACCACTGTCCAGCGGACGACCGGGTGTCCCAGACCAAGTGGGGTCAACCGCTTCCCATCTGTCGCCCAGACACGCCCTCCGACAGCAGAGTTCCGCGCTCTGGCCACTTCACGTCTGCCGCGGGCTGACCACAGCTGAGCGCGATCCCCCTCTCACGGATGTCCATAAATCTATCCATCTGCCATCGTGAAAGCATTTCTTGAGCATTGAAACGGTGAGTGAGTAGACTGCAGGTACTGCCATGGCAAAGAAATAACGGCTTCGGGGCTCACTTTCTAGGTTAAGCGGCGTTGTAGGTTTGTCCAGTGGTTCATTCCTGCGTCTCGTACAAAACAGTTGTTCAGGTTGTGCAACGTTCCTGATTTAAGATAGCTCCTGAATAAAGTTTCTTTTTTTTTTTACATTCGATGTGAAGCTATTAACTCTTTGCTTGGGTGTACGTGCTATGCCCCACACGTCAAGACATCGGGTAGCGACTCACAAATGGTGGTTCCTGGTCCTCAGAAAGACCTTCGGGAGCCCAAAAGGGCGTTCGCGAACCCAGAAAAGACCGCAGTAGGGTCAACGATGCGCTCGTTATACTCCGATTAAGCGTAACTTAGATCGATCGCTACTTTTCTCTTCAGCCAACGAGAGAGCACGTGACAGTGATCCACAGAAGGAGAGCACTTCGACGATACGGTGTCACTTGCTTCGCTCGGACACTTTGATTGGCTCGCTGGAGCAGCTGGCCCAGTAATGGTAAAGTCCTCTTCGATAAGTCCAATATAATTTTTTTTACCACCAATTCTGGCCTTTGGCTGATACTTTGCAAGCATTCTAGATAGAAGCAACTACATGGCTGCTCCCAATTGCAATATTCTCTCCGCTTGGGGCGATGGAACGGAATTCAAAACTGTTAATAGCAAAGTGTTCCGAATAGCGGAGACCTTCTATAACTAGCGGCGGGGGCGTGGATAACGTAGGCATTATACGTATAAATATTAGTGACATATAAGAAAGTCAGGCGTCGCAAAAAAAAAAAAAAAATAAGAGAAAAGACCAGCTAAATAAGCTACCGGCTGTTTCCTTGATGCGAGGTGGACCAACATTTTGCTCCCTTGACTACCAATTCACACGCTCGCCCATCCACATTCATCGGGCGTCTGTGGACCTCTCATGATCACAGTTTTCGGAACTTGCCCAACACAGACCTTTAGATACTGCCTCGGACGTTTGCATTTCTCTCAAAAACCGTACCACGCAAAAGGCTCGAAAGGTATTCAGTGACCAGCGGAATAAAAACGGCGGGCAACAACGACGCAGCGAATTCCGCTAGCAGAGCCCTGCATAGCCGAGGCGGCGCAGTCTCGGGGGAAAAGGCGTTCGCGCCTGGCATGCGATACACGCACGGAGCAGGCGCGAGATAGCGAGGAGCATCCTCCCCGCGGCAAGACAAACAGACTCATTTCCATGGCGCTGGGACAGCGGCACAAGAGCCTCGCGCGGGAGGTGCCGCCGAGCATCGGAGGCCCGGGAGACGGTCCGCGCAGAGCGGAACCGGAAGTCGGGTCACGTTCCGCGTTCCCGAGCCGAATCACCACCACCCGCAAAGAGTTTGGGTAAACAACCGACGAGCTGGGCTCGCCGGCAGGATGGGAGAAGAAGCTGCCGGCAAACAAAGCCATCGGGGTCCTGCACGCGCCTTGGACTCTGCCGCTCGCGCCGCCACGTAGCGTGTTCGGGAAACACACGATACACCCCGCTTTGGCCGCTTTCATTAGGCGGCTTTAGTGGATCGTTTCTGTGCACTCGATACATATGCAGACGCGGGACTCAGGGAGTGCTGATGGTGGACAAGAGCCTCTGGTATCAATATCGTGACAACAAAAGCGGTCGGTTATACCACCGGTTCATTTGAACAAGGAGCGAACGCGTAGCTGCGGTTTCAGGTTCCGATCCTTTCAGTACCAAATGTAGCAATGGGGCTCCATCGTAGGAAACAGCGCGAAAACAGACGAGAACCTAGAAGAAACACACGGGACGAGCGCTGACTATAAATTTAGATATTTTAAAAGGAAAACATACGTAAGCGACCATTCCTCTTTGATAGTACGTCCCCCCGCCTGCGTATCACGGGACACTTTATAACAACGTGATGGAACGTGAAAAACGCGATAAGAAGCGATATGAAGCTGTCCCGAATCCAAAAACCCCACCTCATTGTCTAGCAGTGCCAAAGACGGTTGGCTGACACAGGAGGCTCCCGTGATACGCAGGCGGTTGGGACGCACTACCAAAGATGAATGGTCGTTTTCGTATGTTTTCCTATTAAAATATTTCAGTTGATAGCGCTCTCCCCGTGTGTTTCTTTTACGTCCCTGTCTGTTTTTTTTTCGCTGTTTCCTACGATGAATTCCCATCAGCTCACCCAACTATCCATTCTTCTAAGGGACTCCATCTTTCCCACAAGAATGAACGCGTTACGAGAAGAACGCGGCCTTTCTGAAAGAAGAAAAAACAAGAAAGCAACTTATTGTTTTAGGGACACGCGCGACTCCTATCAAAATTAATCACACGAACGCATGTGGGAGCTGATAACACGCCAGGTATCCGCCCCGTGCACACCCCACGTCAGGAACGTTCGACCTTTGAACGGAAAGGTCGCATTGGCCTCGCGTGCGTACCTCAATCTGGCAACGCCCGGGAAAGGGCGCCAGAGGGCGCCACGAGGGAACGAAGGGAGAAGGGAAGATGGGAGCGAAGCTAGTCGCGTGTTGGCCATAATTTCACTCAAATGTCGGCTATTATCACACTTTCGATAACTACTGCATCGCCTTTCCTTTTGTGGGGAGTAAAACGGCGTATTCGGTATACATGCGTGGAAAGCTGCAACATTCGACGCATTTTGGAGTGTTAAGCTTAAATGTGCACATTACCAAAACGTTTGGAGCGCTGCTGAAATTTGTCCAACATAAATTTACGAAGGCTCAGTGACAACTGAAAGTTCCACAAACACCAGTCACCTTTTCCATCTCGACATAAAATGGCGCTGTCCAAGAACCACAGCAGCTGTCGCTTGCCTCGGATGATAAACTCGTTTTGATTCAATAGATGTTAATACAAAAAGAAGTCAATCAGCCCTGAAATGACCCCATATGGCCCTGCTGCAGAATGACGATTTGTCTCTTCCGATAGTACTAACTTTACAAAATTTCCGCAGACTAGATATTCATCAAATCTATTTGAATATTGGTTTTGACCAAAAAGAGTTAAGTATAAACCGCATGTAAGCGATTTCGCGAGGGACGAGACAAGCGAAGGCGACCCGCTTCGCTGTCGCACGGTCACTCGCGCGACGAGGCAAACCACGTGAAAGCGACGGGAGCAAGCGACCAAGGCGATGAGCGACGTTTTCTAGAAATCCAAGAACCGAGCGACGCGACGAGCGACAGCGAGAAATCTCCGTCGCTCGTCGCTGTCGCCGTCGCTCGTCTGGTCGCTCGCTTCGTCGTTCACATGCGGATCAGCCTGTAGAAGCGAACTCGCCATTTAATCACCAGAACTCAAGGCGCGCCCCGTGTTTGATCACACACGTGAAGAGGTCAAAGCAGATTTACTTCGTGGTTTCGAAATGAGGTATCTGACGGTGGCCTTCCAGAACCGATGGCTAACAATTATCGGAACTGAAGTCGTCCAAACCCCGCAATAGTTGAAGCGGTGCTAGGCCTCAACAACCTAGTCTTTCATAACCCCAGGAGAACAAGGGAGACAGGGCCCATTGAGGGTTCACAGAGCCAGTCCGTTTAATGGAATATGTTCTAAAAACAGGCGTGAGGTGAATGTAGGCGAGATTCGTAAAAGCGACAAGGATTGGTGCCCGACCAGGGCGCCGATAAGCAAGTCCCAGGACACAAAGCACGTCCACAAAGTCATTACCTGTTTTACGTGGGACAGAGAAAAAGAAAGAGGGGAAGAAATCGCGTGACGTTATATATATATAAAAAAATATCTAGAAATACTAGAGAGCGGGAGAAACGAAACGTGCAGTAGTAGTCCATTTATTCATAAAGAAATGGTGGAGGGGGAGGGGGTTCAATAACAAGATTACATTGCGAAACGCTTTGAATTCCGTCGAGTTCACATCGCCGTTACAATTTACCGATAAGGCACTTTTAACCGATCGTTTCGTCTCACCGGATTGTATCGAATATGACTTTTAATGGTCTACTATCATGCGTGCACCAATGATATGCGGAGGTTTAATCGATCCTTTAAAGGAGCACTGACACCCCAAAGATCGTGTTTTTTTTTTCTAAAACGATGCAAGTTGTAGACATAAATACACAAAAAAAAAGAACTTGCGCGCGCGAGTTGTTTTTTAATTTTTTTTTAGCTTTCTTTCCCGCCTTCTCACCCCTTCGCGACATTTCTATAATATTTCATAACGGGCTTCGTAAAACACATATTTTAACGCAATTAAAAACGGACTACGGCCATTCTTTTTGAAATACCGAAAATCGGAGTCCGGAGCGATGTCTCACCTCCTGGCTTTTTATCCTCCCTCGGAAAAGATGGCGGCGCTCGACACATGTATCACTGTAACACGACACTCGCCCAGTACAAGCAAAATACAGATGACGCTGTAGAAACGTTTCCCTAAAGCTAGGGTCACACTGCTCATTCATCATGCAAAAGACAGTCCGCAAACACGAGTTACCACTATGTCCGTGGTTCGAATGCCCCGTGCCAAGTTTCCTCCTCGAACTCGTCGCCATGCGGCGTTCGAAGCACGGATCTCGCGGTGACTCGCCTTCGAATCTGTATGCAGACTGTCGTTTGTACGATGTATAAGATGTGTGACCCCGGCTTAAGTTGACATCGCGAATTCTCTGCATTCTGAAATGCGGGCGCACGAAACACACGACAGTAATGCAACTATCTATAAAGCCGCAGTGTCACTGGAATCCTATAAAGGGCATTGTGTTCGCTACAGATATAAAGACAACATAATCTGCGGACACGCCTCACGCATGTTTGATTATGCACATAGATGCTTCGAACATCGTCTTCAAACAGTTTTTGTATGACCAACGTGACCTTCATACAAGGAGACAGCGTATGCAGACTGTATGTTGTATGGTGCATTCGCTGTGTGACTGCGGCTTAAAACAAAAATTTCGGAAACAACTAGAAATGAACTGAGGCTTAGCGGTTATGAGAGAAATAGCTTCTAGCTCGGACTTTTCTAGAAAAGCCTTAAAGGGATGCCGAATCAAACATTCCAGTGTCTATAATAAGTGGCGTTCGATCTTTCCACAAGCCAGGAGCCGCCAGTGTGCGGAACCGCACGCAACGCAATTAACGTCATATTCCCCCGCTCACGCTCCTGCAAGGACTTTTTGACCAGTTTTTAATTTGCCCCAAACCTGAGCGCACTCAACGTAGTAACTTAGTGAAACTTTTCTCGAATTTCGATTTATTTTGAAAGTTATAGGCAAATTATAATTACAAAAACAAGCAAAAAATAACCTCCTTCGTGACGTCCTTGGTCGCTTGAGTGGCCGTGAACTAGAGGAGGGGTAGTGAGCTCAAGGAGCGCTCACGGCTTCCGCACTCCGTGTCGACGGCTCGAGAGAGCGCCACTACAGCATGTTTTGGATAGGCTGTATAAGCGGGCAGCCAAGGCGGCTCGCATTGCATTTGCTGCGCAATTAACACTAATTCGGCATGACGCTTCATTGGCCACAAACGACAGCAAACACAGGGTAAAGATCAGTTCAGAACGGGAGCCACTACGCGCTGCCATACCGCCAAACCTCAAGCAAACCTGCTCGCCGAAGGCCTTCGGAACGTTCGGAACCGGTCGGATCCTCGAGCTCGTATTCGACCGCAGCGCCGCCGCGTACATCCGGGACCTTTCTACGCTCGCTGCTCGTCGATGCCTGATACCACTACACCTTTCTAGTATGGGCCGCTTTTTCCACCGCTAGGTGGCGGGTATGTCGACGGGTGATTTGTTGTTTCTGTATTTTATAAACTGCATTTGTTTCTTTTCTGATCTAAAACACTGAACAAAAACTATTTTCATAAATAATTGCAGCGGTTCGCGCCCCTTATGTTTTGTATTTCGACTAAAAAGAAGCTTTTAGCGTCTCTGACCAGTAGTAAGGCCAGGACCAAAGACTTCACATATTGCGCGCTTTCGGCACAGCGGGTCGCCCCTGTAGGTGGAGGAGGTTTCCGCGCCGTCCGGTTAAAATATGACGCACTGATATTTATTTCCTCTCTTTGTGCCCGCTGGCTTGCCCGAACCCCAAAAGATGTGGAAAGCGCAAAAAAGGTAGACGCTTAAATAAGATGACGTCAAAATGTGTGGGCTCGGGGGAAAGGAGAATAAAGACAGGCTTTTCATCTCCAGTGGGGCCTGGTGTCAAAAGTAGGCGATTCATGGGTCTAACAAGCACGTAGCTCTCACTTGTGGAAATGAAAAGCCTGTCTTTATTCTCATTTTGCCCGGATAGCGTACGTTTCACTGTCATCTTAAGCGTGAATGGAGGCCTATGACGTCAATTTCGTTGCGTGTGCTCGCTCACACCGGCGGCTGCTGGCTCGTGCAAAGATCGTGCGCCATTAATTATGGACACTGTACTGTTCGATTCACTATCCATTTAAGCCTGAGTCACACTGCTTAAGCATCATACAAAGAATGGTCTGCACACAGATTCGAACGCGAGCCACCGCGAGATCCGTGCTTGGAATGCCGCATGACTATGAGTTCAAGGAGAAACCTGGCACGCGGCATTCTAACCAGGGACATTGCGGTGACTCGTGTTGGCACACTGTATGCTGTATGAGCAGCGTGACCTCGGCTTCACAATGCGACGCCAAAGATGAGCGAAAAATCACCCCTCCACGGAACAGGGGAAGGAGCGATTCCAACCGCAGAGCCACCGCAAAAACAGAGACGTACTCTAATAGCGCGACTAAAACAAACAAAACTATAAATATGCAGGCAGCAAAGGCCACACGGGCCCAGAGACCAAAGCTAGGGCTGCGGAGGCAGTTATAAAATCGGGAAATCAGCATAAATGGGCTCGTGCGACACGACCCGAAAGCGGTGTCGGCTCCCTATACCAACGCCCCATTCTGCGCATCAAAAAAGAAAAGAAAAAAAAAAATTACCGCACGTCCGATAAGCGATAAAAAAGCGAGCAACGAACAAGCCCGATCCGTCCTCCTCTCCCTTCATAAAAATGACGGAGGGGTGACGTGAATGGCCACATCATTTTTAGTTTTCCATGTCGCAACATCCCGTTTGCTCTTCTTTTTCTTCTTGTCGCGTAGAGTGCGCGAGGATGTAGCAGACGATCAGCCCCGTCTTGCCATAAGTATGCAAATACTATTTGCATCGTTGAATCGCGGGTCCGGGGAGGCAAGGGAGACGAGGGGGGTGTCGGGGGTAGCCAAGGGGGAGGAGAGGGTGGCATGGTTCTTACGAGAGCGAGCGGGGAAAATTTTATTGTCCCCGCTATTGAAGTAAATTAGCCCATTTTGGGAGATCGTCCCCCGCAATATGCGAAGAAAAATTGGGAGGCGACAAATTTTGATTTAAACCTCCGGACAAAAAAAAAAGAAAAAAAATAGTGTTGTATTTTACTTTTTTTCTCTTTTATTAGCGGTTATGGGGGATAAATGTAAAAAGGGTAGCAGCCACGACGCTGTCTGAACGCGGATTTGTGTTCGAAAATCCCCCGATTTAGGACGCATCGGTCTTTTGCTTGCCCAGGGTTTCGTGAAATTAGTTGTTTTGGAGCTTACGGGCGCTTCATAAATAAATATTGTTCTTGATTGGCGGGTGGGCCACTGACTCTTGAAATGACTACGAAGCACGCACGCAGTAATGTCTGCAGCGATATTACCATACGTGTCATATTGATCAATTTCACTAACTCGAACTTAGCTTCGAGGTGTCTTTGTGCCCTGCTCTAGCGTACTCATAAAAATAATGTGCGATAGAAATCCTTCCCAAGACGGCGTGGACTCTTACTCGTGTGCGGCGGAAATACTACTTTCTAACGGTATGTGTCATCTGAAACATTTTTTTTTATTGTTAAATGGCATACACCAAAGCGAGAGGATATAAGCAGCGATAAATAATGGGCAGCAAATCAATCCTAAAAAGATTTTGGAAAGCAAAATTAAACAAAAAACTCAAACCTAGCGGAAAATAAAATTGTAAAGCGCACTCCTATCAATATCATGCGATAGTCGTAAGCTAGCATTAGACCTCTTCAACGATCGAAACGATTCTAGCGGCCAGATGCCACGCGAAGCAACTTGACCACTAAGTTTCGGTGTCGATTAGCCGACCTCATTTCCAACATCACTTCAAGACCAAATACAGTTCTTGCATTTTCAAATATGCATGCGACTTTCCCTACGTCAGTAATACTGTATCTGTGGCCTACCGATACGAATGGAATGCTGGGGCACGTTTTTTCGAGCTCTCAATGTGCCGGAGTTTGTACGCAGGTCAACAAGAGGACGACGATGGCACATAGAATAAGTATACTGGCATGTCATCCGGTTTATCGACTCCTTAATCTTCTAGACTTTTTTGTTTACTTATCCGTGAGCCGGGAGGGTCATCTTGCAATCTGGAATGGTAGCCAGGTATGGAACGCGACAGACCGTACTCCTACTCCTCGCTAAGCCTAGGCAGGCTCTTATGGCCGTTTGAATTCTGTGTTTAAACGGGGGCTCTCACGAAGAAGAATGGGTGCGATGCAAGCGAGCGCCGACTTTACTTTCATGCAGTGCTGAGATGCACTGCTTCGTCAACGGCGCGATCGAAACCGAAACCATGCCACTCCTCTCCATGGCCAACCGGAACCCATAATGTAATGCGCTCAGTGTTACGTGCAGGGATTCTTGGAAGTAGTCTCTTTCAGGCAGCTGTGCATGGGCGCCGCCATAACCGACCTTCAGTTTTTGTTTCCCCTTATTCCGTTAGCTTCACTTCATCATTACCACAGCAGGACAGGTTAGTGCCACTTTAGGTGCTACCGTGTCCTTCTCCCCAGCATAGGCCTGTATGGAGGCTCGTCAACGCCCGCTTCAGTGGCTCGGCATCTCGGTAAGACAAGAGAAGGTCGGCATTGGTGGCTAGAAAAAACGGTGGTTGTACCCGTTTCTAAACGACGGGAGAGGAACCTTTCGTCAGGGGAGGAATTATGAACAGAACAATGTCAAGCACGCTTGCATTTTGCTGACAGCCAAAAGAAAACATGCGGCCAATACAAATTGAAAGGGCACCATCAACGTAATGAAATCTGAACAACGACGACGACAATGAGACATCTGTACCACGTGACGGGGCAACTATTTGGATTGCAATTATGGCGGAACCTATCCTACTAAACTGGTCTAGGTTTTCAAATTGCTCAAAACTTTTTGTTGGGAGTGGCCTACCCTTTTTTCTGTGTGCCATTGCTGACCGAGTCTCTTACAATAGCGCACGCGGAGTCCTGCCGGCTAACCTGGGGCCTCAACTTACACGGCACACCAAGCGGGTCCAGGACATCGCCGCCTGCTGCGATCGGTCAGCAATGCCGAGCTGGCCAATCGCAGCAGGCGGCGATGTCCCGGTCCCTTGGTCCCGTTTGGTCCCGCCGTGCAGATTAGGGCCCCTGGTGTACCCAGCCTTGTTGGGCCTGGACGGCCATTTTTATTCCGTTTCTTCGCGACATCAAAGCTCTCCTTCTGTGCCACAATGTAAGCTCAATTCTGTGATATCATCACGAGTGCCTCTTTGTAGGAAGACGGATAAGTCTGCGTTACTGTCGTTTTGTACGCAGCATATCCACCCCGAGCGTAGAGTCGAAATGCCGGTGTTCAAAACACTACCTCTGGTTTAGATACAATCATAGTGCACTTTCTAACTAAAGAAGTTTAGCAATAGGCACTTCAGGCTATCAGTGAACGAAGTAGTGTAGTGAATTGACCAAGTAGCAGCTCAACAGGGGTGAATCTGTGACGCTAGGTTTCAGGCAGCCTAACTAACACTGAGTGAGCATTGATACATCAATGTCGACTCTCGGGAGCAAACACAGGCGCGGCAATGTTAGAAGTGCGTACAGTCTAACCGAAAGAGCAATGAACCAAGTCGTAAACTAAGCGATAGACAAACAACTCCAGCCATGCACTGAAAGAGTGCTGTCAGAAGTGTGGCGAAACGACGCCATTGTTTCCAACAGACAGACTGAGCTTGTCCCGAGACAATAGAGCCCGACGGCACTGCATTAACAGTCCTGGCCGCAAGAGGGCGAGGTTGCAACTGTGCGGCGTGAGTTTTCTTCTTCCCCGGCTGATGGGTTTTAAGGCTAATCCGCCTTTTACTACCGTCGGCCGCTTGGTAGTAGCGGCGAGAAGACGGCGCGGAAGGGATTGGGCCCACGTCTTTTGTAAATCCAGCGGTCATGAGAAGCCCAGATGGGGGCGTTTCTCTTTCGTTATCACCCTCGCTTCCTGCGCCACCCGCTGTACTTAATGCTGTCGCGGGGGCGTTAACGCATGCTGTTATTACTACGGCGGACACTTGGAATGTCTTTTTGTTCTGGCTGTGATATTTATAAGGGCGGATTCGTCCATCCATTGTGCAGTCTACGCGCTCCGAGAAGCATACTGTGGCGGACTTTGCAGGAACGCGAACGCCGTACTGCTAGCGTCCTATGGCTATCCTGGAAACGCAGGGAAAGATACGAAGACGCAATCGCAATATGGAAGAACTCGCCTGCCGAACTGTGCATCCGCCATGTCTAAAGGGGCTGCGCAACGATAACGCGTGGGAATGTTTTTCACTTTAGACAAGCTAACACTAGTGGGACCAAAGTACACTTGCACGTAAAAAGAAGTTTCCTTGTCGCCGCGTAATCTCAAGGATAAAAGAGGACGTTTTCTTTCAGTGTCTTTTTCGTAGAACTTAACGGCATATCTGTCAGGACCTCTGCCTCCAGCTGCTTCGGGGATCATTAACGAAGTAACAGTGAGTCTGCAAGCGAGCTGGTGTTAATTAATCATAATGAAACTTTCTCCTACTGTTGTCCTTTTCTTCGACTTGAAATTTTTATAATTTTTCCGCAAAACAGTCTCGAATGTTGCATTTTGATAAACCTTCTTGCAGTTTCGTGGCGAGGGCAAAACAATGTTCTCTTCCATACCGGAAGTTGCACGAATCAAGATGGCTACGACTACATAGAAAATATGTAAACACGTGAGTCATTTGCACCTATGTGTATGTGGCTATGCCTGGCGAGAAAAAAAGCCCCTCGATGTGTTTGCGCTCGTCTTGCAAGTAGCGTCAAATGCGCCAGTGCACGAGGCCCGTGTCTCGAGCGGCCCTTGGAAGCAAATGGCGGCGGAGCACCCGCTCGTGGCACGTGCCTTGCGCTTTTCCACAACAATGGTTGGCGGTACTTGTAAGCATGAATTTTAACGAGGGACTTTAGGCAACGTTTTTAGATTAGGTAAATGTTGGGAAACTCCCGAAAGGCGGCAACTCCGCTTTGTAGAGCTTCCGAGAGGTGGCGCTGACATCCCGTTGTGATTCTAGTTGCGATTTAAGCGTGCGCCCCGCGGTCGTGGTATCACCCGGGCACACGCTTAAAATCATGCTTCAAAGGCTCCGATAGTGTGGCAAGCGAAAGACGATAACGGTTTGCTAATAGTCCCTATTGTTCCTTATCAGCGACCATACTTTACAAACCGGACGCGCGAGCAGAAAATTCCGTTATATGACCGATGTTTTCAGGCGTTCATGGCGAGAAAACATTGTATAATATAGACCTTTTCTTTAACGGCGCCGCCATCTTGAGAATTGCGGCGCCGACGACGCCGTCTAGCGGCTTAGAAAAGGAAATACCGGCTAGTTCTGGCAGCACAGCTATCTGGGTAGGCAACGGTGTGGGTATGGGGGGAACTTGGCTAGACTTGGCTATGGTGGGCTGCAATAACTTGGTTGGAGCTTGTCCGGTTGAATCCAGCTGGCTACTCACAGGCCATCACCTTGCCTCCTCGAGAGAACGAGGACGAAGACGGTGAGGTGTTTTGATTGAGTTTCCACAGCGAAGTATATATGAGCAGTTTAATGTAGTCTATGCAGGTAAGCTCTTGGCATTTGATAGCTCCATCTTGAGTGGTGGCATGTAGACTTTTTCATACCTTTCACATACCATGGGGCTTGCAGTGATAGCCTAATTGGACCATGCAGCTGCGCTGGGAATTAAAATCGGTCCTCTTGTCGTAGACGAAGTGGTCGTGAGCTTAAACGTGACGTTGAGTTTGATACGAATCTCTCGCGATTCAAGCTCGCAATCGACTGACTTCATAAATAAGGATTCCTGGGGAAAATACGAAGCTCGATAACATTGCAGCCACACTCGCGCTGCAGCTTCTTGTGCTCATGGCACACTTTCTGCTATTGCTCTTATGCTTTTTAAAATTATTTATCCGTAGATTTTCGGAAATTGCAGCACGGTAAAAAGGAGCACTCGGAACTAACTAATGCACGACGTCCGTTTTTAAGCCTTTTCGCCCATACCCTTGGCGGTCGCATACCCTGTGTCAGCGGGCAAACCAAAAATGCACCAGGTCGAGGGTACGTCAGTTACTGGCTGGTTTGAGGTTATGCGAAAAAGGTCTATACTGGCATTTTACTTTTTGCTTCGGCGAGCACGTTCTCCTTAAATACACTTCGTTCAGCGGGAATTATTTACTTTACAAGTCCTACGACGGCTTGGTTAGCCGCGCGCTAACGCCTTTCATAGCAGGAGGCTAGCAGACGACGCGCAAGGGACCGGTCCTTTTGGAACCGCAGCGCCACCGCTTCGCCGGCTCCTGCGGGAGCGCTCCATTGCATGGCTCGCCCGCGCTCTTTCCCAACTGACCCTAATTGAAAAACGTTGACTTCAGGCGTGAAGTTTGGGTATCGCCGCCTGGTGGAATTTTTCCACAACCCATCGTGAGGATAGTTCAACTTCCTTTGCTGGTGCAAGCACATGCAATGCCAAACTTCTATGCACAATGAAAATTAAAACATAACCGCGTGGGTAGCACGCGCACTGCCCATAGTGAGGAACACAGAAGTTCCCCTAATGGGCTACTCACCGCGAGTACAAAAGGCTTAGAGAAAAGCCCTTTCTACCCCTTTCTAAGCCCTATTCTCGAAGGGCTTAGAAAAAATTATACATATTTGTGTATCTCAGTTTTTTTATAAGCACCAAATAATTACTAATGCTCAATTCGGCTTTCAGAAAAATCGATCTCCAGAACTTGCATTGCTTGAACCAAAAAAAAAAAAATTCATTTCACGGAGTTTAGAGAGAAAGAAATTGGCCCTTGGCATTTTTGTACATTTTACAAAGGCGTTTGATTGTACAAGTCACAATTTACTGCTAGAAAAGCTAGCTATTTACGGAATTCAAGGTCAAGCACTTCTGTTGCTTGAATCATATCTAGTTTGGGGCACAATCAGCCGCACAAATCTGCAAAAAATACTCCTATTGACAAAACAAAAATACATATATGCGTCTCATTGAGAATGTTTCTTATGACTCTAGCACCCAGGGTCTGTTCATAAAAAATAATATACTTCCTGTTTACAACGTGCACAAGTATAGACTCGCGATCAGTTCTAGGTTAGAAAATAAGAGAAATGGGGAAAGCTTAGTAAACCTTGCGGAGCTAAAAGAAAATGCAACTTCCTACCCAACTCGATCGGCGGAACATTGGACCGTGCCACTGTGTCACAACAACTATTCAATGCAATCACTCAAATACACACATCCTACTGTATTGAAGACCCTAATAAAAAATAACATTGATATTATTTATATAGCAATTCAGGAATTACGAACTGAACTAATGTGGGGCGAAAACGAATGAATCGATTTATGAGACCTGTTTGAACTTCGTACTTACTTTATTATGTCGGTTTTCTCAGTATTTTTCACTGTTGCTTTGTTTTAACTTCTATATATGCCACTACAAGGGAGCAAGGGGCTCCGTCAAGCTGTTTTTACAGCTTTTCCTAGCTTACAACTTTTCTAGATCGTCTTCTGATTCTGATCAATGAACGCGGCAACTGTTGACATAAAAGCGCCTCGTGAAGGAAAACAACGAAAGTGACGAAAATGACGAGTCGTATTGATTTGGACTTGACTTTGAACATCCAAACTAGTGCCACTAAATTAGTTCATTTAGTGGCTGTAATCCAAACTTTTAATGATTTGTAAAAATAGAAAAAAAAAATAATGGTATAGGTTGGGTTGCCCAATATTTTTGACTCGAGCAACGCAGAAGTTTAGTTAAGCGCAAGTATATTACTTTTCTTTTTTCTATGTTTCACTTTATTAATTTCGCCGTATTGACGCTGCAAGCAAGAAACGCAAGCATGTCATGCTGCGCATTAAAAATCCTATTCTATTCGCGGTGAGCAGCTCGCTAGGGGCGCTTCTGTTTTACACACTCCTGAGCCTTTTATAAACGGCTCTGACTCACTCTGATTAGTGCACGTGCTACCCACGCGGGTACGTTTTAATTTCCATAGTGCATAGAAGCTTGCCATTGCACGTACTTGCATTAGCAGAAGAAGTTAAAGTATCCTCACTCTGGGTTGTGGAAAAATTCCACCAGGCGGCGATACCCAAACTTCTCCCCGCGAATAAGCCGGCAGCGTGAGTAACGCTGCCCTCGAGCGGCATATTTCTTAATGTTGGGGGCCACCTATTCTAAAACTCTCAAATACTGCACGCTCCAGCGCATGGCCGCGCGCACCCATTCAGCAGGATTGCAGGATGAGCGCGTTTTCAGTAGATGCTCCTAGATGGAGCCACCGACTCAACCCAGCGTTCTGCTCTTTCTCGGCGCCCGTTTCAATTTCGCTCGTTTTTATTTCTTTTCTGATTCGCGACTCTCGCTCTTTCCACTTCACGTTCTTTTATCTCCTTTTCAATTTTCGCTTCTCCGGTTTTCCAGACCGCACGCATGCGCCGTTGTGCCGTCGCGAGTCATTGTACAAATATATCCGCCCATCCAAGTGCGCAGCGCCAAGCTCGCGACTCTTAAGTCCGCTCGACAATGACGGGGCGGTCATCGAGGGGTTTGGGAGTGGAAGGAACTTCATAATTCATAGATCTTTCTCGGATGTTCAAAACTATCAATATCACGTGTGATGAAAATGTCCGCATAGGCTATAGTTTTCTTAGGCATCGTCTGATTATTACCTTTCTTAACATTACATTTAGTCGTGGTACCCCAAACCAAATGACAATAATTAATTTGTGAGCTAAACAGAGCGTGATACATTTGCATTTTAATATTTAAAGGCAACGAAGTGCCTCAGTGACACATACTACTATAACAACTTTTGACAGTTTCTTAAGTAGGTATTCTATGTGATTATCCCATTGTATATGTTCTGAAGAAAAAAAAAATGACACCAGCGTTTTGTGCTGCTTGACTATTTCAATCTGGTCGGTACCAATCCTTAGATCATAATTACTAGTAACGTACTTATTCACAGGTCTAAAAACAATTGCTTTAGACTTTACGGTGTTTATTTTAAGACCATTAATTATTGACGACGAAAGAAACGTTTCTAAAACAAAGTGTTTCCTGTTTATGAGTTGGTCCATATTCGACGCAGACAGAAATATACTCGTGTCGTCTGCATGCATGATGAAACGTGATTGGTTGCAAACCTTGACTAGATTGTTTGTATATGATAGAGGACCAAGTATGCTGCCCTGGGGCACACCAAACTTCAAGAATTGCAAAGGAGAAACATGATTATTCACTGAGACGCATTGCTCAGAGCCGTATATGTAGAGAGTGTGGCCATTCGTTGGGAAGTATAGGAGACAAATGAGGAGGCGCCATTGGCCGAAAGCGGGTTGGGCGTGTTCCAGGGCGTCTTCAGAAATTCGAATGTGACCAACCAGAAGCCGGAAATAATACCCTGGCGGTGGTCGCGAGAAACAAACCTGATAACTGCATCGGAGTAGCTCTTGGTGACTGAAAATATGGTATACGTGATGTTTCAATCACGCTCATCCAAAATGATGGTGGAAGTGTGCGACTAGCGGAGCGATCGACATAATCCTTACGCCAAGCGCCGAGGGCCGGGAATCTGCCGTGCGAGCGGTCACATTCTGTCCGAGCAAAACAGAGTTGAGCGGCACATTCGTTTCTTACATCTTTCTGAATGATCTTGATCGAAACAACACGTGCTCCCAATTTTCAACCACAAAAAGTTACTACACTCCACTCTTACGCACTTATTAAAACCATTTCCGAACATAGACCTTTGATCAGAACTGTTTCTCGCTACCACCGCTAGGGTATTCTTTTCGGCTTCTGGTTGGTCAAGAGAGCATGCCAAGCCCTGTTTCCGAGTCTGCCGCACGCCCTGGCTCTGCCCGCGCCTCCCATTGACCAAACTCTCTACATATACGGCTCTGGCATTGCTTACAATGCTCTAAATATGAATGAAGAAGTACCAAAGGCATGCCACGTGTATACTATAACACGAAAGTTTATCAAGGAGCGTTGAATGGTTAAGACGGTCAAATGCTTTAATAAGGCGAATAAATATTCATAATGTCAACTGTTTACGCCCTATGTTCTGTAATAATATTTCTTTCTGCGATATGAAAGCAAATTCCGTGGACATTCCCTTGCGAAATCCGAACGAAAACTCGGGTATCACTGAATGCTTAGTAAAAGATTCGTCTAAACGATGTAATCTAATTTTTTTTCCAGCCCTTTAAAATAATATTGACAAAACAGAGATGGGTCCATAATTTGGAACTGAACTTTATCTCCACCCTTATGCAAAACTGCAACTTTCGCGACTTTCATGCTGTCGGTAAATTTGCCACTCGACCATGCTAAGTTAAACATATATACCAAAAGTTCGTCCACCACATCGATTACGAATTCAACGGGCTTTATTTGTATATTGTCCATGTCATGGACTTTGCTATTATTCAATCCCAAAAATACACGGAGCACTTCATGCTGCTCCGTGTATGCTCATCGTGCGCGCTATAAGGCAGGTTAGTGAAATGGTAGTTCAAGAGCTCAGATAATTGCATTACGGACACACTTTCACCAGAAAGTGAAAGTGTTTCTATAAACGTTTTCTGTTTGCTGCATTTAAGCACTTTGTTTATCGACTGCCAAACAGTCGCAGGATCCTTCTTGTGAACGTCACAAAAATGATGTTAATGATACTCTGTTTTTGATTATTTTAGTACAGATGTGAGTTGATTGCAATGCTTCTTTTAAAACTGCAAGATCACCGTCATCCTTTGAAAAGAGGTAAAACTGATATAAGCGATTCTTGTAACGGTTAACGTAGTTGGGGTGACCCATGTTTTTCTTATTCGTGTTTTAGCAGTAACCGTCTTATACAAAACGATGAGATGTAAATCGTTTTAAAAATAGTTATAAACTCACCATACGCTCCGTTTACAGATTGCTTTGAAAATACATCACTCCAGCCTGTTTGCATGTCTGTGCTTCGAAAGGACCGCTATTACCGTTATAGCCGCTATTATTCGAGAAGCCACCGAACTGCACCGAACATTCCGCGATGAATGACGGAAACTCATACAGATATCTTGAACTTGGCGAACGTCCCGAATTAATGAACGTAGCTGTTCGTCTATGAATCGACAGGCTGTGGATGAGCCGAGGGTATCATGTTCATTGTTTTGAAAATCTCTTCGGCACGACATGCCTTGTAAACAAGAAGCGGTTTACTGCCTTTCGTTTCCGGGACGCGATATTTTGCTGCGAGCGGTGTCCATGAGGAACTATTCGTAGACTCGTTTGCGTAGGACAAAACGACGACATATAGCAACACGAAGGGTGCTAGCCTATGGCGAAGGCTTTTTGTTTTCCTGTTTGCTTGCAGTTCTACTAAGCCGCAGTCCCACTGACATACACAATACAAAGCCTCGCTGCACACACCTTTCCTAAGTTCAAACACATGTATGCAGACAACTTTTGTATGACCGTCATTCAAAAAAGAAACGCCATTATTTTGGATGATGGAGACGTTCTACAAAAGGCGCTTGGCTTATGGTAATACTTACCTTAGCTTTTTTTTTTTTTGCCTCGTTTGCCTTGGTCTTGGTGGCTTCAAGTGATTTTTTCAAATAAACGATGAATTTTTAATATTATCTGGGGGCTTCTAAGAATTCACGGTTGTTCATGTTCACACCAAGTGAAAGTTTCTCGGGAACGAACAATGCAGCTGGCTTCTGCTCTAACGGCGCTCACTCGGACCGGACCATACAATGTGTCGCAAATCTTCTCGTTTTTTTTTTTTCGTTTTTTTTTTCTGCTGAGCGAACGCGTGCGTGCGTATTTTTTTTTACGACTTTATTTGGATTCAGTTACATAAGAAAGCCCATAAGTTCACTCGACCTCTGTGCACGTGTTGTGTATTACATTAGGTCTCACACACTGGGCAGACGATTGATCGTCCAGAGGAGACTCCGCGCACGCGCAGATACACACACCACAGCAGGGAGGCACACACAGAGAACGAGAGAAAGGAAAAAAATAAAGATGTCTTACACCACACGACAACACAGCCCGGAGGAGAGCGGCAAAGCGAGCTTTTTCGAGTCCGATGCTCGAGATCTCATATTCCAGTTCGACTCGCGTACTCGCTATTAATCGTGCTTCTCGTATCTACCAGCAATACTCATCGTATGCAACTTATACGAAGAAGCACAACCGGGATTCTCGATGTCCAGTCGATTATTCGATGCAGCTGCTTACGGGAGATAAATAGCTTCCGATGACGTAACCGACGCCGCGTTAGCGCGCGCAACCGCCGAACGAACACCGATACTTTCCGCGCAACTTTCCGTCTGTGCGCGCCCACCGACAAATGCCGAGAAACCGGAGATAGACGCCTCTCTTTTGCTTTATTTCTCCCCTCTGCGGCCATTATTTTTCTTATCAGCGGCGTCCGGCCTCGACTCGGGCGGCTGCCAAGTTTTCGGAAGAAGAATCATCGGCGCGGTGTACCCCGCCGAGCTGGAATTAAGAGAAAGACGCGCGGCGACCTTGGGCGAGAAACACACACCGCGGGCTTTGTCTTTTCGGGACGAGCGAGGCTTTGCACTTGCTCGCTTATCGCCCCGCCGCCGCCAGCGTCGCGCCGCCTTCGAGGAAAAAAATAAAAGGACGGCGGGGGCCTAGCGAGGACTGCGCACCCGCTGAACGCGATACAACTGTGCCGGGAGTCGCACGATCTACGACCATCGAAGAAACCGCGACACCGACCCGTTTCGAACTTTCCCCGAGTTCGTCTGGGTTCCTTGTGCGCAGAAACTCGCCGTGTTTTGGGGTTTCAATTTTCTTCCTTCTATAGTCAACAGGTGGAGTCAACGGTTTTTTCAAGATGGCGGCCGCGAAAGCGGAAGAACTCGTAAGCGAGCTTCGTGATTCGTTGCAGTTACAAAACTATACTTTAGCAAACAGTCTGCGCGCAACGCTATCAGTCACAGGCGTAGGCGCAGCGCCGCTCGTGTGCATCGGAACATTTCGCAGTGCCTCGAAATGTTTCGATGGCACGAGCATTCGCATACGGAAAGCCCCTATCTTAAGAAGCGAACTCGAAGGCCCCAGCTGCCGTGGTCACCTATGTAAACTTGTGCCTTTGCTCCCTATGATCGACCGTCGCCCGTGCGTTAATTTCGTTACGCCCACAGTGAGGAGCGAAGACCAGGCATCTACACTGTTAAAATAGAGCAGCGTGAATGCCACCGCCGCGGGATCCTAGCCAAACGAGCGTCTTGTAGTGTACGAGCTGTAGGACTAACAATGCATTCCAAGACGTTACTGTAACGCCCGTAATCTTTGTTGCGCAACAAGGTCCATTAACACTGCTTGGATCTGCCAGGGTTGATTCTAAAGCCGAAGTCACACTGCTCATATGATCACACAAAAGAGGTTCGCTGCAAAGTGTTTCATAAATGTGTACCTTTCGAACGTGTCCGCAGACAGTGTGAGAACAATTACGCCTTAGGCAGTGCCATGCAATCTGACCGCGGCTTGAGACTTCGCTTGCACTAGTTATTGAACAAATGCCGTCGAAGTCTCGAGCAATAAAAATCGGGTGACCCATACTCGGACAATTTCGTAATTTTGTCCGAATGTACCCAGATATAAAGGACCGGAAGGTGGCCCTAGTCATCAATGGTAAGCGCACTACGAGAAAAAAGGGACCTGTCGCTTCTACAAATCCAAACCTGATGTAGAAAAAAAAAAATGGGAGCGCTTCAGTATATCCTTTGAGAAGTAGCATCGATGCGGAGAGGAAGCGTTAATTAGTTCTCACGAGCAGGCGCCTGTGGCCATTTGCCAACTCACTGACGATATTTTCTCCCCGGCAGAGTTGGCCTCTGACCGCTTCAGCTATGAATCTCATCATATCGGCTGATGGACCACAACTCCAAGTGCGATCGGCTGGTGATCACAATGACGAAAGTCTACGCCATTGCGCAAATCTGCAAATTATGCTCCGGGTCTGAGTACTTCTCAATCTTACCGCAGTCAGCCCTTACTTATTTGGTGTGGCCAAAAAGCTGATCGATGAAATATTTTGCTACTACTGGAATAAGTTCCAGTACTTGCTTCTTATTTCGTCCTACGTTTCTCTTATTATTATTGAAAGTGTACGGTTGAAACATCACAAAGTAATAATACAAGGGCAGCGGGATAATACGTGAAGGCGACACGCATTGATTTGAACGAGATAACGAAAAACTAGCAAACATTTGACGTTCACTGTGGAATTCCAAGTGCCGTCAAGTATGCGATGGAAAGAAACGAAACGCAAAACAAATACTAAATATAAAGTAAAAAAAACGAGAATTCGAAGGAAGGAAAGGGAACAAGAAAGAGAGAGAGAGAAGCTGCAAGAGGGACACAGTGGAGGACCAGCGAGCCCATCCCATCCATAGGCACGCTTCTGCAGCGGACATCCGAGATTAATAGTCTCGCTCAACGGGCGGAGAACTGGGCGCAGGTGCCGCTTTTACCGACATGCAGGCCGCTTAATGTAGATGGTTCCGAGGATGCGAGAAACACAATCACCACCCGCGGCGTTTGGTCTTCTCCCAGGGAGACCTGAATACAGCCAATGTACGCCAGTCGAAACGTCGCTCCAGTTTCTGCGAGTCAAAGCCCACGACTGGCATACACCGTAAACAACGACAAGCAGCTTGTTGGTCAACTTCAGCTTGCTTCTCAGATTGCGTTTTCTTCGAATTTACAGTTGACGTCTTCGTAACCCCGCAGCATGTGTAACACGACTTCTCCTCAGCTAGAGGTAAAATAAATATAATGAATTTCATTTCTCCGAATTCAAGAACGACAGCGAATGGCCAGACTGTGGCCATTTGCTGTCGTGGGCAGGACATCGCGCAGGTAGACGTGTCTGCGCGTCTGTGCACGACCAGCGTTTCTCTTAACGTATAAAAAATAAAAAAAACGCTTACGTGATTGGGAATCGCTGGCGCCAAACTATCTTCTCGGTAACGAAAAGAAAACATTATTATTGGAATCGTTAGGTTCTACTTATAGCCAGAGGCGGATTTATGCCCAAGCCCGAGGCACTTTCTGGATGGTAACAAACCCTTTTGACTGAAGAAGACGAGTAGTCTGGTCGATCACCTGCGGCGGACGACGGAAGTCGAAAGCCACATCTGGCGCCCAACGTGGGGCCCGAACCCACGACGGAGCTTTGATGGGTTGATTGTAGGGATCGTTGACTTTGGCATGCTCACGTGGTCATGGCGGTGACGGCGCTTGAGCTACTCCGTTGTTTTGTGCGGTCCTCCTCCATACAGAGCGTTCCTGAGGTTCGCCAGAGCGGCTCTAACAAGGACGTCTAGAGCACCTTAATGCATGGGCTACCTCGGGGAAGCTGCTTCGTTGGCAACTTGCTCCCCGCTGCTGAAAGCTGGTCGTTGTCGACATGGACTATCGGCGCACGCAAATTAGGGCACCTTGAGTGAGTGGATTCTCCATTTGCTTCTAGGACACGATAGGCGAAAGTTACTTTTAAACTTATCAGTTGAAAATTTCGACCTTCGGGAACATAATGGTGTATATGTCACGGGTTCAGCTTGATGTGTATGTCTGAGGTGAAGACCAGTTTACATTTATTCGTTTGCTTGCGTTTGGTTGTGTCCGCCATTGTCCGGCGTTCTCGTGCCCTAGAAAACATCCAGTAGCATATTATTGCGTTCTTTGACAGCGAGCAAAAATAATAAAGAGAAAAAAAAAACTATGTTTGTTTGGAGATTAATGCTTACAACATTATGAGTCTGAGTATTAGAAAAAACATACCGATCGAGAAAGGAAAGTTGGAAGAAAAGTCCAAAAGGGATCAAGAGCCCACTGACAATGGGGGGTGAACCTTGTTTAGAAACAAACACCTGTGAATTGATGCCGAAGCCGCGATATGCGTGGGAAGTGATGCTGCACATTGCGCTTGTGATTTGTGCTCGTAAAAATTGTGACTCGTACGAGAGGTGTTCGTGTAGGCTGGATTGAATCATTTGTCTTGACATATTAGAAGACCTTATTTGCACGCTTTTAGTCCCTCTCTTAATAACCATAGATCAAGATAGGAGCTCGGTAGTTCGTACATATTTAAAAAGATTTACAAGATTATATATATATATATATATATATCAGGGTTGGGCAGAAATACTCAAAAATGTATTTGGAAATACAAATACTGGGATACATTAAAATAGTAGTTAAAATACTGATACTGAAATATATCTGTAAAAATGTATCGCGATACGTATCGGAAATACATTTTAAAAAAAGGCAAAAAGTATTTGGAAATACAAATACAGGAATACATTTTACGGAGGGCAGAAATACAAATACAGAAATACTGATAGTGCAATACATTTTTCAAATTTGTTTGAGACGCCAACTGAGATTAAGCTTGAAGTTTGAAGTGGACGTTTTCGATCCCGAAATTACTTTCCCGTAGGCTTGGCCCTTTGCCTTGAAGGTAATGGTTTCGGACGTCAAGGAGTCTTCAATAGGCTCAAGAAAACGTTCTATCAAGGGCTGACCGCGGTACATTCCCTGACATCCTGTCTGTCTGACGAGGGAATCCTGTCAACATTGATCACATGACGTCACGGTGGAATGAACTGGTATTCTTTATCTGTAAATGTGGCCTTGAACATGAAACTTTACAACGCTGCTGTATGAAAGGACAATACGTGCTTTCGTTATAGGTTACCTAGTTGAAGATCGTGCACGCAGTGTCATTTGGAATTTTTAAGAATAGTGGACCAGCTGAAGCATCCTGGAACACATGTCTTATCTTCTGTTACGGTTGAAGAAACGATACGGTGGCATCCCTGTTCTGAAGTTCCTTCCTGCCGACCCTCCGCCACCGACGCACGAATTGCAGTCCTCAAGTTTTGCCTAGCATTATTCAAACAGAGACCTCGTGGATTTCGACCTGATATTGCCGGCACAGGTGTGAGCTCTCCGAGAAACAGCGGGCTCGAGACGAGTCGCAGGTGTACGAAGCCTGGGACGGCAGAGGAAGGCCACGTCTGGCCTCCTTCCTGGGTTTCGGATCACCAGAGCAGCGGGTAACGTTCACGTCGGCTAATGACGTACCCTTGAGCCGTGCGATATTACGGGCGCAGCCGCAGACGCACTCGAATATCTGATGAACTTCACTGCGTGAGTCATCCTACTATTTCAAGTCAACCACCACCATGAACAGGCTCGTGCTGCAACGGACTGTGACTCAGCTTTGCCGGCTGGGTGAACTGTGTACGCTAAGGCAAGAGAGACGGTTAGCACCGGGCATTGGATGCCAGCAAAAAAATGACTCAAGAAATCCCTACCTAAGGACCTGCGGCAGAAGCTGCTCTGACTCCACTCCTGGCACGCCACCTGGTTCGAGTCCCCGACTACGCAACACTTCTCAGAAGAGAGAAGAGGACGCATATAAAAATTGTTCGGAGAATCGGAAGGAACCTTGGTGAGCATAGTAACAATGCCCTAGCATCTCCTTGACCCTAATGCCCTCAGAAGGGAATACAGATACTTGTGAAAAAAATGTATCGCGATACTGCCGAACCCTGATATATATATATATATATATATATATATATATATTGCTTCATGAATGTTTGCAGCTTCCCCTCCGCCCAATCTCGCCCCAAAAATATTTGTATTTTATATCTAGACACGAGCGGCAGCATTGCACACTTGTAAACATCTGTATAGAGGTGCCACTTTATGAATTGTCGACATATCAATATTTAGATGCCTCACACGCTTAGCGAACGCTTTTCTTTGAGTTCATTTTTCAGGAAGAAGTGCCAGATGATGTTTTCTTTGCCGGCCTTCCCTTTTCTAGCGGGCAACCGAGAAGCTAGCGGTTCAAAACGGAAGGTTGGGAGAACTCGCACTCGGAATGCTTCATGTACCCGTGTTGAAGACATCGTGATGTGTGATGCATTCTATTTCGTGCCGAACTTCCACCCCTCTTTCAATGCTCAGCTATTGATTCCTCTAGAGCTTTTTTACTCAAAGTACTGTGTTCCTGGATATTGGTGAACAAAAAACCCAAGCTCTGCTATGTGTTGTGTTAAAGGCAATATCACTCTTAAGGACAAGTTGTTCAGATACGTATTATATGATTTTTTATACAGTTGTGTGCTGGTTCTTTGAATTTAAAATATCCGTCGTCGAGGCGGTCGGGCGTTTTTTTGATGATTTTTGGTTCAATTATTAAACTATAGTTTTTTTAATCCGCTGAGTTGTAATTATTCTGACAAACATCAAGGCGTTTTGTGTCGTGTTCGACCGACGCAGCACAGAGTTGTCGATTAGTACAAAAATACAGTGTCTGAGACGCGAGACGCTCGACTCGGGGAGCGTGTCGGAGGAATGCGCTCTCCAAGGCTAGCGTGGGGCGTCTCAGACACTATCTTTAGTTTTCTAAAGAACGACAAATTTAATGCGACGGACGAACGCACCGTTTAAAGGCCACAACTAACCGGGAAATGTACAAGCATACAACGAAACGTCTCAAATATATCTGAAGCCTGTATACCTGTAACAAGGGTTACAGAGCTGTAGGTTACAATGTACCTTATAAATAGAGGTGTACTAGGATTTGAAAATGTGCACCTATTCTATAGCTGACCCAGCTTAGAGTGTAGGGCAACAAATCTTGCAACTTCTATGCTTACGGTTTCGTGCCAGGACGGGGAACACAACCCCTTCTTGAATTGTGACTGATGCAATCGTGCGGAACTAAAATCTGGAACACTTTACCATCTTCAGTCACCCATTCATGCAACTTTAACAGCGCTTTAAAATACTATATTTTTCTTAATAGAACATGTCTCCCACCATCCTGAAACTCAATCGCATATTCTGTCATAGAATTCATAATAATTTATTTCACTTTGAATACACTCGTGCTTCTTATGCGTGTCGTTATTATACAATGTATAAATTACCTGCTGTAGTTGAACAAGTCACTTTCTACGTTTATTTTCTATTGTCTTTCTTTCTTTTTTTCTTCTTTTCTTTTCCTTTTATTGTATTTCCAGTAATATTTCTTAAGATTGCTGCCTTCCTAATATGTTATTATTAAAATGGGCCCAAACTAGCCAAAGGGCTATGTATGGGCCCAGATGGTTCTCAATAATTTGTATGCTGCAACTTATGACAATAACTCGATTGATTGACTGATTGATTGATTGATTGGATCACTAATTGACGACTTGAATTTAGGTTTCGAACACAAGCTGTTTATCTGTGCCTTATTTCTCAATGTCAGAAAAGCCATCGACACTGTGAGTCATTCCATTTTGTTACGAAAACTGTCTGTTGTTGGTTTCCGCGATCTTTTTTTTTTTTTTTGACTGGCGAACTAATTTTCTTCAAGACGGTCCCAACTGGTTTCAACCAACGGAATACTAGCACCAAAGTTTCTTTAAAAGTTGGTGTTCCCCGAGGCTCCGTTTTTTTACCTTTGTAATTAAATATATACGTCAACCACACGTCTACATCAGTTTCGAATTGCGCTCTATATTATTACGCGGATGACACTATTTTGTTAACGTGTCGTCTCTGCTGTTCAAGGGCAATGGGAATGCCCTATTAAAGTTCCCAAGGATTAATAAACTGTAATAATTGAAAACGAGCGTGTTGGTGATTATATACGAATACTTGAAAGGATAAAACATCGAGGACGGGGACGTAAACGGGACTTCCTCGATGTTTTAAACTTTCAGGTATTCGTAGCTCAATGAACTGGTTCGCACACAATCTTATGGATATCAATGTTTCAAAAACAAATCCAGGTTTTCACAATCCCCTTAAAGTTGTTGACCTGCATACTCATCTTTAATTCGACACGTCACATTATGTCACCTTCCATTGTACTTCAATCGTTTGCTGAGACACAGTGAAGTGTCTAGGTATTATTTTCGATGCTGATCTTTCCTGGAATTAACACATTAAAGGACTGTGTTCTAAGTTAAGGAGCGTTTCTTGCTTTATGTAAAACATCAAGACGTTTATTTCATTTAATCTATGAAGATCATAGTTCACTATTAACATATGGTCATCTTCGCTACAACATAACAATTTTTGGAAAACGCTTTGAATTGTGGAGATAAAAAGTAAATAACATCTTCAAAGGAATGCTGCGTAATGTTTATTACAAACTTGTTATTTCCTATCGGAATATGTTTCACATATTATCTATGCCCAATTTCCAATCTCTGTTTGTTGAAACGGTACTCATTGGCACTATTAGAATAACAACTTTAAGACACTTCGACCGAACATGCGACAACTACGAACGGTTTCACGACTCCTTGTCCTCCAATGTTACTCCCTATGGCAAGAACCGGCGGTTATTCTACGTTCCTCAAATATTTAATTTCTCACCTTATCATTTCTCTGATTTCACTTCCACGGAAAAGCTTAGTAAAGCGCTTCAGGCATCTCCCATTCACCGATGTATCCATCTAAACATTTATAATTTCTTGCTGTGTGTTTTTGGATACTTTATAACTACCCCAAGTACTTTATTTCTTATTTTTATATTTTGGGTGGCCAATAATGTTGACACTACAGTGTTTCTTAAAAGAGGTGTTATAAATCCAAAGGTGTTAGATATAATTCAAAGGTAAAAGTGCCAAATGCTGCTTTGTTTCTTTTCTTCTTTGTCTTTTTTTTGTTTTCTTCTTTGTTTCTTCAAAATTACTCTTTCAAGAGTGATTTTGCAAATTGTTTACACATTGAATACCTCAGAATGTATCTGGAAGTGCGCTACCAAGTGCAACTTTTGAAGAAACAATTTAGTGGTGTTAAGACACATAACTGAATTTGTTTGATATTTATTTAATTTTGTGCAGCGTTTTTAATGGGAGGTTAAGGGTTCGACTGGAACTACTGTAAAGACCGTTCAAGTGCACAGTTTTTTTTTTTTTTTTTATGATCGAACTTCGTTCTTCTTATAGATACTTATATTATTATAACTGCAACTTTGGTTTAGTCAAACAAGCCTCTGAAGGCTTCGACGAACCTGCGTTGTACCGTGGATATGCTGTTCCTCCTCAAATAGATGATGATGATGATGATGATGATGATGATGATGAAGAAGAAGAAGAAGAAGAAGAAGAAGAAGAAGAAGATGATGATGAAGATGAAGATGAAGATGATGATGATGATGATGATGATGATGATGATGATTACTGCGTCGCTATATTACCGTGGCAATATTCGAACATAAGGAAGGCAAGTATGTCGAAACTAGCTCAAAGGAATGGGCGAGCACACGGAAATATACCAAAATATACCAAAAACAATTGGTTTATCACTTAAAACCGTTAAGAATTCCAATATTTGTTCGGACTTTGTAACCGTAGTTGATCATTTGGAACGGAAATAATAAAGGGCAATACACGATCAGGGTCTGTCTCAAGGGGTGATACGATGAAAGGCACCGAAACCTCATTCGGTTCGTCAGAAATCAAGACACACACCGAACTTTACTCGCAACGATCGTCCTCATACGCGTGGATTACACGCCACGAGTAACAAACGTGAGTCAAGGTAGGTTCCCTGGAAGAATAGCAACGTTCTCGCATAATCTCCTCGTTTGTGCGCACGTACTGCTCTTGCGCATTAAAAAAAAAGAAAGAAAAAAAATGGGTAAGTAACGGGGCGAGTTAAGTAAGGGTACAGAGTCTTGCGTTCGCTCTGATTGTGCCTCGGCTTCCTCTCCTCCGATCTTTGGCCGGCGCCCGTTCTGTTCGTTGGCGCGAGCCTCGTTCGTTAATGCGAAACGCCCTTCCTCATTCAATTTACTACGCCGCCTTGAATCGGCCGCTCTTTTCAGCTTGATTATGTTCTACGTGAATTCACCCCATACATCCGTGGGTTGCCCTCGCTACTCGACCATAAACATCCATTCACGCGTTCCCTCATTCTTTCCTTTCGTTGTTTCTTCCTCGCTAATTGTTCGCGTTGCCTCGATGGAAAGGCGCGACCCTGAAACCTAGGCGTGTGTAAGATTCAGTGGTTAGTGATACAGGGAAAGCAAAACAGACTGCTGAAACCGGGACCAAGTTTATCATTTTAATGAACAGGTTCATTCTTCTTTGGGAGCTTTTGTTAGAAGAAAGCGCGCTGCACAATTAACCAAATACGGTTGTAACTCCTTGCCACCACCAAATTCAGGCAGAACTTTGTGGAGCGCCGACGACGGAACATGTATGTGTGTGTTGACTGCGGTAGTTGATATAATTTGATTGCTCAAATTATTGAAATTTATCGATAAGCAGTGGAACTCACAGCTTTAAAAAAAAAATGTTGAAAACGTTTACGTGACAGTTTGTTCAATCAACTTTTACAGGTTTCAATTTGCGCATGATTAAGATTGGAAGTTTTCAATAAAGTGAACCACGAGCTGTTGTTTCACAGATAATTATTGCATGGTTTTCGTTCGGGGCTGCGTAACTGGTTACGGAGTTGCCCGTCATCGCTTACCAACAGCGTTCCAATAGGTGTACCTGGCACAGCCAACTTTTATATTTCACGTGAGTCCTTCCTCGAAGGTCTATTATTGGGTCTCTGTCTCGACATCTGCAGATGGTCTAAATGAATCCCCAATACTTCGCTGGAGAGTGCAGGGTGCCCTTCGTTGGTTGGGCAAAGAGACCCAGAAATATTTATTTTCGTTTATGATTTCACCTGCACGCAGAGTCCGTACTTAGATTTGTTTTCCTGTCGTGGTACCATGTGGCAAGCAGCCGCACTTAGTTCAATTTCCGTAGGGCGCGGCATCAATTGTATAAGAATCCCGAACACACTCAACCAAAGCCCGTCACAAGATTTCAAATGCTTGTCTTCATAAATGTGCTGCACTGAGGACACAAAGTCCAAACTTAGTCGATTGAGTTTACTTTAGTGCACGCTACACCTGCTTCCTTTTTTTTTAAGGCGATGTAACGAGTGCACGATAATTCATACCATAATTAATATAAGTCTGGTCTCATTCCATCGAGTATACGACTACAACGTGCGCATAACCTTGATTCAGCGCCGCGCATGCACGAGGTGCGGTGACTGGCGGCCATTTTGGAAGTCGGCAAAGATTTTAGGTCAGTATATCTCGCAACTCTAATGTGCTAGCGCGATGATTTTGATGACAAATGAAATATCTCGTCTAGATATCTCGATTTAACCGTAAAAAGTGAACTTCGTGAAATATTTGTTGGTAACAATAAACAAATATGTAGGGAAATATTAAACTTTCAGTATGTCAGCCTGCATTCACCGAAAAACACGGGGGGGGGGGGGGGGGAGGGGGAATAGAAGCGAGACATCTCATTGAGTGCATCCAGTAAGCCATCGATGAGTACAGCCTTATCCGTCGACGCGACTCGCGCACCTCGACGGCCGCTATCTCTGTATCTTCATTATGGTAAACAAAAGCCACGTGTCCATTTAGTTAGATTAGTTTCAGTCCCATGACCCCCCCCCCCCTCCCTATAAAAATAAACAAATATTAACCACAAACGCTGACGCATTCACGTAAAACCCACGGCCGTGTCACCGTCACAGCCATACCCCAATTTTTTTTTTTTTTTATAAATTCTTGTTAATACTCGTCTTCCTCCGGTTTATGCTGATTTTGTGACAAGTAAAATTTAAATTTTTCAGAAATAAAACTCTAATCACATACCGCAAAAATCAACCGAATTTAATGCCACAACTATTCAAATATGTACGCCGCAGCTGCAATTTAGAAATTCCGCCTCTGCCTTCACTTTTCTTTCTTAATAACATTTTTGCTTAGCGCTGGGCAATTGATCAATTAACATACCGATTAATCTATTAATGCTTTAATCGCAATTAACATTTTCTAACCGGTTAATCGGTTAAAGTTTGACACACAAAGAAAAAAAGTAAAAATTCACCTTTTTACACCTGTATGAAGGTGAACTTTAGCTGAAATTTTGACCTAAAGTAAGCTGTAGAGGCCACATTTGTGACTCGCGTACCAGCCACTTCAGTGCAGCGCGAGTGTCCGTTTAGCGCAGAAGGGACTATTGTGAACAATCACAGGAGTTCGCTATTACGGGAGAATATCAACGATCCTCTTTTGCCCCTACGGCCTAAGTAATATTTTGTGAGTGTGAGTTTTTTTTAGACTGTCCTCAACTACACATCGAGGTTGATTTAAAATTGGAAATTGTATATTGTGCCGTTTATCACCTGTTCAACAAAGGCAACACATTTACTTTAGACATTTAGAAAAAATGTTATGGCAATTAACGAAACCGATAAATCGATGAATTAATCGAGTAAAGGGAGTCGATTAATCGGGTTCGAACTTTTAATTGACACCCAGACCTACTTTTATTATCACCGATAGACTTTTTATACGCAAACTAAGGTAGATATCTTAAAAAAAAGAAAAAAACATAAACCGTGCTTATATAGTCATTCGTACTTTAATTACGCTCCGCTTCATTTCAATCTAATCCTTCTCGTTTCTCTGTTGTACTTTGTAATTTTAAAATACGTGAACCTGTATATTATTCGAACCCACGCGCCATGTCACGAGCGCGCTGCTACAATGTGTCCCGAATCCGTTAACTCTCCCGATTAGCGATTCTGCATCGCTCTTTAGAAGCAACTCTGGAGTCGTTTACTCGCCCCAAAATCCTTGACCCCGATGTCGGACGTCCGCAGATCGCTCGCGCTTACAGATTCTTCGACAAACAGCCGACCAGACGAACAAACACGGTCCCTGATCGAAACGAATCTGCAAACGTTCAGAATCGATTATCGTCCCTGCACAAAGGACAAAGGAGGAAGAAAACAAAAAAAGGCAGCAAAAGAAACAAATGCAGCAGTAGACACAACCCAACTTTCGAGTAATGTAAGGAAGCGTAGAGGTAGCGCCGGGAGTAAAATGAACAGATAAGAATGACTGGAAGGCGGAAGGAGTACAATATTAATGTCGTTTACGTTTCTCCGAGGCAGTGAAACGACGGATTTATTCTTTCTTTTGTCCGGCCGCTTTTTCTTCGGCTGAATACATCACATCTATTATGAGTTTGGCACCCGACCGAGATTGCCTCTTTATACTAATCTATTCCGACTTCGCTTTGAAACACAAACGCGGGTGGAAGGAGAGAGCGCGCGGAGGGAAGAAGGAAAGACGGAAACGAATTCCGCGTTTCCGGTACAGACGAACAGGGCCGACCGGCCGCCGAACCGTCGAAACAGAAAAAAAAAAGAAAGAAAAGGGAGCGAGACAGAAAACCAAATGACCAGTAAACTTAAAAGTGGAGCAACCTTGCGCAATGGCGGCAGCGACTCGCTCCGCTTCGTCCCACGATGTCCGGGAGCCATTAAAGAGACCGCAGTCGAAACTTGCCATCGTAAAACTGTACACAACAGGTCCCCCTCCGAAGAAACTCCCTCGCATGTTTTACGGCTCGAGGAAGAAGAGGAGGAACTTGGGGGTCGAACGCGAGACAACGCAGGAACAAAACCGAAATAGAAAAAGATTAAGACACACGACGACCACCCACTCAAAAATTGGGGAAGGGGGTGTTTTCTGTTCAGTTTATGAGACAGACCGGATCCAGATGAACAGTGTCCGTTCAGTATAAGACTCGAACATAAGCGAGCGGACACTCAGGCTTTCATACCATATCATATCATATCATATCATATCATATCACGTCATATCATATCATATCACATCGTACCATATCATATCGTATCACACCTTTCATGCAGACAGCAGAGGAAAATAAATGTACAGGTGTCTGAGGCCGTCGCAGTAGGCAGTGGAAATGCCTGACGAAGCGGCTAACCCCCCCACCCCCTTATTTTTCCATATCACTCAGCGTGGTAAAAAAAAGGACACATATATAAATCTATACAAAAAATAACATTACGACAAAGAATAAAAAACACACATATACAAAACACACTTCGGCACGAAAAAAATTAACTCCTGATAATACAAAAAATAACCAGTCGTGTTCCTCTATGACGTATGTATTAATACAGTATCTTAGATTATGCCCCATTTGGTTAGTTTTTGTAACTGGTGGCTCTAAGATTGTATTTAGGTTCTTTCCAAACTCGCTGCTACACCATCCCACGAGACCTAGCGGACACCTTTGCGTGATCCGCTGAACTTATTGGGGAATTGTAGTAGACCGTTTCCGCAGCCCGCTAAGCACCCGGATAGCGCTCCGTAATCCGCCACAAGACCTCGAACTATGCAGATAAGGCTGGCGGCGCGCATGCGCAGCTGCGGCGTTTTCAGGGATACCGTAGCGAAGGAGAAAAACGGTCTACTACAATTCCCTGTTATACCTGATACGAAGTAACCGTTCATTAAAGGCGTATTACTCTTTTTTTTTTTTCGCGTGATCTTTTTTTGTGTACATACGCTGAACCACTCGAGACAAAAACGGATTGTTCGCCGATCTCGTATGTGACAATTGTATGGACAGTCACCTTTTAATGGACCTCTACTTTATGCCTGAGTCTTGTCAAGTCCGATGTGGCCTACAGGTCGTGCATATAAGGACAAAAAAGAGAATGTTATAATTTATTTAGAAGTCTATTCTTGCTATTATTTGCCTTTACCCGAACATTATTATTTCTCGCTTCTGCATTGACCACCAACGTTGTACTCCGTCTTAGCATAACTGGCATAACTGGAAAAGTTGTTTTCTACACCCCCCCCCCCCTCCGCCCCCTTCTCCCGACTTCTCTGCGCTGAACTGTGAGGAAAATACACGCCAAAAAGATGAATTATCTTCTCCGCGCATTCCCTTTCCTTCACTATAGTGAATCGAACACGGTGCAGCAGGTAATGCAACAATGGCAAGGAAAAGGGACAGACGACGAAGCTGGAGAGACGTAGGTATAAGAACAAGAAAGAAAAACAGAACTTAACCTAAGCAGTTCTATTCTGTCGCGCACTTTGATGGGAAGGAAACAAAATGACAGAAAAGGTGATAATGAAATTCCTAACATCAACGCCGTACAAAGAATTAAATATAACAACAATAGAAAATTAAAAACATTTACAATTCTCTGTAACGCCGAATTAGAGCGCAGCTTTTGAGGAGGAGGAAAGGAGGGTACGGAGGGGAGGGTCACGTGTGACGTCAGACGTGACGTCACGTGTGACGTCGTTATGGGAAACGTCCATAATGCAACGCGCGGTTACCACCGATGGCGACGGCGACGCCGCTCAAGCCGGAAACGGGCGCCTAAGAGCTGGGCTCTCAAAGCTTCCGGAGTGCGCCCTGCGCAATGAACTAATTAAACGGACGAAGAAGGCTTATAAATACGATGCAAATTAACTCAATAAGAATAGTATCGCGAAAGAGATTCGCAGGTCCGCGTGGTCATTGCGTCTTCCCTCTCTGGGCGGATGATGAGTGCAAGCTCTTTGGCTAATGGTTATTGCCCTCTCTCCCGGCACGACCGCAGCGGCGTGGCGCGTGTCCAACTGCAGGCGACAGCGGTTAGCGCCTGTCGCGCACCAAACGCGGGGCAGCGGCGCGCCAACCCAGCGCGCACCCGGGCGCACAATGAGTCCATAAATCAAGCCTACGGCCGAGTGCCGGCCGGCCAAGCCGCAAAACTGCGTTTGCGAATGCTCGCTCCTCTCTCCTCCCAACCGACGCTTGACCGCCGGCGTTTCGGAAACGTCGCGCGCTGCCTCTCGCAATTTTCCCGACTCGCGCCATTACCTTCTCCTCCGTGGTCGGCGGAAAGAAAATGAAAGCCCCCAAGGTGGGCGGCGAAGGTCCCGCGTCGCGATTAGAGCGCCCCGCGTCCGTCCCTGTTTGCTCTTTGAAACGGACGAGCCGGAGGTGAAGGTCTCGGGAACCCCCCGCGAGAACCGAGAAAAGTGTCGTGCGAATGTTTGCGGACCGTCAGATTAACGCTTGCCGAGCATGAGTCGCGATGACGGGCACCTGGGAGGGAATGAATCCACGAAGCCCTGCCGAGGTGAGTGGACGGCGCCGCCTCGCCTCGGAGCAAGTGTGGCGAAGGATCGATCGCATATCTGACAAACGCCATCAGATGGCGCAGCGGGTAAGGGGCCAATGAGAGCCAATCGAGGAGTCGTCCATATTCGCGTACAAGGCCCCAAATTGACAGTGCTCCCGTCGGTAGATGCACCGAACCCGAGCAATCCTTTGCCGCCTCGGCTGGCCTTGTTCAGACACCTCTCCCTTCTTCCACCGTGGTGGTAGCAACCACCGTTCTCGTCTCTCTTGGCTGAAACACTTTCGTTTCTTGAATACGTACGAATTGGCACTTGTTTATTGGCGGCGGGCCGCGTTCAGGCTCATGGAACATCGTCGCTGAATTGGCTGTCTCTTGTGTGGAAACAGTTTCCAAGGTGTGACCAACATGCTGCGAATGCGGGCTAAAACAGTTGCACTCCTTAATTCGAGGCATGATGTTTCAGAAATATAGCACCCATTCATTTCTCGGGACATGAAGAAAAAATGAATAGTCACAGAACATAGAGTTGATGAACGTGTATGTCAACTTCACTTTGTAAATATTAAACAAAAAAAAAAAAACAAAAAAACGCGGCAGTGTTGTCTTTTCTCCTGTACCTCCCACGTGACACAAGTTCCGAGTCTGAGATAATAATATTGATTTCTTCAGTCGACAATAACTGCACTGAAACCTACATTTTTTTTTTTTTTTTTAGTTAGACAGCTCTCTGAGCGTTAGTTTTTTTTTTTTTTATATGTCTGTGTTGTTTAGTTGTATCTGCTCGGAGATCGAAGCTACAGTATTGCCTAAAACAAATAGAGACGATAGACCTTACTCCAGTACGGCTTCTCTCCGAGGCCCCCAAAGCTGAGACGGACAATCCCTGTGAGCTTCAGGTCCGGGGGTGCAGCGGCACGAGAGAACCTCACTGCCAAGACCCCGCGGGAAGGGGCTCCCTCGCGTGTCGAATAAAAGCGGCACGATGGGTCCGGCCTCCCCCCACGTGACCCGACCGGAACGGGCACATAACGGCGTCGTTTGTCGCGTCGGCAGAGATTGGACTCGCGCGATAAAGCCTGAATTACGAGCGCAAAAGTGGTCGCGTTCTTCCATCTTCCTCTCTCGTTTTTCTCGTTTTTTTTTTCTGCGCATGTTTTAGAGTCGGATGTTGCAAACTAGTATCGGCTTCAAGTACGTAGAACTATTCTTTGGTCGAAAACGATAACCAGTAATGCAAAAAAAAAAAAAAAAAACAATGGCATAAAAAAAATTGCGAAGGTGTGTTTTTAGGCACAAATGCAGTCTAAGTTGAAAACATTTCTTTTTTTTAAACACTGCAATTGGGTGCAGAGTAAACCGTGCGTAGATTAATTAGAGACACAGTGCCTCCGCAAAAAGTGCAGGCGAAACCGAATCCGTCCATCGTGTAACCCTACAAAAACGCTCCGCTCTCCCTGTTTACCAACCGAAGGCCCACTCACACACTTGCGACTTGTTAGGACCGTGTGACTTGAAAACTCCTAGGAGATATCCTAGGAGTTTCCCATCCAAAGAACATACTAGTGCCACCTATCGGGTAGCCGTGGAACACCTGGCAGTCCCTTATATTTCCTATTTGATTAGTTCTTTCTTTCTTGGCTCGAAAAACTTTTGTCAATGTTTAACCGTCAATTTCTTGTAGGTAGTACGTACATTTGACGTCGCAAATAACGCAAAACCTTTGTTCTAGTGAAATGCATTTCCATAGTCACCGTATAGATGGCGCTAGCGTGCCAGTGTCTTCTCTCGTCGCGAGAGATTTTACGAGGTTTTAAAGCACACACTCCTAAGGAGTCGCGGTGTGTCAGTAAAATTAATACTCAATAAGAGCCTGAAAAGGTAACGACTTGTTAGAACGAATGACAGAACAAAATCAACGTCCATCCGTAGAATCTGTCAAACGCCAACAAAGGCATTAAAGGAGTTATTACACGAAAATTAAACGGATAGATTATTTTTTTTAAATGGAATGCTAATATACTACTTAGCATATACACGAAGTTACGCGATTTTTAGAGCTCCGGTAATTGCAATAATCAATTTGCGAATTTTCATCATTTTCATCTGGCGATCAGGCAACACTGCCCCAGTTAGTCACACCATGGTGTCCATAAACCACGTGATCATGAACTCTCTCTCATTCTAGCCGCCCCCATGATGGCCCAAGCTCGCCTCGCCGTGGTACGACCAAAACCGCTCACGCAACTAGGCAACCTGAACGAACGCTTTTCTCGCTCTCGCCCCCGGCCCGTTGACCTTCCACCCTGCATGCGCCTGCGAGATCCCGTACAACAGTGACCACGGCGAGTTTGTCCGTAACTCGCCGCCGCTGGAGCTGGTCGCCAGCGGGTCGCAGTCAAAACGAACAGCTTCCAACATCTCTGAATAGCAATCACTTTCCTCGCTGCTGCGATCAATGTCGAACACTTTGACAAGGCGAGCGATGCCGTTGACATAATCGCCACGGACCGCATGCTCGAAACCCGGAAGGTAAACGAGAAAGCTGTCTCGCGACGCCAAGAGAGCCAAGTCTGTGAGTGCGTGCAAGGGGACGCCGCGCGGTTGGCTGGTGACGTCACCAGCCTCCAGCCTCTTTGGTCTTTTCGAATGGGGCGGATCCGAGGGAACCGCATATGAATCGATTTATCCACGAAACTGTCGTGCCGTTTTTAAAACAAATTTAGCAGGATCGTAGGAACATACCATGGGTCCTAGTAGTCTAGTTATCTAATATCTTAGTTTTGGTGTGCCATAACCCCTTTAGGACCGCCTTTTATAGCCGAAAATGCTCATTTCGTCACGGTAAAACATGTGCTTCACAGCGGTGGACGTTGTGCCACTCGAATAAAAATCAGAAAGACAAAAATCTCTCTTGTAGTTCTCGAAAATTATCGCGAGATAATAAGTCTGCGTGGCCACAAGAGGGTGCAGGAATTGACGTTCCTAAGCAATACGAGCACGCACATCGCGGTTTTCTATATTTCTCCATCAAACACCACAGCATTTGTTTTCTTGCTAGAGCCTTAACAGCAGCCAGACTGACCGACACAGGGGCCCATCTAAAAAGACACAAACGGCTAATGTCCGCTCCTGCGCCAGAATAATTGATGCCAATTCGATGAGGCTACCTTGCAAAGCTTGACCACAAGGCACGAGTAGTCAGCTTCTCCGTCTTCCGTTGTCAACCGGCGCTTTCTCCTCTTGCTCTCTTTGTTTCCTGATAGATCGTTTTGTTTTCGTTCACCCCACCGCGGCTGACCACGGCCAACCAAAAGGCCATTAGGAAAGGCCCCTCCAAGGCCTCGCCAGAGTTACCGGGAGGCTAGCGTCAGCGTAAAAAAATTAAATACGGGGGGACGGGAGGAGAGAGCACGAACAAAAACCAGAGCGGACCACCGGACGTGCCGAAGCCGACGTGCTGCCACACTCGGACATTCTGGCACCTCGAGTGAGAAACAAAAGCGAAAAAGCAAAGAAGCGGGCATCGGTCAGAAAGCATCAACGGCGCGACCGCAGCGCGCCCGTACAATTTAATCCTCGTTTCGGGCGCGAATGGATGGACGCGTTGGGCCAGTGACAGTGACGGATGGTGCCGTTCCCTGGAGTCGAACGGAAGAGCAAACGGTCGCAAGAGGACACGCGCGCACACGCGTGTCGTCGTCTGCCACAATCGCGGCAATTTGCGCAGGGATGACACGTGATCCCAGTCAGCTCAGCGAGTTCTCGATGAAACCACGCAGACACACGCGGACAAGAAAAATGATAAGTTGTGTTAGCGGAATCAGAAGTTTGCCGCAATCAGTGCGGGAATAGTTCCCGTCTTTGGAACCTCGGGAGGCGCGAAAGACGTGCCGACTTTCCGTCCACCGTCTTCGCTGGCGACGGTGGACGGATCGAGAGATTGCGGAAAGACCGCGAAAGTACCAGCGACGACTGCAGGTGCCACAAAGTAGGAAGTAGGCTACAAAAATCGGGAGCGAACTGTGGGCCGGCTTCGGCGGCAGGACAAGCTGCTCGCAGCCGAAAGTTTGTCGCTGAACCAGAGAAAAATAACCACAGCAATATCAACCGCGATAAGGTTTTCCTGGAATAAGGAATATCGAGAAGAGAAATTCCAAACAGACGCATGACAAAGAAACGTGTCACGAAAGTGGTTTGTGCGTACATGCGTTGCCCCAGGCGTAGCCTGTAGCTTTAACGGTTGTCTATTGGCGTTTCTGTGCTCAAAGGGAAAAATAAAATGGTGTACCGTAGCGATATAATTGTTTTACCTTTCTCTCGGCGGGTGCACGGGCGGTCTTAACCTGTATGATTAATTGTTTCCCGCTTTGTGGTCGAGGCTTGACCGAGTTTCTTTCGTGTGCACCTACTGGAAAACTGTTTCGCCCGGTTTCACCTGGCCGTGGTGAAGAACAATCTCGCTTCGTTTATGCGCAAAACGCAAAGACATAAACCCTCACACGAACACATGCACGCGGCAACAGTGACGTCGTAACAGGGGGAAGATATATCGGTGCGGAGAGCGTTTACGGGACGTCGAAAAAGATTTACGAAAACTGCCTAACGCCAGTGCTACCGTCGGCAATATCAGCTGAACAAAGTTCTAGCGTGTCATGGCGTACCAAGCGCAGCACAACAAGTAAACAAAAACGGCTGGCACATGTGATGTTTCTACACGTGAATAGCGAAGGAGAGGCGAGCATTGATCTGGACCAGAACACAAGTGAGTTCTTGTCAAGAACGGCCGAATGATGAGCCGTCTTCGCGCCTGCGCAGACTCTCCTTCGTATCAGCGCTGGTTAGGAGACGAAGGCGGTGGAGGCACCGAGAACCGCATTTTTCAGTGTCAGCTTCGGCGATGACATCTTGATGTCGGTGGTACAGTTTGGAAGTTTTCGTTGAGTCGTCTCAACTAAAGTCGGATTGTCGGGGAGCTCGGAGTTGGCCGCCGAAACTCCGTTCGAAAACGTCGGGGGGCCTCTTTCGTCCCCTGTCAACAACCTTCACTCGCTCGTCGGGAGCTAAGCGCATCATGAAGAGGACTTCACCTCAAAACAGCACGAATTAAAGTTGCAGAAAAGGGACGCGGTAACGACGAGAGAATGCAAAAAAGACGACGACGACATGGTGCCGAAAATAACTGTCTAAAGAACGAGACAACACATCTATTTTGTTGTTTTCGTTTTGGCTCAATTATTGTTTTGCGTTTTACTTGTAGAATAAAATAATCATGGACCGACAATTCGCACAAAAAAAGAGCGCATCGCTTCATAGCTCAGAAACGTCGTCTGCTATTGCCGAGGTCGATGGAAGCGCTCGTCATGGCCGCCTTGCGCAACAGCCATGTGTCGGCTATTGCGCCAATCAGACGCCTTCCTTTAGCAGACGGACGTCCTAGGTAGGGACTTCAAGTCTCTGGGTTTTTTTTTTTTTTCGTTCTTACTCTGTTAAGTTTGTTCAAATACATTCCTTAATTCACCTTCTTCTTTAGCCACCTTTGTCGAAACTATTAGCTCGATAGATTCAGAAACCGATTTTTTCGGTTCCTTCATACAGCCAACGATCCCTTCGACTCGCGTTGTACGTGGAGTCCAGGCGAAAGGAGCAGGGTTCATAAGGCTCGCTTCAGAGAGGGCAACATTCGCATTGCTGATGGCGAGTTATTCCATAGCTTGCCCTAGACTTTTGCACCGCAACACGAATTGCTGGGATCGAGTCACACTCGAAATTAACTAACAACTCGTACAACTGGGAGACCTTTGAAGCGGCCGCAGTCAATCAGGAACGCGGCATTTTCACGTGACGCCCCCGTGGTGGCGATGATGACAACTAGAGATTTGGTGCTGGTTTGTAATGGATCTTTTTTGGGAATAAATCGTGTCAAAAAAGACAAGTTAGTATTTTCAACGCCATTTAGAAGTATAAAAGCATGTTTATAGCATGTAACTGTGTATCCAAAAAGTGAAACAAAATTACAGTTTAATGATGGTGATGGCCAATCGTAGCAATTGGGTTGCTGCGTGTGAACGTGTTGTGCCCGTGTTGCTGGCGTTACGACGTCAAGTTGCTGGGATGTCTGAAGCGGGCCTAAGCGAGGACAATGAAAGGGAATCTAAAGCTGATGTCCGAGGTCCCAGCAACCCCAAAATAGCACATTACCCCGACTACCAGTAACACCCTCGAGACCCTAGTGGTGAATTTTCTGCTTCGGCTACAGGACGCCAACGCAGACGGGGCTTGAGCCCCAGTCGAACGTTGCCATATCTGAGTCCCGCAGGCGGTAGGAATCCGATGATACGCTCTTGTTTTCTCAGAACATCGGTCGACTGCGAGCGCCGAGCCATTCTTCGCCGGACGCTGTAGTCGAATTAGTACGCAGCGCTGCCTGACAAAATGTGCTGACCTCATATATGGCAAGCGATCAGATGGTTTCCATCACTGCGCTATCGGGATAGTGTTCAAACAATAACAAAACAAACCTTGATTTGCCACTTCAGCATTGATAACAATGTCCAGTGTTAGTTTGAGAACCAATACACATACTAAAATACGAGCGCTGGACGTGTCTACACCTCAAGCTGGCGTCCTTCTGTTTCCGACAGAAGAAAGAGGAAAAGAAACTGAAGATTATCTCACGCTTACCGCTCGCTAAGAGAAGAGCACGGGCGCGTGTGACCAGCAGGGGCGGACGCAGGTATGTCTTGAAGGGGGGGTCAGGTGTTGGTCAGCGTATCATATGTTTAAGACCCCCCCCCCCCCCCACCCCTTTCCCACGCCCTAAATTTTTACACATGCAGAATTCAAGACTGGGGTCAGGACATCCGGACCCCTCCTCTGAATCCGCCCCTGGTGACCAGGTGATACGGAAATTAAAATCGTATGTCCGCAAAGCAGAGCTGAAGACAGACCCCCCCCCCCTCCCCCCTTTTTACACACACACACACGCCGCTAAAAAGACTGTGTTTGTTCTTTCTCTCACTTTCTTTCTGCGTTGTGTATCCCCGTTCTTTCCTCCAGTAAACCACAAAAATATTCGAAACATTTGTCCCTAAATGAAGTCAAGAACAATAAAAAAGAAGAAAAAACAAACAAAAAAAGAACGGCTCGGAAATCAACCCACGCTTGAAATTCGTCGACCGCAGTTGGCGGTTCCGTGCAGCAAAAGCCATTATGCGGAAGAACAATTGCCGAACCGCTGCATCGGCTGTCCTCGAGCCGTTAAGCTTTAATCGCACCTCGATACGCCTTTTTCCCTTGTTCTTCCATTTTTATCAGGATCGGAGCTTTAACGGCGGTACGAGTAAAATAGTAAAATTACAAAGGCAGGCAAGATTATAAACAGAGAATGTATGTGTTTGACAAACCAGACGCCAAGGCTCAACCGTTCACTGGTTTATACGAAGCAGCCGGAATTTATCCTTTCGCCGAATCTCCAGAGGCAGCGCAGTGCACTGCTGGCGGCGGTCGCAGGTGCCGCCAATGGGCCATTGCATTTGCATCTTTTTTACGCCGAATCGGCGGTGCGGCTCAAACCGCCAAATGCAATTCAGAAACCGCGAAAAAGAGCGTCGATGTGGGAACAATGAGTAGCTACCCCGCCTTTTTCAGTTTAAATCGGCATGTTTTTATTTTCTGCCGGTTCCCAACCAAAATTACGTTTTGGTTGGGAGGGTCATGAGCTATACTGCAGAAGTATCTGCGCTGCTCGTGGGCTATATTTGTAATATAATAAAAAAAAAAGATATGAATAACTTCACATTCAAACATGCTTTTGTCTGGAGAGGGGGGGGGGCAACAAATAAATATGAAGACATGACCCCAGTCCAAGCAAACAGCAAACAAGACATCAACAGCTTGTAATTGTTGACCTGCAAATATTTAAAAAAAAAATTTAAAAAGTGCGAAGAGGGAAAGGGTGGGCGAATGAAAAGTTTCGACCTAATCCAAAATACCAGATAACCTAAAATGGACATTTTTTTTCTGTTATTTATATTTTTCCGTTTAGGTGATGCGAGATTTATTCTGCTTTTTGATACCTACTTTTCACACAAATCTTTCTTATTGTTTATCTTAAGAACCATAATCAACTACACGCGATCTTATATACCTCGAAACATATAAAAGAAGCAGAGACATCTCATGAATGAGTTCAACAGACATACAGCCCCTCTGGCACCCATTCCATCATTCAATCCAATAAACGACAACGCAGTCCACGTTCATACAATTCTCGTCGAAGTAAGAGAGGCGTTAAGGTGTACTCAAGATATCGATATATCGACGGATCTCTCGTCTAAACGGCATTCAAAGCAATCAAAAGCTAGAACACCTTGCCGAAACGCATAGCAGAAGGGTCTTGATCAACCTACTTCGATTTCTTCGCGCAACACAAGGAAAACATTGAATTACACGAGAAGTAATATATCAAGGCGCGTGGCTTCATAACTACGCTAACAGTCCATGGTGTATGAGAGAAATCCGCACCTCAAATTTATTACTCTTGTAAACAAAGCGACACTTTAAAGCCAGGGTCACACTACTCATACATCATACAAAAGACAGTCTGCAAATACGAGTCACCGCAATGTCCCTGGTTCGAATGCCGCGTGCCAAGTTTCCTCCTTGAACTCATTGCCATGCGGCATTCGAAGCAGGGATCTCGCGGTGACTCGCGTTCGAATCTGTATGCAGACTGCCTTTTGTATGATGTATACATTTTTTCCAGAAGGGAGCGCCCATCTTGAAGGTTGTCACTTCTGGTATGCATTCAAACATCGTTTTGATCTATCAACGCTGCTGGAAGGTGTCCACGAAAAATGCTTGATTGTTACACATTTTTGTTTCACCTCACCTACATATTCTGGCATATTCGAAATTGAAAAGTCTTATCATTTTTTTTTTTCGTCCTGCGTACCAGACACGGAACCCACGTGACTGAGAATGAAAGAAAACGAAAAACGTCTATAGTGTGACCCCGGCTTTAACGAGAACGAGCGATCGCCCGGTTTTTTCTTTTTTCCTTCACAACTGAAGAGATATCGTCAAAATCTTTAGTGTTGTGGAAAGTAGCCACGGAGGACAATAACTTGGGCGGTGAAATTTTATGTTGGCCAATAAGTTTTCCGAACGAAACACCATCAAGAGACAGTGTCGCGCACTGCATATCGGTCTACAGGGCGCTACTCCGTAGATTGCTAAAGACCGTTTTCGTGTTACGGTTGCCATATGACGTAGTAGCTGAGTTTGCCGACAAGTATAAATAGTTTAAGAGTAACTACAAAAAAAAAAAAGTATAGCCAAGAAAAAAAGTACAACTAGTGGCACGAACCCCTCGAATTCCAGCGCCATCCAATCGGCCAATAAAATTATTTGCTATTTTCCCCCACTCAGCTACGTCAGAAATCAACATGGCGGCGGTCACGATAAAACGGTCTATTATATGTGTTCAATAAAGGTTGCAACAGATGGGCCAAAAATCAAGCGCAAATCGGTCTGAATTCGGAACACGCAAAAATTGTTTAATGCTATCTTTGAAAAACTAGTTTATTTACTGCACATAAATATACAATATGGTTTTGTTATCAGCATGTATTTAACACATACAAGATCATAACCTTTATTCGAAACAGATTTAAAAAAAACAAAAAAAACAGCGTCTTTATTGCTACGCGAATGCCGTCTTCACTATCTTGAGCTGGGCGGACATACGAGGGTTGAGCATTCGACATCGCAGTCAGTACATAAGCGTAAAAACAAAGACGTTCGAGCGATAATAAATCGGACTATTTCGAAGTGTCTCCATCGCACATGACCGACATTTTGGAAACCGCCATTTCTCTTCGCGCTCAAAATCTGCCCATTGGTTTTCCCGACCGGCTCTCGTACCCGTATAGGCCCGCTTTCTTTCAGACTTCTATTTCTTTTCACGTCGCCGCACATCACAGAACGTCCCTACTCCATTTTTGGACCTAAACCACCCCATAAGAGCGTGCACCAGTTCCACGAGAAAACTAAAGAGAACAACCAACGTAGGCGTATATTTATAGTCAGAAGAAAGGAAAGCCCATATACTTAAAACTATCAATAAAACGAAGTCGAGCAACTCATTGGCAACTGGGAAAGAACTGGTCCAGAGCGGCGGCCGCGAAAAGCGAAAAGAACCAGTGTCCGCCGCGCACTTCTTTCTCCGGATGAACTTGGCGCCAGTCGGTCTCAGGATGCAGTCCGCGAGAGCGGACCAGATTAGGTCGTACCGGAACAGACAGCTGGAGACTGCCGAGAAGGGGGGGGGGGGGGGCAGGCGCACGTAAAGGACCCGGTGGGAGATAAAGAGCCTGGGCTTGATTAATACCGTCCTCCCCGCGTGCGAACCCGCGGGGGTCTTCTTCCCTCCCCCTTCGGTTCTTGGGACGCGCGACGCTGGCCGAGTCTTCGTATCGGCCGCGTAGCACCGGTTCGAGGAAAGTCCGGCTCGACCGCGCCGCCGGACGCTGAGAGAAAACGCTCGCGGTTTCCTCTACCCACCTGACGACAGGCCGAAGAGGACGCGAGGAGCCTTCGAAGCCAATCCCGTACCGCGTGAGTATCACGTGAGCATAGGGAGGGGCGCAGCGACGCCTAGTCACGTGTTACGCTCAAGGCCCTGGATTGGGGCTGGAATTGCTTGTAGTGTCCGCTGCGGATCGTCGTTAGGTGAAGCGGACTATAGATAACACTTGGGCGGACTCGGTAAGGCTGGGTTATTCCAATACCGGATTGTTACGCTGTAGTCAATCGCCCCCAGAGACGCGTACCTCGGTTTATCCGCTATAGTCTGTGGCGGCCTAAGTAAGATCTGCGGGACAAGCTCCAGCACGGCGCTTGCTGCCTCCCGTCGCGTCCGGCCGCCCGTGCGGCCACGATTTTATTTATTTAGGTATTTATTTGTGGCCTACGTCGCCCGGTGGGTATTACAGTCCGGAAGACGGAAACAATTGTGCAAAAACGAACATATAGCGGAACGAGAAACAAAAAAGAAATCCTACGAGGAGAAACGTCCCAACCTATACTACAATAATATGAGAACACGATCAACAGCAAGCACAGGTCGAACAAAGTAAACCGTCGAAACGTAGTACAATAACATGATGTCATCGAAAAAGGATCGAACGTTAGGAAGCTCTACCAGTGAGTCGGGCAGCGCGTTCCAGTCACTAATTGTTTGGGGGGAAAATTATCATTTTAGAACGGTAGTGTGTGAAATATCTTCGGACATTTTTTTTATTCTTATTCCGAAGAGAAACATAATGAGGTGCCAATAGGCATCTTGATTTATCTATCCCGATGCTACCGTAATATAGATTATGCATAAACTTGAGACGCAGCCGTCTTTGTCTTAGGTGTAAAGGTTTCCATCCGAGCTGGAGCTTTCATTGAGAGATACTATCGTGAAAATTATAGTTGTTTAGCAGATATCTCGCAGCCTTATTCTGAATTCGTCCGACTTGGTTTACGCATATTTTAGTGTGCTGGTCCCAAATAGTACAGGCATAGTCCAGAATTGTGAGGACGTAATAAAATCAGAGGGTTTCCTTCGAGTGAGCTGAAAGCTTTCTGATATTGCGACGCAAAAAAAAAACAAAAAAAAACAGCATGCCGCTGTTTTTAAAGCATAATTGCTTCGCGCAATTTTTCCATCTTAAAGCAGTGGTTAGGCGAACCCCGAGATATATTGCCTGAGTACTAAGTTCTAAAAGGTGATTGTTTTAGTTTAAAAACTGCAGAGACAATTTTACGTTTGCTAGTGAATCGAACATGGACACATTTGGGTACATTAAGATACATTTCTATTTATCGCACCACTCTGATATCTTATTTATATCACTCTGTAGAAATTGAACGTCGTCGTCATTGTCGGACGCTTCTCTTTATAAAACGCAGTCGTCAGCATAGAACCTTACACTCGATGAAATTGCATGCGTGATATCATTAATAAAGATTAGCAAAAGGAGAGGGCCCAAAAGCAGAGCCTTGTGGAACAACTGAAGTTACTTCTACATATGATGAATAACTCCATTTATGACGACACGCCGTTTCCTACCGTCGAGATAATTGGCTATCCACTGCAAAATATTTGCACGGATGTATAGGCTACGTAGTCTATGCAGTAAAAGAGAGAGATTAACTACATCGAAAGCTGCCATGGAATCCATAAAAATAAAATCAGTTTGACAACGTTCATTAAACGCACAAGCAAGGTCGTGATAAAATTCCAGTAGTTGCGTGTTTCATAACAGCCCTGCGCGGAAAACCGTGTTGAACTGAGAAAAAAAAAAGTGATTGCTATTTTAATCATCTGCGAGGTTAGAATAAATTATGTGTCTCGTTTTTTTCGACAGCGTCCACTCGTTAGGGAAATGGGCCTGTAGTTCTTTACACTATGTTTTTTTGTTTTTCTTTTACCGTTTTTATGTATTGGAACTACATTTCCGAATTTCCGATTCCCAGGCAGACGTCCAACTTCTAGCGACTTCGATAATACTATCAATATGTACGGCGCTAAATTATCGGCAAAAGATTTCAACACAATATTTGGAATTCTTACCGGTCCAGGTGATTTTCACATTTTTATGTTGTCTAGCGATTTTCTTATGCCGTTGCGGTCGAAGATAAGATCGTTCATCTTACTGCTAACTTTATCAAGAGTCGCAGGTAGGGATGTAGGTGCAAAAGTTGGAAACAGTGGTCACTTCAGCGAAGTTCTTTTGCTGATCGGCTTACACGGCTTTATGTTTGGGCCATCATTTGCTGGGAATGTCTGTCCAGGGATCAAACAAACGACTGCGTCTCTTATCGCATCCGCATCCGTGACCAAAACTCATAGCAGGTGAAGACGTTTATTCGTGCCGGCCTAGAAAATCCGTTGCAGGGTTGACTCTACTGAAACTATTCACAAGTGAGCCAAATAACACGAATGCACTTGTCCTATATACAGATATCATTGCGGTTTTTTCCGCATCCTATTTCAAATAGCATAAACTCCCAAATAAACTCGACTGTCACCATTAAAAGGACCAAAAATAATTTTTCGAATTCTACTTCTTTAGCTCTACTCCTCAACTCCAAAGCTAAATGAGAAATCACGTGGTCGTGACGTGCTGTGTGTCACCGGAGGCGATGACTCAGAGCTTCCACCGTGCTTTTTAAGCACACCATGGAACTCGTCATTCGCAAGTGTTGATAAGTGCCGTCACGGCACTCATTGGCCACGAACGCGAATTCAAATATTCATCTACGGATTGTTTGTCGACGTGCGCGTACGTCGGAGTTACGCAGTGCTCGTGCCTAATGCGTGAGCCGGGGTCGACTGACGTGCTTAGGCAGCGCGGATGAACCACAGTCAAAAGGCGGGAAACTTTCCAAGGAAAACAGGTACCAAATAGTCCGCTATATTTTCAAATTTTCGCACCGAAAAGCAGGCTTTATTCTTTCTATACGCTCGTGTACTAGTTTCCTTTTGGGGCACTGAACGATGTGCGATTAGTAAAATCCCAATTTATCCCAGCCGAAAATTCACTGCATGGTCCCTTTAATGTACGAGCGTGTGCATGGGTGCGTTTTTCCGACCAGAAATATTGCTGCTATTTACGCTCCAGTAGCTTTTGTCTGTTCTATGACGGTTTATAGAGCGTACTCTGTCTGTAGTAAGCACTAGACCTCGATCTCGCAACGCGAAGCATCGTCACAATTCTAGCAAGCGTTCGTGGAAACTTTTTGCGCATCTTTTTGTTGGATTCGAATAACTAAACATACTTCGTGCTAAACAACCGGACCGAATAAAGTGACCTGCACCTCGACCGCAGACGGAATGGACGCAGATCAAGAGTAAATACTCTTTCGAGCAATGAACGCAGTGGAGCATAATTGCAGCGTGTGAGCCGCCCCTTCATAATGTGAGTCCACGTGATTACCGCAGCTGAGCCAACGAGGCTCCGAGAATGAAACAGAGCAAAAGTTCCCTTGCCCGCCCCAAAGCTACAGGATGCACCCCAAGTTGGACATTCTCTCTCGTGCGCATTCTAGATCCGACGAAACGTCCAAAAGCACAACAGCCATTATGACAAAAGCGGTCGGCCGTCTAAGGCTGCAGGGAAGGCTTTACGGCGTTTAACTTCCAACCGCCGTCTTTCTTTTCCCGCTCGCCATCTCGTCTTTCTCTCCCTCCCCATGAAACGTTTGTGCGCAGGAGGCATTTGATATGTAGCGTCTTCGCGCGGACGTTGTGCGTTGGTCCTCGACTTCATTATCTCCTAAGCCGACGGTGGAGTTAAGACCAGGTGCGTGCATGGCCAATGAACTGCCGGTTATTCCTCCAACGTGGCTGCGGTCTCCGCCCGTACACGCAATCATGTGACGTAAGCACGAGTGCTGATTGGCCCAGCTAGTAACCAGCTTCGGCTTCACTGTCAGCTCTCGAGCGGGCACAACCTCGTGGCCCATCCCAAACCCGCGCGGGCGCGTGTATCTTATTAAGGCCCCGCGTCCCGTACTATCCCCGCCGAGAGGTTTCGCAGCGTGAACTCAAGACGCAGCCGGTTCACCGCGGCGACAGACACACCAACACACGCGCGTAAAAACAGCAAATAAAGCGTACGCAAAAAAAAAAAAAAAAGAAATCAACGCCAGCAACAAAGGAATAAACCGCGCCGCGGCCCCCCGAAATAATCTCGGCGTAATTACAGCGAGCAGTTCTCGTTCATAAATCCTCCGGTCAAGACTTTCCCCACGATGGTGGCCGGCTTATAAAAGATGAGCGCAAAGAAAATAAAATGCGCGAAAAGAAAATATATTTACAAAAGAAACGCGGAAAAAGAGGAACAAAATATCGGCGGAACAGCAGCTATAGGAACAACGAAAGGTATGCCAGCCGCGCGCGTCCGTGCAATGGACTCATGCAGACCAAAGTATATATTGAGTTCAAGGATTGTGAAGTTCTGAGCCATTATTAAATTAATTTGTGTCAATTTATGCATAAAGGTGCGCGCCTGCAGTTCACAAACACAGGGACACTTCCCACGTAATATTCCGACCGATTCGGGGACGTAATTTCAGAGTACAAGTTTGTTGGGGGTCCTTTTGTCTCTGCACACATTCCAAGCAGCGCAAGCGATGGACGACCAGTTTGATAGTAAAAGTGCTAGTATTTATTGCACCTAGTTCACAGCGCCTATTAAAGACCACAGATAACAAAACACTGAGGTTTTGCAGTAGGGCCAATAAAACCCCGATTAATTTTTTTGTAGTCAGTAAGACGTACATTAGCTATTTTAATAAGGTTCTACCAATCGACTATCAAGTCGCTTGTGAAAGTTAGTACGGTCGGTTCGACGTCTGTGCTGCTGTACGTCGAACTGACGTTTTGAGGTGTACTATATGGGACAGGCGCTGTAAGAAATTAAGAATATACCATTTTCTTTTAGAGTGGCAGAACGCTAGCCTTAGCACCCCTACGCAACGTTGCTTCGACGACCCGGGACAAGACCATCTGCACACGACCGGCTGGATTGCTGAATGGAAATTGCCCACGCGACCTTTTTAGACCCTTTTCGTATGAATAGTTTGAACGCTGACCTCTTTCCCCTTGTCGTCCCTAGCTTGTTTTCAGATGCAGCGGTGACAAACTCTCTCGTTGAAAAGGGGACACTCTCCTCGATTCTATCTTTTTTTGTGTGTGTTATAGAGCTCTAATAAACGTCATATGAATTGCCTTCGCCACATGGGTATATATACGTCGGTACACTTTTTTTTGTATGTTCATTTTATTCCGACATGACGGTACGCCATCACATGTCGAGTTTGAGCAGTTGGGGGCACATCCATGCCGGTCCAATCTTTCTATGCCGTGCGTCATGTCATCATCGAGTTGCGATTGTCTAGAGTCTGGTTGAGCCGGGTTCATAAAATCGGATGTCAAAGATCGTCCCCGAAGCGGTTACCAAGAACGCGGTGCCAGTGCGGTTCCGCTCACAGTGCGAACAGGTATTTACGTGGATCTTGCTGACTCGCTTAGTTCAAACGTATCTTCCATGGATTTCGGCTTCCTCCCACATCTCCGAAGCCACAAAAAACGGCGCGGCGATTTGTTCACATGCGCGTCGCTTTGCAGAGCCGTCATCAGGAGAGGTGGGCGTTCTGGCCCGTTTAAATAGACATGTCGTAGCGTCGACATTGCATCGCACGTACACAATCCCCAAGCAAGCGTTGCCGGAAAGACCACCCTGTACTAAAACGAATGGCGGCAAACTCTGCTGTTACTTTCGTCACCAAAGCGCCTCGGTACTACGCTCAGGCCTACGTAATCTCTATGAGTGAGCGTATTTCCCGTTGTGGCGCTACTCTTACTACCATGTTGTCGTTACGACATTCCATCGAAGCTTCACAGACATCCACGAGGTGATTTTTGGTTATCGTCTTTTTTTTCAGTTTAAAATATGTTTTTTCGGGTTATCCCACAAAATGTTGGTTTTGGTGAAGTCCTGCTTTTACCCGCTTCACGTTTAAAGGGACGATGCAACCATTTTTTGTTCTTGGCGCAAATACTACTTAAAACGAATCCCTGACGTCAATGATCTATGCAACACGCGTTCGTTTTTCACCACACGCAATAAACGTGTCACAAAAAAATGTAAAAAAGCCAATAGCGTTCGCCCCCTCAACTCGCAGCCAGAACAAGTGGCCACGTGATCTGGAGCCGATTATATGCCGCCAATGTTGATCACAGCCACGCGCTGGAGTCGGCAAAGCACATGACACGCGCCGAGTTCCAGACATTGTTATGGTTCGACTATTGTCATCATTGCCGCGATTGGACACGGACCATTACCCGATTGCTTGTCGAGCTATTGATTATCACGAGCCCGAATTGAGTGCTCAGGCAATGCTCGGGTCTAATCTATGAGCCGAATTCATATATCGTTAAACATATAAAATAGCGCAAAAAAGACAAGGACAAGAAGTATACAGGACTTCTTGTGTTCTTTTCCTTGTCTTTTTTACAGGACTTCTTGTATTCTTGTCCTTGTCTTTTTTGCGCTATTTTATGTTTAACTAAGATGAACCAACTAGCCCAACAACGTACCCTACTAATTCATATATCGTCACTGGGGGGTACTGCGACAGTGCGACCGCCCAGCTACGTCGTAAAGCTTTGCGAAGGAGAGATTGCATGAAAACGATCGCTCTTGTCCTTGAAATTATACACTTCGAACTTATCGCTTTTTTATACTCACTTATGCTAGCACATCTTGTCTGGGGATCTACAGAACTAACTAATTTAAACGCACTTAGAGTTCTACAGAAAGAAGCTATTCGGGCAGTCGCTAATGTCTCTTGGACGGCCCCGTCACTGTTCCTCTTCAAAAAACAATTCCTAGCTAACTGTCGAATCAAATATTTATTCCGAGTGTTTAATATTAACATATTAAGCTGCATTATTTATCTATTTATTTATTTATTGAAATACCTTAAAGGTCATTCTGGGAAGGACATTACGTAAGGGGGGAATCAGTACAGCATATATGAAACACACCAAAAATAATAAAATAAAACATGGACAGTAGAGCAAAAATACAAGAAATCGTAACTCAAACAAAAAAATAAAATCTTGTACAGCAGTACAAACATACAAGAAATCGTAACTCAAACAATACCATAATGGCTGCTGATAAGAGAACGAAAACAATCAGGGTTAGTCTCGGTGACAATGCGCTCTTTTAGATCATTCCATTACACTGCTGTTTTGAGAAGAAGGAATACAAAAAAAAAAGAAGTGGGGCAGGTGAAACGGTCAATCTTGCATGAGTGATTAAGGCGAAATGTAATGAAATGCGACTGTGTTAGGGTGCCTTGGCTGAAAGATGGTGCATAGTAAATGCGATGGAAAAGGCATACGCAAAAAAAGCTTGCGCCTTAAGGCCAGCTCTGGAAGGTCGCGGCTTTCTGTTTTAATAAGGTGACGCTGGAATGTCGAGAATACTCAGAAAAAATAAAGCGCGCGACTCGGTTTTGAAAAGCTTCTATTTCAGTGATCAAATATGCTTGGTGAGGATCCCAAATGCTCGATGCGTACTCAAGTTCCGGCCGAATTGGTAAATGGTATGCAGTTTTTTTTTAGTGAGGAGGCGCATAACGAAGTGTATGTTTAAGGTAGCCCAGATAACGATTGCACGATGATAACAGTGACCGAATATGTACCTTCCGGGAGAGATGCGACTCTACGTGAACACCTAGGTATCTATAATATGAAACAGACTCAAGAACGTTAGAATTAATAACATTTTTATGAGAAAACAAAGGTTTCTATTTCAACAAATGAGATGAGTTTGCATTTAGAAGGGTTAAGCTTAATGAGCCAATTCGAGCATTATAGTGATAGGTTAGTGAGGTCATGTTGTAGTTGAATGCCATCTTCGTTAGGAATTTGTCTGTATATAACGCAGTCGTCTGCAAAAATATGTATGCGGGAGGATATAGATGAAGGTAAGTTATTAATATACATTAGGAAAAGCAAGGGTGCAAGGACGGAGTCTTGAGGTACACCCGAATACACAGGAATAGAAGTTGAACTATGAGAGTTTACGACCGTGTACTCTACTGACATGCGTCAGAAAGCCAGTCTTTGATCCACAGGATGATGTTACTATCGAATTTGAGGTTGGTTAGTTTTTGCAACAGACACTTATGTGGGACCCGGTTGAACGCTTCGGCGAAATAAAGAAAAATAACATCAATTTAGGAACGGAAGTCAATACAAAGATAGATATCATGAATGGATCCTACGAGTTGAGTTTGGTAGGAATGGCCCTTCCGGAACCCATGCTCATAATTAAAAATAAATTGCTTTTCCTCTAATAACCGAATGATGTTCGTATGTAATGTATGTTCAATCATTTTTGGGGCTATGCTTGTAATAGATATGGGCCGATAGTTTAAGAGGGAGCTGCGTTCACTCGATCTAAATAACGGGATAATTTTGCCGACCTTCCAGTCACTAGGAACAAATGATTAAGCAAAGATTGTGAAAATATTGCGGACATTATGACACTGGAAAATGTTTATTATTCATTAAAACCTTCGAATTAGTTTCGTCTTCACCACTAAGAGAAGAAACCTTCAAGTTATCAAATAGTTTTACAACACTAGATGTACGAATCGTTATACTTTCCATTTGATCACGTTCAAAAAACGTATCCAAAATATGCAGGGTCGTATTCTCACATAAAAATACTGCAGAAAAACCAGAATTCAAAACACTAGCACTTTCGAGGTCAGATAGCAAACTTCCTGATAGATCGATAAGACTTAATGTATCAGCCGATTTAGCATTTATTACTGTCGAAAATGTTTTGGGGGGTTGTACGCAACATATTGGAGAGAGTGATTTGGTAGAAAGAATTCCTAGTTATAGCAACCTTTTGTTTATAATTTTCTTCTCACTCATGATATGCCTGCCGATTGGAGGGAATGTCACGGTACCTGGCACGCCTAAATAGACGTTTTTTCTTATTCTTTAGGAGCCTCAGGCTGGCGTCATACCACGGAGAGACATTTGACGTCTTAATGAAAACAACAGGAAGATGGTTATCAATCAGATCTTTAACTTTATTTTTATATAGCTCCCAGTTTTGCTCAACTGTGCAGCTTTCAAAGTTATGCAAGAAAACATCTTCATAAAAGCGTGCTAATTTGCTGTTTATTGCATCATAGGTAGCCCGGTCATAGCTTCTAATGGGTTCCTTCTTTGTTACTGGCAGGATGATTTGAGCAGACAGGACGTTATTATCAGATAACCCTGCAAGTGTAGTAACTTGATGAAACAAGTCGAGTTGTGTAGTCAAGATGAGGTCAAGAATATTTGAGGTCGAAGTAGTGGAGCGTGAGAAGAGCGTGTTGGTAGTGTTACAAGCTGCAAGAGGTTAAAGTCAAGGCAAGCCTGGATGAAACTTTCACACTCAGCAATGTTACCCGGACAAAAAGAATGACTTTTAGACCAATCTAGAGAAGGATAATTAAAATTGTCCAAGATTATGAAGAAGCAGCCAGGAAACCGTAATGACAAATCACAAAGTGTATCATGAAAAGCTGCAACAAAGCCCAATTTATAGTCAGGAGTTCTGTAACAGACCCCAAACACAACAGTAGCATATATCGTTTTTAAGGAAAACCATGCACTTTCGAAACACGTGTCAACGCAAATACGTGTACAAACTATACTTTTTCTTACAGCAAACATAACCCCGCCACCCCTGGGGTTTTGTCTATCCTGACGAAATATAGTAAAATATGACACACCTTCAAAAATAATCGAGTCATCCACTTCATCATTTAACCAGGTTTCCGTGAGAGCAACGTTGTCAGCAGAGCAAGATTCAATCAAAGATGAGATGTCGTCTCGCTTTGATAACACATTCCGAATGTTGGAAACAAAACATTTAGGAAATTTGTCTGAGCAGGGTGCGAAGTAGACGCGGGTACATCAATACGGCGTATTGACAGATGCAGGGAAACTGGGAAAAACAGTTTGCGATAACGAATAGTTGACATGTCATTCATTTACATCGGTGGCGTTTACTAGTGGTACTGCAGATTCAAGGGCACTGTCCCAGATATATGCTGCGTCATTCTCAAAAAGTTTACGCAAGTGTACATTGTCTCCAGCCTTCACGACAGTTTTAGAAGATTGAATTAGATTTCTACGCTTCACTTTGACTGCCTCCAAGCTGTCGTTGCTAACACTAAAGTCAGCACGTTTTAGTTTGAATCAGTTTGAAAGAACTCTTCCCATTTCTTTATCATTCAAGAATTTGGCTATTATTAGCCTGTGGTTATCACTTGAAAAACGGCCTAGTTGATGTGCTCATGAGATGCTTTCCACTATTACACCAAGCTCCGATACACAGTTCCATAATCAACTTCTCGGAATCCAACCAGCTTTAACGTTTGCTTGTTTCTTTTCCAAAATGATCAAGATCAGAACGGTAAACAGGAAACTTTATTAAAAATAGATGACCTACGATCCCACATCTCTATTCACCACATCCGTCATTTTCACTCATAGGGTACTCCTAAGTCACGAACTAATTTTGGTCACCAGAGAATTAAGCATCTACTTCCGAATTATTAAATAGCATTGCATCAAATGAAATTGATATTACTTCTGTACCCTAAGAGCTTATATAAAACATTTTACAAATGTGCATGTAGTCATTTCTGCTATGATAAGAGTGTTCAGCTATAGGTGTGTTATCATATTTTGTTATTTATTAGATTTTGAAGGTGTTGTCTGCTTGCTTCGTAGGGGTGCCAAGGGCTCGTCAAGCTGGATAAAACAGATTTTTTTCCTCGACACTCCCCATCCACCAAGATGGAAATAAAACAAGTTCAATGTTCAATTCAATGTTCAATACCGCAACAAAGGAGTTTCTTGGTCAGTGGCGTTGCGTGCGAGTATACCTGGGTCCCACTAGTATCAGTAAACTCGTGTACAGTGAAAAACATTCCAAGCGAATATTGTCGCACGGCTCCTTTAAGCAAAGAGATTAGCTACAGAATTTGGTTTCCGTACCCTTTCAACGATGCAGATAAAACTCACGACAACGAGTCTCCGTGAATTACCGCAAAAATGTTTCTCGCAGACACTATCGTGATCAGATTGCGTCTAGTTCTCAATTTTCACGGCACTTCTACTTCTCTCAACACGACGAGTGTTGAGAATGGGGGGTTTCTTGCACGCTCCGACCGCGCTTTTGAATGTCAACGAAGCGGCGGTCATTGACGAGGTCGGGCCCCGTGAAGGATGGGTGCGGCGGCGCGGGAGCAGCTGCCGAGATGGCCGACGGCCAAGCGGGTCGGGCAATTAGCCGTGGCTCGTTTGCATGGGCCCCGCTAATTGCTAGCCTCGCCCGACTCCCTCCCTCGACCCTTTCGTCGGTCCAGGTCCGCCGTGGCCGCCTCGCGGTGTGCACCGGGGCGGTGGCGGTCGGCACCCGCGTCATGATTCGCGTGCGACGTCAGGCCAGGTCGCTTTCTTTGTCGGTGCTACCATGGTGTCTGGAACGCGGCTTTGACTGGCGTTCTTGGCGTCCTACGCGGAGAGCAATTCGTCTGCTCTTTTCGCAGGAGTTGCGGTGACGTCAGAAAGACGCTGAGCTCTGATTGGCTCTGATTGAAGGATAGTGGGTAGACCTCAAAGTAGGCTGCCTTGAGGCATATACCAACTATCCTTCATTTGGAACTAATCAGAGCTCGGCGTCTTTCTGACGTCACCGCAACGCCTGCAAAAGTAGCACACGAACTTGTGCTCCGCATTGGAAGCGTGCGGCAAGATAGTAGTGTCACGGTGCGGCTCCTCGCAGAAGGTCAAGGCCAGAGATAGCAGAAGCGAACACTGTCTTTTTTCTATCTATCAAGGCGGATCGGCGGGTCCCTCTGTGTGTCATACGATACCGATACACCACCCATGCTTAACGAATGTACTTTAAAGTGGCAACACTCGACGTCACGGGAGCCGGCGTCTTATGATGTCGGATGCCGCGATACTGAAGGCTAGTCGTAGAAATTCCGAAAGAAAGTATGAGCGAACTCCAATGTCGTCACGGCGTGCCAACTCCTGGCTGCTGAAGCTACCTTGGACTGTTGAGCTGGATGGTAACCTGCAACAGAACGGGCGTCTGCCGCGTACTAACATTTTTCTGCGGAGAAACACCACGTCTTTTGTAGGATGCAGTGTGACTGTGGCTTAACTTCGGACGTGTTCCAAAATTTAGTCAATCTTACTCTGAGGTAAGGGTTTTGTACCTTGGCGTTCCGAAACCCACCCACGTCCAGCGTTTTTCAATAGAGGTATTGCTAAATTACCCAAGCATCAAAGAGAATGCTGGGAATGCACGTACACGCGTCACACGCGTTGGTTTTCCCCGTATAAAAGATTCCAAGTAAATAACAAAAATAAAGCGTTGACGAACGCGCGTGTAAGATGCCGTTTGTTTTAGGCATTTGCTTTAGAACAGTTACTTCTACAGACGCCGGCAAGTGAAACGTGTGTAACTACGCTCGAAGCATGCTCCTTGGTGCTTGGGTTATTTAGCAAAAGGTCTATTTGCGTTGTCACGTGACGCGACCCGCCGGAGTAACTCGGATACATTTGGGTATGATTTGGTATACACAGCCTTCCTCTTGTCTAATCTCCCATGCAACACTATTCCTTAGTCGTCACCAACAGTTGCCATAACGTTGGAGCCGTCACCATTCTGGATTAATCCACGGTCATTCGGTTCTGGTTCCCGATCCGCTAACAACAGCCTGCCCAGTGTTTTTTTTTTTTTTCCTCTTTTAAATGGAAGTTTTTTTAGTGTACCCGCAGCAAGTGACCACTGGTGACGCTTCAAGACCCTCGATGTGCTTGTGTTAAGCTCATTAAAGTGGCATTGCTGACAGTAGATGGCGCCGAACGAGCGGGAGCTGCGCAGGGCACGATCAACGCAAATGCGACAAACGTCAGTGCGACGACAAACAATGTTTGTGATGTAACATTAATTTCACCGCGATATAGGAGGGGCTAGACCAAACTGGACGAATCGGTGAAAAAACCGCGATTCACTGGAGGAAATGGAGCAAGACATTCGGCGGTACAGCCGTCGACGCTGCCTGCTGCCACGTGACGCGTACGCGAGGAGCAGCTTTACAAGCAACGAACCCACGATGCTTAACTGGAGAGCAGGTATACGTCTCGTTATGAAGCGGCCGGTCATGTACAATTTAACATGTTCTATAAAGTGACGGTGAAGGCACGGGTGCTAGCGTGTCCCTTTTGAAGTGTCTTTCATTCGCGAATGTTCGTGTAAGGACTGCCTAGCTAAGGACTGCCTAGCTATCCAATATCCATACAACCGCCGAAGAGGCATTAAAAAAAAAAAACGAATTGCCATTTGTAATTGTTTTATTTAGGCTTGCCGCTCTGCTTGTGTGTTTCTCTTGTTTCGCTCACTCCTCTCAGCAATGTCTCGGTCCTTGAGAGTAAAGTAAACAAACAAATAAATCTGACAGCCCCATATTTGATAGCACTGCGCACCGCTTGCGAGGTGTAGTATATCCGTGTACGCTTAATTCTGGGAAAATGAAGAAGCTACGTGGGCTTTTCAAAAGTTGAACGTCTCACTGTTTAGACGATCATGCAACACATTTTACGCTAATATAAAAAAAAGCAACGCAAGATCCACACACACAAACAAAGGGACGCAAGCCAACGGGCATCCCCGCAGATATTAGAAAAAAAAAAGTTGTTGTAGACATTAAAAAAAAAAAAAAGACACGATTCCAACAGTAGGAGAGAGCGAGCAGACAGAGCTGTACGACGACCGAAGTCAGTGCAACCAGCAACAGAACATGGCGGCGGCGCTGATCCCCGCCGCGTGCACAACACGTAAGGCGCACTCGATGATCCGGGCCCGTTATTTATACGTGCGCGGGCAGCCGCATCAGCGTAATCCCTTCGAGCGACGCGCTTCCCCCGTGGCGCCTCAATACCATATACATAACCCCCCCTCCCCGCCTGACAGCCAACAGCCAGCCAAGGACGGATCAAAATACACGGGCCGGTCCTCATTGTTTCCGGCGCACTTTATTTTATACGTCTTTCTTTTTTGTTCTAGTGTACTGTTTAATTTCGAAAAAGCGGGGGGATGTTTTTTTTTGTTTTTTTGTCTGGTCTTTACCTTGTGCCGGGCAGGGCCATAATTGGCATTAGCCAGGAACTGCCGAAGGTGGCGGATCGGGGGAGGGGTGGGGGACAGCGCAGTTATGAGATTAGCTTCATCGCCATAGCATGTTCGTACCCCTACGGTGACAGTGGAGCGGAAGCTACGTGCGTGAAAGGCTCGCGGAGTTCGGTCGAGCACGTGACCAAGGTTTCCGCGCGCGTGAGCGCGGAGCAAGCTTACACCCGTGATGCGGGGTTTCCCACTGATTGGTCTGCGGGTTGTACGTAGCCTCAACGCTGCAGTCAACGAGCGTTCATCTCGGTTCTAGATGTGCACGTGAACGGTCGCTCCGCCGACACGCGAAGCGAGCCATCCGTCCTCTCCCCACTTTTACCTTCGGCGGGCAAACCCGAACCCTACACAAGCCAAGCAAACTATAAAAGAAAAAAAGAAAACCGGGGGCCACAAAGGAGATTATGGGTTCGACAGAGAACCACGGGCGCCGAGTCGCACGCTGGGGAATAGACGACTCCCGTCTAGGTATCCCGGGACTAGCGAAAAAAAAAAAGATCTATAAAAACACGACACCCTCGCAGTGACGTCACGGAAGCGGCTTCTCCGTGCTTAAACCGCCGTAACGAAATCCCCCGCGCGGAAACAACGAGACCTGCTGGTCGCCCGTTCTTGGTCTGCCGACGCCGCAGTTGCGATTGGTCTCGATCGACGGCCGGCATGTAGTGTAATAGAGCGAAAGCCTGGCGGTGCGAAGATAGGGATATAGATGATGGATGATTTCGGGGATTTGGCTGGAATACGTTCGAGAAGCTGCGTTCACGGTCAAACGCGCACCCAACTAATTACGTATTGCGTCGTACGCGTAGAAATAAAAAATTCGCTCATTCGCTGTTGTGTGCACCTAGACAATTCGGTTCGATTTCATTCGAATCTATGTTTAGAGGGCAAGTGGCATGACCCGTGGAATTCGACAACGAACGTCGCCGTGAACTTTGAATGAGAAATGCGGCTGCAATGCAGGTGGAAGGCAGCAGAATGACATTATTGAATGGGCAAGAACTTCGAACTTCGAAATGACCGCGGGTATTCTAACCTCCCTTCTCTCCTCCTCTCCCCCGTTCTACCATTCCTTTCCCAGAACACGCCATCGACAGCAGCTGACGACTTCGAATGATGACGAAGTCGGTGACAAAGATGCCGTCGCCCAATCGAGTCGTTAAAAAAATATAATGCCTCGCATAACAGCGTCAGATAAATATCCCGCACATATAAGCTGCAGCTACCGGCAGCAATTTTTCTTCACCGAGAGCACAAACTCAACTTTTTTTTCGCGACGAGGCCTCTATGTAAACACAATCTACAATAAGAGCCACCTCAAACTTGCGACGAGAAGATATGCGTGAGCAGTGTATTACCGTCGCTCGTGGACAAGGGAACGCTCGGACGTTGATTTTGTTTTTCCCGTACGCCAGTGTCTCCCATACTGTGGGTTGGATCGGAAATCGGGTCGCAACAGAATCAGCGGGGGGTCACTAAGTGGCTCGGAAACCTAAAAAAAAGCGAACTTGGCTCCTCTGCGGTGGCGTCAATGTAAAGAAAGTACGAGTCGCAGTACAACATCAAGCCGCCAAATTCCACCGTCGTTTTGGGAAACTAAGTAACAGCTCACTTTTGCCATTAGGAACCACTATTCTTGCTGGCACGCGTTTTTTTGTTTTTTTTTTTTTAATGCGAAAGCATCAACTGTCTCATAGAGCGAGCTGACGTCATCAGTTTGAAGCGCGAAAGCGGCTCCTGGTTTAGCGATTCGCCTTCGGTTCCATTGGCTGGGGCGCGTCAACGGGGCTCCCATTGGCCGCTGCGCCATGGCCTCCGAGATCCCGAAGCGCGCGCGCGCCAGTACGAAGCAGACGACAAAGGGAGCGCACGAGCGGCTTGCATGCTTTCGCATTCACAACTCATAGGAAATGCTTAGGTGTACCTTGAGATTTTTTTTTTTTTTTGCGATGATTTCTAACCTAGTTTATTCACTCTCTGATTACATTAATGCGAAAGCGTTAAGGAGCTCGTGTCGCAGAAAAGCCGGCGTCGGTGGCGTGACGAAAATATTGAGAACGCGAAAATCCTGATTGGTCGATAGGATCATGACGTCACCGACACGTGACCTCGCGCGGGAATTTCGAACAACCCATAACGCTCACGTGAAACGTGACATTATGCGTGGAATGAAGCGATTAAAACGTGACTTGTAATGCGAATTAGAGGCCGCCGCACGTCTCAAATGATCTCACTTTACAAAGTGATTCATTTGCCTTAAGGCAAATGAATCACTTTGTTCTTTGAAGAACTTTAGGAGAGACTCGAACCCACGATCCTCGGGTTGCGATTCAGACACGCTACTGACCATGTCTGCCATGTCCGTCACACTTCGTGCTCACTGGCAGGAAGAGCATGAAAAGCGAATGAGGAAGGCGATGCGAACGGGGCCCCATAACGATATCGTGTTCTACTCATATAGGCAAAGCTTAAGAGTCCTCCAAGTTTTATCTGTGAAATACATTTTCAGCGTTAATTGTGTGCATTATTTTCGATTCACTAAAATAGAAAAGCATTGTGGCATCGCGAAAAGACGGGGAACGCGACGCGGTATATTATTTTTTTGATGGCTCGCAGGGTAGCAAAGTTTGGGACGCACTGCCGTAAGCTGCTGCTTTTGAAAGATGTTAAGGATGTATCTCATGCCATATTAATCTATACTTCGTATCAGCTGATGTACAGACGCAGCCAACGCTACGAGCTAACAGGACCATTCAGGAGGCGCCAAAAGCGCAAGTCACAGGCCCTTTCCGTTTATGATAGGTTCGGCGATGATAGGACACGCACAGAAACATGACGAACACCATGATGGTGCACCGCTGTCTAATTTGTCCCATCAGCTCGTAGCGTCGGCAGCGTCTGTTCTTAAACTTAAACAAAGCATAGACCTAGTTTTCAATCCGTTTTATCATCAGATGGAAAACTGACCGTTACTGGAATAATTTGCCAGCGAACGATTAAGCTCCAGTGTGTGCCGCAAATCTCCGAGAAAACAAGAGTAGAGGTCACGCAATACTCCGTTCTTGTCGTGGTCTCGCTCGGCCCGGGAAGCTCGCATCCAGCTCTCATCTCGGTGCTGCTCAAGTCCGGCAGAACCAGCGACGGCCGGCGGCGAGCGCATCGGGTCAGAGAAGCGCGGCGCCGCCCGCTCGGAGCTCCGTGCGGCGTTGAGACCAAGTTGCGCGAGCCTGGCCGAGGCGCGCCCAAAGGCGCAATTACCGCACCCATCCTTTTTATGCAAAGCGGGGGCAGAGAACCTCCGGAGATCCCCCGCGGGCACGGGGGACCCGGGTCGCCGGCACAAACAATAACGCCGCAGAGGAGGAGTCCGACGAACCGCCGGAAAGCGCTCTGCTGTTGCTGTTGTTTCGTTCAGCAGGCGCTCGTGCCTCTTCGGGCCGCCCACCCATCCGCTTTGCATCTCCCAACACGAGAACGAGATTCCGCTTTCGAAGACCGAGCTCAAGCTCTTGGTTGCAGTGACTCCTTCGACTGTGAGAGGTTTCCAGCAGCCGAAACAGATTCCCGAGCAAGAAGCTCGAGTATGGAGATTAGTCGCAACTTACAGCGATCGAGGTACCGTAGTGGAAGAATCACACTCCCTAGTTTGTGGATGTTCGACCTCGCACTAAAGATGCTCGATTACAACATGTTGGCATAAAAAAAAAGTTAGACTTTAATATCGCTCGTATTAATAAAGATTCAAATTTACGCGTCACAGAGCAAAGCTCGCACTGCAGGCAAAATGCTTTATGAGGCGGAGGGGGTTGAGGAGGCCCCAGCAAATTGGAACATTTCAGGGGGGGGGGGGAAGAGAGGGGGTGGCCCGGGCCCCACGGGCCCCCCCCCCCCCCCCTGGATACGTGCCTGTCGCACTGTTCTACGTGAGTCATCCAGATGACAGCCGTTTTGATAGGCGCCAGTGCCCCCCCCCCCCCCCCCCCCCTTCTATAGGTCGTGAAAGTTGTGAACGCTACAGCCTGGTTAAAAGCCGACTCGAGGTTCTTATTCTTGGCATCTCCCTCTGCACCTTCGTCCGACTACTCGATCGATTTCAGCGCTGGGTTTGCCGACAGAAACATTCGCTTTAGGTTCCAATAAGCGATTGGTTCACTTTCCCGATTACTAGCAAGTAAAGGTAATAAGAAGGAGTCCGAAACGACTGCAAACCCTAATGACTGGCGAGTAATCCGATCCCCTTCGTAATGCGCGTTGTAATGAGCGGTGCAGCGAGGGCTTCCGGCCCTTCCCGAGCCTCCTCTCGAGCACTTAAGTGCTGGCCTCGCAGCCGTACACACGCTCCGGGGCTGACCTCTCGCGGCCGGAGGGAACCGTGCCCTCCATTATAAACTCGCCGCCCACGCGAAGAGCACGCGAGCGAACGCTTGCAGCGAACAGTCTGGTCGTCTTGAACGAAACTGCGCGAGCTTGTTGTTGGAGCGGGGCGTTCACTGTCTGGCCTCGCGGGGGGTATTTCCTGGATGCTGCTTATTCTAATCGCCGCTTTTTCTTGTTTCTTCTCCAGAGATCGGTCGAGCTGAAAGCGAACACGAGTACCCGAGAAATGATCGCGGTACAGCTTTACATCTTTCATCTCACGTCCTCGAGCCTTGGAGATGCGAAATGTCAACGCGAACGAGCAAATTAAAGCTGCAGTCGAGCTTTAATTATTGGCTCCAACTATCACCAACATTTTAGTAGTACTATATCCGAGTTAGCGTCTGTGACGAGTGAAATTGGATGTCTGCTGGAACGACAAATAACACTGTGTTGCTGATGATCCCAAAGTCATCGTGTGCCACGACCGCAAACATGTTCGTGGTGTAGTAAAGATTAGAACACGTTATTTTCCTGGTCGAATGGAAAACATATCTTCAACGTGAGACGTTTTACATGTCCGCTGTCGCAATCACGCATCATAACGCGACCAGAACACTACAGCCAACCGCGGGGGGGGGGGGGGGGGGGGGGGGGATGTCGCTATTACTATATATTTTTTAGAAGGTTTGGGATATTATTTTGGGATCTATTTCGAGATTTTACAGTGGTCACAAAACACCTAGCTTAGATAGAGTACAGTTGCGCCATTGTAATAAACAAAGAACCTAACAAAGTGCATCAGCCGCAAATTTATTTCGGTCAATATTGACTTGGCTTGACCACGAGTTAAAAAATGAAATTTAAACAAATGTATGAAAACCTGCGACGCCTACAGAATTCGATCCCTCGTGTGACCGTACCTTATACATTTCACCATGAAGTGTTCATTGTTTCAAAGGTGACCGATCGTTCACACACGATGACGTAAGGACGGGACCGTCACCACTCTTGAGTTTAAGAATGTTAATTAAGACCCGAGGACACCGAATTAGCATGCAACTCTCGATTCTCACATCTGTAGTAGTGTAAACCTCGTCATTACTCTTTTCGAGATTAACACGTTTTCAATAAAGAATGCGAAAGACACGAGTTTTATGAGTGCCGTTGATCACCATTGCCGTGACTGCCAGTTTTTTTTTTTTACTGGATGAATGTTATTTATTGAGACAAGCATATCTGGGAGGGTGAAGCAGAAGGTTGCGCAAGCCACCCGTCTCCATCTTCCTTTTCAGTGCTACAGCAGTCGCAAAATACACGGAATGGTAAACATGCTATGGTGAACAAGTATTTAACTGAAAAGAACGAAAGCGGTGCCGAACCTAAATCGAACATAAAAATGAAATGATACAATAATCGCTCCTACTATGTTATCGAAAAAAAAAAAGAGTAAAACATATAACGTGACGAAACATTCATTTAAATATTTATAATATCTCCGAAGCGGTACGTTTTTATGTTATATAGCTTCACGCATTCCGATATGCTCCCCCGGCATACACATACATCTGCTGTACGTTGTGAAAACTGCTAACTGTGGTGGAAAGTGCCCACCAACCTAAGCGGATAAGTTAGGGGCCCGCCGATTCCCCGTCGAAGTAAGGTGCGGAAAAGAGCCGATATTGCGTTCGCGCTAAAAGTGTCGCGCAGTGTACATCAATGTGTCTGAGCTCCTTTGTTGCCTAATGTTATTTTCAGTTTCTCTCTTTTTCTTCCCGGGAGTTAAACAAAGACGCAAAGGACCTGCGGCCAGTGGAAAGGCTTACGCTTTCGTCTTATTGTCGAAAAAAAAGTTCCAAAAGGCTGACACTGCGGGCTTACTGGTCGGCTACTTGGAAGGAAAAACAGAACAAAACAATAAAAAATATCAAAAGCACGAAGAAGAAAAAAAAAACACGATATAGGGGAAGCTGGAAACATTAGCTTAACTAGGAAGATTACAGGTTTCGTGACTTCAGCTTATGGTCCATTGGCACGGAGAGTAACAGAAGGGGGAGAACGATTTATTAGGGGATAATGCCCGAATGAGGTGAGACACCGAGAGAGAGGAGTTGAGACGGCGGGGGTCTTCAGAACGCCGAACTCTGGTTGGAATGATTAGTGGGTAGACCTGAAGCTAGCTAGCTTTGTCTCCACTGCACTCGTCGAACGCGATAAAATGTGAGGCGCCCGCCTCCGGCGTTTGGTTCTCTCATTAGGCCTACCCACTAGTCACTCCAACCAGAATCGGCGTTCTGAGGTTCCTGGGAGCTCTCGTCTCCTTCTCTCCCTCAAGTTTTTCGGCGCATAAATCTGAATACGTTTCACTTGTTACGCTGCAGTCTTTTATCTGACTCTCGTTAAATTACGGAAAGAAACAAGTCGCTAATTAGGCTCTCTATATATGTAACCAGTTGCTTCATCTAATGTGATCGGGAACGGGTCTAAGGATAGATAATCAAAGCTTCGTCGCGTGCATGATTCCAGAGGGATAGAGAGAGAGATTAAAGAGATTTTGTTCTAATGCACATTCTACTCCCAAGAGAGAAGATTGAGAGAGATGTTCTCCGTTGATGTCCGAGTGCAGCCACGATCCGATGGAGACGATCAAGCAGCGTCGAATGTGCATAGTCACTGCGCCAGTCCTCTTCCTGCGTCTACTACAATTCGACTCCCGTGTTTGCTGAGAAACAAAAAAAAATATATATATATATCTGAGAAATCTTTTCGTTAATTTCGATCCGAAAAAACTCACAATTTCGAGGTCGCAACGACAAAATAAAAGGCAAGAAGGACGGTGTTTTATAAATAAACGTCGCAAGAGCATATGGTCAGTGGTCCCGAGGAGCTGCTACTTCAGTTTCCCTCGAAATCCCCAACTACTGACAGTTTGCCTTTTAGCGCGTCGAGGCTCCTTCAGGACAGCAAGTCACGGTACCCGGAGTTCGTCTTTTTTTTTTTATTCTTTTAATTAAAAAAAAAAAAGAAAAGGAACGCGGTAAGATAAACTCGAAATGTCAAAGAATTGGGAATATAACAAAAATAAACCCCGATAAAACCCGAATTTTCGACAAAAAACTTAAACCCGAAAAACTCAGAAAAAAATTTTAAAAAAAGTAGCGCGGCACCACAGGCATCGGGTATGGGCTAACGTCCTTGCTGCGGTACCGCAAACGTCCAGGGCCAAATAAGACAATCATTAACGCCCTCCGGATTTCACGAGAAATAAACTAGGAAAACACGGACTCCTAACCAATCAGGCGCAGAAAAGACAGCACACTAATGGCGCATTGTGATTGGATTAGCCGATGATAAGGAACGTACCGAAACGACGAGCGCCTTGACGCCGCTGCTCATACAAAAGAGAGTCTGAGGCCTTCCTTGTATGACGGTCCTGCCAGAATGGCCATACAGTAACTGTCTGCAAGCATGTTCCAAGCATAATACTACATTTTTTTAAGATGCTCGAGGAGCAAATTATTCTGTCATCGTGTCTGCGACACCGCGTCTTTGGTATGACGTCTAAACGATGGGACTGAGACTTAACCCTCGGCGCTGCTTCCTTGGTCGGATCATGGCGTCTGCTGCGGTGGGGGCCAAAGGGAGTCTACCAAAACCTCTCGAAGGACTCTTATTCAAAATGGACAATTGAGAGTTACCTCTACATTGAAACACATGCCCGTGCGTCCACTTTCCCGCGGAGCACTCGGAAAAACCAACACCGCTGTCTATGGAGGAAGCAGGATCAACCAGGTGTCCGAAGCATCTTTAGACTTAAAAGCATACGACACGGAGCATGACGTGAGCACATGAGACGTCAGGCTGAGTAATACGTAGTAAACTTCTTTTAAAGAGACACCGAGGTGTGGAACTTGTGACGGTCACAAGTTCCACACCTCTGTGCACTATACACCCACCGAGAGCCATTGCTACCTTCTCTACTCCTCGAACCATCCTAGATCCCGAATCAACTCTATTCCCTCTCACAATTCCTCCGCCTCCGTAGGATTTGCAGCGACGACATAGATTTCCGTCAACAGCTTAAGACGATGACCGTCTTCTTTATTGAACGTAGTTACCCTCTCGGCCTTCTGCGCAATGCGAGCAGTCACGTCTCTAACCTTTCGCGGCACGGCGCCCTATTTGCCCAACCAAAATCTAAACCACCAGCAACCCCCTCATCTTCATGTTCAATACCTTTATAACCAGGCTCGGCAAACTAATTATGGACGCCATTTCCCACCTCACCGACCCTAAAGTTATTTCTAAAGCATCCGCCATAACTTACCGTCGACAGCCCAAATTACGATCCCTTCTAATACGCAGGAACTGATCCACAAAACCTCCGACTTTGCTCCCCAGCACCACGCAGTGCGGCGCCCCAAAATGCCTTGCGTGCAAACACACCGGCCATCCTCCCAACCGGCTAATGAGAGTATCTGGCAATCACACCTGTAGATCATCTAATCTAATATACATTATTTCCCGCACACTCAGGCCGACCTTATTATATATCGGCGAAACTGACCGCCGACTCCACGAACGCGTCCGAGAACACCGCAGACTTGTCACGCTCGAAAGAGCGGGACAACTTAAACATGATCTCTCCACGCACGTATCTAAACACACCTCCTCCACGTATCGTTTCGAACTCAACATGCGAGTATGCGTCGTCAGATCAGGCTTCCACACACCCACCTCACGCAAAAAGGAAGAAAACAGATTATTTTTTAACCTAAAGACGGAATTCCCTTCCGGTCTCAAACAAGAAACTTCTTTTCGGCCATTAGACATTCCTTTCTCACCCGCTCCACTCTCTCTTCCTCTTTTTTTTTACAATTTGGGTTGTCACGCGCGGTGCCCCAAGCTTTCCCCCCGCACACATTCCTCTAATTATTGACTTAAAGACCTCTTGCACCTTACTTGACAACGTTTCCTCCTCCCTCTCTGACTCCATGACGTCACATTTGTCACGTGTTACGTCCGCCTTTTGTATATACGTTGTATATATATTTTGATCTGTCATCTCCCCTTTTAGTCGACCTGAAGAAGACCGTTTGGTCGAAATGACGTTCCCCTCCTTACCTCTGGCACTTCTCTTACCCTTCATATCCCTACCGATATCAATACTAACCTGTGAGACCCGACAACATCACAGTGTGGAATGGGTGAGATAAGTAGAAGGAAATGCTTGCATATACACCATCACTGTGCCCACTCGCACTCAAAATGGTTATGCAACGCTGCTTCACGTTTTCATTACAAATATAGATGCTCAAAAACTGCTCTCCGGTGTTGCAGGTGCTGACGTCAGTGGTCACCTGCTCATCTTTCTGATAGCGTATCAGGTTGCAAACACAAAATCATCTAAACGTATGCGCACTGTTGTATTTCAAAACATCAATCCGCTTACATTAGAAAAATTTCACAACGAGCTGTCTCAAATTAGCCGGGAAATAGTATACAGGAAAACAGACTCCAATGACGCCTACGACATGTTTTTGTCTTTATTTAGATCAGCTTATATAAAGTGTTTTCATAACAAAACACCGAGAAATAGAAATTTCTTGATGCAACTTCCAGAAATAAGATAAAATTTCCAGAAATGACTTTCTGAAAATAATAAAGTTTTCGTAGATCGTACGCAAGAGCTTTGCACTACTAGCGGGAGCTTTTGCCTTCACGTTGAGCACAGACTGTGCCGGCGATCGCAGGTCCCCAATCTGCAGCGTATGCAATCTATTAAAATTTCCTAATGATATGAGACATCCCGGTCCACTTGTGCCACGCTGTTGCGGAGCGGACCGCAACGATTCCTATTTTAAAGCACTCGCTATTTCCGTGAAAACTGCACGACGCACGAACGAGCCGTCCAGAGAAACAGCACGAAGGCCGACAGCCCCTGCCACCGACTCTGCCAACCGTACCCGCTCCTCTGATTCTTTGTTCGGATGATGCGAGAGGGCGAGCGGCGGGCTGGAGTGGCGAATCAATAACCAACTAGAGATTACTCTTTTTATTTTAATTATTGCGCGATACCTTCAGTCATCTCAGCTAGCCTCTTCGCCGACCCTTCGAAGAGGACAGGTGCCCTGCCTACGCGAAATTTCTTCGCTCAAGACGGCTCGATCTCACTAAATGGTGTGTCGTTGACGCGAAGAGCCCACAAATGAAAGAAGTAAAAAAAAAAAGGCAGAACTGCTATCCGGTTGGCCCGTCAAGAAGCAGGTGTTCGGCTACTTGCTCGGTTATTGATTGGCGTTCCGCGTCCTCCTAGCCAGAACCGAGCCAAGCCAAGCCGAGCCACGGGCGATTGAGTCCCGGATGTCACCACAGCGCGGTCGGCAGTAGCCACGCCTCCAAACCCGAGTGTCGAGGAGGATGGGGCGAACCTTCATCCTGCCCGCAATATTCAGCCTCTCGACAGGCTCACCTTTTCCTGTTCTCTCCTTCTGGCTGGAGTCTTCGCCGCGGGAGATCATTAAATATTCGCGCGGTACGCGGTAGCGTGAGAATCGAGAGGATACCGGCTTCGCATAAACTCGTGTTTATACCGCGCAAGTTTTGCTCTTTTTTGAACTGTACACTCGGAAGGGCATGTGTAGGGACACATTTAACACATTTCTCGACAAAGACAAACGTTAAAAAGGGAATGAGGTAGTTGAAAAATAATAGAAAACCAAGAAATCGTCGAAATTAGGCAAAAGTCAGTGCTTAAAGGGTCATGAAACGAATTTTGGGCTGGGATAAATGATTATAAATTAGGACTTTACTATAGTATGTTGCAAGTTAAGAAGCATAGGGCGACTCCCTTCACCAGCATTGCGTCCGTTGTCTTCTCTCCCACCTTCCTTTCCCTCGCCCTACCCTTTTGAGTTGAACCGACTATAATCGCCTATCGTTTAGTGGGCCAAAAGAAAAAAAGGTAGAAAGTCAAAAGTCAGCTTTTCCGTAGGAACATTTGAACATAGGACTATTTCGTTCCTCCTTTCCTTCGAAAGCTGTCCGCCTTTTCACTATGATAGATCCGCGGTACCCAAAACACGTCAGCGGTGCTAAAAGGACATCAACCGACCCCAGCTCACGCATTGGACATGAGAACTGCGTCACTCGGACGTATGCGCTCGCCAATAATCAAACCGTCGACGAATATTTGGATTCGCGTTCGTGTCCAATGAGCGCCCTGACGGAACTTATCGTCACTTGCGAATGACAATTTCTAAGGTATGCTTAAAAAGCACGGTGGAAGCTTAGTTGGAGCCATCGCACCGGTGGCCAAGCACGTCACGACCACGTGATTTCTCGTTTCGCCAATGAGTTGAGGACTAAAGCTAAGAAGGAAGAAGTAGAGAAATCGTTTCATGGTCCCTTTAACGGAATCATTTATCATTCGTAGGACGTGATTCCTTACTAGCCAAAACCGACTGTTGCTTAGAATAGTATACCTGTGTTCGGGAAAATTGTCCTGACTTCCAGAAAACTTGAGATTGATTTTTTTTCCTTCGCAGAAAGGTTTGCTAATTGCACTGCACGCAATTGAACAATACGAGAGTTATCGACTGTAACGTTAGTGGTATATTAGACAATCTGTCGAATTTTTAATTACGCAATAATCGTCAACATTTCCAACCAAAGTAATAAACTGTTGTTAGAAGGAAAGCTGAAAAGGGGCTAGTTCATTCTGACAGACTTTACTGGTCCCTGGTAATGCACAGTTGGAAACATTAGCAGGCAATAGTTTCCGGTATTAAAGCCTAATAAGGCAGGCGCGGCATAAATGCAACAGCACGCGGACTAGCGAGGCTCTTGCACTACAATGGACTCTTTTCAAACGTCGGCGCCATCAAATGTCCGCCATTGCTCCATCACGTACTCTGAGCATGTTATTGGACCCAAGTGTGACGTCTGCGTTCGGCGACGACTCGGATCCAATCACGCGCTTCGTGCCCCAAAAGAAGGCGATCATCATTGTTGCTCGAGGGACTTTTAAAACGGGCCTATCCTGACGCCAGCAAAAATGTACACGAGTGCTTCGTTTATTTTGTCGAACATCATCGGTGGGAAAACGATTTTAGCAAGGAACGGTGACGTACTGTTCGGTGCTTCAGTGAAGATCGAACCGTGATTCCAGCGTACGGCCCAGATTTAAATAATCGCTTCTGTGGATGCGTCGTCTGCTCAAGGCAGACGTTGGGAAGCATGGATCACCATTGCGGATGCCTGTTTTCGCGTGAAGTGCACTATTTATGTTAAATATTTGTTTATTTCAAAAAAGATATATCGGTTCATCGGCGCGGAAATTCAACAAAACAAGGAAATCCAACCCGGATACTTACATAATGCTGGTACTGTGGGTTGTGGACTCGCAGGTTCTGTGCATTTTGTTTTCGCTACTTTTAGCTTTCGCAGTAATATAAATATTTCGCATTGAGAAAAGTTATTGTTATATTGGAAATTATTGTGATATTGCTAGCTTCAATGTACATTCGCTGCAGAGAATGTTTCCCTTTCCTGTGACATGGTGTGGGTAAGTTTTTCGGAGTCGGAATAATCCTAATACTTTGCGATAAGGAGAGAGTGCGTCTTCTGTTTACGATCCCCAAACTGTTCGTTTCCAATCCAATTAAACAGTGGGAAACAAACTGTTCTAATATATCTGCCACGAGTGAAATAAGCGAGTGTAAACGAGCAACGCAGCACCGTGCGTGTTACTGCTCTTTTTCGGTGGTGTGGGTTCACTCGCTTCAAGTTTCTTAGCGAGGGCGGCGGATGTCCAGGAGATACTATTATAAATTTCTGGCTAAATATTATTCAATTCAAACATAGTAGACTCTGCAACTCCAAAAAACTACCCACATTACGACACATACAGCATCGGCAGCAGCGACACTTTTTTTACTGATGAGGGTTAGCGACTTTCCCGAGAGTTTCCGATAACCTTTCGGTCTAACCTAACGCATATCGGGACTGCGCAGTTCATCGATTAACCTTCAGTATATTCAAATAAATAATGCTTTAATGGCGATATGTTTTTTGCCGTTTAATTGGAATTTTTTTACTGGAGAAAGTCATAAAAAGAAAAGTAAAAAACAAACAAACAAATGCCTGCTTTAACAGTTTTGACGTCTTTATTATTTTTTTTTTTTTAACAGAGGCTTGCAGGGTAAATCAGTTCAGAATGTTTGTAATAATCATTGAGGGTGACTATAGGGTTTAAATAATAACTTAAAAACTACTGACTTTAAAAGGCTTCCTCCGTTCATATTTTTCAGGGCGTCACAACGTGAAGTTTAAAATTGAACTGCAATATGACATATATGACATAACAAAAATATTTAAAAAATTGTAGTTTCAATGTCTTTTATGCAATATGACCGGAGACGCTTACTTAAATACCAGCTGAACGATTGAGGAAAAGTGATGAAGAGGAGAAAACCATAGAATCACACTGCTGGACTATCACCCTTTTAATGAAACTTCCTTTTCCTCGACACTAAGCTAAAAGGTATCTTCTTCTTCATCAGTTAGATCTTCATCAGTTGGATGTAAGATCCAACTGATGAAGAGGAAGATACCTTTTAGCTTAGTGTTGAGGAAAAGGAAGTTTCATTAAAAGGGTGATAGTCCAGCAGTGTGATTCTTTGGTTTTCCCCTCTCCATCACTTTTCCTCGATCGTTCAGCGGGTATTGAAGTAAGCATGTCAAACCAACCTGCTCAGCTCCAGGCCGTCATGACTGGAGACAAATCAGCTAAAGGATATACAATTTTATTAGTTTATTAAAGGGTGGCGATCAGTCGGGTTAATTTTTTAATCAACCCAATCAACATTCAATGTTCTATGAAAGCTATGAATTGTGCGAGATAACAAAGATATGTGGGACCAGTGGTTCTACAAACCACAGCACTAAAATTATGGTAGTATACGATTTGATATTAATCGCTTTGCTGAATTTCCAAGCATGTGACACGACACAACACAACTTTTAGTAAGAAGAAACAACAACAGAAACAACGAGCATTTCATAAGGAAGGCCCAGCTCAGCCGGAAACGCCCTTGCGTCGTCGACATCCTTGCTTCTGAACGCGCGCCCGTAGCAGACGACACACGGCGGTATCCCCGCTTTCGCATGTTTCCAATTTCGTCCGGATGGTGGCAACACGGTTCGATCTCGTGGCGAATGGAAAATGCACATATAGACCAAAGAGAATACATTTAATGAAATGCCAAATAACAAAATGCGCTGCCTTCGGTTATGTCACTAAGGCTTACAACTGTTTAAAAACAACCCGTTGATAACAAAAAAAAAAAGGCATAGAAACCTACGGATTTCGCGGACAAGCATAAGCTGTCATTGCGTCATGTTTCGCTCGGCGTAATCAATACGTGCACATTAACGGTTACTCATGTGATATTAAACCAAGCGTATCCGGCGTACCGCAAGAGAGTATTTTGGGCCTTGTTTGATTTCTATATAAACAGCATTGTAAACATAAATTTAAAAAAAACACAAATTGTGTTATAAATTCTGGAGATACAAGCTGGTTCTTTACAAGGAAGTGCTGTCACGAAATAAATTCTGCCGGAGCAAGGAACCTGTAGCTTCTTCGGCCACTGAGGGTAAAATAAATGAATAATGCCTTAAAAATTAAAGTGAATAATCCTAAAAAAAAAATTAAGAATTATACATACAAGGAAAAACATGGACAGCATACTGTGGTTGTTTTATTTCACCCAACAAATACAAATGCCACTATTATATTTCGTTTCACCTTCGGTCCGAGCGCGGCCGATGTTATGAGCCGAAGGGCCAATCAAACAGCGCAAAAAGCGCAACGTCGTGGCGTGCTCTCTGCAGTTGATAGGACCAGCCGGTGGAGGAGCACGCACAGAGAGACGGCGAATACCGGCTAGTCCTATCACCTGCAGCGAAACAGGCACAACGCCATGACGTTGTGCCTCTTTCGCTGTTTGATTGGCCTTTCGGCTCATTACATCGGCCGCGCTCGGACCGAAACTGAAACGAAGTATACCAGAGGTATCATTACACATTCGATCAGTGGAGACGTTTTACCTCCTCGTTTCAAAAACACCCTAAATTATTCCCGGAAGCAATGACCTAGGATGCCTTCTAAATTATACTTTGGTGAAGTTGCCGCAGGGTGTTGGCAATATCCGTCATCGCTCTATGTTACCAATATTAAAAGTCCAGAACTCATTATTTTTCTAATGTATACCACTCTCACCTAGTCTGGGGAAACGCTACTAGCGCAAGTTTAAGTACAATACTCGAGCTATAAAGTCAGAGGCAATGCTTCAGACGATCACCCTAGTAGACCTCTGCTTACAAGTTTGAAATGAATACCTATATATAATTTGTAAAAATGTCGTCTTCTTCAAAGTTGCAGGTCAAACGCAAAAGAATAATAATAGTAATGTTGTTGAATTAGCATCATGAAGGACAAAATTACCAATACGCCCTTCGCACCACGGAAAAATGGATAATACCCAGTTATAGAACAACGTATTCTTATCAGATGTTATCATTATTATGGTGAGCGGATGACGTGCATCCCCTCAAAACACCCAAGTTCCAACATCGCCATCGAAATATATTCGAGCTTTTAAGAGTGTAATTAAATGACGATGACGCTAATAATACTCCAATTTTTTGTTGTTACGTGTGTTTTTATATGAAATTCATCAATTGCAGTTTTAGCGAATGATTACCATCTAACAATAGAGATGCATGCTGCGAGTTTATAAACTATTGTATAAAAAAAGTTAATTTTATGTTGTAATTGGTTACTTTTTAATTGTTAAACTGATTAATTTCGTTTTTGTTTCTTTTTTGTTCATTTTCTGATTTTGTGAAGCGCCGCTCTTGCCAACTGTAAGGAGAGGCCGAGGTCTTGTCAAGCTTCATTTCTACAGTATTTTTCGGTCTGCTTCCGTCATGTAAGTACACTGCGCGACACTCTTTGTGCGAGCACGACATCGGCGCGTTTCTACGATTTGCTCCAACAGAGTGTTGGTAGGCACAAAACTTAAAAACTGAACCGACTGCCCTGGAGGAGGACTTCCCCGCCACACTAGTTGCTTTTATGGTAGCTGCTAAATTTCAAGAGGAATGGAAACTGGAGGTCCATCGCTTGTTCGCGCTAAGAATGTCGCGGCGTGTACACGATGGAAAATAAAATATTGCTCTTAATATTACAAAACACCATCAGCTTATGGAAGTGTGAGAGACAGACCCGTTTCTGCTTTCGAACCGCACGACGCAACTCTCGAAGCCCGCTTTCGCCGGCGAAGCTGTCGCCCCAGGACAGGCGTGGCTTGTCCCCTACAAAACCGACTCATGCGGCCTACCGACGAGTGGCGACGCTGATAACGCAGACCGGTTTTCGTTTCTGTTGTCGCCATCGGAACGCGCCTTTGCGACGTATACGAGGAGGGAGGGACGCATTCGATACACGCTCCTCCTTTTGACTTGCAGTTGAGTCAGGCGACTTCGACCGCACAGTCGCGGATGCAAGGAACTAGAACGACTCGGCACATTCGATGGACAGATGAATGGATGGATGGATACGGGCGAACCTTTTGAATTGGTCGGTGGTTTGCGCCACCTAGACAGTATTAATTTCCCCTCGCTCGTTAGCACCCCCTGGTTGCCTTGGAAGCAACTTTGGTCTGTCACAGAAGTGTGCGTCCTCAAAATGAATGTAAGCATATTTTGTGTATACCGCCGCCTTTGTTGAGCTGGCACAGCCAAAAAGTGCGTTCGTATCTTGTAGTTTATTTGTTAGGAACTGTGCATCGGTAGTATATTTTGTGGATGTCAAGGTTTGAAGAGCGCGAGTGCACAGCAAAAACAAACACTCAAGGTGTGCTACTACATGCACGAACTCCCATAGGTTCGACTACGTTGCCTTACATCCTAACATGAGCAGTGGAAAGTGCCTAACAGCATAAAAAAGGTTGACGCACACAACACTTCGGTGACTGATAATCGATGACTTGACTTGACAGTTGGACACCCATTGGCAGTCAGGTCAGTGAGTGCTAATGACGTCACACGATCGGACAATACGTGATAACATTATGACGAGCTTTGACATTACGCGGCGGTCACGTGACGATGTCTACGATGACGTTACGCCTACTGAGATCACGTGATCGCACGGTCCGTCATCAGGGGGCGCGACGCCGGACAGACTGCAACGTGAACCTGTCTGCTGCCGAGTTTGTAATCTCCTCCACTCGGGCATTTTTCTGTGGCTGTCGGCGTAGACAGGACGCGGTCGTTGCCTGCCAGCACGCGTCCCCACGGCGAGGCAGACGCCGATCGTCCGCGCACCGGTGACTGCGGCCCGCTGACTCGCTTTTTCCGACCTTGACCGTCCTTTCCGCTGCCCCCCTCTCGCCCCCCTCCCCTCTCGATTTTCTCCTCACTGGCAAAAGAAGGTACGTGCAACAGTGCCGAGAGGCCGAAAGCGGTTTCGCACGAGCCGCCGGACGTCAACTTTCCCTCCCCGGTCTCCGTCGTCCTCTCTCCCACAACCGCCAAAGATAAATAACAGTCGCCCAATTAGACAAAATCTGGTCCACTCCTCCGCCGTCGGCCACTGGAAGATAGATGCCTCCTCAAATTCAAACCGAGGCCTCCATTTTCTTTCAATTCTTTCTTTCTCCAGTTGCCTCGTTGGTTCACTCGCTCGAAAAACAAACTGGCCGGACCGCTCTTCGTGATAACAGTATAGAGCCTGTAATAGTAATAGCAGAATCGCCCCACCCGTCACCCTCTAAAGACAAGTACAAAATAAATGGAAAGATGGCGCGACCTTTTTTTCCTCCGCGAGGGGGCAGAGCGCGCACCTCCCGACGAAGGCAATCAGCGGCTAAAGGAAGGCAGCTGCAACTCCGTCATTATCTCAATCTGGGGAGGGCACTCCGAAGAACAGATGTCAAGCGGACCCGAGTCTAGCGCTAAAAAGAAGGGCGGTCGGGTCGTTTTTGCGTTTCAACGGCGGGACAAAGATGGCGGCAGCGCGCGTGCGGGGAACCGCGTCGCCTTCGTTTCCCCGGCGACCACCCCGCAACCACGGCGACAACTGCGACCTCTCGAGGCCGCGGCGGTCCCAAGCGGTAGGTCAGGTGGCGTCGGCCACGTTTCGTACATGTGCGTGAGCGCGGGCGAAAAACCTTCTTCCTCATTCGCGACGAGGCTCCTTTTGCTGCCCAGAGAACCGGCGGGGCAGATTTATTAGAAACCTCCTAACAGAGGGACAACGTCGCTAATACAACGGCGTGGATAAAGTCATGCCCAAAGCGGGAAGAAGACCGAAATAGTTAATAAAGCCGTGGAAAGAAATCGAAATAAGAACGACGAAAACGGAGCGGAGGAAGAAGCAGATAGGAGGCGTGATTTATGGAGGCGCACCATTGCAGCCGCCATCGAGGTCGCCACGGTCATGTCCTCTTCGTTTTGTTTTTATTGATTTCACCTTCTTCTTCTTTTTTAATTTTTTCTCGCTCCCCGCTATTTTTATTGTGATTTTTACGGCTTCGACGACGACGATCGCGGGAGATGCCGTTTGAGACTGCGCCTTCTCTCAGCCGCACACGCGCGCACATTTAGCGGTGGCGTTTCCCAGTTCGCGACGTTTTATTTGTGCGACCCGCTCGATCGCTCGGCGGAAAGCGGCCGGGATTTCGCAAGCGATCGCGCTCGCCTTCCGAGGCCCTCCATCGTCCGGTGTCGGACGGTACTCGGCCTCCGACGACGACGACGGCCGAGACTGAAGGTATACACCCCACGGTGAGGGAGGTGGGAGAGGACCGCATTCTTGGGACGCTTACTCGCTTCGCCGGGGAGCAACCGCTGGGAGATACACTCTTCCATCTTGGTTTCTCGTTGCCTGTTTGTTCGTTTGGATTCTTCGCGACTGCCCCGAAGCTTGGATCCGAAGATCGAGATTGCGCCCAGTCGTAAACAGAGAAGAGGACAGGGCCCGGCCGCCGGCGGTCGACCGAGGACGAGGTTATCGGCGCTTGAAGAGGGACGCTCCGACGACGACTGAAAGTCGTCTCGGGAGTTCGTTCGCAGTTTGACTGCCGGGACTTCCCTAGTTGCCACGGAGCCTCGCAAATTACTCTCGAACCGGTGGGCGGGACGTTTTTACGACGGGTAGAAATAATAGAAACTGTGATGCGGTGCTCGCTAAGATCTGCGCAAACCCGACCCTGCGATACTTAGTTGAAGTACTGCAGACTGCTGTAACGGTGTGCTCGTTGGTTTCGGACACGCGGGGAATTTTTTAATACGCGAAGAGAACGGTCACCAAACTTCATTCACAATTTTGGAGATAAATTTGACGTGCACCGCGATCACGTGCGACAAGCGACAGCGCTGTTGCGTTCCAGGTAGCCGTTCTTGTTTGTCAATTCTCAGAGCCACGGTTTGGGAGTCGTGCAACAATACCTGGGGGGCTATGTTCGACAAAAATGTTTCGTTTCTCCTAAAAAGAAAGGGAAGTGAGAGAAGTGACGATATCACGTCTGATTGGTTAGAAGCTCAAATGACGAAAGAGGGAACTTTCGTTATTTGAGCCTCTATCCAATCAGACGCGATAACGTCACTTTTGTCACTCACGTTTCTTTTTAGGAGAAACGAAACAATTGTCGAACATAGCCCCCCTGGTCAAAACTCGAGGCCTAAAAACACTTAAATCAAAACAATATTATTTTGCGTTACCGACTATAGGCGGTGGCAAGTTGTATTAAAGAAAAAAAAAAAAAAAGGTTAATGTTAATTTTATAGCGCCAGACACGTGCGCGTAAAAGCTGTCCCGATCCGACGTGTCAACTGTCGGAACGACGGTCGAACCCGACAGTGTTGGTCGCACTGGAGCGTCGGACGGGGGCTCCGGTGCGACTAAATTACTGTCGTGTTCGACCGTCGTGCCGACAGTTCGCACGTCGGACGGGGCACCGGAACACGGCTGTCCGAATGCCGGAGGACCGCAGCCAATGGCAGCACGGATGGCGCGAACGTCTTCTTGTCACGTGACTTTCAGACCGATCGGGAGAGGAGGTGCTACGCGGCACGGGGAGGCGGAGGTAGCGGTGCGTCACGCAAGCCGTCGTCTTGAAGACAACGGACGCCACGTTGATTTCGCGCGTCCAAAGCAGGTCGGCCTTCAGGGAACGATCGAGACCGTCGGGACCCGAATATGCTCCATTTCACCTTACGATGCACAGCAGAGGACGCTACGAGCTAATTTATTGCCGTGTAAGTATCACGTGACCTTCGGGAGAGAGACACCAGTGCGCGGAGTGCGTCGTCAGTTGATTCGTACGCCAGTGCCCGCTTTGCTTGGGTGGCTCCTAAGGTCTATTGTGGTCCATCGTGATTCGGTGATGTTGAGCAAAAAAAGTAACCTTACGTAAAATCTTGAGACACGCACGCGTTAATGGAATATAATAAAAATGTTCCGTTAGTTTCAAGGTGATAAAAACCTCGGGCGAGGGGAAAAATTATATTTTTGGTTTCTCAGAGTCGTGGCTCATCGAAGACACACAGTCAATACAAAAAATGGACAAAACATACGATACCCATTTTTGCGGCTTGTTGAAAACTACAAAAACGTTGACTGAAAAAGAAAAGAAGTTGCACAGCCACGTGACTTGCGGTAACTTTCTCCTCTATATTTCTTTTTCCTCCTCAGTCCAGTTTCGGTTACGGTTTTGAGCCGTTGCGTTTTTTTTTTTTTTTTTTACATTATTAAAAATATACGTGACGCTGTACAGAATACTGATTGGGTAGACTTTTGACACCATAATCAATCGCCTGGCACAATATACACAAAATTGTTTAGGAGGTGTCAGTGTCCCTTTAAATAAGCGGGTGAATGCAGGTTTTGTCGTAACATTTTCGCGGGTGGAGAGGGGGGGGGGGGGAAGCCCACGAAGGTATCCTAAGTTAAAAGTTACTTAGAAAAAGAGAGGGAAATGCGTGTTTCTATTACAGTAAAAGGATACTATCACGCTCTTATCAATGTACATCAGCGTGACAGTGGTTGGGTTAGGGGTGTGTAAAAATTAAACTTTCCCCGGTGTCCAGGTCGGGTGCGTTCATTCTCGCGGAGTTTCGCGCAGCGTGCACAGACCAAGCGCCCTTGTCGCGATGCCTCCGAAGTGCTCTCTGACAACAATTGCGCGAGGCTGGCTTCCCGTGACTCTCGTATGTTCAGTAATTTGTTCTATGGACGTTTAGGCAGCGGGAAGTTGGTCTGCTTCAATGGCCACCTGGCGTCTTGGCTTTTGGTGAGTGACTCAGTACTCGGACAACACCGCATACGCCTTGGTGTTAAACCAGAAGCCCTACAGATGATTGGCAAGACTCAAAACGTGCGCTTGAAGCTGTTCGCTGCAAACTTAATGATAGAATTATCAGCGTCAAGGGTGTTGGAAGCATGCTTGATCATGTATCCAGGCAGCAGGGACAACGTTCTTCAAGGAGACAGTGTCCGCAGATTTCCTCTAGCATGCGGCACAACGGTTGTATGAGTGCACAAAATATATAAAGAACGAGCTACCATGGTCCAGGCAGGGAATCTTTTGGGGACAACCAATGTGCCTCTGATGGCTCATTGCTGCCATTGCAAATCAGAAGCTGAGGAGGTCACCGAGCCCCGACAAAATCTTAAGGGCAATGAGGCTACACGGCACACTCTAAGGATGAAAAGGCGGAAAGAAAGGGACGTAGCCTATGCGCCATTTCTTTTTCGCCTTACTTCTTCTTGGGCGATATATGTTATATTTTCATAGCTCGATTTTGGCGAGACTTTTGTTTATATATTTATTATATTAATTATTTTCGCGCTTATATCTGCGGGTTCTTTACCTTTCTGTAGACACGTTCTCTCTTTATTCATCCTTCTCTTCCCTAGCACAAAGTAGCGAGCCAGCGTCATACAGCTTGGTTAACATTTTCGTCTTCCTAATAAGCTAATATCTGTCTTTCCCACGCTCGAGCAGAGAAGTTTGGCCCGTGCACTAAGATCGCTAGCCGGGGGTGTTTAACGTGCACAATGCAGTACCGATACACGACCGCAGGCCTGTACGAACGGCGCGCTCGAATTCATCCAATAATGACTGCAGATTAGCTGCCGCCCTGTACAAAAGGTCTTTCTTTCACCCCAACTCCACTTTATATTACTTTCAGATAACGTTCATGACGTCCTCCGCAAGTTCACAGCCTCGAGGCGAAGTGTACCAATAAAAACGGACAAAGGTAAGAGCGCCCGTCGAGAGAAAGAGAAAAAATCGGACTAGAGTTTGTTTTCATCTCCCGCTCTTTTGAAATGGCCTTTCCCCGCCTTCGGCACGATCGGTATCTCGACGCGAGGCTGAAACTGAAAAGAGGTTTCTACATCCTCGCGTTCAGCTATCGAAAGGAACGATAATGAATATCGAGGAAAAAGCCTCAAACGCGAAAGTAGAATCGGTTGTTTCTCGGCGGGCTTGAGATTGTGCGTCAGACGAGACCGCGACAAAACAAAAGTCGACCGAAACCTCGCGCCACTTTCGTCTTCGTCGAACTTTTCGCTGATCTTGATAGACTCTCCGTCCCCTCAAAGACTGCGACTCGCTTTCCGAAAAGCTTTCTTTCGAATGATCCGCAGGTCAATCGAACTCAACCCCACTTAAAATGCTTCATTCAGCTAGACGCAATTCCGCAATTCTTTCGCAAGCTGCATTCTGCACCGTCAAGGTCGAAGGACTTAGCAGCCTATTAATCTGAACTCGTTCTGAGCATGCGCTCTAAACATCGCCCTCAAATAGGGCGTCCAGTGTGACGTCATCGCATCCCTCTGGTGGTCTCTCTAATTGTTCTTGCAGAGAGAATTCGTTTGTGCGAAATGCACGCTGCAGAGGTCAGCCACGAGGCCACCAAATGGGCTCCTGATGGGACGCCACTGCATGTCATGAATAAGTGGGCAGCCTCCCTCACATATTACAACTAAATTACAAGTGTGCTAAAAGTATTCTTGAAGTAATCACAATCTACTTCGTGTGCAGTTTTTGTTTTATAAAAGCTCACATCTACACGTATATACTTTTAGTATGCTTTATATACTTTTATATTGTGGTTTTATAAACAGGTTCTTTCATAAAAGCGGCCCAAATCGATCCCGCGAAATGCACTATGGCGCACACACACACACACACACACACACACACACACACACACACACACACACACACACACACACACACACACGCACACACACACACACACACACACACACACACACACACAAAAAAAAAAGAAGTTTATGCCCAATTAATCTTTGCAAAGGGGTCTATTTTGCAAGGTAAGTATTCCTTTCCGTATATTTAGGCCCCTAAATAAATTTGCGTAATTAACCTTTTAATTAGTCATATTAAAGGCGTGGTTTCACTTAGAAACGTTCTGAGCATAATGGCAAACCTCTAAAGGAGCGCACTTCACAAAAACATAAAGCACGCGCAGCATTTTACGGCGTTCCGATAAAGCGCTCAAGTCGGACGTGTTTTGAAGTTTCGGATTTCTATACCGAAGCGGATGACGGATCTCAGCGCCAGCGCTCCTGTTTCCTCGTGGTTAAAGCGCGCAACTAACATGTGTGCCGTCGTCATGCCTTGTTCACATCACGGACGCGAACCCACCGCCTCGCCTCTCACTATACGAGAAGAGGAGAGGCACCTGTCGCGCCTTTTACCGACGGGGGACAGAACCCCTGGAGGAGAGATGCACTGTAATTAAAAGCCGAAACTTAAAAAAAACAAAAAAAAAAACAATACGCTTAAATTAAGTTGTTTTTTTCGGAACGCTACAAAATATTGCACGTGCCTTGCATTTTTGTAGAGAGCGCCTATTGAGTGGTTTTCAACGACTCCTAGAAAGTTTCGAATTGAAATCATACCTATAAGCCTAGTAATTAGAAAAGTAATTACTCAAAAGTAGTAAAAAATTTAGGGTTATCGAACGCTATTAATTTTCCAAAAAAAGAATTTTTGGCAGAAACCATTACGACATCAACCTCATTTTTCTACGCGATGTTTGCTCTTCGCAAGGAGCGACTTCGTCCTTGTTTGGCGAAACATCCCGTACATTGAACTGGATCTGACGTATTAATTTAGATGGACTGGCGTTTCGGAACCTACCATGTTCTGAAACTTTTCTGGATTCTGCGATTGCCACATAAGGTTCTAACCATCCAAGGAAAATATTTGTTTCAATCTCATTACTCGGAAGTGCTTACTTTTCCTATCCAGGTTAGTTTGTCGCATATAGACCGACACGCGGGCTTGACGTCACGGGGCTGCGGCGGCGCTGCGATCACGCCGGAGCCGAGTGGTGTGGGCAAAAGGACGCACGTTTTGCATGGGCATCATAGAATTTCAGCATGTCGCGAAGCTGTGTTGCCGTTAATTTCACCGAAAGGTACAGAAAAAGTAGCGGAGTGAGTTTCTACAAGTTCCTGGCAGGCTCTCAAAGGCACAGAAGGTGGATAATATCCGTGGATCGAAAAGAATGGTCGCCTCGCGTGAATGACCGTTTGTGCGGCAAGCACTTTCTTGAGGGCAAGAGCGGCTTCCATTTCAATCTCCGTCCCGAGACTTGCTTATGTGCAGGGAAACCGTCGTCTGATCAAGACCCCCCGGATTTTGTTCCCACGGTGTTCGCGCACAAAGCACCGGCCAAGCGCTCGTCGGTGGCTCGCTACGCCCGTGCTACCAAGCAGAAGGGGATCGGCGACAGAACGGCAGTGTTGTAGGCGTTACTGAAAAAAAAAAAGTAACGAGAGGCGTTACTCGTTACTTGCAAATACAAGGTGCGCGTTACCGAGCTACGTTACCTAAAAATAAATGGAACGCGTTACCACCACCGATAAAAAGTAACTCACGTTACTTATGCGTTACTTTCTAAATTATGACTTAACACGTTTTACTTTTTGACGACACAGGTATGCATAAGCTCATATATCAAGAAACATTATGTTCACGCAGAAACTGAACATAATTACTTTATCTATTTTTACGGTTTCCCTTAAATACTCACTAGAAAAAACGCAAAGAAAAACGCAGAAAACTCGAAAATTCACATGGCTTGACGCCTAAAAACACGGAAAACCTTAGTAACGTAACTACGTTACTTGAAATAGTAACATAAGTACGTTACCCGTTACTGTGTCGAAAAAGTAACGAGTGGGTTACTACGTTACTGAAAAAGTAACGCGTTCCTGGTAACGCCGTTGCTTGTAACGTGCTACCGGCCAAGACTGCAGAACGGACAAAGCATTACTGCTTGTCATGCCTCGTGGTCATGAGGGTAGGACAAACATCATACCTTGACTTGAAGACGATTTAATCAATTATTAAATACACGTCCGCAGACCCACAGTCTGCTAATCCCGCCGGCAGAGCGGAAACCGACTCGAAGTAATCGTAGGCCTCGAGAGGCTTGTACACCTGCACTGTGTCGGCCGTGAACTGGCTTGGCAAAAAAAAACTAAATAAACGACGACGTGAGTCGTCGACTTCGTTCGCAGCAACTTCACGTCGGAAGTTCAGCAGGCCTTGTTTACGGCGTACGGATCCTCGAAGGCAACGCCGTCCATGCACACCTTGTTTCGATACTGCTGCCGTTCAGGCTCGGGTAGCGAGCTCGAATAGTCGGGCATAGCATACGACATACGTTGTCACTAAATACGACGCACAAATAAAGCTAGAAGCGTCCCTACAACGTCAACAACGAGCGCACGCCACACAACGCAATGGCGAAAACAAGGAGAGCCGGGCCGCTTTTGCCCACAAAGCTTCCGCGCAAGCGCGGCCTTCCGGCCGTGTTGGTAAACAGAGCCGCTCCGCGTGTCGGTTTATAGCTCCAGCCGGGGATGGGCATTATACAAAATAGAAGTATTCGAAATACGTATTTAAAATACTTTGAGTATTTTGCATTTCGTATTTACTTCCATCCTGGGGAATGTATTCGACGACGGTATTTAAATACTAAAAATTAGGTATTTCAAATAGTCTTCAAATACAATTTTGGTCACTGTTCTTCACAATCAAGTGCGATAATAGGCACTCTTCGCGATGAAGTCATATGCAGAGAGCATAAAACTTGCTGCGCTTCGCGCATAATAATAAAACATCGAAGTAAAAACGGGAAGGGAAGCACAATGAATGAATGGGATGAGTACTATTATTGATTTTTTGGTTGAGTGATTTATTTTCTAAACACGTCGCACTAACGACATGTTGGTTGAAAAGGCTTTGATGCATCAACTCAGCATTTGAAATTAACCTCACAATGAATACGTCGTTTTTCCAGATGTTGTATCTGCGTGTCAAGTTATGATAAACAAACTTCATTTTTAGAACCGCAACATTCTTTTTTTAAAGGGGCCGAGCAACGATAATCGCTTGAATATTTTCACTTTACACGTGTTTATTGGCACTAGTGGGACTCAATGACACTAGCAGGGAACACCACTGGCCACGAAACTCCTTTGTTGCGGTGTAATTTCAAGGGCGAAAGTGAGCGTTCTCTTTCAATCTCTACTTCGCAAAACTTGATGACGTAGCTGGGGGATCGAAGCATCCCCCAGTGACGGTATTTGAATGAAGCTCATAGATTGGACCCGAGCATTGCTTGAGTACGTGATTTGGGCTCGTGATAATCAATAGCTCGACAATCATTCAGATAGAGGCCCGTGTCCAATTGCTGCATTGACGACAAAAGCCAAACCCTAACAATTTCTGGAACTCTGCGCATGTCCTGTGCCTTGCTAACCCCAGCGCGTAGCTATGATCAACATTGGCGGTATATAATCGGCTCCAGATCACGTGACCGCTTGCTCTGGCTGCGAGTCAGGTTGCGAACGCTGCTCGTTTTTCTTTAACTTTTTCTTCGACTTGTATGGCGTGTGGTGAAAAACAAACGCGTGTTTCATAGGTCAATAACGACAGGGATTCGTTCTAAGTAATATCTGCGCAAAGTAACAAAAACTTGCATCGTCCCTCTAAGCACTTCATTTCTTCATGTGGGCAAGGTCTATTTTCCCTCGTTGAATTAAAGTAAGAATATGTCAGTTTATGAGAACAAAGTGTATTTATAAAATTATTTAAAGATAATCAAATACCTTCGTTTTACTCGTGCCTCGTATTTAAGTGCTTTTCCAAATAGTGTCATTGAATTTGTAATTAAAATTGTTTTGTCAAAGTAACTGTGTTTGTACTAGTACATTTTTGCGAGCATATATATATATATATATATATATATATATATATATATATATATATATATATATATATATATATATATAACGGGCATGGTGGCGGGAGGCCGAAGGCGTGGGTATATAACTGGGAAGAAAAAAACCCTCGGTGAAAACAGCAACAACGGACGATTTAATCTTCGACGTTTCGGCCGGAGTCCGGCCTTCGTCAGGAGTCCGGCCTTCCTGACGAAGGCCGGACTCCGGCCGAAACGTCGAAGATTAAATCGTCCGTTGTTGCTGTTTTCACCGAGGGTTTTTTTCTTCCCAGTTATATATATATATATATTTTTTTTTTTTTTGTTACGGTTTTGTTTTTGTTTTGTTTTTATTTGCACGATGGAAATGAGGAGAAACCCGTCGGAGCAACGGGCCAATTTTCCACGGACGGAACGAAGACGGCTTTAGTTCGGCGCTCCAGAGAAGCCAGGCGTGCATTCGCTCTCTCGCATCCTCCTCTTCCCGAGGTGCTATATTCGCTCGTCGAGTCCGGCAGCGTGGCCCTCGGCGAAGGTCGTCCTCGCCGCCTGGCAAAGAAAGGAACCCGCACCAGAAGTTTATCTCGGAGATCTCTCTCTTTTTGAGCCGAAGACAAAGCCCTCCTCTCTCCCCTCCATGCACTTAGAGCGAAGAGCGTTCATTTGTCTTCGAAGCGCTTAATTTGATTTGGCACCGATCGAGCCATGAGGCTGCCAGGTTACATGACGCACCTGTGGTCACCGACAACCGAAGAAACACGGGGCAGGGCTTATTACGTTACCGGCTCGTTTTGCGGCCTTCTTGTCGCTGTCATTGGCTGACGAGAACATCAATTACCTTTCTTATGAAGCCACTAAAAGACCAGTGGCGGCTGCGATGGGCTTCTTGAGAATGTCGCACGTTACGCAGCCTCAAGTTTAAGCAGGGCTGAATCTTCTTTATGAACCAAGTTCTTTCATAGACTGAGAATACGTACAAAAGTCCATTTGAAATAGGCAAATTATTACTCGGGGATAACAACCTCGGCAGAGGTCAAGGCCAGGTGGGAGGCGCGAAAAAAAAAAAATAATAACTAGCCGACTAATTATTTACTTCTTGTCTATTTGCGAGTTTTCGTCTTACCTGACGGCAATATATACTTTGGAATTTTGTTACTTCACGATAGCTAGCGGGCGAACTCGAGCCCGTCATTCGGAAAAAGATCGCGAATTATACCGATATCGGGTTGCTATACCAAAAAGTAATGGATTACGTTTGGGTCTGGCAAGCCCGAAAAATCACGAAGAACACCGAATGAGAAGGAAGAGACGAAACACCGCCCTGGCCGCTGCCCTGCTTGACGTACAGAGCGCGACACTGTTAGCGCGAACAAGCGATCGCCGGTTTTCCAGTTTTTCTATTTGAAACCAAGGGATGTCATCCAAGTTATTATTGCTGTGGAAAGAGCTCATTTAGTTTTATAGTGTCAGCGATAAAATTTCGTACTCGCTATTACTATTTAGAAGTAAAATGCGAAAATGCGCCGACGTCGTGTTCGCACTAACAGTGTCGCGATGTGTACGTTTTAATTTTATTTTTTCCCATAACACGGTAGCTCCCATATTAATGGTTTCATCGGTACACTGAATTCAGTTTGATTCTCATAAAATGTCTGGTCGTCATTCTTGATTATATTACTCTCTTTAGAGCGTAAAAGGTTTAGTCTCCAACAATCAAATTAATGTCTCGAGCAAATCTTCTAAATCGATTATACTTCACTAAAAAATGCTCCGAAAGCGTGGCATATTCATTTCAAAATCGCTAAAAAAAAATTGTGAAGAATAATCGTTCACGCGTAACGAGTTACTTGCGATGAATCATTTCTAGAATGGCAATCCAGGCGTGATCTTGGGACAGGCGAAACGACTATGGATAAGTTGGTCGAGCAACCGCTGCCTCCTTCATTTTATATTTCAGGTTGTTTTGGGTCGGTCCCGCTTTTCGGTTGTCGGTTTCATGTCCGGGCGCGTGCTCGCGGCGTTTCGTCTCAAGACCGATCTGCTCGACACGGAACTGTCGCGTATTCAGAGGCTAATTGCCTTCGAATCCCTGATCGTACAAAGTCACCAAGCCGACAGGTTTCACTCGGGTACGCTCGAATGGGGGCACGGCTCCTCCGAGCAGATAACGTCGATAAATCCCTCCCTGTTCCGTGGTCGGATAACGCAGCTGTAGTCGCACGCAATTAAGAACTCATTCCAGACCCTCCTCGCTCAATCCGGGTCCTATTTGCTCCTCTCACAGTCTCGATGTTGTCTGCCCTCTCCTTGTAACCAACTGTTCTCGTAATAGCCGGCTCCAAAATAATTGCCTTCTGGCGTAGCTCTCCTGCGACGCATTTCCGCCCAGTTTATTTAATTTCCAGGGACGACACCTTGACTGTTATATATAGTAGATTCCAGATTTGCGCGATATTAGTTTTGCTATACTTGGTCTCACCTTAAGTGCACAGACGCAGCTGACGCTACGTGATAATGGGAACAATCGCATAGCATCAAAAGCGCCCCATCATGGATGCTTCGGTAAGTGCTCTATCATCGCTGAACCAATGATAGACAGAAAGGCCTAGGGCCTTCAGCTTTTGACGTTGCTTGATTTGTCCCTTTAACTCGTAGCGTGGGCTTCATCAGGACTTAAGCTGAAACGAAGTATAGGGACATCACAACTGTGTCGGCTCATTTCGCCAAAGAAAAATTGCTATAACAAAGAAACAATTTATTTTTTCACGAAATGAAGTAAAGCGCTAGACAAGTTAAAAATAATCTAGCAGAAAAACGCACCATAACGACAACTAATTAAAAAAAAAAAACGTTTCATACTTGTTTCTTTCTTCTTTTTTTTTCCTTTTTTGTCCAGAACAAGACTGACCTTTTTTCCGTCCAACTAAAAAAAACAACAACTAGTATTTTATTGATTCCGACCCCCTACTACGTTTCAGCAAAACTTGATATCTATAAAATTATTCCTAAAAATCCCGATTACACAAAACAGTTTTGGTACATCCTTATTTGTGAAAAGAATCAGAGATGGCCACAGGGACGGGTCAGGATTTCGGTCAACGGTACGCTTTTCCCTTGATCATGATGTTAAAATCCTGAGACTGGGAACGAAACTTGAAAGAAAAAGTGTAAGAACACACAAAAATAAGGGGACAGACAAACGTCTCAAATTTTGTCTGTCCCCTTATTTCTGAGTCTTCTTACACTTTTTCTTTCAAGTTTCCTTCCCAGTCTCAGGATTTTAACATCATGATCAACATACACCAGCTCGCCTGCACCTTGACAGTTTTTACGCTTTTCCCCTTTCTGTCATTGAGCGCGGGGCTATTTGATACCTTCCCTCGAATTTCAGTTCCCCTTACGATAGTGCCCTCGGGACTTAGCGAATATTAATGCAAATATAGATACACACGCCTCGAATACAAAAAAAAAAAGAACGACCAGGAACTTTGCGGGAATAACCCAATAAACGTGCATAAAGCTCGCAAACGACGCATACTTCAAGACGCCAGCGGGCGGCGCACGGCCTTTCCCCTCACAAACATACACTCTACGAAAACCTCGCGATACGACTCGCATTCTCTTGTGTCCCCCTTATTTAAATCAGTCCCCTACGCAAATTTCCGCTGATAACTGGAAACGAACAACAGCCCGAGCGCACCTGCCTCCGCAGGAGGCCGAAAGCGAACGCTTTCGAAACTTGCGTGCAAGCTTCCAAATGCGGCGAAAAGTCAAGGACGCGGCACCTTTGAAGGCGCTGCGTGTCTGCTCCGAGGGGCGTGTGGTGACGCTGCCGGGAAAGCGTCTCCGACTGGTCTGCCCAACGTCCTATCCCACCCGTGCATCGAGAGTGGTCCCGACAACAAATGACGTCACAGGAGCCGGCCTGTCGCGCAGTCGGATGTTGCGACCCTGGCGGTTGGTGGCACAAATGCCGGCAAAAAAGGCGAGTGACGACGTCGTGGCCGCGTCCCATCTCGTGTATGCTTTGCCTTCCGCGCGCTATCCGGCTGCAGAGTGACCCAGAGCGGAAGAGGCACCTCCGTTGTTGTGCCAGCACCACGATCGCGACAGGCAACGACGTGACACTTTATGACGTCATCGGGCGAAAATCGAAGGCCCACTCTTGCAGAAGGTGGTAAACGCACCGGTGTTTACCGCGTCCAGCGCTCCAGACACCGCAGGCACCAGACGACTAAAAACCCAAGCATGTGGGACGTTTTTCACGCTCCTTGTCCGCGTCAGCGCCACCTTGCGGCGCGCGCGGCGCTCCGTGTAAGTATCTGTCCCTGCCAGAATTCGGCGTCGGCCCGCGCGTCGCATTGCTGTGGGCAACCTCGAGCGACGCTCGCTGACGCTGACGCGGGTGAGGCGCGTGGAAAAAACGCCCCGTGTGGTTGGGGCTTGAAGGGCTGTCCTGTGCACACAGTAATAGTTTTCTCCCGTTTCCACTGCGCACACAGACGCGCGAAACGTGAGAGGTTCTGCGCGCACGGTGAATTTGGCGACCGGCGTTTGACTGCTTGAAAGCTTTCGAATATTTTTGTGCAGACGTCAAATGGATAAAGTCGGGTGGCGTTTGTTGAAGCGATGTCCAGGGGCTAAATCTAACTCACCAAACAGTTAAACGTAAAACAAAAAAAGAAATTAATACGAATGCATGGGCCTGAAAACGCCATTTTCCGCCGCCAAACTGTTCGGGACGCTCAGCGTGCCACGTGTTTGTTAGAGAGAGCACTTAATAGCAAAAGGCATGGCCTGGCAGGCCATAGGATGAACGTTTTACGAGAAGCACGTGCTTAAAGCTGCAGATTGAACTGTTTTTGTCACGTGGGGACATCGGTGCGGGCGGTAAACCATAACATGCAGGGTACTCATTTCGGCTTTTTATTTTTTCAACGGCTTTCCTAAGAACATTAGACATATCCGAATCATCTGACGAGTGCCTTCACCAATCTCAATCTTGTCCCTTGTCTTTCTGGATCGCGGCTATTAGGCAGCCCAGATCCCATGTTGATAAAAGCAATCCTTTCCCCAAGTAGACACGTTTCTTTAATGTATTATCGATCACCCGAAAGATGTCATAAGGGGAACAACTCGTCTGAAGGCTATATGCGGTATGCGGTAGATCACCAAGGAGTTTAACATTTGGCCCGGACTGATTAGGACTTTGGCTGGTTTACGCAAAGATTACACAGGATATATGGTTCCCAACCATAGAAAGACTCGTTTTGAAGAAAGAAGCACAGCGCTCAGATGACAGCTCGCGCTTTTAGTCTTCGCACGAGTTAAGTTGCAAGCCGTAAAATAAAGGTGCTTTGCTCTCACTGAGCAAGGGGCATCAGTGCCTGAGGCGTTAGTTAAGAAATATAACGGAGATTAGTAGACAAAACTCGGGAGTGTATCTGCCTTTTGCCGTTTTCTCCCGATACCATATGTCCAAAGAAAGGAAGAAAGAAGGAAAGAAAGAAAGAAAGAAAGAAAGAAACTCCTCGTGGCTGCGACCGGCAATTAATAGAGTTCCTTCGCATTAATACAGCAACTAGCTCATCATTAACAAGAGCAGGTAAATATTCAGATCAGGCAACCGGTTAGCACCTCTCCGTTAACGCCTAAATCGGTATTCGCACGTGGGAGGAATTCCGGGAATTTCTCCCCGGAGAGCCAGGTGACGAAAACACAAAACTCTCGCGATGCGGCGCTCTGACGTGAGTTGCGCGGTGGAGACAGGGAACCGTGCTCGGGGGGTACAAAGAATCCCATTCGAAATTGGCAGCCGATCAGTTTAATTTTTAGCTATATTTTGTTTTTAAACGCTTTTGGTGTCAAGTGTTCAAACCGCTCGATTCGTCTCCGGTGTTATCAAGAGAGAAAGCGCTAAACTGAACTGCAAACGCTGGCATCCCTTCCCCCACCACCTCGTCTCTGTAAACGGCAATGCCAAGGAAGGAACTGTGCCCGCTGTTGACGTCACGCGAATCCCCGCGCGTATTTCTTATTCTTACGAATACCGCTTAAAGAGGAGGGCACCGTCCCGCCGCGCAATCGACTGTTCCCACTGCCGCTGCGGCTCGTATGCGGCCGCTTGTCGTCGTCAGCGCCGCCTGTCGTCGTGGAGCGGAAGATGCGTAGGACGGCTCATCAATTACGGGAGTTTCGAAACGCCCAGCGATCGAGGAGCGCGCCACCTCCGAGCGTGTACGAGCAGATTACACGGCAATCAGGGATCATTTGTTTCCCGGCCTCTCGGTCACAAAGGAGAGGAGGAAATGACTGCACCGTTGCGTGCGAGCCTCGCGCGAGTCAGAGTCTAAAACGATTCAGCAATATTTTTTTTTCTCACTATAAAGCGTTGTGTTATTGGTAAAAATGTATAAAATAAATGAAAAAGTCAAAGTTGCAAACGGAAGAGAGGCAGTTTGCAGAGGATTACACCTTGGGCAATCTTGATGTGTCATCTCTTTTAACCTTAATAGTTAAACATAATTCGATAAATTAAAAATAATTCCTAGTTTGTTTGGTTCGCCTCCAAAGCACATAAAAAGCGGGTCAAAGCTCCTATTTCCTTTTTTTTTTGTTTACTTTTCTTGAATCAAGGTGGACGCGATAAGACGCTTGTCATAGAGACGCCTTCTGCCATCTCGTGCTCGGCACGCGCAGGGCTCCAGCGAGGTTGGGGCACGTGCAGAGGGACTAAAGTTCCCTCGATGCATTTCGGCGGTGGTGGCGTAGCCAAACTAAACCACGGCATGCGAGCCATCCTACTCTGAGGGTGTGACAGACACGTTTCCGCTCACAAATTCCCGCTTTCTTGTCGACGGGTCGATATCTGGTGGCCATTTGAAGAACTCCGGGGAAGTAACCAGGGAATGACAACTCACCTGAAAAGAGAAATGAATTCGCAATGAGCAACACAATTTCGCTATGAAATAGAGAAAACAAAGTTGGTAATTTGAAGGCACGTAACGGCTCACTCACATTAAAAACAAACGGTCACCATCGTAACTAGAACAACCTTCCGTCAAGCAACCCTTACAAAAATTATCAACCAGTTTTTATTCGGTTCCGAATGTATTCTTATAGAGTACATTAGAAACTCAATTGGAAATCATCGAGGATTTTTGTAAGGGAAGCTCGAGTGAGGAACGACCCCTCAGTTCGGCTGTTGTGCAACACAGGCACTGTTCTAAGCATTCTACTCTACTCGCAAATACGCCCACACTGAAGCTAGGATCGTCTTTGTGTGGCATTATCTAGCTAGGTTTAAAATTTTAAAAAGTTTTGTTAATTGTTTTTTTTTTATTTCTTGTAATATTATATTCATCTGAGGACAGATTAATCCTTGTTTATATTCGTAAAAAAATTTCTACGATATTGTGCAAACAGTGTGCATGTTTGATGCTATGTAGATATATGTATTTTGTTTACTTTCTTTACGTATATATGGCAACTAATGCAAGTTGTGCTGTTATGAACTGTGGGGGGTAGAGGCCCAGTCAGGCAGAAATGCCTTTTGTCTCTACCGTCCTACCGGGCCTGGCCCGTGCGAAACCAAAGAAACTTCAAACTTCAAACTACAGACAAACAATCCTAGACTCCAGGAGTAGCGAGAAATGTTGCTTTTAAAGCCACCAAATAAGCCACAGCCCTAGAGCAGTGTTTCTCAAATGGGGGTCCGCGGACCCTTTGGGGTCCGCGAAGGCATTTTAGGGGTCCGCGCAGCCCACTATCATCAGTCGAGCCCGGAAATAAAAGTTGTCTTTTCTCAGATTCAGAAAAAACGTTACAATTTTCGGGTCCGTTTTCTCGTGTATATGTGAATAAGTGAAGTTTACTTCACACTAGCCCTAAGTTATATTCATTTATTAAATCACTATCCTAATAACCTATAATTTCCCTGCCCCTCACCACGAACGGGGTCCTCCATTATCTCTGCCGATCCACAAGGGGTCCGCGAAACATCAATGCTGAGAACCACTACCCTAGGGCATCCCCGATTTGTTTTTGTGAGCACATTTAATTTGATGCAATGAAAAGCGAGATTAAATGATAGAATTTTAGTGTCTGAGGAATCGGTGCTCTTAGAAACATTTTTTCGGGATACTTATTTCACTGTTCATATCGCGCACAAAAATTAATAATGCCGGAAAGATTTTACACTCCCTCACACGTGCCAATGCCACCCGTCGGAGCTGTCTTAAAGTGGCCAGAAATGAATTTTGGGCTGGGATAAATGATTTTATATTGAGACTTCACTATTTCATATCGTTTAGTGGGCCAAAAGAAAGAGGGTAGAAAGTCAAAAGCCAGCTTTTCCGTACGAACATTTAAGAATATAGCGGAATATTTCGTACCTTCTTTCTGTTGAAAGTTCTTCACATTTTCACTGATACATCCGAGAGAAAAAAATTGGGTTGTGTGTACGTTTATACAGCCTAGAACTTGAACTGCCTCAACGGGCGACGAGCAATTTAGCCAGTCCAGTACAGCCGCTAGCCTGGGGTCTTTAACGTGCACCAGGCAGTAGTGACACACGACCGCACGCCGGTACAATTCTCATCCAGATCGAAACAGGCAGGGGTGGGGATGGAATCCAGGATCCCTGGGTTCTGCAGCGCGAGCTTTCGCTCCACGTGCTCCGAGCTGGCGTGCACTAGCCCGCTCGGCCACCGATTCCCTTTGATACATCCGCGGTACCCAAAACACGTTAGCCCACCCCAGCTCACGCACTGGACACGAGAACTGCGTCGCTCGGGCATATCCACTCGTCAACAATCAATCCGTCGACGAGCATTTGGATTCCCGTTCGTGGCCGATGAGTGCCGCGACGAAACTTATCATCATCACTTGCGAATGACAAGTTCTAAGGTCTACTTAAAAAGCGCGGTGGAAGGTTGGAGTCATCGCATTGGTGCGAAGGCATGTCACGACGACGTGATTTCTCAATCCGCTTTTGAGTTGAGGATTAGAGCTAAGGAGGAAGGAGTTGAAAAATCGTTTATGGGCCCCTTTATATCCTGTATTTTCGGTGCCGTTCTATCACTCTAGTTTGAAGCTAAATCTTCGGTTGACATCGATGATTTTTGTATGGACCGTAGATCGTTTAAGTTTCCTTGTTTTTGGATTAACGCCTCTAATTATCAAATTACTTTCTGCTCAAGATATCGGAATGTGAATAAAATGATGAGTGAATGGGCGAGTGAATTAGCGAATGAATGAATGAATAAATAAATAAAAGAATGAATGATTTATTTAATGAACGCGGTTAACGATGATGAATATTTGTACCCGCCAGGGATAGCACCCGACGTCTTCGAGACAGCTTCACGGCCACACGGAGCGCGCTTTTACCACGAATGTGAAAACGTTTCTGGGTATCCACGGTCCAACTTTATGGGAGATTCAGTTTAATAAAATTGTTTCGAGAGATTATCAAACTTTAAATTGTTTTGCGTTTTATGATACCCAGCAAGTTACAGTTATCGCGTCCATTGGGATCTAAAACGCAGAAATTGACAATTTCGTGAATGTTGTCCTTAGGATTGAATGCGAAAACATTTGTAGAACCGCGAAATAACTATACGCGTCCTAATGTTTACTTACTGCTTAATGATATTTTATGACTGTCATCTAAAATATTGAACATTGCGATTGTTGTCGTTCAATTGAAATTTGCATTTTGCTGCATGCACCGAGGCGTTGGTGTCCAAGAAAGTTGAGAATGCGTTCGCCCGCGGTTTTTTCTCCTTTCCCAAGCAGACCGGGGCTCTCTGTTTCTTTCCCCCGCGGTATCATTTCGCCATCCGAAGCCGTCGTTATTACACAGTGCCGCCGCCATTTCGGTGGCTTCCCGTCCTAACTAGATTTCCCAGCAGGTTTATTGAATTTCTCGAGATCCGGCACTCGACGAGAGAGGGACAAAGTAGGGTGGAAGATTCACACACGCAGTAACATTCACGAGCACAGTAAAAATGTAAAAGAAATTAAGAAATGACAAAAACTCTGGAGATCAAAATTAAATTTATATTAAAGCAACCTCACCGAGGAACGCTTACGGGAGAGAAAGGGGGGGGGGGGGGTTGGGGAGGGGCGGTTGTAAAAAGAAACCTTTAGAGACGAGAAAAAAAAGGAAACAAACTGAGGAGGGCCAAGCAAGAGATGGTAAAAAAAAAAGCTGTACCAATAAAAAGTCGCAGAAAACAGACAGCGGAACGGAGATCCTTTGAAGTCCTTTTTGAGCCTAATCGTCCCCCTGTTTAAAAACACACACACACGCACACACAGGCGATGACAGATAGAGCGATAATTACCAAACTATGCTCTTAATTAAAATAGGCCGCAGCGTGAAGCGATAAAATTCTATGTGGTGAAATGCCCGACCAAAGGTGTGACTTTGGTCGGCCTTCCACGATTGGCAAAACGCTAACTGCATATGAAAGAAAAATGAACCCTCTTTAGAGGATTCATTTTCTTTTCAATAACAAAAAAAAAAAAAAGAAGACAACTTTGACGGTACTGCTTTAATACTGAACCAAAGAATTTAGTGTCCATAATAAGTGGCGCACGTTCTTTCCACGAGCCAGCAGCCGCCGGTGTGCGCGAGCACACGCATCGAAAATGACGTAAGAGACCTCCATTCGCGCTCAAGAGGACAGTAAAATGCATGGTCTTCGGGCCAAAGGAGAATAAAGACAGGCTTCTTATCTTTACAAGTGAAAGCTACGTGCTTGTTAGACCAATTAATTGCTCACCTTTTACACCAGACACGACAGTGTAGATGAAAAACTTGTCTTTATTCTCCTTTGGCCCGAAGCCCATACATTTCACTATCATCTTAACCGCGAATGGAGGTCTTTGACGTCATTTTTGTTGCGTGTGCTCGCGCACACCAGCGGCTGCTGGCTCGTGGAAAGAACGTGCGCCACTTATTATGAACACTAAATTCCTTGGTTCAGTATCCCTTTTAAGGCGAAGACCCAAAGCTTCCATCGTGGTTTTTACGTGTATTAGCGGCGAGATGTTTTGGTGGCGCCCTCCTATGGTTCCCCCTTGTGACGTCATTACCTTGCAAACAAAGTTCGATGGTGTTTGTAAATAGCATGGTGGAAGCTTGAAATCATTGCGCTCTCAAAGGAACCCTGCCAACACCGTCAAAATTAAAGTTCTTTCATTCCTCTTATTTCCGTCGATGAAAAATCCTTTTCTGACGTCATAGTCAGCGTTCGGCCAATCGTGGAAGGCCGACCACAGCAACGCTTTCGGTCGCGCACGTCGCCAATAACGGCTAATCTTGTTCATGACCTAACGAGTAGGCGTCTCACCTTAGCATGGACTATTTTTAGCCGCGCATGCAAAAAGCACGAGCTAGTTGCTTTAGATGAAGCACTGGAGGCTGCACGAGCGCTCGTGCAGGGAGCGCTCCAGTCAAGGCAGTCGAGGCTAGCCGCTCGCTCTTGCACAGCCTTTGCAGTTAGTCCATGGTAAGGTGAGACTAGAGTGCCTCAATGTCCTTCTGTTTAGGGTGATGCCATCGTTTGTAGTACCCGATGCCGACAGCACGCGCTCACAGGGAAAATACAAAGAAATCGCAGGGAACAAAATGTCGCCGTAGCACAGTCAGTGCCACGAGCGCGTGCAGGGACACGCCCTTTCACGCGCTTCCGAACAAAAAACATATATAAGCGTTCGAAACAAAATGGCCAGATGTCATCACCCCAAGCAAAGCGCACATGAAGGCACCCTAGGTGAGACGAAGTATAAGTACAGTATAAAACGGTGCAACCGAAACATCTAAACAAATCAAAAGTGCACGCGTACTAAAGCGCAGTGATTCCGGTGAACTCGTGTTTGCCACATTGACGACAAGGAAGGTGCCCGTGAGTGCGCGTGAAAAACGCGGAGACATTGCAATGGACGCGCCCGGAGACGCGTCTCTTCAACTGGTCTTGAAACGATATTGGGTTGGAATGTTCATGACTTGCAGAAGCGTACTGGTCCTTGTCTGGCCCAACTATAGACGCTTTAAACACGCGCCAGATCGAGCCGCCATTGTCGACCTCCTCTTGTCTCACCGAGATGCTGAGCCGCTGAAGCGGGGGTTGGCCAGCCTCCACAAAGGCCTATGATGGAAAGAAGGACACAGTAGCACCTACAGTGGCAATAACCTTTCCTGCTGTGGTAATGATGAAGTGAAGCGAGCGGAATAAGAGGAAACAAAAACTTAAGGTCGGATATGGCGGCGCTTATGCACAGCTGCCTTCTTTGTTGCGGTGAAACTGCGAGGATAAAAGGGGACTTTTTGTTTCAGTCTTGCCTTCGCAAAGCTCAATGACATAATTGTGAGATCAGAACCACCCGCCTTACGACAGTCGAGCGCGGATCATGGATTGGACACGAGAAGTGCGTGAGCACTGGACTTGGCTTGTAACAATCGATGCCTCGGTTGACACTCGGGTAGTGGCTCGTGTCCAACCACTCCAGTGATGAGAAAAGCCGAACCCTAACAATGTCTGGTGCCCAGCACGGGTTTTCTACTTTGCCAACTCCAGCGTGTAACTGATTAAAACAACCCAAAAGTGCGAACCGCCGCCGCTAGGGTACACGTCTCGATTCCCTGGGTGCTGAATGAGCTACGCTTAAGAGTATTGGCACTCTGTTCTCCGATATTGTTGTGGGCGCCGCCATCTTGGTGCTTGTGCAGAGCAGACGCCACTGCCGATCCTCGTGGTTCGAAAGTGCGACTTCCTCAACATTAAGTTCGGTGTTTGGAAGCTCACGTAATATTGCTTTGCTCTGTCGCGAACTGTTCAAACGTTTGTGGAGGACAGAAAAGCGTTTCCTGTGATTTCAGATAAAGCTTCAGATAACTAGCAACCATGATTTTAAGCCACAAGATGGATAAGTGTCGTTACTCTAGAAGCCTAGCTTATTTAGTGGCACTAGGTGCTGATATCAAACTAACCGGCGTCGCAGGGCTTTTTCGTTCTTTTTTTTAGAGAGTCGGACCAGTATTTTGTATCCCAACAAAAAGATCTTAGGTCAATTTTTTTTTCTTCTCAACAAGAACTTTGAGTAAGCGTTGGCCAAAGGTAACCCAGCCAAAACCGGACGCACCGCCGCCGAGACCACTCTAAACGGAGTTTTCCAATAGCCGCCTTCATCTCGGGAGTAGACGAGGGGAGCAGCGATTCTCAAATTAAATAAGACGTTAGACGTGATCGGATTAAGCCCGCTTTCAGACCGCTGAAAAAGAAAACAACACACAGACGCACACACAAATTAAAAATAAAACAAACGAACGAACAGCTAGGAGATATAATTTACTAAAAACAAACAAGAAATGAACTCGAACGACAGAAAAGAAAACGGGGGCGGTTGGGTCTTATATGGCAAATGGTCGGTGCTCAGCGGTGGCAAACATATCGGCCCGCAGTTTTTCCTCGGAGCCATTTCGAAGGCGTCGGCCATCTTGAAGCCCATTTGCCCTCTCTCCTCGGTTCGCGGAGGGAGAGAGAGAGACGGGCCGAGAGAGGCAGGCAGCCTCATCATTATTGCAGGGGCGACGCGGCCGCCTCGCCCCGAACATCGCGGACGCAGTTTCACTACGGTTACGGCCGACCGTAACGGTAGCTCCGGCGGCGGCACGCCCGCCCGCCCCTCCGCCCAACTTTCCCTCCCGAAATTCAAGTTCGTGCACCGCGCTGCGACCCGACACGAGGCGCGAGCGCCCCATCATTCTTTGCTTTGTCGGATCTTCTCCGCTAACTCTCTTTCTTTTTTTGAGCGGGACTCTGCGATGCAAGGTGCATCGAGCGAACCCCTCCGCGTCGCCACACGCAGAGGCGCACAAACGCGCGCGGACAAACGCGGCCACTTAGCCGAAGTTTATCGACGAATCCAGGTTCTACGGCGCGGGAGCTAATTCAATTCTTCACTCTAAAAAAAAAAAAAAAAAGAAAGAGTGTAGCCATTACACCTTTTGTCACATATACGACACCCCAAAACTTCAGTTCGACGTACAGCGCACTGACGTCGAACAGACGGCCCCAACTTTTGCGAGAGGGTTGATGACGGTGTGATATAACGTACTAAACAGCTGAAGTACGTATCGCAGTCTAAAGAAGAAAAAAAAAAAAAACAGCCTTCACAGTAGAGCCAAGAAAACCCCGATAACTTTCTTTGCAGTCAGTCACACTTACATTAGCTAATTTAATAAGTTGTACGACTCGGCTATCAAGCCGCTCGTGAAATTGACGGTCACGAGTGGGCACTCACGGAGCATGCGCGCCTAATGGACGTGCATTAGAAGGTAAATTTGTCCCCAGGGTGTACCCCAAAGGCTTTACTAGTTGCTGTACTGAAGAAACGTTTGTAAATTATAAACTGAAAAAAAAAAAAATCCCTGCTAGCTACATTTACATTTAGCCGGCCACCTAACCTGGCTCTTAATGTCTGGAGCAAGTGTGTGGCTACGTAACGACTTCCTTAACAAACGCCGTTCTGCTGACACCTTACATTTATTGGTAATGAAGACATGGCAGCTTCCCGCGGAGAAGTATGTGTAACATTGTTACTTTGAGAGGACGAAACGAGTGACGGTAGTACTACCTTTCTCAAAGATCGTGTCCAAGATTAGCCGTGAAGCGGCTGCTTCGCAGCAAGTGAGAGCGAAATCGGCTGAGCAGAGGATGGTTTGTTGAAGGTGTGGCGGGCATATGCATATGATAAAGAGGCAACTATAGACGCTTTTTGGAAGCAACCGACCTTCAGATTTTCGTTTCTTCTTATTTCTTTTACTTCACTTCATCATTACCATAGCAGTCCAGGTTATGGCCATCTTAGATTCTACTGTGTCCTTCTCCCCAGCCTTGGCCTTTGTAGAGGTTCGTCAACGTCCGTTTCAGTGGCTCGGTATATCGGTAAGACAAGAGAAGGTCAGCAATGGCGGCTGTATCCTGGCGCGTGCGGATAGCGCTTACTGTGAACAGGTTCCAAACTCAAGAAACCAGTGATCGTTATGGTCGGGGATAATTTCACCCGTTAATAGAGCAGGTACAAATTTCTACCAGTACTAAAATAATGCGTTCCTAGGCCCAGAAACGAGTTAGAGATCTAGTTTTTACGTGAGGAAGCAGCCAAAGAACACTATTGATTTTAAGGAGGCGCTGGGGTTCGTGCAAAGGCCGGTTCGCACATACATCACAGCTCTAAGTCAACATTTGAAACAGCGCTAATGCAGCGTTTTTTGTGGCGGTCGCCATGTGTACTTTTCACTTAGCTGAGTTGGGGAAAAATAGCAAATCACTTCATTTTTGCAATTGAAAGGCTCTCGAATTCAAGGGGCTCGTGTCAATAGTTGTATTTGTTTCTTGGCTATACTTTTCTTATTGTAGTTATGCTTAAACTACTTAATTTAGTTTTTATCGCCCAACCCAACCACGTCATATTTCAACGTGGCAACCGTCACACAAAAACGATCTATAGCGGCTTAAGAGTTGTAGCTCCGCAAAGAGATTAGTTTGCTTGTGCACTCGCGCATGAAAGCTAGGACATTAATGCCAACGGACCTGATTATGGGAATTTAGGCTTAGATGGAGCTTCGTAACGCCAGCTATTCCTCGGGACATTGCAGTCGTGCTCGCCCTCTCGAAACTAGCACACTAATACCCCTGTCGAACAGGCTGATTTAGTGCACTAAAACCAAGTTCATTTCGCCTTTACTGTCATTCGTGTTTAGGCGGCTTCTTCCTAAAGAACGCACTTGGCTTCGTTTGACGAACTCACTTTACTCGATCGAGTGCGTGGCCTCGGTATCAGTTCTTCTACAGTAGAACATAATAACACAGAAACCAAAAACGTGGCGTAAATTTTATTCTAAAAAGAATTAGAAGCTTGTAAAAGACAGGATAAAAAAAATAATAAAAAACACGCTATTGCAAAAAACAAATGAGTGGTGTGGACTTAGCCTCACAGTTTAGGCTGATCTCTGCCAAGATTAGCGCCGCGTGAAATCGCTAAAAGACGACAACAAAGTCAGTCATTTGAACGGTATCTTGGTTAGAAGAAAAGGATAGAGCATACATTTGTTTCAGCATGTACTGTGTGAGAGAACACGAGAATCATGATCTGATAAGGCAGTGTCAGGGCCTCCTTTTAGACCTCCGTTGGACGAAGTGGAACGCCAAGCTTGGATCTTTTTCCTTATCTTGCCTCGCGATGGTCGATGGGAATGATTCAATTGGCGTAAAGATCGTTCATTAACGTATCGTTGTTTTGTAATGTGTCTTTATTAAATAAGCAAAATATTGACGCCCATTTTTATGCCTTTGCTTTTTTAACATTTTACGTGTCTAATAGTACGTTACCCATCGTTATTGCCATCATTTGCCAGTGACACTACTTTTTCCCGCGTGGCACCGAAACACGTGAAGTCACATTCGGTAAGCTGAAGTACACTAAATTAGCCCGTCTGACAGGGGTATAACAACTGTCCGTTGGGTCTGCAGAGAACAAAATTATTTTATTGTCTGGGTCCACCACAGCACTTTAAGTATGATCTAACTAACCGACTGTATAAAGGCTGGTGCACACTGCACTATTTTCCTACATTAAGTTACGTTACGAAATATTACGGTGAAATCACCGGGACCCCTGTGCTTCATATTAACGAGGCTACCAGTTCAAGGAGAAAGTATGACACGCGACATTCGAGACACGAAGGTTTCGGTGACTTATACGTAACGTAACTTAACGTAAGAAAATGGGGCATTGTGAATGAGCCTTAAGCCCGCCTTAAAGACGGAGGCAGGTCGTCGTTGGGAGCTTCATTACCCTGTCAAGAAAACAGATCCGCTCTCTCTCTACCTAGTTGCGACGACTTGAAGAGGCAGTCCGCGAGTGCTGCCAATGAAATTACGTGACTGGAAGCCCCGAGCTGTTCTGGGCGGTTCCGACGCGTCCGCAAAGGTCGTCGAGGTGCGGAGGTTAATCGATGAGCCGCTCAGAGATCACCAACGGCAGCTAGGGCGCGCGCCGGGACGCACTCTGAATATAATTCCACCAGGCCAAAAGTCGCCCATGAGCCCCGGCTGGCTCACCATGCGTTTAAAGGGGCGATGCAACAATTTTTGTACTTTGCGCAAATACCGCTTAGAACGGATCCCTAACGTTAATGACCTATAAAACACGCGTTCGTTTTTCACCCCACGCAATAGAAGTCCCAGTAAAAAATTAAAGAAAAACGAACAGCGTTCACCCCCTCAACTCGCAGCCAGAACAAGCGGCCACGTGATCTGGAACCGATTATATGCCGCCAATGTTGATCATAGCCACGCGCTGGGGTTGGCAAAGCGCAGGACACGCGCTGAGTTCCAGACATTGTTGTGGCTCGGCTATTGTCGTCGTTGCAGCGATTGGACACGGACCCCTACCCAAATGCTTCTCGAGCTATCAATTATCACGAGCCCAAATCGAGTGCTCACGCAATGCTCGGGTCCAATCTATGAGCCGCATTCAAATATCGTCCCTGGAGGATGCAGCTACCACCAGGGTACGTCATCAAAATTTGCGAAGGAGAGATTGAAAGAAAACGCTCGCTTTCCTCCCTGAAATTACACCGCAACAAAGAGGTTTCTTGGTCAGTGGCGTTGCGTGCGAGTGTACTTGGGTCCCACTAGTGCCAGTAAGCTCATACAAAGTGAAAAACGTTTAAAACGAATATCGTTGCACTGCCCCTTTAAGCGCGTGGAAAAAAACACCACCAGAGCCTATACGGCGGACAAATGCCCCGCTTGAGTGACCCCCAGCGAAGTCTTCTCTTGGAAGGAGGTCCACTTCCAAACCTACATGACTCTGGTTCGCCGTCACACGCACCAACGTGTGCGGTAAAACCGCGCCGCCTGCAGGAAGGCGTCTTCGACTGGTGTGTCCTATACCGTTCCTTGCATCGAAAGAGGTCCCAAAAAGGAAAAAAATTGCATCACAGGAGGCCGGCGTATCATGCTGTCGTATGCCGCGATCCTGGCGGTTGGTCGGACGACTAGACTCGAAAGTCTCTGTCGTCAGGACGTCCCATTTCCCGCCTGCATGCTTTGGTTTCCGCCGACTGTCTGGCCGTCCCGCGGTAGAACGGGCGGCCGATGCGCGTCCTCCCTCGCTGCTGCGCCACAGCCAGGATCGCGGCACGCAACAGGCGGACACTTTCGGGACGGGTGGAAATCGAGGGACCATCTTTGAGCACGCGCGCCATGCACAGCGGTCGAAAGAGACGCACTCCAGGCACTAGACCGCGGGGAAACAAGCGTGGCGCCACGGCCGACATTCCCTCTCGTATAGTATACGCGCAGCGCGATCCAAGCTGGCCCAGATTATGTTCTCGTTTGCTTTGTCCCTCCCAGAGCAAGAGCCCCGGCTTTGATTGCTTCGGCGTGGATCGTCCCCGCAGCTCCGCCGGGCAGGGTGTGATAAACGGTTGCGCGGTCGGCGGAGATTGTTTCTGCTAAGTGCCGACTTTCGAATTAGATCCCACGCGCAGTTTTCTTCGCCGTGTAATTCCGTCCTCCCGGTACCGTTAACGTGCGCCGACGTTGGTCGGGGCGCTCGGTGGCGTGTTGGAAGCGAGCTGCATCTAATCGTCGCCCCACCTCGGCAAAACAACCGTTTCGAAATGTCGGGTCCTTCCCTTCTTTTTTCATATTTTTACCGTGCCCGTATGGCGCTTTCAGCCTGAGCTGTGCTGTGCTTTATTTTATTTTATTACGGTATTTTAGCTGCCGCAAAAAAAAAAAAAAGGTTTTGACGGTGCGAGAATTTGCTCTAAAGATAGAGCAGCGACGTTGAGCTCGAATGGCGATTCCGAAGCTCAGCCTCGGTGGAAGATGCATAGATATCGTCCCGCAGGCCGATGTGAGATTGCCGGTTCGCTACGACAGAACCGCTTCTACGACACAGGAATTACTCGAGTTTAGAAACCCACGAGGCTCTGCTCCTTTGTTCTCGCTTCTTTCGGCCTCTTCGCCGGGCACACCTCAAAACAGAAATCGGAATATACTAAGAATTTCACGGTACTGAAGGAATAAACGCGGGGACGGACACGGCGACACATCCGGGGCATGAAACTGCAGAGACTTATTGCTTCGCTGATGGTCCTTTTTCTCGGTTGTTCATGTTTGTCTATCTCAGCTTTTGCATATCTGTACGTGCGTGTATTTCAGGAAGCCGGAGGGAAATAACTGGTTCACAACACGAGACCTTGTGGCTATACAAACCACACCAAAAAGAAACACTCGACGGTCTACTTTATTTTAATTGTTCTGCTGAAGCATTGCCCATTGTTTACCTCTTTGATGCTCAAAACGTTACTTAAAATGCTGGGAACCTACAAATTCCGACGTGGTTTTAAGCACACAGCACAAATTTGGTTTCATACAAAAAAATTACCTCTTTTCGTGTCGATGTTTTTGAAATGTTGTTCGTCAGCAACATTGGTCATTTGCAAGATTACTTCATGTCGAACAACTGAAAGCAGTTACGACCCGGGAGAAGGCACCGGTGCATTTCGAATTTCGCGCAGCAGCGAAAGGTGTAACCAGATTTGGAATCTTAGCGCCTGTTTTCCTTCTCACCGTTTTGAGACCAGTGGTGCACGCCATCACAACTTTCATCGACCGTCGACTTTTGGTTTAAAGGACGAGTGATCTGTATTGAAGATGCATTTCGATCCTCCACTTCTAAGGTCAGGTATCCTCGCCCTTGCGACTGAGGACGCTAACTTTCTCGAGGTGCATGTGGCGCGGAAAAAATAATGATTGCTGAGTTGTTGCTTGCGCAACGCTGGACATGCAAGTGTTAAACAGAATTCGCTGATGCGACCGCTTGAACCTCTGACATACTCCACTGTGAAGCTCTTGGTTTCTAGCCCTCCTTTTTGCAATAGTTGGGAAATAAGTGTTCATTTAACTCGTATTGGTACGATACTCATCTCCCCTAAACTTAGACTGCAGGAAAGGCTACAAGCGCGATCAACCGCGCTTCATCTGTAAAGTTCTATGCGGCGCTGCGAAGGGGACGCGAGCACGTGACTGTAGAATGCGCTTTTGTTGGACGGGTTGTTACGCATATAAAACACTTTGCAAAGCTACGCTTGGTAGCCACGGCTTTTGATAACTCCGCCCATAGCTGGTGAGTGATTCCGCATCCATTTAGTTGCACCGCGTTCCTGCAGCCGCTTTCTAAAGTAAGATCCCTGCGCTTTCAGCCAACAAAATAAGATCAGTGCACCCCTCTTCGATGCTATTAAGAAGTTATCTTATGAGCATATCGAATATCCTCCCACCACCCACGCCTAAACCACTCTGCATTGATTGTCAGCTTCTTCGAGGACAAAAAGTAAAATTCCCGCAATCTGAGAGTTGCCACGCAACTAGCACACAAAATAAAACCAACCAAGAAACAGAAAATCAGCTCAAATAGCAAATACAGAAAACGCAGATTGGCAGCAGCCTCTCCGCCGCGCTCATTAGAGCCACTCGCAAAGGAGCAAAAGACGATGAAAACAATACATAATGCGTTCTTTCATCTGCGGAGATAGCTCCTTATCGCGCAGCTCTCCATCTCCCCGCGTCTGGACTGCGGAGGCCGCCTTTTACCTTCGCCGTATAATGCCTGAGGTCGCGGCGCATGGCTGCTCGCTTTTCGCGTTCACTGTCCTCGCCTGCGTGGGTTACGCCATCCAGTTGGAAAGGCTTGCGGAAGAAATGCTTCTGCACAACACATTCCAGCTCGCCAGGGTCGCCTGATTCATCTGCGGGCCGGTGTCGTTGTCAGTTATAGGTGATGCTCGCAGGTTGCCTCCTCCCCGACCAATGCCTACGGTCAAGATATCCACGTGTACAAATATCCAACATGGGTTAAGATGTCCAATGAATCGGTGAATCCTACGTGGGTCAATAAATTAAAAGGGTCGAAATATTTAATGACCCAAGAGATTCAATACGGGCGAAAAGGTTTAACGAACCACGGTATTCATTGCGAGTCATGAGGACCCACGTGTGAAGATGTTCGACGAGTCAAGATATATAATATGGGTCGAAAGGTCCGCCGAATCGAGCGATCCAAAAAATAAGAAATCGATAGGTAGGCAAGAGTTACTACCGGCTGAAGGCAGTGGGGAAAAAACAAACAAACGCAAAACCAAGTGCGAAGTACACACTCGCCCCGCTGTGTGTAACTTCGCTCTTCGTCCTGAGGTTTTTCTTTTTTTTTATTTTTGTTTTGCGCTATTTGTTCTGCAATCGTTCACCAACTAAAACAAGGTAATGCATTATTGCTGGTTCAACGAGACAAGAGACCCAATGTGGAACAAGAGGTTCGACGAAAAGAGGATCAATCGAGTCAAGAGAGCCATTGTATAGCTCTCAGCTCGTTGAATATCTTAACTGGTCGGACCTCTTGACTCGGAATCGTTGATCGTACATCGAGATGTCTCGACCATGATAAACTAGAGAAGGCATGCGCCTCTGCAACCTACCTGGAAGTCGTAAGCGTCACCTGAAGAGCACAGTGCGACGCTTTAAAAAGCTCTTTTCCCAATATCTCGTACATCGAAAGCACTTTCTAAGCATGAAGTGCTTCCTTCGGCCCTAAAAGCTATCAGCTGCAGGCCCAGTTATGTGTGGATTGTACCAACCTGTCTTGTGCACGAAAAGTGACACAACGTTTCTCATTTCAACTGGAAGTTTGAAAGACGAAGGATGCGTAACGCTCCCGGAAATTACTGAGCAAGCAGGAACGGCAGTGAAAATAACATGAAAAATCCGGTACCCCACACGCATTTAGAACAAACGCCTTTTATAATATATCTTCTTTTTTGTTGTTGTTGTTGTTGCAGGAATTCTCTTATTACCAGTACCTGCATAGATAAAAAAAAACATGCGTCTGCGGTTGGATGAAAAACAAAACGCGTTTTTTGTGTTCGTCTTGCAGGTACCACGATTTTTTTTTCTTAAGTGACTTCCCCTGCAGTTCGACATTGCGGACCCCGTAATCGTTCGTGACCGATCAGACTTAGAGTAATGATGCAACAATATTTGTACTTCCGATGTTAATGACCTATAAAACACGAGTTCGTTTCTCACCACACGCAATAAACGTTAAAGAAAAAAATTAAAAAAAAAAACGAGTAAGCAGCAACTTGCAGCAAGAACAAGCGGCAACGTGATCTGGAGTCCATTATATGCCGCCAATGTTAAACCAAGCCACGCGCTGCTTTTGGTAAAGCACACGAGACGCGCTGAGTTCCAGACATTGTTATGGTTCGGCTATTGTCGTCATTGCAGGAATTGGACAGGGGCCACTACCCAGATGCTTCTCGAGCTTTCGATTATCACGAGCCAAAAATCGAGTGCTCACGCAATGCTCCGATCCAATCTACGAGACGCATTCAAATATCGCCATTTTGGTATACTGCGATCCCCCAGCTACGTCATCAAGTTTTGCGAAGGAGAGATTGCAAGGAAACACCCGCTTTTGTCCTTGAAATTACACCGCAACAAAGGAGTTTCTTGGTCAGTGGAGTTGCGTGCGCGTATACTTTAAAGCCCCCCTATCCTGGGAAAAGTGGTGCCATTCATTGTTGTGGAAATGCTCGAGACACGTGGCGCGCGCCACTTTTGGGAAGAACATGGTGTCTGAAATCTAGCACAGTGCTGCGCGGTGCCACCATAATTTTCCCAAGGGCTGCACGTTGCACGTGTCTCGTGCATCGACGCACCTTGCGCTACTTTCTAAACATGAGGGGCTTTAGTATATACTTGGGTAACACTGTACTTGGGTTCCACAAGTGCCAGTAAGCACGTGCAAAGTGAAAAACATTCCAAGCGAATATTGTTGCACGGCCCCTTTAGTAGCAATCGTATTTATGCCATGTAATATCTCGGCTATTGCTATAAGCACGTTTGTAATAACTAAATCACTACTTCCTAGCCCAAGACGCTCAAGGCGAAAAAAAAAAAAAATGAATACCGAGGGAACAAAATTGTGCGTATGCAGTTGGCCCTTAAAAGCTTCTGTGATGGTCCCGTAGCCCACGAGACTCCAAGGTTTATCCGTGCCTTTTCATAGTCACGCACTCGAATACATATTCCATACCTTCTATAGCAATATTGAACAATATTTTAGTTTCAGGAAACACCGTTTAGGATTAGTCCTGGACTTTCATCACCTACAAATCAGCATTTGTTTTCTTTTCTCCACGCAAGCCAAACTGCAGATAAAATTAAAACAACGTATAGACCTTTCCAATGTCAGTCCAGCAAGCGATCCTCACAGCCCAGAACGATCGTGTTTGTCGCTTCTGAAAGCGAGCAAAGAAAGCGCCATACCAACGGAGACTCAAAATGGCACCGACTACACGCTCTTTTTTTGGGAAGGTCTATAGCTCCTCAACCAACAGTCCAAATAAGCGGCAGCCTAAAATAAGCGTGCTTGTGACCACTCAAAGAGCGGCATTCGACTATCGTCACCGAGGGACAATCCCAGAGACTACGTCCACGTTTCGATCCCACGATCAAGTTTTCCGAACCAGCGACTGAAAGAAACAGTCCGCTTTTATTCTTGAAATTACACCAGGACCACGAAGCTATATACTGGGTAAGTGGCGTTCCACTGTACTTTATGAAACACACAGTTTTTAAATAAAAATCTAGATGGCACTTCGAAGGAGGGGAGGCGGACCGAAGCACCGTTCTTCGATCTATCAGTTGACAAGCTCCACGGAAGAGCGGCGCTCGGAAACGGTTCTTCTGCGTTGCTTGCATGCAGGCACGCACGGGCAGATAGCGTTAAACAAGCGTTTTTTGAACGACGCTTTTTTTTTTTTGCCCATTTTATGTTTAACAGAAAAACCACACCACAATTATTTTCCGTGGCAGGCAATATGCATTCATCGTTCCACCGGTTCTGCCACTTCTCTCCATAGGGCGGGCTGATATGAAGACAACTGATAAAGGCGTTTTTATTTTCACAAGTACCGCCAATCATGGTTGTGGAAACGCGCAAGACACGTGCCACGAGTGGTTGCTCCGACGCCATTCCTTCCAAGGTCTAGTAGACCCTATCCAGCTGACCCTAACCAAGGGCCGCTCATTTCAGTACCGCGCTGCCATTTGCTTCCAAGGGCAGCTCGAGACACGGACATCGTGCCCTGCACTCTAAAAAACGCCCGTGCGTCTACTTTTCTGCACAACACTCAGAGAGCCAATCACCGCAACTTATGAAGGCAGCTCAGCGAATGACGATGCAAAAACATATGTTAAGATAAAAAAAAAAAACGCAGTCTGAGGTGTGACATGAAGCAACGCAAGCTTGACGTTTTGCGTTGATTAATGTCACAACTCAAACTGCGTTTTACAGCGGAGCTGTTAAGGGCTAGGTTCCCCAGGATCGTGTCCGTGTATGTCGACACAAACCTACCTGGACAGCTACCGCCATCTATAAGCCACGGCGGCAAGCACACAACCAGTATGGTTTCCGCCGTCGCTCGTAGATGGCGGCAACCTTTCGAGCTATATATGAAAGAATGGATAGTTGGGCGCGTTGGTGGGAATTCATCGTAGGAAACAGCGCGAAAACAGACGACGACGAAGAAGAAGCACACAGTGTATCGAGTACAGCTCCGCTGGTCGTCCTTCTTTTTGGTCTAAACATATGTTTCGGCATCGTCGTTCGCTGAGCTGCCTTTTTAAGTTGCGGTGACCACGGCTCTCCTAGTTTTGTGCGGGAAAGTAGACGCACGGGCTTTTTTTAATGTGTGCCGCATTTGACGCAATTCGAAAAACAAACGCAAACACATAGAAGGGCTTTAGGCTGATATAAAGCCTCTCGATGTGTTTGCGTTTGTCTTGCAAGTAGCGGGAACCCTGTGTAGGCTTTGCGCCTACACGGATTTACACGTCGGCGCTTTGGGGGCAAGGTAAGCATAGATGTGGGCTGCAAGGGAGCAAAGCGTGGGCATACCCAACTTGGACTGCCTGTGCAATTCTTGAAATGACACTCCCCGCTGATATTGAGAACATTTGAATCAAGTATTGAAAATGAATCATAGGAGATCCGTTTAGTTTGATACAGACCACCGAGCATTGTAATTTAAGGCGTCAGAGAGAAAGTTTGAGTTTGCAAAACTTTATCACTAACTTACTATCCGCGTCTATGTAGAAAATGCCGTTTTATATGGGGTTAAATTTGTTTCTCGGAGTTTTGAAATTAAGGGTGAATTCCAGACATGCTCGTCGGAATGTTGGTATCTGTTCTAGCTCGGTGTCCGCGGCCGGTTCAAGATGGCTCTCTATCCGGATTGCCTGGCCAACATGAAATGTATGGAAATGTGCACAGCTTTTTGTTCTACTTTGTACACTTGAAATGCTCAATATTTTATGGTCTTGCTCAATACGTTTTATTGATCTTTCAAGGCATGCTCACTTACGTAAGTATAAAAATGACAAAAAGTAGACCCAATCTGGGTTCCACGAGGGACCCACAGATATGACCCCGAACGGGACGAGGTTCCCGGGGGAGCTTCATGTAGGCTTCCCACGTAGTCCCCCTGTTGGTCCCCCGAGGGCTGCCAAAATGGGCCCCTGCTGGGCCCGATTTTCAAAACCGACACGAAACCCACGTGGAACCGACGTGGGCCAACCTTTTAGAGTCAAGTTTGTGCTACTTGAGGATGTTCTTTGTCGCGCACGTCGCCAATACCTGGCTTACATAGGCGCGCAGAGGTACCTTCCGGCCGTTTCATTCGCCGGGATGAAGACAAAGGCGTCTTTGTCTCTACCTTCCTTCACCCAGAGTGAACAAGAGCGTCTTCTTGTCTACGCGCAGTGTCTCGCCTTCCAAAGCCTCCAAAGAGTAGACAAAGCTAGCCCTTGCGTCCACCCACGAACCGTTCTATAATCGGATTTCTCTCCACGTGAACTTCAGCGAACGCGAGACACGCGAGCATGCGAGGCAAGAACATGCGTGGTTCATTGGAAACACGAAGACGTAATGCCGACTCACTACTTGATGCTGGGAAAAGGGAAAACGAGATGAAGAAGGAGCAAGCAGACAGAAATACAGGGGAAAGAAGAAAAAAAAAAAAAAGAACCGCGCAAAAGAGCCGACAAGAACCCATAAATTCAAATATAAAACGAAAGTCAATTCTAACACGAAGATTAGTATACATCCAAGAGAAAATAATAATAAAACTGACAAAAACTCCATAAGCCTCTTGTTCATTCTGTCTCTGTCTTGTTTAATATATTTTTTATTTAAGAAATTGTTTTTTGTTTTTCATTGGGGCGGAAGAAAGCGGGCGCTTCTTGGGGCGACACTTAATTCGGGCGCTGCTCGACCGATTCCACATCCGGGACTCGGCGGCGGTCAGCCGGCCGCTCCCAGCAGTACGACTCGACTCGGATCTTGGCCGTTGCAAAAGACAAACACGCGGCCGGGCAAGGCGAGCACGCCCCGGGCGTCCCCATTCATCATCGGAAGCGCGCGCTCGCGTGGGGGCGCTCGCGTGAGCCGCCCCCCAGTAAGCCTCGTTTCACGAGCGCAAGGCGGCGCCTCGGTCGCTTATCTCGAGTCTACTGACCCACAGTGTCCGACCGCTCGTCCGACAGGGCAACCGGAGACCGATCCAAATTTTACTCGAATTTCGGTACAAAGTTACCTGCAGCCGCACTGTACAGATTTGTTCCTCTTGAAGATGTAGAGATGGTGAAAATGCTAAAATCATTTCTAAAAAAACTTGCGCGCGCACAGCAAAGACGAGGACGAAGGGAGGACAGGACACAAATGGGGCGGCTCCTCCACGTCCTTGCTGCGCACGCGCAAGTTTTATGAAATGAACAACCAACTAGCCAAAAAAATCACTCCGCTAAAATCGTGGATTTTTTTTTTTTTTAACGCATCATTCACCTTTAACTTTTAGTAAGCAAGTCATAAAACGTACGTGTTTCGTTTTGTGTGTTTAAAGAACGTTGGTGTAAGGAAAGTATTATGTCTTTAAGGAATGTTGCGTCCAGACCTAACGGGGGTGGGGGAGAGAGCAAAGGCTAAGGTTCTTTTGAGATGCATGCTATTAAGACCTATACAATACATTCGGCCTGGATCCCAAAGGAGTGATACCATATTCAACTCGGACAGTCGCGGAGCACACTTTTAGTGTCCGAATTACAAAAGCATCTGGTTTGGAAGACTTCACACCTCTGGTTGGCTCAGAAAAAAAAGCTAATATAATAACAATGAACAAAGGTCCATCGCATGCTCTTTTATCGACAATTGCATGCAAGCATAGCGCCCCGACTGGTACCCCATGCGTTCACACAGGTGCAGCGTGCGCGTGAACTTAGCCTTGGCAAACTTGCAATTGCACGGGCTTTCCCGCACGAGCAGAGCCATGGCGGCAGCCAGAGCACATGCAATTGCAACACATGGGTTAAGAACACATTCACCCGCAGGCTTCGCGTGCTGGTGCCCATGGGGCACCAGTCGGGGCGCTAAGCTTGGGGGGATCGGTGGCCGAGTGGTCTAGCGCGCACCAGCTCGAAGCACGTGCACGGTAGCATAATCCTTGAAATCTCGCGCTCAATTGTTCTCCCCCCCAAAAAAAAGAATTGACCGTTTTTGTTTAAAGCTGAGTGAGTGACGCCAACATACCCAATCCCTCTCGTGAAAAACAAATAAATAAAAAAGAGTGCAGTTTAAATACGTAACTCACAAAAGGCTGGATAAGGTCATACCAGGACGTAGTCTCTGGTGCACCCCCCAAAAAATGTACACAGGAAACGAAGCCTAGTGAAGTGGCCTGCTAATCCTCGAGGTCCCGTGCTTAGTGGTTTCAAAAAAAGAAAAAAAAAATTACCGTTGCCCAGAGCTGAGTGACTCCAGCACATCTAGCCCCCCCCCCCCCCCTTTTTTTTTTAAAAAAAAAGAGAAAAATGGTAATGGGTAATTTTGCAATCGATTACAACAAAAAAGTAATTCAATTACAAGGATCATTAGTCCCTAAAAAGTAATTGAAGCGTTACAAAATTACAGTAAAATGTAATCGATCACAAGTAATCCATTACTTGTAACGCGTTACGTACAAGTCTGATTCTACACCATCGAAATTGCCGGTCTTAGCAGCCTATATTAATGTGTCTCGTTCTGAGCATGAGCTCTAAACAGCACCCTCAAATAGGGCGTCCAGTAAATACCACCGTACCTTAAAGGAAGTATTCACTGGCGGCCATAGCTGTGTGCACGACTGCTGAGCGCGTGCTGATGGCGAGCTTCCACAGTTCTTTTGTAACGTGCATTTCGCACCCTCAAGATTGCCGGTCTTAGCAGCCTATTAATGTGGGCTCGTTCAGAGCATGCGCTCTAGACATCACCCACAAATATGGCGCCCAGTGAATACTCCTTATAGACGTTTCCACTGTTTACAAAAATCACAGTCCACACGTGTTAAATCACAGTCCAGAACGCGCACGTTCGTCGCTTCGGAAACCGAGCAAATCACGCGCCATACGCACGAACACTGAAAATGGAACCTGCCAAGAGCCCTTTTTTGGAAAGGTCTATAGGTAGAGATACGCTAGGAAACATGCTTGATGTGCAAACTGGAAAGCGCGGCCCCGTGCGCGACCGAAAGCGTCGCTGTGGTCGGCCTTCCACGATTGGCCGAACGCTGACTATGACGTCGGAAAGGGGATTTTCATCGACGGAAATAAGAGGAATGAAAGAACTTTAATTTTGACGGTGTTGGCAGTGTTGCTTTGAGAGCGCAATGATTTCAAGCTTCCACCATGATAATAACAAACACCATCGAACTTGTTGTTTGCAAGGTAATCACGTCACAAAGGGGAACCACAGGAGGGCGCCACCACAACTTCTCGCCGCTATTCAAGTACAGTACCGAAACCAATAGCCGCACTAGACGTCAATGTGGTCGACAAAACCTGAAAGCCATGAACGCATCGATTCTGGCGTGCCCATCCATGCTCGACAAGGATCGAGTATTGTTACGGTTGAAAACGGGCCGTCGTCGAGCATGGTTGACCACGCGCACGAAAGGCTGTGGTTCTCGTTTGATTGATCGCCTGTCAGTTCCGGTTTCTGAAAACCTTGCATTCTCCCGCTAAATTTAGCGGGGGAAACTGAGTTAACGTATAGGTCACGTCACATCAATTCCCCGTGTGCTTAGGTTACGCGAGGTCATGTAACATCAATTTTTGCGCTACATTTAGCGGAAAATGCACGAGTGCACGGACAAAATTTTAGGGAAGTTCCGTTAAAAAGCAGCTTTCAAAAGTAACGACGTTTGTGGCACGTTATTTTTCACGAGAGGAACGCCTTAATTAAAGTAACTCATGAGCACCAAGCCGCGAAGGCGGTTTAATCCTAGCTGTCACGTGGTTCAAAAGAGTAAAAGAACGGCTGACGGGCCAAATGAACAGACCCCAACGAGTTCGCTTGGTTTGGAGCTGCTGCAAAATCGGCTATGGTGAGACAAAATTCACGTATAGAAAGAAAAAAAAAAATAAATATCGTTCTCTGTGCAGCCCGACGTTTTGCATATCGGGATAGAAATAAGTCTGTTGTTTTTAAGTATTTTTCGGAAGAAAGCAAAAAAGTAGGGCTGCGCAAGTGATCGATTAACTTAACTATTAATCGATTAATGCTTTAATAGCGATTCATTTTCCTTTTTTAACCGGTTTGTCGGTGAAATTTCGACGAACCGAAAAAAACAAAAAGTAAAAATTAAACGCTTCCAGCTCGCAGACGTGGACGAGTTCACTCGTATGAAGGGCAAACGTTTAGGTAAACTTTTAACCTAAAGTAAACTCTAGGGGCGAGATTTGTAACTTCTAACAAGTGCAGAAGGTTCCACGTGTCCTGCCACTTGAATGCCGTGCGAGTGACCGTTTAGCTCACCAGAGTCAGCAGAGAGCTAAACGTGCAGACGAAGAAATAACCAGAGAGTATAGTGTCTTTGAACCGTTCTCAACAGCACATCGAGGTTGATTCATAACTGAAATTCTATAGACGCTTTCAGCGCGCGCCAAATTGAGCCGCCATAGCCGACCTTCTCTTGTCTTACTGAGATGCCGAGCCACTGAAGCGGGCGTTGACGAGTCTCCACAATGGCCTATGCTGGGGAGAAGGACGCGGTAGAATCTAATATGGCAATGACCTGACCTACTGTGATAATGATGAAGTGGAGCGAACGGAATAAGAGGGAACAGAAACTGAAGGTCGGTTATGGCGGCGCCCATTCACAGCTGCCTGAAAGCGTCTATATTGAGCCCTTTGCACATATTCAGGAAATAAAATAAAAAATATGTATATATATATATATATATATATATATATATATATTCCATTCCCTATATTCTTTATATTCGTTACAGATTTGTTTAAAAAAAGCTGTGGAAGCTACACTAATGCGGTGCGGTTTGTGCAGGTGAGTTATACGGCCAAGAGGACATTGTATAGGGAGATAGTCACCTACTAATAGTCGGCTAATTAAGTAAAATGTGTTAATTAACTTTTTAATTATTGCAAATAGACATATAGTTCTAATATGAAACGTGCCGAGCATCGTCGAAAACCACTAAATCAACTCTTTCTAGAAGGATAGAAGTTATAACGCCGGGGCAGCATTTTACGGCGTTCTGTAAAAATGCTCCATTTGGACGCGTTTCTAGATTTCGGTTTCTTTATGGAGCGCATCGTTGCGCCCGCGGTCCTGCCCCCCGGTGGTCGCGGCGCGAAGCCACCCCCCCCCCCCCCCCCCCCCCCGTCTCCCTCGTAGAATGGACGGAAGTAGGGCGCACGTATGTTGCGCGTCTCGGCCATTGGGGAGCAGGACCGCGGGCGCGTAGATGCGCTCCGATAAGAAACCGAAACCTAGAAACGCGTCCAAATCGAGCGTTTTGACAGAACGCCGTAAAATGTTGCCCCGGCATTATATCTCTCTGAAAAGAGTTGATTTGGTGGTTTTCGATGATGCTCAGCAAGTTTCTAATTGGAACCATATGTATATTTGTAATAATTAAAAAGTAAATTAACAAATTTTAATTAACTAGCCGACTTATCGCAAAGATTAGCCACCCACATAATGTCCGCCTGCACAAACCGCACAAGTGTAGCTTTCACGGCCTTCTTTTAAACAAATAATCTGTAAGGACAAAAAACAGCTATATATATATATATATATATATATATATATATATATATATATATATATATATATATATATAGATGCAGGGTGACGGTATAAAACGAACCAGGAGGATTTTATTCGACGTTTCGACCTGAGTTCCTGACGAAGACCTGCCTCAGGTCCGAAACGTCGAATAAAATCCTCCTGGTTCGTTTTCTACCGTCACCCTGCATCTCTGTCTTCTACGCCTTCGGCCTCCAAGCCAACATGCCTATATATATATATATATATATATATATATATATATATATATATATATATGGGCTGTTTTTTGTCCATACAGATTACAAAAAACATCCTATATATATATAGGATGTTTTTTATTCTTACAGATTATAGATATATAGATAGATAGATAGATGGATATATATATATATATATATATATATATATATATATATATATATATATATAATTTTGAATTTGTTTCAAATATTATGGACGAAATAAACGATACCGATTAATCGATTAATTAATCGATTAAACGCGGAGATTAATCAAGTTAAAATGTTAATCGACGCCTAGTCCCAATTAAAAAAGAAACAACTCGTTTACTTAATTAAAATAATCATGCCAGCAAAAAAAAAAAAAAAGAAGTGATTATTTGAGCACTTGAAAGAAGTAGTGGGTTGCAAGCAACGCTGTTACTTTTAACGCGCTAAGTAAAACCGTGGTGTGAGCGCGCAGCCGTAAGTACAGTGTATGTAATGCCGCCTCCCAGGATCTCGAAACGGTAGAAGCGAACAGCTTTCGGTTCGGGTTCAGGCGGCGAGAAACAAGAGCCAGCCAAACCCTGACGCAGTCCTCGTGCCCAATCGGTGGCCCGGGCTGGCCTCCACTGAGTGACGTCACACTTAAAGCACTACGGCCTTGCTCTCTCGAGGGTGTTCAAGTGCTACGCGTTCTCAGTCGGGCTGCCGTGGGTTTGGAAAAGTCGTCGAAACAAAGAAGCCATCGCTTGTCGCTGAATGACGGGGGCTATGGAACGCGCTGAGAAAACAGGCGGGGAGACTACGTCTTGTGGTTAACCACGGCCACTAACTTAAGCAGCCACCCAGAACGCGGGAGAGAGCGCCGCAAACTTGTTTCAGGTAGTTCCCAGAAACTACGAGCGACTTTCGCTCGAATGCCGCGAAGGTTACCATACCAAAGTTGACGTCATCGCAAGAAGGCGGTCATTGCTCGCCAGTCTTTCTTTGCAACCACGATGTATAACGAATATGGAAATATGCAGCAATCTGATTGGCTGGAAGGTGAAGACGCGCCTCACAAACTGCCTTGCTTACACTAGCTGTCAGGGAGTGTGACATGAGAACAGTGTCTGGGCGCTCTGGTGAAACTCCGTCAGTCTCCACTTGATGACTTTCTCTGGCCGTCTGTTGCACGCACATTGAGTGTATACGCTCGTGGCTTTCCATACAAGAGGTGAGCGAAACGCTGCTCCGGGAAGTTCCAATCGCTCGGCCGCCCATGAAGGAGCCTAATTCATTGCTCCGATCCTCTGTTGTTCCGCGAGGCGGCTCTGCTTACCGAAATAACATTGCCTCAGCTTGGGCAAACGTGAGCACCAAGGCCTGGATCGAGGGAGCGAATACGCCGCGAAAAACCGACCAATTTCATCCGGGGGCATTCGCCCTGAGCCCGGCGGCACAACACGCCGCGTGCTGTAGGTTCGCCCCGCCGCGCAAAGTTTGTCCAACGTCCTGCCGGGCGACGTTTGTCGGTTAATTGTTCGCGGCATTGAAGCCTTCGCTGAGTCGCGAGAAGGAACACGGTGCCCTGAGCGCAGAAGCCCTGCTCCGCGGCAATGGGCGATAGCGCGCCCGGCGATATAGATGCGAGCCATTTGTCTCAATCACGCACTCATCGGACGGGTGGCCATATATGAGAGGCACCGGCGATCTTGAGACTTGCGATGAGGGGCATCAATCGCTCCTTTACGCCAAGTGGTCACGTGATGCGACGACGTTTAAAAAAAAATCGTCGGTTGGGGCTGCGCGAGGTTTTGAGTTCAACTCATGCCATAAACAGCTCTTGTGCATGCAAGTACGTAATGAAACCGACTGAAAACAGTAGGATGGAGAAGGAACATCCAAATAGATCTTGATCGGCAACAACACGACTGAACAGATCTTCGTGGCCCAGGAGCGTATATACGAAGGAAACGGAAGATGCAATTCGGCGAATGTTGATTTAATAATCGGACTCTCCGAAAACGTCCCACCACTGGTCGAGCAACCGAAAGCGGCGGAACAAGACCACTCAGCACCAAAAAAAAAAAAACCCAAAAAAACAGGGCATTATAAAATGGTGCAGCTCAAGTCGCCCTTGTCACATTCCCGTCACTTGAAGGTATAAACCACACCTCCCTTGAAGCATCACCTGACAAGTGAACAGATGTACACCAAATTTGGTTCGTCACAGCTTCGCCGCCAACTTGAGTGGTGGTAGCATCGCCCTCACCAATAAAATCCCAATTTACACCTCCCGGTTATTGTGCACGCAAAATTGTTTCGAACTGAAAAAAGTACTCTGGTAGTCCCCGACCAACGAGGTAGAGAGCCTTCGAGCGATAAACTGGCAGCTGAAAGTGACCTCCAATTGGCCGCCGCCATGTTGCACATTTTTGACCACTAGGCACGTGACCTTAGAGTACAGCGCACAAATAAATTCTCTTCGATCTTTAATAACAGTGCCGACGAGATAAGTTATGTTTCGTTTGTTTTAGGTCCAAAATGTGCTTTTACGACAAAATGTCGGGCAGCTTCGCAATGCCTCCGCTAGATGGCGTCAGCCGCGGTGCTGTATTTTGGGTTTTTATCGGAGCTAGACACTGATCTCTGGGGCTAACTGTATCGAAAAAATAGTTTATCTTGTTTTTTACAGCGATCGCGATACAAATCTCGGCTCACTTTTGCGCCAAAGCCTCAGGATTTGGTACGGTCAAGTGTCTATTAGTCAAAATTTTACAACATGGCGGCAGCCAAGTGAGGTCACTTTTGCCTGGTGAACGGGATACCAGTTTATCGCTCTAAGCCCCTCTACATCGCTGTCCCCGACACAGTAAGATACGACCTCCAACACGCGGTCCATGCCCTCCGCTGTGCTTGGGCCGAGTGCGCGCGCTCGGGCCTTCGACAACGGCGCGAGACGCCGTTGTCGAAGGCCTCGCACTGGGACAAGCGAAGCTCCTCTCTGCCCTTCTCACCGTTTCAGTGACTATTCGCAACATTCAGCGTCAGAGTAACCTTAGACGTCACAATTAAGATGCTCGCTTACACCTTCCTGATATACAAGTATGAAGTAGGGCTCTCATATTGTTCGTATGTCTCGAGATTACAATAAGTTACGCGTCGCAGACCCAACCTCGTACTGTTGTTCTAGGACGATCATCCAGATGACAGCCATTTTGAAAGGAACTAGTGCGCCCCCTATAGGCCGTGAAAATTGGGACCGTCGAGTACCCGAAAGAACGCTAACAGCAATGTAAACAAAGGTGAGGAGCAATGTATGAAGAGGTGACATCTAAACGAGGCCTAAAACACCAACGACCACTCAACCAGAGTAAACAAAGGTTGCAACAACGTAAGAATCAGGCACGTAGCCAGGAACTCGTTTTCCTTCCCATGACGAAATGCTCTATGAGGCGGAGAGGGGAGAGGGAGAGGTGGCCCCAGCAAAATGGAAAATTTCGGGGGGAGGCCGGGCCCCATGGAGTCCCCCCCCCCCCCCACCCCCCTTCGATACGTGCCTGCTAAGAATACACAAGAAACTCCATCACACCGTCAAAGGTCCATCTAGTTACATGCCAGATGAATGTTAAATAAATAGATATCGTCCCAAGGGGTTTTTGATTGGTCCGGTCACGAACTGCCACAATGACAACAATGTCAGGCGTGCACTGCGCAACAACGCAAAATTACACCAGCTCGGAAATAGGGAGTTGTAGTAGATCGTTTTTCTCCTCCGCTACGGTATCCCCGAAGAAAACGCCGCAGCTGCGCATGCGCGCCGCCAGCCTTCTTTGCATAGTTCAAGCTCTTCTGGCGGATTACGGAGCGCTATCCGGGTGCTTAGCGGGCTGCGGAAACGGTCTACTACAATTCCCTATTAACGTCGACCAGCAAGCCGCGTTTTGACGGCATCGATCCCAAAACACGACGTCAAAACAACGCAACGCTGAAACAGCCTCGGAGCGCCAACTTCCCAACCTGTGTCACTCCATGCCCCAAAGGTTCCGCAACGACGTTTAAACGCGGAAAGCCGAATTGCACGCGCTTCCTTCGGGCAAGCGCACCGCGTCGGAAACGTGCCGGCGCTTTTCCCGATCCACGAGTACGAGCGGCGAAAAGCGCCGACGACATGCACGCGCCGAAGCCCAGGTAGTGGAGGGAGCGGCGCATCGCGCGGCGGTACCGAGTGCGGACGCGTGCGCGCCTTGCGGCCGTAACCGGGACTCGAGCCGCGTCGAGGGAAAGCGGGTGAGGGGGGGTCGGAACCGGTGGTTACCTTGTGGCCGCTGTCAGGGTACCCCCGGGGCGTCCGCGTGGCCGCTAGGGTCCGCCATACTGGCTTTGGCGCCGACGATGACGTGCGTGCGTGCGCGGCCTGGGCCGTTGTTGTGGGCCCCGCCGGTCGCGGCGCCCGCAGCGCCGATGGCTCCACCTCGGGGCGGCCGCGGGGGGCGGAGTGGGCGCGACCGCGGCGACCTCCTCCCCGGCGGGGGAGGAGCGAAGCTGAGTCGCAGACGACGCGGGGACGCGCCGGAGCAGACGACGACGCGCGCCGGCCACCAGCCGTATTTGCGGCGAGAATGGCGGCGGGATCGGAGTTCATTGAAACGCGCGCGACGTTACTTGTGTTGGCTAGAGTTCTAGGGTCTCGCAACGCTCTGGGATGATCGATGACGCTGACTTAATGTATGCAGGGTATGTCATAAGCTTATCCCTCATTTGCCACGACTCCTGAAAGTATAGTTACGTGCCGTTATTTCCACTTTCCTGCGAGTAGTCGCCACGTGATGGTTGTGACGTGCACCTTAGCCGTGCCTCGTTGGAGCGTAACTTGGGAAACGGTGGAAGTCGCGGCCCCAGCCAGCTAATGACCGCGTTGGAGCGAGGCACCTGATTACCAGATCTTGAGGCGCTGTCACGTGCCTCGCTCCGACCATGTCGCGTGCTCGCTAGTGACGCAGCTCTCACCGTTTCAAGTTGGAGAGAGATTTGCACATAACGTGGGCTACACAGAAGATAAGCATGCTCATTCATACATCGTCTTCAATCATCACCTGTATCATCATCAATAAACAGACGCGTGGCGCGGGCTGGCTGAATCAGTTTGAATCTAATCCTCAGCCATAGCCTCCTCTATAGACCTTTCCAATGTTTACAAAATCACAGTCCAGCGTGCGATCTTCACAGCCCAGCACGTGCGTGGTCGTCGCTTCGGAAAGCGAGCAAAGCACGCGCCATACGCACGAACGCTCAAAATGGCACCGGCCACAAGCTTGTTTTTGGAAAGGTCTATACTCACAAAGATTGGCGGTGACGTGCGCGATCGAAAGCGTCGCGGTGGTCGGCCTTCCACGATTGGCCGAATGCTGACTATGACGTCAGCAAAGGAGTTCTCATGAACAGAAATAAGAGGAACGCGAGGACTTTAATTTTGACGGTGTTGACAGTGTTGGTTCAAGAACGCTATGATTTCAAGTTTCCTCCACGTCAATTATAAACACCATCGAACTTGTTGTTCGCAAGGTAATGACTTCACGAAAGGTAACCATACGAGGGCGCCACCGAAACAACTCGCCGCTAATACTCCGTTTCACTTTATGTTGTACCGCAGAGAAGGCTAGAAGCGCGAGCTCAGAGCGTTGGGAGCTGCTTTTAACGCGAGAGCTTGTGCCGCCGAGATGTGCCCTAGAGCAAGGAGCTCGCGCTTGTAGCCTTTCCTGCTGTACATCATAAGGTGAAACAGAGTATATAGAGTGCCGAGTCGCAGATTTGGAGAGCGAGGATGTGGTAGCAGAGAGCGTTTCTGGTATTCAGCGCACAGCTTCTGCAGCGGCGAAGACCCGAAACGTGGTTTTCAAACCAGACGAAAAAAAACAAAAAAAAAACGGTAGCGCGAAGACCGCGAGGAGCACGAGCGGACATTCCATCGCTCGGGAGAAGTGTGTTTCGGCGTCTCGCCGCAGCGGGGCGCCCGTTACATGCCTCTCTTCTCATCCGTTGTCTGCCGCACTACCTTTTCACTTTCGGCGGCCGCGTCTCGTGGCGATCTGCCAGGCTCGCCCGTCACCGTACACTAATACGAACGACTGCGACATCTTCATCTGAGAATTGGTGGAGGTGCGGGGAATTCACGGGCGATAGTACTCATGCCTACATTTCGCGCCACTTCATAGCGAACCACTTCGAGGATGTAGAGTTGCGGAGGCTTTCACGAGATGGGAAGGATTCGTCCGACGTTGCTACGGGGCTTGCAATTGCTTGTACGTTGTGGAGCGCGGGACACTGAGACGCTGATGGCGAATTTCTCGGTAGTTTTGCCGAGCCTCTACCAGCTTGTTTACTTTAAGATCGCTTTGGCAGTGAGTGAGCAGAGCTACCGCAGAGGTGACGCCAGAGATGAAAATAGAGAGAACAGAACCAAACGGTATTCACCCTTAAGGCTTGTTCACACTTCCGTTACGAAATATTACGCTGAAGTCACCTCTGTGCTTCATGTTAAGCGAGGCTACCAGTTCAAGGAGAAAGCATGAAACGCGACATTCGAGAACGAATGTTTCGGTGACCTATACGTAACGTAACTTAACGTTAGAAAATGGGGCAGTGTCAATGAGCCTTAAGCTGAGACAACATTCAGAGCTACAAACACGAGCTATCCGGGCCCGCACTTCTGGCTTTGGGCTTTGAGACCTTGTGTTCTCGTGTATGTGGCATTGACTGCAGTCTCAGCTTAAGGGTGAACGAAGTAGATCTAGAGACGCGTACCATAAATAATTAGGACACATCCTGCAACGCATCTCGGGCCAATTGTTTTTTAGGTTGCGTTGCGTTTGCCAGAACTGGTGAGTGCAACTCTAGCAACACATTAAATGCAGAATAAAGAAGAAATCCTATGGGTATTTTGAACATAATAGGTAAATAAGTTCAAAACTTCGAGCCTATTTTTTTTTTGTTGTTGATGACATCCTTGTTCTGAAGCAATAGGGAACCGAAACGACAAGAGCGTGCAACAACTATGCGCGTTCTTCCTAATTGTTAGAATTAACAATTCCAACAATTAGTCCTCTGGCAGTACATGGACAAAGGTCAAGGGAAGTTTACAAGGCGCAGACCATCAAGGCTTGTGATGACGTCTGTTTCAGCGCGTCTTCTGCGTCCTTGTCAGACAAATAACTATTATACCTCCACCACCTTAATGGGTTGTCAGAATGTTTCTAGTTAGGTGGATGATCATCTCAAACTTCATTCTTAAAATTCATGTTGAAATAATTTAAAACTTATAGTTTTATTTGTGCCTTTAATAATAGTTTTTTTTTTATTCTCAATTATCTCGATGCATCCATTTATCTCTACATTTGCTTTGATTCCCCTGTTTCTTTAATTTCTTTCTTACATTTTCGTCCTTTTTGACTTCGGTTAACTACTACCACTTCTTTCTTCTCTTCCTTAGTTTTCTACTAGAACACCAGTTGTGAGTATAGCGACGTCCTCTCTACTTCATCTCCTTGCCTGCACCTTGCACTTTAAAATTTCAGGACGTGTTCGTCTCTGCTCATTCTTTCTACCACTGTAAAAATATTTTCCTCCTTCTGCTCCAGTTTTGGGTTGATGTCATGATAAACTGAGTCCAATGTTTGCAGCGTTACGTCTTAAACAAACCCCTCATATCTCTCTCGAGACGTCATGATGTCCGCATTTTCATCTTGCATGTTTTCATAATAATTACGAATGGTAACAATAATCGTGAAAAGTAATATTACCGTGTGCCGTTAAACATATTTCCTGTTTCAAAAGCTGGCATTTTATCTAAAAAAAAAAAAAAAGATTTGAGCATCTAACGTCGTTCATACGAAGGTCCGTCCGCGCTTGATCGTCTTTTTCGCCGTACCACGAGGCGCTCTATCGCCTTCTGCGCAGTAAAATATGTTTCCGAGCAAATTCGTTGTTTATAGATTGACTTTTAGCTCCTTAAGTGCCTTTTGGTTCATTAAAACTCGTTTGTATGATGGGAAATCCACGCGCGCTCACATCCATTCTGTACTTCGGCGTCCGTGGGTCAACGCCCGTGACGTCATAGGAGGAGCAATACGGATTTGTCTTGTAGGCGGTGTTGGTCTCGCTCTTTCTCGAATGGAAAGGAAAACTTAAGGGGGGACACTACCAAGAAAAAAAATTTCTGCAAAAAGCATTGATTTTGAAAAATTACATAAATACATCCAACAACATCTAGAGAGTATTCCCAGAAAGTTTCATTAGTTTGGACTGCATAGTTAATTTTTAATAAATTATTTTCTGTCCATTGAAGCTAAAGAAAAGGTAGGAATTGGAGCACTTTGAACGCATTTTTCTCCGTTCCACTTTTTGGTATAAATTCCATTTTAGCCAACCTATCGTTTGATAATGGAAATACAGGGAAGGCTCGTTCTTCACTTTTCCTGACTGAAATTTAATAAGGAGTGCGGCTATGGAATACTTTTGTCACTTTACAGATGTCTTTTATAAAAAATGTTGACATTTTCTCGAAGACACAGAAGACCAAAAAGTTGACCAATTTTGCGGAAGAGAAAATTTATAGAAATAACTGACTTCTTACAAAAACCTTTCCATAGCCGCACCCCCTAGGCATTCTGCTACATATCTAGCGAATACAAATCTTGAATATTGTGATAGTTTTCCGACGATAGGTTTACTAAACAATGTGGACGTGTTGCTGATAGAAGCTGTTCTAATTTCCTTCTCATTTACCCGACAGACCTGAAATTTTGTTATGCACCCTCTAGCGTGACCACCAGCCTACCCTGTATATTTAATTAATTTTAAGCCAAGGGTTCAAAAGTTGACCCTCCTAGGGGGTGTGCCCCCTTAAGAGAGAGTTTCCTCGTTTGTGGCTGATCATCTGCTTTTCAAGGAGCCATGAGACAATTATTATACTTTCTCTAAATACTAATTAGGATCACTCCCTGACGTTACGAACTGAATAAACTTGCCTTAGCTTTTACTTCCAAATACTAAGTCGCAAAAAAAAAAAAAAAAAAAAAAAAAGATCGAGAAATCTGAGCAATGCTCGGAGCCTGAGCTATGTCGCCAACGTTAATCAGTCACGCTCTGGAGTTGGCAAAGTAGAAAACCCGTGCTGAGCACCAGGCATTGTTAGAGGTCGGCTATTCTCATCACCGGAGTGGTGTGACACGAGCCACTACCCGAGTGTCCGCCGAGGTTTTTACGAGCCAAAGTCGAGTGCTGCACGCAGCTCTCGTACCAAAACCATGAGCCGCACTCGACTGTCGTCAGGCGGGTGGTTTCGATCCCACAATTACACATCAAGCTTTACGAAGGCGAGACTGAAAGAAATAGTCCCCTTTTGTCCTCGGAATTTTACCGCGATATAAAAGCTTCTGAATCAGTGGCGGTCCGTGCGAGTATACTTGAGCCAGACTATGACCTGGGGGGCTATGTTGCACGTTTTGGACTCCCAGGAGACTAGGGAGAAGGAAGTGACGTCAACAACGCTCTTTGGATGTTGATTGGTGGAGTCGCTGATGACGGTATCTGCAGAAGATACGTTCATTCCAGGTTCATTCACACCTACGTCACTTCCTTCTCCCTAGTCTCCTGGCAGTCCAAAACGTGCAACATAGCCCCCCAGTACGCCTCTGCAAAGTCATGAACGTTCCAACACGATATCGATGCATGACCCTTTTAAGTAGGAAAAAAAAAAAAAAAAAAAAAGGAAGGTCGAACGTGCGATACCCCGACAGGAAAGAAATTCAGTTTCCGCCTGCCGCTTGAATGGTTTCTATATTACAGTTCAAAAATAAACAATCCGCCGAAATTGTTGTTCGCGCCATCAAATTACTTCAGAAACGTACCCAAAATATTTTCTCCGTGTCATAATTAAAAATATCACACCAATTTTAAACTGCCCGATCTGAGATAAAATAACTCAGTACTGAGCCGTATTTGAGCAACTTGGAAACATCGTAAGTTACAGTTACAAAGTTACCGTGCTAATCAGAAGCGGACTTAACAGTGACTGAAATTATCGGATTGAGGGTGGCATATTTATTTGAATACAACGATTTGTTTAACTTTTTTTGTTTATGCCAAAGATTAAATGCATCGCCCTGGTATAATACTGAACATCTTTCGGATAAATCCTTTTAACCTTATTGTTACCAAGTTCCACTGAGGGGCATTGTTGGGCCCGTATTGCGTGGGGTAAATGAGCCCCATCAAGAAACTGACCTTGAAACGTCAAGAGGGCGCTGGTGCTCACTGCCCTGTGTGTTTATTAGGTACAAAAGGGACCCATAATCAGTTTGTTCAACTGCTTGACTTGCTTCGGGCCACGAGAAACCGACCGAGTAAGCAGCGTTGAAGTCCTATGGCGCAAAAAAGGCAAGGCGTATTTTTTACATAAGAGCAGGCAATTTTATCTGTGTTCAAGAATACTTTTTGCCATATGTGTCATGAAAGTCACCTTTGTTTAATGTCCAATAAGAAGGCGGTTTGAGCCCCTAGCTGAAATTGTCTTTTTTATTTGTTCAGTTCTGTTCCGACCTGCAATAACCGGAGCCTAATGAGATATCGTTCGCTGAAGTTTTGATTGCCAGCACGAATTTCATAAATTGTGAGCACCGCTTCCACATTCCTAGCACCTTGCATCTAATTTGCGCTAGACAGGTTACCACCTCCTTTCGCCGCCCCGTCCGCCACCCCCCTCCCCTCCCCCTCCCCTCCCCCCCCCCCCTCCCCCATACCTGAGAAAGAGCTATGGAGTGTGAAGAGTTGTTATATTTGCCGCTCAAAGAGTGCATGTTTGGCCTATTTGTACAATTAATTCTGATCCAAAGCTGTCATTTATATGTGCGCCTATTTTATAAAACGGAAAGAGCGGGTTGGGATTTTTTTTTCCATTGCGCAATCCGTTTGGCGGTGTGAGTAATGCAAGGAAGCCTCACGCCCAATGGCCGACGTTTCGATTGCGACGCGCATTTCTGACACCGGAATGGCGTCATTATCCAAGCGCAATGAAAACACACACTATAATAGGCGCTTGAACCTGGGTCCTTTTCACGCCTAACCAGCGTTAAGACGAAGCGAGGCTCACGCTTAGAAAGTGTGAATTTTAAGCGTGTAAAAAGACCACACATAGACGAGGCGTCTAAAAATGGCTTTAGAGTTTATCATTTCATTAGCAGGTGGTAATTCTGCAATCTTTCGAATATCCGGCTGGAACCGCTTTCCTGCGTTACCCAAGGAGACGGATGGAATGGGGGCCTTGCTTCAGAAAGAGATTATTCTCGCAAAACTACAACCTCTTAAATATTGTAACTGAGAACCGGGAACCCGGTCTTGGAGCTCCCAATCGGCAGATGGTGGTGGTTATCAAGTGCGGAAATTAGATTACAGCGGCATTTCGGAAAGCTCGCTGCGTCAGAATGAACTCCGTCCCGAATACTTAGCTAGACACGGGATCGCTTTTCATTTCCATACACGCCTCTCTTTCGTGCATTTTAAGCGCGCCCGCGAAAACGCGGGATAAAAATGAGTAAAACCGCGAGGGGAGAGGTGCGTTCCGAGATGGAAGTTGAGTGAATTAAATTGATACGCGACACGAAGTCCAAAGAAGACGATCCGGCAAAAGCTCGTCACACAATCTCGGTTTCTGCGTTCATCCAGGGGGGCACTCGGAAGAGAGAGAGAGAGAGGGATCTCCCGTGGTGCTGGCCAATTAGCCCCGGGCGACAGCGGCGCCGGATGGCCGCACTCGGCTTGCATATCTCCGGCCATCTACGCCGGGCCGCCCACGCACCCCGGCGCCCCGCTGCGACGAGGAACGGGGTAATGGATGCCCGCCGCAACCCGTGCCGTGTAGTGTGGACACTCGCCGGACGTCGGCTCGTTCGCTCGGCTAAAAAGTCGGCCGTCTGCTCCCTCCCCGGCCTAAATGCCCGCGCTGTTACAGAGACCGAGGAGGGAAGCGGGAAGCGGGAAGGCGGGAGGGAGGGCTCGCAAATGACAGGGATCCTGAACTTGAGAGTCTGGGGAGTGAATGAGGGATAAGTGGGGACTGAGGCCGTCAGCGAGTGGGTTGGTGACTGAGTGGGTGATTGAGCGAGTGAGTGGGTGAGCGAGGGACTAGAGGAACTGAGTGAGTGAGCAGTCAAACGTATAGGAACGCGTGCCTTCGTCCATCTTGAGCGTTCATTAAAGCTCTGCACACTCTATCTTACGTTCCTTAGAGATGCCGCATAAACTAGTTCCACAGTATACAGTGATTCAGTGGGTGAGTCACTGAGTAAGTGACATACTGAGTGACTGTGTTCGCTGCTGACGACGCGGATGAGGTGATCAGTGGACGAGGGAGTAGAGAGGGTGCTGCTGAGTAGGTGAGGCACCGGGTTACCCAGTGGCTCGTGGCTGTGTAAATCAGGGATTCAGTTGTTGATGTGCTGAGCAGGTTGGTGACCGCGGGCATGAGGAGGAATGGGGTGATGACTGAGAGCACGAGTGCGTGAGAAAGCTGATGCTTGTGTGGGTGAGTGATCAGTGGCGTAGCGAGGAATTGTTTGTTTTCGGGGGGATTGGGGGGGGGGGGGGGAAGCTGAGGTGTCCATGACTTGGGGTGTGGAGGGGGGAGGGGGGTCGAGATTCATGTGTATATTATAGTGTCGGATGGATTTCGGGGGGGGGGGGGGGGTCTGAAGCCACCTAAGCACCCCCCTTGGCTATGCCATTGTGAGCGACTGAGCTGATGAGGTTCTCAATCGTTTGGGGACTGCAGGGATCACGGATTGTGAGTGTAAAAGAGTGACTGGATTGGTGACCGTGTGGGTGAAAAACTGACTCTGTGAGTACTGAGTGAGTGCATGAGCAGTTCATTCGGTGGGAATGAGGGATTGAGTGGGCACGTGAGTGAGTGGGGCTGTGACTCTGTGTGCAAGCGAGCGAGAGGGAGAAGGAGAAGTCGAGAGACTGAGGTGGAAGGAGTATGGGAGAATGAGCGAGCGTGTTGGTGACTGTGTGGAATGAAAGGCTGTCTCGGTGTGTACTGAGTGATTGAGCAGTTCGTTGACTGTGAATGAGGGATAGAATGGGTGAATGAGCGAGGGGGTGGTGACTCAGTGTGGAAGCGAGCGAGAGGGAGAGCGAAGGAGTCGAGAGACTGAGTTGGACTAAGTATGGAAGAGTGAGTAAGCGGGTTGGTGACTGCGTGGATGAGACTGAGTCACTGGGTATTGAGTGAGTGAGCATTTTGTTGACTGTGCATGCGGGATTGAGAAGGTGATCTAGCGTGTAGGGTGGAGACTCAGTGTCTAAGCCGGCGTGTGGATAGGGACTGAATATAGGTGAGTAAGTCAGTGGTGATTCTCTGGGTGACAGACTAATTAGATGAGGTGTTAATTAAGTGAGCACTTATGTGATTGCATGAAGGAATGAGCTAGTGAGTGAGTGGTATGATGACTCCTTGAGTAAGCGAGCGAGTGGATGAGGAACTGAGTACAGAGTGAGAACTAAGTGTGGGAAAGGAGTGAGTGGGTTGCTGACGGTTTGGATGAAACGCTGAGTGTGTGAGGCATTGCTTGAGTAGGCATTCCTGTGACAGCGTGAATGAGGAGTTTAAGGGGTGTGTGAGTTAATGAGCTCATTGTTTTCTGGATAAGCCAGTGAGGTGTTTAAAGAGTGCGTGAGCAAGTGAGGGATTGTGGTGATGATTTTATGGGTAAGCGAGCGAGTGGACGAAGGGCTTAGTACAGAGTGAGGAACTAAGTTTGGGAAATAAGTGAGTGGGTTGCTGATAGTTTGAGTGAAACACTGATTGGATAAAGTATTCAGTTAGTGAGCAATCTGTGACTGCGTGAATAAAAATTTTAACGGGTGGGTGAATGAATGTGCTGATGACTCCATGAGCAAGCCAGTGAGCGGATAAGGTACTGAGTATGGGAGAATGACTGTGTTGGTGACTGTGTGGATGCAACAATGAGTGGGTCAGGTATTGAGTGAGTCAGAATATCTGTGATGACGTGAACAAGAAGCTGGATGATGAGTGAGTAAGGGGGTTGATGTCTCTGTGAGTAAGCCAGTGAGTAAAGAGGTTGATGTCTTTGTGAGTAAGCCAATGAGTGGATGAGGCACTGCCTCAAAAATGACTGAGTGGGTCAGTGGTTGTGTCGGTGAGATAGGAAGTGAGGTAGTGAGTGAGTGAGAATTTCCGTGACTGCAGGAATGAAGAGTTTAAGGGGTAAGTGACTCAGAGTGAATGGGGTGGCGACTCCGTGAGTAAGCCAGTGAGTGGACGAGGCAATGAGTACGAAAAATGAGTGAGTACGTTGGGGACTGTGTGGATGAACGACTGAACGTGAGTGAGCATTTCAGTGTCCGCGTGAATGAAGAACTTCATGGGTGAATGAGTGAGTGACTGACGACTTATAGGTAAGCCAGTCAGTGGATGAGGCACTGAGTATGGGAGGATGAGTGAGTGGGTTGGTGAGTGGATGAGACACAGAGTCAGTGAGATATTGAGTGACTGAGTACGCCTGCAACATTATAAATAAATGTAAGGGGCGGGTGAGTGAATGCGGTGGTGACTTTCTGGGTCAGCAAGCAAGTGGATGAGGGGCTGAGTGTAGAGTAAGGAGTTAGAAATGGGAAATGAACCAGTAGGTTGGTGGCTGCGTTTGTGTAGATGATGGTCTGAGTGGGTGAGGTATTGAGTGAGTTAGCATTTCTATGACTGCATGATTGATAAGTTTAAGGGGTGAGTGAATGAATAAGGTAGTGACTCTGTGGGGAAGTCAGGGAATGGAATCTGCAGATGATGCACTTACTATGAAAGAATGTGTGCGTGGGTTGGTGACTGTGTGGATGAGTGACTGAGTGAATGAGTACTGAGCACGGTGGAAGAAACACATTTAGGTGATGACTCCTTCTCCAACGCGGTGGCCACACAGTGTTCGGAGCACCGAGCGCGCTTCACTCGCACGAGGATAGATGACGCCCAAGTATGGGGTCCCTCCCAAACCGACCGCTCCGGTTGTTTTTCCCAGCGGTGGTCCCGTATTCCCTCGCTCACCGCTTCTTGTTGTACCTCACCACCGCCACGCCGCCACCAAGTCGCCAGAGTCCGTAAATCTGTGTTCTCTTCTCTCTTCTTCTTGTTCTTCGGGTTAAGTCTCACCTTCGTGCGCGAAGGTGGCACCTGTGATCGACACAGCAGCAAAGCAAAACAGGAGGCCAGCCACTGGCCGCACACCACCACCACACCGCGAAAAAGTCGAGCACGCTACGCCAGCCGACACCGTGGCCGCCGAGGAGGGACCTCATACCGCAGCGCCCGTCGCGGCGGCGCAAAACTAACTATTCCTGGTTCGAGGCTAGCTCCGAACACGATCTTTTCGCTCGCTCTCCGTCGAAAAGCGGCCAGTGGCATCACCTAAATGTGTTTCTTCCACCCTGGTACTGACTCAGTGAGCACTCCTGTGACTGCCTTAATGAGGAGCATAAGATGTGAGTGAATGAGTAGAATGGTTACTTAGTGTGTAAGCGACTGAGTGGATGTCGGACTGAGTACAAAGCTATAGAGACTAAGTATGAAAGAATAAGTGACGGGTTTGGTGACTGAAAGACGGAGTGGGTAAGGTACTGAGTAGGTTGGTGACATCGGGGTAAGAGATAGAGATGAAGAGGAAGTGGGATGAGGACTTATCGCACGAGTGCTTGAGGTGGATGATTACAGTGTGGAATCTGGATGACTGATACCCCTGTCAGACGGGCTAATTTAGTGCACTTCAACCAAGTGCACTTCACCTGTAGTGTCATTTCTGTAGTGTGCCACGCGGCTTCTTCCTGAGGAACACGCTTGGCTTCGAGTGAGTTTGACGAACTCACTTCACTCGATCGAGTGCGTGGCATCGATTGGAGTGTTTCAACAGTAAAACATAACAACACAGAAACCAAAAACGTGGCGAAAATTTTATTTGATAAAGAATAAAAAATTCGTGAAAGAGAGGACACGTAGAAGAGTGGCATTGCAAAAAAATAGTGGGGTGGACCTGGAATTTAGGCTGATCTGAACAAAGATTAGCGCCGCGGTGAATTGCTAAAAGACGACAACAAAGTCAGTAACTCCAAGGCTATCTTGGTTTGCAGAGAAGGATAGAGGCTACTTTCATTTCAGCATGTAACTATTCGAGACAACTCGATATAATTATGATCTAATTAGGCAGTGTCAGGGCCTCCTCGTAGACTTCCGTGGGACGAAGCGGAACGCCAAAGTTTGATATGCTTCTTTCTTTATCTTGCCTCGCGATGATCGATCCGAATCATCTAATTGGCGTAAAAATCGTTCATTAATGTAATGTTGTTTTAGAGCGCAGCTCCTAGGCACCCGTTTCCGGGTTGAGCGGCGTCGGCGTCGGCGTAACTGCGCGTTGCATTATGGGAGGCTTCCAAAAATGACGTCACACGTGACGTCATATGTATCGTCACGTGTGACGTCACGAGGGTAAAACTTTCCCGCTAAATTTGGCGGTAAAATTTTTCGCTCATTTGGCGAAACATTTTTCCGCTAAATATAGCGGGAACATTTTACCCGTCTGACGTCATGTGACGTCACATTTAAAATTTCGCGTGACGTACCAACGACTCTACAAGGAATTTGGGTTTGGCGGTTTCAGCGCCAGGCTGACAGCTTGCCGACCATTGGAGAACCATGTACCACGTGTGAGTGGTGGAATTTGAAGAGATTGGTCGGTTCCTGAGGGGAAAGGAGGTCCCTACGGGCCTATACAAAAGGAGTGCGGAGAGGATTTTGAGGGATTCGGACTTGGGATTTGATTGAGAGAAATTGGGGACGGGGGTCGAGACTTTAGACGAGGCAGGATGGTCTCCCAAGTTGGGACTTGTAACTAGACTGTAAATAAATGCACATAGTTCTCTACAAGCAGTGAGTCGACCCGTCATTCAGCGACGTTCGTGCCACCACGCTCCAGACCATCGAAGCGGAACCTGACTCCCACACCACCGGGAGGACCAACCACTTTAACTGCTTGCTTGAAATGGACTCGCCCAAGCGGGGCAAGGGATCTTCGAACCACCGTTCGTTCCTCTGGAAACTTACACCGTTCTCGGCTGGGTAGGCTGTCGATCATGAGAGCGGCTATGGTGAAGGCATTGACCTGCAGTTGCTGATCGATGTCACTCGAAATTCTTGCCTGTGCGCCGACATCCAGCTCCAGCTGCCTCTCATCTAAAAGGCGTTGGGTTCTCACGGAGAAAAGTGCCCCCGCCACGCGCTTCGACTGTCCAAGATCGCGGATATCGCTCTCCAACTCGTCCTCCACACACTCCATGATGTTTCGTCGTGGCGAGTGGCGAATGGCCGAGTGGGCCTGCGGCGCCTCGCGCACACCAGCTCGGAGCACGAGGAGCGAAAGCTCGCGCTGCAGAACCCAGGGATCCAGGAGGCCTATGTTGCGCTTTTTGGACTCCCACGGCGACTAGGGAGAAGGAAGTGACGTCAACAACGCAAAAAACGCAGATTGGATGTTTCTTCTGCGGAAATTCGTCATCAGCGACTCTCACTAATCAACATCCAATCTGCGTTTGCTGCGTTGTTGACGTCACTTCCTTCTCTATAGTCACCGTGGGAGTTCAAAAAGCGCAAAATAGGTCTCCTCTGTTCAATCCCCACCCCTGCCCGTTTCGATTTGGATGAGCATCGTACCGGCGTGCGGTCGTGTATCACTACTGCGTGGTACACGTTAAAAATTCCAGGCTAGCGGTTATACTGCACTGCCTAAATTTCTCATCTACAACTGGGAGACAAGTCGCCGATACACATACACACACCCCAATTCTTTTTTTTTTTTTTTGTGGCGAATGAAAGGGATGTTTAAATTTTGAATTTTCCTGTCTTGTAATGGCTGATCATAGTCATCAAATCGTATTTAAATTTTGATTAAAGCTAGTGACTTGGCGCAGCAATACGTGTTAACGTGTTTTTAATAAGACGACTAAGTTATTTATGAAAATATGCATATGTACTTTCATATTTTGCGTGCCCATCACTTTACCCATCGTCATTGCCATCATTTTTGAGTGACACTAAGTTTTCCCGTGTAGCACCAACACACTTGGGGTGTGTTTCGACGGGTTGAAGTGCACTCGATTGAAGTGCACTAAACTCGCCCGTCTGACAGGGGTATGAGTTGGTGAGGTCATTTGGAAGGTTGGCGATCACGGAAATGAGCAAAGGAGTGAATTAGGAAGTCAGTGGAATAATTACTGAGTGCGTCAGACCACGGGAAGACTGATGACTGCGTGGATGAGGTAATGAGCTGGTGAGGTACTGAGTAGAAAATTAGGACTACGTATGGGACAATGAGTGAGTAGGCCTGGAACAGCGTAGAGGAAAGATAGGGTGGGCGGGGCACTGAGTAGCTTGGTGACTGAAGGGATGAGGAATGGGGCATGAGAGAGTGAGCGAATTTTTAACTGCGTGGTTAAGAGACTGAGTGGCGTGAGGTAAACACATTATTCTGACCACACCGCTCACATAAGTCTCGAATGAAACATCTACTTTGTGATAGGTTGTTGCTAACGCCATATCACTCCCATACAAGCTATTTGGTCACGTGCCATTTTGACATCTACTGTTTTAGCAACTACTGTTCTGTCGTGTTCCCCAAATGAAGGACTGAACAGTCGAGGGAGCTAGCCAGAATAACTGAATTTTTCGGGTATCCGAGTTTCGCTCTTCCAGGTATGCTATTTAGAATATCTGTATTCAGAATAGTAAGCTAGTTGAGAAAACAGCAAGTAAAGCTGATGCCAAAACAAACATTCAGACTTCCCCACGCCGGAGTAGCGTGAAATTACACGTTGGGAAACCTGCAGGTTCAACAAAAATTAACAGAACAAAAATAACATAGATATTACGCATTTTTTGTGTGCTGCTCGAAAAGTGCTAGAGTGAACTTCCAAATCACCCTTTTAACACCATCAAACATTTTAGAATCTGTTGGAAACGACCTCTACTCTCTAAATAAAGAATGCATATCCACATCTGTCGCCACTTTTTTGGTGTTGCTATTATAGTTTTCCAGTACAAAAAACAGTGAGAAACACATTTAAAAATAACATCGCAAAAAAAAAAAAGCTCAATTATTTTTGTTACGAGTTCACCCGTATCTTTTGGTGTGTTGAACAAATTTTGACGGCAAATCAGCAACCATAAAAGGTGACCAATATGGTGACCATTTTGGTCAGCTCAATATAATATTCTAGAACTCAAATAGAATCTGAAATAAACCCTCAGGAAAATGTCAAATTTGTCCTAAGCTAAATAAAACCTGCAGCGTAATTCCCCACCTAGTTGATAGTTGCGGAGCAGGCCTGCATTTAAATAAGCGACCGATTTAACGCAGTGCGACAAGGTACCCGGGCCACGGTGAGAATGAATGAATATCTACGAAAGTGCCACTCGAAGAAACGCACATAGAAAAAAAAGCCGAGTCGCAGGGGCAAACTTATAGCTTCTGACTGCGCAACCGCCACAAGAAGTACCGTCCGTATGCGTCGCAAAAGAGGCCGCAGGTCGGACCACCAGCGCGCAGCAAAGCCAACGAAGCACGCGGCGTCGTCGAAGCTCGCCGAGCGACGCGACGCCCAAACGTACGAGCGCGGGCCACAAAAGCTCGAGGGCTGCACCCCGAACGGCGAAGAGGTCGCTCTGAATAAAACATGCAGCCATGCAGCTTGCACGACGATCCGGCACAACACGCGGGTCAGACGACTCAACGCGCGTACTTCGGTGGTTTTCGCTTTAATCTTGGCGTTTCGTTATCGTTATTATACAAGCGCCGCGGGTGTTGTCGCTCGGGAGTGCTGCGCAAGTAGCGCGCCGGATCAAAGGAGAACGGGGGAGCATAAAACACCCCAAGGTCGGTTATTGCGGGCACATGCAGCTTCGTCTAATGCGAATTCGCGGATAGTGCGAACGTGGAACCAGCGCCCGCGCTTGGAGCGAGTACACTTCCCAAGCGCGTGCGGAGGGGTTCCGCCTCGACACACCCACGTGACCGCTCCGCTGTTAACGGACAGTATAGAGACGCCGGCAACAAAAAGGCAAGAACACAAATAAACGAGCCAGCGTTAAGGAATGCGACGAGAGCACGTGCATACGCACACACTATACTGCGCAGACACGTGCACATGCTAGCATAGAGGCATACGCGTACACACACACACACACATACGTAAGTAACGCAAATAAAGGTAGCGCAGGCCAAGTAGAAGACAGACACGGACAGCGCTTGTCCGTGTCTGTCTCTTCTACTTGCCCTCGTCTTTTGCTCTACCCTTTGCTTGTGAATGTATAACTAACTAGCCGGTCATTTGATCTTAGTACGTAGGTATGAACACACCCATTGGCACTCATACACACGCACAAAAACACGTGCGCCCACACACGTATTACGTGCACGGATGGAAACCAGCTAGCGCACGTACTCATGTACGCACAGCAACAGACGCCCGCACGCGCGCAGAAACACCCACGCACTCGCAAGCACACAAGTACGCACGCATGTGCACTAAAGTAGACGGGCATAAACACACGCACACACACGCGCATAAACCTGCCCGCACAGAGGCGCGCGCCCACAAAGGTACACATCAGTCATTAAGTTACCCCAAAGAAGTAACCAAATACCGTTACTCGTTACTCGCTCTAAAAGTAATTAATTACGTTATTTGTTACCGACTCTCAGAAAAAACGCGTTACCTTACCTCAAAAGTAGCGAGTTAGTTTTCTCGTTACTTTGACGACCAAATACGCAACTGCTTTTGTTTCATGGTTCATTGATTTCTTTTCAGTCGTCGTTGCACTTATGCAGCAGCTGCCTCTCGGAAGTTTTTATCGGTTATGTTTTCCCGCTTCACTGAGAATACACCTCCGGCGACGCTGAAGAGCCGTTCTACTGACGCGCTCGAAGGAACGCCAGTGTTGTGCTTCAGGAAGAGCCGGTGAATCTGGGATTTCCCTCTCTCTTGTGTTCTCTCAGCTTTTAAAGTTCGAAGTTGACAATGGGTTCTGTGCCTTCCCGCGTTGACAACCTCCGGGTTAACATTCGGTCTGTACACGATTCCAGAAGGTTCAACCAACGAACCTTATTCTGTTCTCCGGGTGAAGGACATTCCCAGCTGTAGAGTTCGACTCAAGTGTCTAGAGCGATAAACGTAGCTATTACTGTCATGCTGTTTAGTTGTTTTTTCGGGTTACCCATCTCCCTTTGTCGCAATACACGCATACTCGGGTTTCAATTAAAACGAGGCTGTTTAAACGGTGTTGTACAAGTTACTCCTCAAAAGCAACGAAATACCGTTACTCGTTACTTGGCCCTAAAATAAGCTAAGTATGCCGCTCGTTCCTTTTGCTGAAAAAAGCAACTATATGTATTACCCGTTACCGAAAAAACATAACTATGTAAAAATAACTAGTTACTAGTAACGCGTTACTTACATGTCTGGTACACAAGATAAGAAACCAAGAAATGTATGCACGCATACAGATAACAAAGCTCGCACCTGTCCAGATAAAAAAAAAAAAAAAACATTAAAAGAGAACAGGTGATGTGTTTGTTTTTCTCTGCAACTGATATACTTACTAAGCAATGACAGGGAAGAATTGGATTCCAGAAATGTAGTACACATGAACCCCTATGGCGAGCTTTCCATCGATAAAAAGACGTGTTCATGGATGGAGGAGCTCCGAAGGATACTCGCTCCCGCGAAGGAAAATACAGCGAGTCACTTGACCTGGTTGTCGGAGGTATATGTGTACTCGCGGTATTTTAAACGCCACTTGAAATAGCAGTCAGTGTATTTAGCGATGCGGCAACATGTCGCCCCGGAGGGTTTTCTAGTTTGGACTCCATTCGGTGGAGGGTTTCTTCGCAAGCGTGGTGCGCAAGCCAACAGAGGCAGGACGGAGAAGCAAAAAGTTGCGATCGTGTGAGTTGGAAAAAAAAAAAAAAATCATCACAAAGGGTGCTTCATCCTCATTTTATCTGGACGCACTGCAAGGTGACTAGCCACGAGGAATTAAGAAACCCCAGTTCCTTCATGGTTTTCTTTTTGTTTTTCTTTTCTTATAAGCCACACATTCTTCTTTTTTTTTTCGAACAAAAATAGCAAGAAAAAGCAAGGTTTTTGTAGAGAAAGGGTAGAGAGTAGACATTATTTACTGTGCCGAATCAGGCACTAGAAGGGAGATATTTTATTAAAATAACCGTTCCCAGAATAGTGTCGGATGATGACGCAGGCACAGGCATATGTTTAGGCTAAATATCATCGATCGGCAACCGCCGAGCGCAATAAAAATAGGACGGTTAAGTATATCTACTGCTGCAGATGAAACGTCTGGCCGGCAGGTTCTGAGACAAAGCTCGTGCGAAGACATCCAGTGATCTAATCAAATGCACCAACTTCGTGTTTCTGACGTCAGGCAGCGGCCCATGCGCACGTGCTTCGCGTTCAAAAGAAAACTGATCTACGCGCACACGCGGTACCCACATCTTCTATATGTAAATGCGCACGTTTACAAGTGTGCACCGCTTGGAAAGGAGCATAAAAACCGAACAGTGTAAAGAGTCACGCCGGACCATCGGTAGAGCCACAGTCTTCAACCATTAACGAGTAGAGAGCGGTGAAGTTGGGCTGCGCGTAGAGACGGGAATGCGAGGAACGACACTGCCCGACTTAACACTCCCTCCATCCTTAATCTGACAGTGCAGTGGAGGCTACGTACTCGTGAGACCAATCGCACGCCTCTCTTTCGCCACGTGTTCACGCTCCCGCACCCCATACACACGCGCAGAGAGGACGGGGTCAGGTGAAGAAAGGGAGGCGGCTGATTTGTCGGCCGAGCGCGTAGCCTCCACCGCACTGTCAGCTTGGGACCGAACGGAGTGCAGAGATGCGCCGAAGAGAGAGAGAGAGAGAGGGGGGGGGGGTTGAGGCGGACAGGAGGAAGGGCGGGAGGAGCGGCTCACCTAATTGTTCCCGGGCTCCTAATAAGCGGGCAGCTAGCCGGCTCGGCGTGCACGCCGGACGGCACAGATGCCGGGACCGTCCGCGATCGGGGCGCGGCACGTAATTGTTGTAATCCGTTCTCCGCGCAGATCGTTTTGCGAGCGCTTTGAATCTAAACGCGCGGATTAACGCATTAGAACTCCGTCGCACCTGACGACGGACCGCGGAGGACGCCAGGAACCGCCGAAGCCAACCCAATGTCGAGTGCGGATCCCGTGACCACGGGCCCCGCGCGTGACTCCCAAAGTTCACGTGATATTGACGCGACGTTGGATTGGTCTCCATAGCTCGTAGCGTCCTATTACGGTCTGTCCTAAGATGGAGAGCTCAGCGAGGCGCAGCGAAGGGGACCCGGCCTGTGCGCCGCGGGTGGAGTTGCCATATCTTACGCAGCCCGAAGGCCGAGGTCCTCAAAGTCCCTTTTGGAGTTACTCGAATGTGTGAAGGCGTTCTCCATTCATAAGTGGCTAGGAACGTTTGAGTTTAGGCGCCCGGCATGCTGCTCTAGGTTGCAAGACCGAGGCGGCGTATACTACGACGACCGTACGCGCTGGCTTTGACGTTGTACGCGTATTACCGGGAGAGAAATAGAGTTGGCGTGGTTTTGCTCGTGACGTTTATTTGTTTACTGAGTTTCTATTTTACGTCGTCACGATTTCTACGAGCCCTTTGGAATTTCTTTTTTTTTTTCTTTTTTTTTCTATCTCTCGGCTTTGTCTTCGGATGAATTCGCCGCTCTGTCTGGGTTTGGTTTGGTCTAATTTTGTTTTGTACGAAGCGTAGCTGCGCGAGGAATTACAATTCCGACTTTAAGACCTTCCCTTTGGTTGCTTTTGTCGAAAAATAATATTTTCTGCGGTTTGTACTCTTCTGTGCGTCTAATTCTCTATTTTCTAAGCGAATGCTTCCTCTGTAGGTCTCCACCTCACCGCCAAATATGTGAATTCCCCAGAACAAGATGCGACAATTTTAGATGAAGCAACATTTATTTTCAATCGCAGTTATAGATGAATATCTGGAAAACATATTATTTTACGGCATTTTAATTCTAATATTTAGTGCACTTTTACTTCTTTTAAACTTTGTTTCGAAAACACCGAAGGTCTTGATTGCCGTACGTTCAGACAGAACTTGAGAAGAACTTTACACAACACACGACAGACAATCCAGATGAGCTGACAAAATTGACGAAATTCATCTATTGAAGCGAGTAATGAACTAGATGGCGGCTAGAGGAACATGCGGCGAAAACGTGCAAGGCCTGGCAGTTCATGCATGAATCTCAGAACATTACTGATTAGTTGATTAGTTGTGACGAGGTAAACGACGTCGACAAACAGAATGTCAATGCCTACGTACACCTGTGAACCACATACGAGTCGCACATATGTTTAATGACAGCTTAAAATACTTTTTATTTCCATTGCTGCAATGCTCCAGGTTGTACAAGGCTTACGCGACTCGACCTCGACTGCTCTCTGCGTATGAAATTTCCGCACGTGGAATGGCGTAACGTTGCAAAAAGTATGGCGGAAGCCCTTGGTAGTCATTTTTTCGCTGGCCTATTAACCAAATATGGCTGCCTAGTTATAGGAGAGTCAATAAATTGCTGAGCCTTGAAAGTAATATAATAACGTTAGTTGCTCAGAATTAAGTTACGACAAAAGTTACCCAATCGCTTCTCTTGCAAAGAACAATATTATGTTTCGCCAATACAGGTTGTTTTAATCCCAACACGTTAGGCATAATGCCTGAACCTAGCCCTCTATAGCTTATGTGGATTTTAGCCGCACGCAGTGACGCAAGCTATACAGGACCCGACCTGACGTCACAATAGCCTCAATCGTGGTGGTCTTGGTACTCAGCGCCTGCCTTCTGCAGCATGCATCTTCCATTAACCGAACTTCTTCACCTGGACACGAATGGGGATAAAGCGAACCTAATGATCTTCGAGTTTGATCCGGGTCGACTTTTTCAACCTTGTGAGTTTGAACGCAAAGCTTCAAGAAGCTTAGACTGAATTTCGACGTTTGTGCGCATGCACGACGATTTGAAAACAAACTGACGCCACCTGGCGGACTAAAAGGGCAGCATTTCTTTGGCATATATGGGCATACTGTTTCACTCTTTCACATCATTGAACAAACTAAAGCATTGAAACTACATATCTTTGCTTTTGTATCGCGCACGTATCGGTAATCACTTTATAGCATACAAAATGAGTTACTTTATAAATTGATCGTTTTCCACAATTATAAATATTTTGCGTAAAAGTTGAACAACGCTATCCGTAAGTCGAACTTTACTAAAAGTTTGAAGGTTTGCCCAACCAGTCAACCTCGAGGGTCGACAAATTTGCCTACATCCCTAGTGAAGAACAAGTCGGAAGGACGACCAGCATTGTTCTTTAGTGGTTGGCCGGGATGCTTCATACACTCCAAGGTTGAGGCGTACGCCATGTCGGAGGAGGTCGGACACAATGTGGCAGCAAGTGTCTCGGTTTTACACCGCGGGGAATCCGCGGCGACGGGTTGTGCCGCAGATAAGGGTCAAAGCTGGCCCCGGCGCTGCCCTGGGGCCACCGTCCGACCGACGCGGAAACATTCCTGAGACGCCGTGTATCTCTGGCGGTCGTCTAAATTTAAGTTTACGATCGAGGCCCTGAAACGCTCGTTTTTGCGGATAATGCCGTGGCCCCTCGATCACGGGCCAGATTGGAAGGCACCGGAATGCGTCGATCCTTATTGTTTCCTCGTTGGATATCAATGCCCAGACATATGCGCACTCCTCCAAGGAAGCTGTTTCACACCCGAGTGTCAACTGAGCGCGCTACTTTTCACAGAGTTTCAAAAGCAACGCGGCACTTTGTTTCGGTTATGACGAGTTACTTGATGCGCTGCACATTGACGCTAGGAGAACAACACGTTGCACATCGTTGCAAATACATTTTTAACACTCTAGTAGAGTTAGGTAACCGTGAATTTGAGCAATTGTGAAGCGTCTTCAGAGTCCTTCATCTTGTTTCCAAACACAATTAGAAAAAAAAGTTAATCACAAAATTCGTCTCATACCTCCCCACTCTCCCCTATGGCTATTAATTAATTAATTGCTGGCACCTTGTCAAACTATTAGATGGCTTAGTTTGACACAATTAAACAATGTAAAGCGGATGCTTACACGCAGTGTCATGTTTAATATATGAGGATTTTCCTACACATGTCCGATTTATGAACTTAAAAAATCAGAGATCAGAATTAACTTAGTTCCTTAATATGTTTCATTAAAGTTAAAAGTTTAGAGATACTCGGAGTTTTATGCGGAATGAGAGAGTCTTTGGGGGAAACAAAATATTTTCGATGTGCCGGCAGCCCTCGAACGAAATTTCAGCTTTTTTTTGCAACTCTCGTTTCTCCACGCACGCTAAGCACTGTTAAGAAGGCAGGCTTGTTTAAAGCTACTAATTATCGTTTCTTTTTTTTTTCTTTTTTTTTAGAAAGAGAACGATTGCATAACCACGGGGAAATACATACAAATTTTAAAGTGTTTGGTAAAGCAAGTTCACGAGAACGTTTAAAAGCCCGTTCACACTCCTGCAACCGAGTACGACCGAGAGAGACGAGATCTGTTAAAACTTCTTCAAATTTCTTACGACGAGAGAACACACTGGCACGCTGGCGCCATCTATGCGGTGACCCTGGAACTGCATTTCACAAGAGCGAAGGTTTTGCGGTATTTCCGAGGTCAAATATGCGTAATACCTATAAGAAAGGCTTGTTTATAACGTTGACAAAGGTTTTTCGAGCCAAGAAGAAAGGATAATGCGCGAGAGAAATAGAACATATGCCGGACCGCCAAGTTTACACTGCTGCCCAATAGATGGCGCCAGTGTGTCCTCTCGTTGTAAGAGGTTTTAAGGAACCCAGTTTTAAGAGGTCGCAAGAGTGTGAACGGGCCTTAGCGTGACCAAAGAGCTTCTTAAAAGAAACTAAAAAGTTATCTTCTGTCGGGAAGAAAACCGGTTCCCTGTTTCCTTCTGTATATTCCTTCTCGCGATCCTTTCTCCTCTCCCCACAGGATCGGGTGCCTCAGCTCCCTGAAGCAAGGAAGAGGGTTTCCCTCTCTTCGAAGGGAAAGGAGGAATTGAGGAAGAGTTTTTTTTTCCCTTAGAGCTGCTCGACGGCCTTTAAAGCGGGCTACAAAGTTACTCTCGGTGCTTAGCTATTTGTCTAACGTAGCAATGAGAAACCCGTCCTTGTTCTGAGCTTTCGTCCATGACCGAATGTTCTTGACAAAGCTTACAACATTCCGTTTCTTTTGTCTGGCGTCGAGGGTTGTGGGCGATAGTGCTCTGAGTGTGAAGGCATGCGGGGAGTGCCGGGTGCCTGTCGCGGCGTGGGGAGACCCCACACCAAGCCTCCTTGCACAAGTTCAGGTCGACAGAAGTTGAAAAAAATGGACGTGCTGATAACTTCGTTCAACTCGTCGCCCCTCAAGTGCCGGGAATTATATTTCCGGAAAGTGATGCAGCACGTCTAACCTACTGCTCTGACGCAAAAAAAAGTAAGAAAAGCTTTTCTTTCTGTTAAAGGCCGATGTACAACCTCTGTTTTCTGCAGGGAAGATAATCCTCTTAGCGCTCCCCTCTCCTAAACTGCGAAGGGAGCCAAGCTGGGGCAAGGTAAAACGTGGAGTGCATATACGAAAGGAGGTGGCTGGCAAAAGTGGAAAGTGCGAAGTGTACGTCGGCCTTTAAAAACATTCGGTACGCCTCTTGTGGACGAACATTCGTAATAGGGATGATGCCTCAATTGTCTGTTGAAACGATTCGCTAAGCCTTAAGAATCAACCTTTAACTCATTTTAACGTCGCTTTACGGTCGTAATAAACGGTCTTGCGAACTCGCGTTGTCATATATTTTATGTAATTGTAAGCCGCCGCCGCTCGGTTACCCAAATATCGATCTATTGTCGGCTACTCAAAGCAAAATTGCCCACTGCAGCTGCTATTTCCCATGCTGGGTTGTGGTCGGGGATCAAAACGACACCAGTTGGACCGGTAGCCCCAGGAATAGCAGAAAAAATGGCCAATCTCATAGCAGCGCTAAGTTTAAGGAACTGTACTTCCCCAGAATGTATAAAGACTTTCCTTTTTTTTTTTTTAAGGAAGCAACGAAGATAGAAAGTGTCAAAAGAGTCCAGCTTCTCCTTGTGCTTTGCGTGCGTGGCGAAGCGGCAGTTGGAACATTCGAATTCATCCTTTCCAGATAAAAAAATAAAAAAAAAGTATCGTCGGCGTGCTGAAATACCCGCGAGGAAAAGTGAAGCTTCCCAATGTCATTAACGTAGATGTTGAAAAGGAGAGGTTTTAAAATAGGTCCCTCGGGAAAACCGTGCCTAAGTTCCACTAGCTTACTCTTAGCGTCACCATTCTTTACTAGATGTTGACGCCCTGAAACGTAATCAGTCAGGATGTCATTGAATGGGCCTTTGAAACTCAAGTGCTCTAATATATCTACAAGCAAGCCGTGATCAACTGTATCAAATGCCTTTTTTAGGTCCAGAAAAAAAGTTAGCACAAAATTGTTATGATCAATATTTTCGTGGATGTGATCGTACAGGTCTTCGAGTAATGATTGTGTGCCTCTGTTTTAGCAAAAGCCATACCGGGAACTACACGGTAAAGAATACTTCTCGCAGAAAGACGTCATTATTTTGAAGATGTCGTTTCCCCGATTAGAGATGCCACGGATAAAATAGAAATAGGCCTGTAATTCAACATCTCCTTTTTACCTCTTTTTTTTTTTTTTTAAGTGATAGGCTTTACAGGCAACTTCTAGGCCGCTGGGGATTCTACCCACTGAAAGAGATGAGTTAATTATTTTCAGCAGCACGTATTCAAGTTCGTTAAGGTTAACCAAGATATCTCTCAAGCGAATACCGTCATTCCCAGGTGCCTTGGCCGCGGACATATTATTTATAATCAGACTTAGAACCTCTTCCGTCATCTGCGGCAAATAAGCTGATTTGGCGCCACCACCCGCAGGACCGAGATCAGCGATACTTCAAACAAATATTTCATGAAACCTCTCACATAAAGAATGTACATCCCGCTCTCCGAAAGCTTTCTTGATTGATTCGTCAATATTTTCTTTCCCTTTCTTACCAACTAGTTCATGTATAATACTATTCCATGTTTTTCTAGGGTTTCTACTGTGACGCTCCAAACGGGCAACGTAGTGCTTTTTCTTTTCTTCGCAGGTCTTACTTTGGTGGTAGCCTTATTATGTAGGCTTTTGAACTATTTGTTAAGTGCGCTATCCTGGAGATTGGCTTTACATCTATTCCAGAGTGTGTCTTTTCCATGTATTCGCACTTCGGAATTTACCCAGCATATATATTTTTTTTTCGCACATTTTAGAGACATGGCGTCTTTTTTCTGGAAGATTTGAAATGAAATCGCCCATATATGCCCTAGAGCTGTGCTAACCTCGTGCTACGTTTCTTAACACCAAAACACAAATTAATGCCAGTCTAAGGCTCTAGATGCGGCCGTTTATATGCTACCAATGGATGTTTAGACGACTGACTGACTTAATGAATGAATGAATGAATGAATGAATGAATGAATGAATGAACCGGTCCGAGGTTTGCACCCCCTACCCAGTGTCACAGAATAAAGGCTGAACTCCATGGGACGAATATGCTGCGTATAACCGACGAATTTTGGCCGGCGGCTTTTGCTCTGCGCGTGGAATCAACACAGTGGCTGCTAGTTCGCGCGCAAAACGAGCGTGCCGTCGGGCGGCGTTCGCCAGTTATTCGTCACATAATTCGTTCCATGGAGATTCAGCCTTAAGAATAAATCGTAGCAACCCGTTCAGCTGATAAACGTGTGAACGAAAGCCGGGGAAAAACATTGATGGGAGTCGCAGACAGTCACAGTTCGTTCTAGAGCATTCGGCAGAGCTCAAAATGCAGGGGAACCCAGGGAACACGCGTAAAACCCAACGACAGGAAGAAAAGAACAGTACCACGGTGTAAGATACACTCTTTAGGTGAGGACACGGCGGGGCTGAATGCGCGGCGCGAGGAATCAGATAGCGTTCGTTCGACGGCATCCGAAAGGCTGCACCATGTCGCGGCCACCGTGTCCGCGGCTGACAGTGTCGCCGGCGGCCAAACGGCGAAACTGTGTGAGAGCGAAAAAAAAATGATCTCGTTGCCATGACACCCCGGTACACCGTGGTCTTTCTGCACGTGCGACAACCTCGCTGGAGCTCTGCCCGTGTGGAGCGTGAGGCGGCACGAACCGTCTTGTGCACTGCCTCCTGCGTCTTACACCGTGCCCACGGGTCGACGAGTCATCTGCCGGCACTGCTTGAAACCATAGTGAGAGAGAGAATGAGAGAGCTTGAAAAGCGAACTTTATTAGCACGTCGCGAGGAGCGCGCTGTCCTCACCTGAACAGTATTATCTTACACCGTGAACAGGACAGACCAGTGAAAAAAAGAAGTGTTCCTTGTATGTTTATACAGCTTGGATGCTAGTACGCATCAACGGGTGACTTGTCTCTTAGCTGTAGACGAGAAATTTAGCCAGTGCAGTACAACCGCTAATCTGGGGTCTTTAACGTGCACCGCTCACTATAGTGATTACACGAACGCGTGCCAGTACGAAACTCGTCCAGATCGCGACGGGCGGGGATGGGGATCGAGCCTGCAGCGCAAGCTTTCGCTTCACACTCCGAGCCGAGACGCGTTAGCCCACTCGGCCGCCGATCCTCCCCCCCCCGACCAGTGGGACAGTCGTCGGAGGCAAAGGCGGCAGCTAGCAGAGCAGCAGGCAGAGCGCGGGAAAGTACGAGAGAGCGAGCGACGGGATCAACGAGGTAGCATGCCGGGGGTGGGGAGTGGTGGACCGAAGCCAAGCGGCCGATTAGCAAGGGCAGCGGTGCGTGCAACGCTCCGACGCAGCTCAGCGTGTGCGCTGTCGGTGCGCAGTGGCCAAGGGGAACGGCCCGACCGTGACCGAGAGATGACGCCGTGCAGCGTTCCCGCCGACGGTCGCGAATACATCAGCCAACGTCACCGTCCCGTACACTGCTTCACTGTCGGTGGACGCAAATAGCACGTAGAACACGAGGCCTGCGCATTTTACCCTCCAAGGTCATCGCACGTGGATCCAAGTAGTGTAGCCTATACTCCGCCTTACTAAAACTGTGCAGTACAGCCACCGGGGAAAGAGCCTACCGCGACCTGTTCAAGAGGATGGAAAGGAAAAGCTGGGGATCCAAGCCTCTTTCTCCTGTTCCTCCTTTCCCTCCTCTTGAACAGGTCGGCATACGCTCTCTCCCCTGTAGCTTTGGCTGTACTGGACGGTTTTAGTGAGACGGAGTATAGCTCTTGTCGGCGTCGCCTCACGCTCCTTTTGCAGCGTCCCACAACGAGCACATTGCTAGCATCTGACGAAGCCAAGATGCACGGGTCATCGCGGCGCAACCTCGTCGGCCTTTAGGCGTGTCTGCAGCTTGGAACAGGTCGGGTATTCATTACCAATGCCGTCATGCGGACGCCTCGTCTTCAAGGTGGATGCGGAGCGCAAGTTCGTCTGCTTCTTTTGCACGGGTTGTGGTGACGTCAGAACGACGCCGAGCTCTGATTGGCTCTAATGGAGGGATAGTGGGTAGACCTCAAAGCTAGCTGCCTCAAGGCCTACCCACTATTCTTTAATTAGAGCCAATCAGAGCTTGGCGTTCTGACGTCACCACAATTCCTGCAAAAGAAGCCGACGAACTTGCGCTCCGCGTTGGCCCGACCCGCCTTCAAGTGGCAAACGAGCTTGATGAGTTTGCGGGGCAAAGAGGCAGACGTAGGTATCTTAGCGTCGCCTCATGCCACCTCCGCGCACGGTGGGAGGCGATGGTAGCGCGTCATTGACAGGTTCGATCGATGAGACATGGACACGAGCAGGGCGGCGCTGTGAGGTTCCATTCGCGATGACGTCAGAGGAGCCTTGTCTTCTAGGCCGTATTACGCCAGCACATCCAGCTGGGAGATGAAGGCGAGTTGGACATCAGAACAACACCTCCCAGGTAACCCTATCAAGAGGTTTTAATAATAATGATATAATAGCGTTTATTTCCACCATAAGATCAAACCATCCTCACACGCGGTGGATTCTTCGAACCGTCGTTGCGCGCCACACTGCATTATCTCAGTCTGCTTTCACAAATAGTGGCTTTGGCACTACCGAGATTAATCTGTGTAGCCCCCATGTTGCCAGAAGACCGGACCTATTGCCATATGTACAGTCTTGGGTAGTATGCGTGATACTTGTACGGCGATATTCTAACTCGTTACTTTTTTGATAACTTTTAACTGTAACTCGATAACTTTAACTGTAATGATAACTTAAATACTTTAAAAAAAAAGTAACTAAAAATTATCTACAAAGATACAAGTACTTTTCGCGAAAAACAAAACAACAACAACAACCCTATTTTGTGAACACTACAGCGGGTTCGACTATGTGCGGAGTTTGGGACATTAGATGCGACGAAATCGCCAGAAAAAAAGTCCGGTGTTTTTCTACTTCTTTTATTTATTTTTCCTAGTCCAAGAAAGCATATTTAGCATTTGCTCTATTTCACCCTTTCCGGCCTCTTCAACCAAGCGACAGAGCCACCTCGCGGAAACACGCGACGCGTAGGCGCCTAACCGTGAGCTGTTTAACGCCGAACGAGAGCCACCGTCGTCGGTGCCGCAGCAATCGCGGCGATAGCTTTCTTTGCGAAAGGGAGTCGCCGAAAGTATACACTGTCTGACTGGGACCACAGTCGATGTTTCTACTGGTCGACTTTCCCTTTCCAAGGGGCCCAGTGAACCCGTGAAACACGGTGGAGTCTTTTGCTCTGCATTGCATAGAAGAAACTAAAAAAGAAAAGCGAACACATTCCGAAAGGACTTTGTAGTTTTTGTTTACTCCTTTCTTTATCTTGTTTGATACTAACGGTCTTTCCTACTTTATTGAGTTCCAAAAGGTTTAGCCTTCTGCTCCCCTCTCTATTATTGTAATGAACCCGTCTGTTTATCGGTATATCCCTCTCCTGTCAGCTGAGAAAGGGGAATCACAGAGCTTTTAAGAGAAAGAGGAAGGGAGAGAGAACGTCAAAAAAAAAAAAAGAAGGAAAATAGTTAGATGGTAAATGACCGTTCTCACACGAGAGGCTATCCTGAGTGAAGAACGGCTGGTGTTACCGTGGCCCGGCTATGAACTGCACTTTGACGTTGTCGAATATAGTGGCGATGACTTCACTGCTCTCTCCAAAATACTGCAAAAAGTATATGCAGCCGGGAGGTCAGGCCTCTTCCTCCAACTTTCGCAAGCCCCTCGGGACGAGTTACGACTTTCATTTCTGGACACTACCGCTAGGCATGGAGACGGAACGATGGAAGTCTGAAACCTCGATAGCGCTCTCCAGACTCGATGACTTTCTCACAATTAGGAAAGCTTTTTACGCCTGAATACTGTACTTCCGTCCAGCTTACCCGTTTAACGCCTCTTCAGCAATAGGCGGGCTGTGTTCAGCATCAAAAGGGGAAAGTTAAGTGATATTTAAAAAGCAGTTTCTGATGTGTTACAACATGAACTAAACAATTTATTATTTATTCTATATTGTATCGAAGCAGTAAACGCTTTGATTCAATGAAGTCGTGCGACGGTAATAATATATATCTCAAAACGTGATATGAGAGTTTTCTGAGAGTTCCGAATAATTATAAATCGCAGTCATTGTCTGCTGCCATCAATGATTTTATAGTTAAATGAAAAAAAAAGTATCTTTAAGTAACTAATTTACTCAGGCAAAGTAACTAACTGTAACGAGTTACTTTTATCTTTAAGTAACTGTGACTGTAACTTAAATGCATTTTTGACAAACCATCTGTAACTGTAACTAATTACTTTTTAAAAGTAACTTACCCTAGACTGCATATGTACATTGCTCAACGAAACGAAAAAGACATGCGCAGCGCTAGGCCTCTCTGGAGTAACTGCATGCATATGCTCGGCTTGAGGAGGAGCACATGCGCACCTGCTATAGCGTACCCGGATGACTCCGCCTTTTAATTACTCTAGGCATCGATAGAGTAACAGTATATGAGCGAGGCCACGCCCTCCCCTGGCTACTTTCGTTTCGTTGAGGACTGTACGACTTGGGAGGCCTAGCACTAAAAACGTTCGGCTACAAAGAGCATTACTTTCAATCTGTGTTGACAAATTGCAGCTACTCGTTGTCAAACTGCAAAGGGAAATAAACAGGTCTGCAGTACCATCTTAAAAAGTAAGGGTCCCGGAAAAAATTGTTCCGGCGAAAGCTTAATAAATGTATTCGAATACTGTAAAACCTTTCATTTTCGCGGCCCCTATTTTTCGCGAATCGAACACAGAGGTCATAATCGTGGTTACTAATTTCGCGAATTCCCGACGCCTGCATTGAGACTCTTAAGAACCGAAATTTTCGCGCGCCTTTAAATTTTGTGAATTTTTCAATTCGCGAAATTCGCGAAAAATATGGGCTCGCGAACTTGAAGGGTTTTACAGTATAGTGAACCGTAAACTAGAATGAAGAAGCCAGAATGTACTGCAAAAAGATACCCTCTCTCTCTTTCTTTTTACCTTTATTCTCTCATGCTTTCCTCCCGTCTATTTAAAACTGCTTGGTGATGCTCTGTTACCTGTAGGCTAATGTCGACAACGTGCAGAATCTACAACGTGTCTCCCCGACGACCAGCAAATTCTGGAACAAAGGGCGAACCACGCACCAAAGTTTCAAGAGTAGCCGTTATCTCAATCAAAAGTTATAATGTGATTTTCTGAAAATTTCAATGGAAAAATTAGGTCCGTCTTTCAGTAACTGGTGACATTCATCTCCATCTATGCTATGAGTAGTTAATTTTTGCAATAAAAAAAAAAAAAACTGTAAATGTTTGGCACACCCTGTGCATCATCAAAACGCGTGAGCGTCATCGGACGGGAATTCATAGCGCTCTTCCGCGTCCCCTTTGTGTTTGTTTGTGTTTGCGTTCACCCAGGCATAAGCCACTCCGAAAAATTCGAAAATTCGGCTCTGAAGCTTGAACAGCCTTTGAAACCTATAGGCACCTGCAATGCCGTTCGATTCGGCGCTACCTAACGACAGAAGAAAGAAACATCGGGTATCCCTGGCAGTGGAGGCTGCATTGTTCAAACGTGAGCTATTACTCTGGTGGCGCCGCTATTGCCTAGTGTTTCAAGCAAGAAATACTGGGTAGACCAGGAAGCCGTGGGCGTATAACATTCCAGTACGGCGGAAGCTGCGGCTCCTGCGGGCCAATCGAAGCAACGGAGTGAGGCACTTGACTACGTATCGCCGGAGTGCGCTTTTACCACGAAGAAGGATTTTCGCAGCGTCATTCTGCAATATGTGTGCGTTCCGCTCGTCCATTTAGCGCATATCGAAGACGTTGGAACGCGATGTAGGCCGTAGTGCTCACCCTCTACCAAATTACAACGAGACAGTGTATACCCTAGGCTCTCACACTGCTGGCGCCGGCCGCTGCCGGCCGGCTATAATTAACAGCGGTACAACGTGTGCCATCCCCCCTCGTACCCGGGAATGTTTCCTTCTCAATAACTATCTAACGTTCAATCCAAATAATTCGAAGATAACAAGAAAGGTACTCTTTACAGGGTACTGCAAAGGCCGACCCTAAGTGACGTTGCCGGAGTCAAACACGCCCTTTCCACGCGGGCATCATTCGTGCTCCGACAGGAGGGTCAAGCGCAAGTCAAGTGGGGGGCCCCCCCTCCGTCATCTCGTCCCGGGACCCGCGAAAGCGATTCCGTCACGCGATGTTCCCACCCCCCAACCTCCCCTCCCCGCGGCAGCGCAGTACCCGCACCACTCGCGTGCCTCTCCTGAACCCGCGAAGCGACGTGCCGTTTTAAAACAGCTGGGAAGATGGCTACTACACGCGTCCACACGCAGACCACGGGCGCCGCGTGCGGACGGTAGCTACCAAAGAGCCGACTTTCGTACAGCGTGTTTCTTTGCTGATGACTGACAGCTATCAACGGCTTCATCCGTCTCCCGTCGAGTTAAAAGGCGGGCTAAATGGCGGTGGCCGAGTGACAGCGTCACGCACGCACGGCCGCTCTTCGCTCTTTCCTCGCCGGGTTCGGTTTTCTCCAGCCTCTCTGCTTCCTACGCGTATTTCACTCTCCCCGACCGTCTATTCATCCTTCTCCATTTTCCGCCTGCGGAGCGTCAGAAGCCAGTCCGAAAAGCTTGCCGGAGATGGTTATTATTTCGAGGACCTGCTTGGCTGCGTGGCAGCCCTATCATCCGCTGTCTCCTCCGCCTCCTGTGTGTATGCTCTGCTGGTTGTTATTGTTGAAGGTGTGGTTTTAAAAGAAGGGACTATGGCAGGAGTGGCTTCTTATTGCTACGCTTTTGTTCTTCGCATTCGTTTTCCTTTCTTCACTTTCCTACGCGTGTATCTGCAAAAAACAAAACAAAAAAAAAACAAAAAAACGGTCTGGACACAGCGGCTTTGAATGCTCGCGCTCCTGATATGTGTTCTGCGTCGTTATTGTACTCGATTAAAAAGAAAAGGGGATTGGCTAGTCATGGGTGACTAAGTCTTGACCGGCAACTTCTGTGCGAAAAAAAAAATTCAAACTTATGATCCGCGAATATGTCTGCCGTGACAGTTAGACTCTTGGAGACGGCTTCTGGTGAAATCTAGACGTGCATAAGTGCTTAGTCAAAGGTTCTTTACGCAGGTTTTTACCTTGCTCGTTGTTTGTCCGCTTGTTTGGAGCAATGTAAACCCATGTTTAATGTTCATCATCCTCCGTGCCGTGTTTCAGGAAATGTGTCTAAGGTTCATTCCAAATAACTCTAAGATAACAAGAAAGGGTACTCTTTGCATGGTACTGCAAACGCAGACCCTAAGTGACGTTGCCAGAGTATACCTTCGCAGTCAGCGTCCTTGCTGGACAATGTGATGCGGCTGGAATATTTTTTCTCCTGCGTGTCGATCGCGAGCTAGAAAATATTCGCATCGAATGATGATAAAGAGAGCTGTTTTTTTTTTTTTTGTTGTTAACTTAAACGGCGACCATGAGCAAAATGATAAATTGCATGTAGAGTAGACGACCAAGATGTCGTTTGTTTTAGATGCCGCTCCATAAATCAAGCAAGCGACATATTTGTGCGGCATCATGACCTTAATGGTTTCTGTATGTTTCATTTAACTCTCATTCCGAACAAAGCCTGCAACCTGTTCAATTCAGCTTTAACCTATAGCTGGAGCTCCTAGGCTGGCTCAGTGCGGCAGGTCAGGCACACTCACGATCTCCGAAATGCCACAGATCTGAGAAATCAATCATCGCTGATTGGGATCTGGCGACGGCTATAAATACCTCACGAGCTTCGTGTTCCCCAATCCAACCGCGAATGTACGACGACTTCGATTTTGTGTCGTGTTAAAAATATCCGCGAGATCGGGTAAACCCCGCAGTTGAAACCATGCGCCGCCTTAAAGAAATTCCCCCGGCGAAACAATTTCGGGAACAGACCGCTTTCCTTCCCGGTATGTCCGTTGTTCCGATTAGAATAATGGCCTCTGGGATGTGGATGTCATTTGAACCTCGGTTATCTTTCGGACCAGCTGACCCGCCGCGCATATCGCGAGGGACCCAACCGATCGGGCCGCGATTGATCGAGGCGCGATGACGTTCCTACTCCACCTCCCGAGGTTCGAGAGATGCGTGCGCGGTCCCCGATTTAGACGGCATTGCGGCTCCGTAAATCCTCTGGCGCTGTTCTTCGTATCGGCGAAACACTAAATATTTTAAAATGTTGCATGACACTATTCTTGCACGCGTGATTCAGGCACTGCCGCTTGATCCCCCCCTCTCCCGCGATATATTCTTCTTTCTGCCTAAGCTGCCGCCGTTGCGCTCGTTACCGGCCAAAGAGAGCTGCTCGCCCGCCCGGCTCTGCCTGCTAAACACCCGTACTACGACCGTATTTATTGGTTATAATTTGTTGCCTGCTGGTTTATATGTCTATTTTTTTTTTCTTTTCAACTGGCCAGTCTCAATTTAGTCACGCACTCCAAATAAGATCGGGTCATAAAACAACTCTTACGGGTTCTTTTGCTTGTCCATAATTTGCACCCTAAAAAAGATATTTTAAGCGCTCCCTAACAGGGCTCTTTGTGAAGAACCTATAAGGGGTTCTTTGAAGTACCTTTTTTGATGCGAAAGAGTTCTTCATCGCACAGTCGTCTTTTAAGCGCTCCACGGTGCGATAGAGAGCTTGGGGCGAAAACCGTTCTTCACGAGCGCAAAGAGTTCTTGGGGCGCCGAAGTACATTTCAAGAACGAATTTCTTTTAGAATGCGCACCTGATATGTTCTTGCACACCTTTAAGATTAACGCAAGATTAATTAGTATAAGAACAAGCGTTCTACGCTTCTTCAAAAACGTTGGTTGCATGATGGATGGATATGAGGGAAATTGTGTCGCTACCGCTTTCGGCCGCAGCTCTTCACTTCATTCCTACCTTGTAGTCTTCTTTAAAGTGAAGTGAGCGCACAGCAGTCCTGGACCTTAGCTGACGCTGGCTCCCTTTGTCGCTGTCTTGCCGTGAGATGTTCCGTTACTAGGCATTCCGAAGGCATTCTTTGGACAGCAGTTTGTGGTATTGCAGATCGGAATTTCCTGCCGCATTCGATGTGCAGCACAGCACGCAATCATTGCGTGTCGCGCAAGTCACGTGAAAACCTAGACTGTTGAAATGGTACTAAAGAACGACAGAAAAATTAGGCTATCCACAAGAGCGCCGATGAACACTGTCTGACGGTACAGGGACAAGAGCGCTTGTAGTTTTACCGCGTTCAGCAACTGGAGTGTGGGACACCGGGAACGCTCTTGCTGTGGCTTCTTGAATCTCCGTGGAGGGTGCATACGAGAAGCGTGAATTTATGGTCCGTGTTTGGGGGTAGAGTGACCGATACTGCCTGAAGACTGCCCGGGGGGGGGGGGGGGGGGGCGGTTCCTAACAAAGAAGTCGCCCAGGATGCTGCTCGGTAAAGCGGCTCGACTTCGCCATTACCATCAGTGCCGGAAGCGGAGACACGATTGCGACAGAGATCTGCAGACTGGCCAGAAGCAGTGAGCAAAATATTCCAGTTTCGACTGGCGACACTACTCAAAGGCGAACGTTTCTGGTGGTTCTTTTTCACTTAAGATATTGTGACGCCTGGCACGGCACCTCGGTCCCCAAGTTGTGAACAATAACTTAAAACCACGAGGAATGAAAAGAAACCTCTCTGTCACTGTCTTTCTAATTTTCAGTGACAGAGCGTTTTTTTTTTTTCTGGAAGGTTTCGTCTAGACGTGTATGACTCAGAATTTTGACACGAATAGAATTGTCACTTGTAGTTCTTAATATGAGTGGAGGCAAGAGTGGCAACTTTGTTCACGCATGTGAGCTGGTTTGACTGACTGGGATAAAATATTACTTACAAGTTAGCGCCGGTCTGTGCCGTGTCTTTTTTTCTTCGTCCCTTTCTTGTTTTGAGCTTTTAACCTTTTAAATCCTCATGAACCAACCAGCGCAAACCATAGTCCTAAGGGGGATTCATCCGCGATTCATTTGTAGCCTTTTTCTCATAGATAGCGCAGAAGTTTTCCGGAAGAAACGAGTTGCATACTTGCAGCTGCGCATGCAGGTTGGGCGCTTGGGGTGCGCTCGCGTCATGGGCTGCTCGCCACCGATCTATACCTGTTTTCACCTAAAGAATCGAAGTAAAACAAGTCCGGCTCCTCGCGGAACATTACTAATTTCCCCCTTTATGTGGATAATGAAGATATATGTAGGTGAATTTAGATTAGATATATGTTATCTTATCAAGACGTACACGTTCCAAACGCCAAAAGCATCGCTTTTTCCTCCGACAACCGAATCTCGTAAGAACTATTTCGCGCCGCGTAGGAACAATGCGCAAAACTTACTTTTTTCTTGAGGTGAAAACAGGTATTAGCGGCGAGAAGTTGTGGTGGCGCCCTCTTATGGTTCCCCCTTGTTACGTCATTACCTTGCAAACAACAAGTTCGATGGTGTTTGTAAATAGCATGGTGGAAGCTTGAAATCATTGCGCTCTTAAAGGAACACTGCCAACACCGTCAAAATTAAATTTCTTTCATTCCTCTTATTTCCGTCGATGATAATCCCCTTTCTTACGTCATAGTCAGCGTTCGGCCAATCGTGGAAGGCCGACCACAGCGACGCTTGTGTTCGCTCTCGGGGCTAATAGGCGAGCTAGAGTTTGTTCGCCCGGCGCTCGCCACTACCGGCAGGGGCCAACTGACGGCGGAAAAAGACGATGAGGAGCTGATGACGAGCGGACGTGTTTGTGAAGCGCTCTTCCATTCGCCCTGCCCGCATTCATTTTTTTTTTTCTCTAGGAATACTTCGCCTTGCCCACGCTAATCGACGTACAGGACACTGAGGTTGTGTGGCTCGCACGCTCGCGGGGACGACCTTCTACAACTCCGGACCGGGGGCAGCAGAGAACCTCAGCTCCGCAGACGATGGCTACGCAAATTAAGGAGAGCACATGCACGACCCAGGCAGCGGAATACAAGTTCACGGCCCCGGACGGCAACCCAGTCATGCCGCTAAGACCGCCACACAACGGACCCGCTGCTAGAGACGAGAGATCTATTGGTGCCGTGCCAGCAACGCAAGTACTGCTGCCGCAAGAAAATCGAGGGATATCTACAGCTTTGGCGAATGGCGTTCCTGCTCAAACTGTAAACCTGGAGCAAATCAACACTCAGGGCAGCAACGTCATTGTACACAGAGTAAGCGACACTTGAAAATTTGCCTCGAGAACAAGGATGCCATGTCGAAGTTCATCACAATGAAAAAAGATTTCGATTACTTTATTCGAAACAAAAAAAGAACTTCAGTGTATGATGAAAAAATTCCGTGAAACGGATCGGGAATCCTTCGAAGCTTTCACAGTAGAACAGAACCGCAGAAGAAAGCAACCTCGCGGAGTAAGCGCGATTAGAGAAGCGGTAAACGAACCCATAGCCACGTCTTCAGAGGAAATCGAGATGGTAGAGGACCACCAGACCGCGGATGATTTGGCAGATTTCAAAAGGTTAACATACAAAAAAAAAAAACCAAAAAAAAACCCGATAGAACAGAATACGAAAGCGATAGAACAGAATACGATAAAATGACTTTCATTCTGACAAAAGAGTTATTTGTACGAAGGTAAACAGACGGATTATAGGATGCCATGCATGTGTGTGTGTGTGTGTTTTCTTTCTAATTTTTACTGATGCTTGATTTTATGATGCCCTTCCCCATTTTGATTGAGGTGTCTTTATCGAATGGGAAGGGCATCGTAGTAGCCATGCGTTTGCATTCCTAAGCCATGCCAGGTTATCGAGATAAGGGCTAGAGCCAGCATATAAATTACACGGTCAAGAGTCATGGCGACATATCTTTGTTTCTACGAACAATCGCAACAATTAAAGGCCCATAGTCTATCCTTCAGGCTTCGGCGTAAAGCCAGAAAACACGCGCCTTTGCGTAAAAACCAAAGGAGGAAAGTATCCGTAGAATATTTCACTAAATTTTGCGAGCAGATGTAAATGAATATTTACGCTCGTTATACGGGTCTCTTCTGCGAGGCTTCTAAAGTTTTCCACCGAAAGGTTGCGATGTCTTCGATTAAAGCTGTCTAGGTGTTCGCCCAGTTGTGCTGTTTTCACGAACCACTCGCTGATCCACTGGACCTCACCAGACCATGGGACCAACACGCCAATAAACCCACAAAAACTACTCAAACGTACCAAAATACAGCGTTGGGAAGGCTCGTTATGTTGGATAGCAGCGTTTGTTCGCACATTCCCAGAGGTCTTTGAGGCGACCAGCCGCAATAAGCGGCAAAGACATCGGTAGACAGTGGGGCCCCGTGAAAGTGGCGAGAGGAAGTGAGTACACGGTGTAGACCTAGAAGAACGCCAGACCGGGCAGGGACGCGCAACGAGGCCACGGGACCGTCCACGGGGAGACCGCTGTCCCACGCCGGACGGGAGCCGCCGCACTCGGGGCAACACGAGGGTGCGTCCGCGCGGCGGATGCCCCCGGACATGACAGCCTGATAAATGGCACCGGATGACTAGAGAGAGAGGGAGGAGCGCGGAGAAGAGCGAGGGGCAACCCTGACCGGCGCGTTCACCAGATTCACCTGGCGATGGACCACGGCGGACGCTGCGAGCCACCGAAGTCAAAGCCCGTGCCCCATTCGAATTTCAACGTTCACCTCCGGGACGCGGGGTATGCGTAGTAATGGTACGCGGTCACACCGCTCGAATGGCTGGGATAAAGGCCCTCGTTGAAATGCACGCTTCGCTTTTCTTACAAGTACCAAGTACGTTGCAAGAACGCGCGAAACAAGTGCCACGAACAAGTGTTACGCCTCCATTTGCTTCCAGGGCGCACGGGCCCCGTGTCTCGGCACATTTAATATTACGAAAAACCACAAAAACATCGAGGGGCTTTAGGCTGGGATGACTGGTAGCACCCCGCTGTAATTTAGTATAAGGGGAAACGGAGTATAGACGCCGTTTCACTTCGCAACATATCGCAGCGTTCGCTACAAGCCATCCGAGCCAATCCACCGCTGCGAAGGTATCACGTGCCCGCGCGAAGTTCACGTGGCGACCTTAAGCGGCATTGGACTCGCTTCGATGGCTCGCAGCGTCCTCTGCGGTCCATCGAAAGGTGAAACCGAGTGCTCCGGTGCTCCGTCGAGACGACGCTACGCTCTCGAGTAACTTGGACCGAGGCACCGCGGCGGGGAGAGGCTGAATCGAAACTCGACAAGCCGCTCACCCTCCCTTCTTGTCTCGTGCCTCGTTGCCTTCTATTTTGAACGCTGGCCGGTAACACAGCGCCACCTGTCTGCGTACGTTGCCAACGCCCTGGACGAACGCAATTCCCCTCGCTCTTCCCTCTGCTGGAGGGAGCTACGAGCCGAAGGAAAGTTGATGCGGAGAGCTCGTAGCCTTTGGCTTCCAGGCTCATGAGGTTCACGAAGTGTGAGGTTTCCAACGTGCGGTACGTAAAAAAACGAGATAAAATGAACCGGTAGCCCTACACATTTTCGTCGAACGTTACTTTGGACAAAGCGACAAAAAGGTGCGTTTATATTGCTTCTGGTGTTTTTATACGGGGACTACGAATTGTTGGGGGCCGCTGTGCAAATGGCCTCCAACCACTTCCGATTCTGAACTAAACGGAGGGTTTCTCAGTATTTGCGAACTCAAATATACCGGCTATCTTCTACAAATGGCGACTTATAGCACTGTCAGACTTAATTCTCTCTTACGATAAAATAATCATGAGTAAAAAAAATTAGGAAATACACGTCAACCGAAAGTGTGCCGGGGCTTCCCTTTAGATGGCGCCACTGAGTTTGTTGTCAAACAAGAAAGGGCGAATGGGCCGTTTTTTGTGTGCCGGTTGCAATGTTGATATATGACATAGTTGGGTAGGGCGACAAAAGCTAGAGCAAATGGTTTATGCATAACTACAATAAGAAGTATAGCCAAGAAAAAAAGTAGAACCATATTGGAACGAACGTCTTGAATTCTAGTGCGTTACAATCGGCAAATAAAGCGATTTGCTAGTTTGGCCCAGAACCGCTACGTCAGAATTCCGCATGACGACAGCCACGAAAACAACAACAAAAACGGTCTACACATGCGGTCAGGTCAGGAAAGTTTCGAACCAGAACATACGATGACAGCCGAGGATGAAGTGGAACTTTCCAGAAGGGTAGAGAATTATAAAAGGAAGATCCGGATCAAGCGGGGTTCGAATCCCGTTCCTCCGCATGACATTCCACGTGCGTTGCTAACTCTGCCGCGCACGCGGCAATATTTATTTATTTTTTCTCGCTGATTCCACTTGACGATACTGTTGTGTTTTTGTCATATTATATATTTTAACTGTTAATACTAAAGTACCGATAAGCACTGAGGGTGCTTAGATTCCTCATAGCTTACACCATTTATTCTGTCTGTGAAGTGCAGCCAACGCAAAAATTTGAGAGGCTATCATAGCGATCTATAGAGAGGGCTCGACGAAAGAAGAGGCTGGAATACCTTTTTCATCCACATATAAAGTCTGCGGTGTGGCACTGAAGAGGTTTAAAATTGCTAATTTCACAATCAGGGTATCATCGCATATTTCATATTTAGGCTGACTGCTGTTTTTTTTTTTTATTTGGCCATATAATTTGCCAGTCATTCTTGGAAGCTCGCAGTGATCGGCTCGCCGAGTCCTCAGCGGAAGTACAGTTTTTTGCGCATTGTTGTTACTTTTAACGCAGAATGCAATTATGGGCTGGCTGTGCCTTCTAGCGCGCAATTGTAACTCAAATGTGTGGCACGGCTTTCCCGCTAAATTTTACGGGGAAGTTAGAGCAGAATTCGTCGTGCGTCACAAACTAGTCTAAAAGCATCCGAAACTCAAGGATACCAAAACATAAGAAAAAAAAGGTCCAGAAATCGTTAAAACGTCAGATACCAATAGAGATCACAAAGTACAAAAGCGTTAGAAGGCATAGATCCACACCCCCCTTCGCCCCTCAAATTTATGCGAAGAATAGAGGTAAGTTGAAGCTATTTCGAATCCGTTTTATGGCGGTACACCCGCTTCCCGCACAGTCGCTTACTTTTGGGTTAACTTTTATCGTGACATTCTGTACAGAGATCAGTCGACGTTACGGTCAGTCGACCAGAAAAGCGGAGGCGAATTAGCGAGTGGGAACAGGGAAGTGGTGGAGGCTCTGTGCGAATCCTAGAAACACCACCAGAGGAAGTCTGTAAACACATGTCTCTTATCTGCAACTCCGTCGCAGATCATTCTGTAAGCGAGGGCGTCCTGTCCGCATTTATAGGAGTCCGTTTGTTTACGACACCGACCACACACAAACCGACGAAGTTAAATCCCAGAACAGATGTTGAGTTTAAAATAGTTGCAACGGTCGTTCTTGGTTATCGAACCCTCGTAACGCAAGATCGGTTAAGTGCCGCGAACCAAAAAAAAAGTAACCCCGCTTGTTCTATATGGCCCACTTTACTTGGCTCTACAACAGCTGAGATTGCGAACGTTGGTATATTTTGGCGCATATTTATTTCAGTCGAGGCTAGCGTATATATATATATATATATATATATATATATATATATATATATATATATATATATTCTGTTTTTACGTTGTTACTACATACGATAAGGGGGACAAACAACCAGTAAATGATTGCGCTTCTCTTCTCACCATTCCAGTGTTTTATTAATAAAAAAATATTTCAAATTACTTTACACATCTCCCACAGTTTTCAATTACTCAAACAGCCTTTTTCGTATCTGACAACTTTGCTTCGATTAAACCCATCATTTCAGCTAGGTATCTGTCAAGGGAGCATATCAGGTCCTTTTTTTAATTAAAATATACGTTAGTGATATAGTCTACATAAATATGCCAAACTTCTTATTTATGCGGATGACAGAAGGATATGTTGTGCTGCTGACAAGCCCAATTTACTGACAGATCTTGCAAATAAAACTTTATTCAATGTGGAAGTTTAGGCACATAAAGACTCGTCAAAAACTACAAAAAAGTCACTTTTTTTGTTTTCGACCGAAAAAGAAGCGTGTCATTCATTGACAGCCCTATATTAAAGGGGCTATGCAACAATTTTTTTACTTTGCGCAAATACCGCTTAGAACGGATCCCTGACGTTAATGACCTATGAAACACGCCTTCGTTTTTCACCCGACGCATTAGAAGTCCCAGAAAAAAATTAAAAAACAACGAGCAGCGTTCACGCCCTCAACTCGCAGCCAGAACAAGCGGCCACGTGATCTGGAGCCGATTATATGCCGCCAATGTTGATCATAGCCACGCGCTGGGGTTGGCAAAGCACAGGACACGCGCTGAGTTCCAGACATTGTTATGGCTCGGCTATTGTCGTCGTTGCAGCGATTGGACACGGGCCACTACTCGAATGCTTCTCGAGCTATCAATTATCACGAGCCTAAATCGAGTGCCCACGCAATGCTCGGGTCCAATCTATGAACCGCATTCAAATATCGTCATACGGGTGTACTGCGATCCCCGCGTTACGTCATCGAATTTTGCAAGGGAGAGATTGAATGAAAATGATCGCTTTTGTCCTTGAAATTACACCGCAACAAAGGAGTTTCTTGGCCAGTGGCATTGCATGCGAGTATCCTTGAGTCCCACTAGTGCCAGTAAGCTCGTGTAAAGTGAAAAACATTCCAATTGAATATCGTTGCACAGCTCCTTTAAAGGGGCGGAGCAATGATTTTAACACTGAACGAATGTGCAGCTTGTATTTTTTTTTTATTGTTAACTTCGGCATAAGTAAGAGAAAACGTGCCACCATACCCCGAAATATCTATATTTCGCTGCGTAATCGCAAAATAAAAAACCCTTTTTTTTCCCAACCTGCGGCCACATGGTGGCCGCAAATGGAATCTTTTGTGTGACGTCATTCGGAGTGGTTTTTGTAAGTGATAGTGTTGGGCAATTGTAAGCTCGATTTAAGGTTAAGTTTAAAAAATCTTGTTGTTTAGGCATGCAGAAATGCGTCAAAAGCCTTATATTGGCGATAAAAGGGTATAAATTATTTGTGGCGCCATCTACCGCAAGTCAACAAAACTTGCCGTCGCCGTCAGCCGTCGACGCCCGAGGCGCCTACGGCGGCTACACGAGCAACCCGGAGGTTTTGTCTTTCCCTCCTTCGACGGAGTCTGTTGGTCGTGGTGCGTAGTATCGTGGTATCGTAATGCCCGTGTCCCACTAGAGCGACATACAGAAACAAAAGACAACGACAAGCCTCAAACCAGGGTCTTTCGCGATTTGAGAGGCTTTGTAGAATAAGGAAGGCTATGCTCAAACACGAGCATCATGCACGCGAGGGTATCTTTGACAGGCTTGCAATCGCTCGTGCTTACTTCACGAGCACCGAACGACTAAACGCCTGCCAAAGGTACCATCGCGAGCACGCTGCATGGGCTGCATGGGCTGGGGAAACGGAAGCCAGAAGAACCCAACCGGAAACCAACGCCACTCCGAGTGACGTCACAGGCGAAGCAGGTGCCGCTTCAATGTTGAGTTGAGGGGTGTCAGAGATATCAATTTCTTTCATTTTTTTTTAATGAAGACTAGGGCAAGCATGAAAGAATAGTTTTCGGTCTTTCGTTTTATATGTGGCCGGGATCAATTCCCGCAATTAATTAGCCAAAGTCCGCAAATTGTTGCACCGCCCCTTTAAGCACAACACCTATTGAGACCGTGTCTTCTTTTAAAACATTGGGTGTTGCTTTTACGGAGAACATGCCATGGGGCAACCATACACATTACGCCATCTCTAAGTTATCTTGCATCGTTGATTTGGTGCACCCTAACCGTCCCCCGTTGCCTATATCTATGAAATTACTGATCTACAACTCCATTTCTAACTGCTACTTGAGCTATTGTCGCCTTGTCTGGGGCGCGAACACGTCTTCAAATTTCGATAAAATACTGTCCATTCAAAAAGAAGAAAAAATATAGTCAGATTTATTTGCAACTTTCTATATGACGTTAACACCGCTGATTTATTTAAGCAGTTTTGAATTTATACTTATTTATTTATACGTCTACATTGTACCCACTCCCCTCTCTAATGCTTTTGACCCTGAGGGTATATGAAATGAATAGATAAATAAATAACCTCGCAAAATGTATACACTTACAAGCTGAGCACTAGACTCAAAGTTGAGGAAAACAGAAATTCGCAATTTCTGGGTGGCCTTGCATTTCTGACCAAAACCTTTGAAGCGTGCACCACCCGTCATACTGAACATTGGGAGGTGGTCCCTCATCAAACAAATTACGGAAAATAAATGTTAAAATATACGCTTCCATTTCTACTCAACAGCTTTACTAGTAGCGATCTGAGAATGCAATCTCTAACAATTAATCATATAAGAAATTTATTTGTAAATTTTTATCGCTTCTGTATGATTTGGTTGTATATTATGTCAAGCCACGTTTCTTTATTATTTTATTGAATTTTTATTGAAGTATAAAGTGTGTCAATCCCAAATATTTTTTTTCTCAACCTGCTGTTTGTGTTGGCATTGCAGGGAACCGGAGACCCAGCTGTTTTGCAGCCGAGTTCCTTTTTTTGTTCTTCCCTTTTATCAATTGATGAGAAAATAAAGTTATTATACGTATTAAAAGGCTAGAAATATTTTTGATGCTATCACCATTTTTTTTTTTATATGCCCGTGGCATTTGAACATACAACTATGCAACAAGAAAAAGAAAAACCGCTTCAAAATGTTTCGCACCCTAATGCACCTTCGGGGCAATACAAATTCTATCAGTTGCGTTCTGAAAGTAAATAATTGTCTCGTTTTTAATTTCGCGATTCTTAAAAAAATAATATATATATATATATATATAAGTTCCACATTAAATCAATTAGTCAATTAATTATTAATATTTATTGAACTAGAGTTCACCAATTAACCCGCTGAAATTCTTAACCGATATACCGTATTTTAAAAAAATGCTGTCCGACTGGATCTAGGGGTAATTTTTATACTAATATTTCTTCGGGCAATCGAAGAAAGAAATAGCTACAAAAAACAAAATTTCCGTAAAGAATTGAAGAGAGAGAGAGAGAGAGGGAAAGAACAGATGTCAGGTCACTTCTCCCACTCGAGCTCTACACGGGGCCGGGCCAACCCGAAAGGCCGGGACCTGCCCGGCCCTGCCCGGCCCGGCCCGGCCCGCGGGCCAAACCGGGCATGATGAGGTAGGCCTCCCATTGGGCCGGATCCGGGCCGGGCCTGATCAGATAGGCATCCCGTCGGGCCGGGTCGGGGATGGGGTCGAATAAGACTAAGAGCCAGCGGGCCCGGGCCGGGCCGGGCCGGGCCTAAAAAAGTAGGCCCGTCCGGTGCTCTACTCCCCCAAAGCCCTTCACTTTTGTTTTCCTCACTTGAACAGAGCAAACGTCGAAGAGGAGGCGAGTCGCTCCTCGCCTCCTCTACGGCGTTCACTCGGCTAAAGTGAGAAGAGTGGAAGGCTTTGCCTGTCATCGCCTATAGACAGTTAAACCGCAGGGCTGAATTTCCTGCGTCACTCACAGGAGGCCAGCGGGGTGTCAGAGATGGGACACGTGTGCTGTGTGAGCGGTCGCCTGGGACTCGAGCACGCATTGTACACGAGTGCCAGGCGAACGCTGACGCAGCACTCGTGTCTCATTTCTGACACCCCGCTGGCCTCCTGTGAGTGACGCAGAAACTTCAGCACTGCCGCCTCGCTGTATTCGCCTCGAGATCGAACCGTATCGCCACCGTGCGGCCGAAATGGGAAACATGCGAAAACGGGGATAGTGCCGTGCGTCGTCTGCTACGGGCGCACGTTCAGAAGCATGGATCTCGTTGACGCAAGCCCGTTTCCGGCTCAGCTGACCCCTCCTCATTAAACGCTAGTTTTTTGTTTTGTTTTTGTTGTCGTTTCTTCCTACTAAAGGCTGTGTTGTATCGTTTCACATGCGTGGAAATTCAGCAAAGCGATTATTATTAGGTCGGATGCTTCCATGATCTCAGTGTTGCGGTTTGTATACAACCGCTGGTGCACATATTTTTGTTATCTCGCACAAACCATAGCTTTCATGAAACATTGAATATTGATTGGGGCTGTGGTTTGATTAAAAAATTGATCTTACTGATCGATACCCTTTAATAAACAAATATATTGGTAAATCCGTTAGTTGATTTTTCACCGGTCATATTGCACGAAAGATGTTCAAACTACACTTTTTTTACTATCAATCACTATGCCATAAATGGCATATTGCCATTTATGATGACAATCCCAAGCATGCTGAAGTTGTTTACCGTGCAAGCCTGTGTCATAAACGATATAAAGACAACAAAATATTAAAGCAGACATTTTTTTTTTACTGTTTCCTGACTTTCTCCCGCACAAGATTCGATTTAAACGGAAAGAAAATCACTATTAAAGCATCACTTGTATAGTATGAAGGTTAATCGATGAACCGCCCAGTCCCGACATGCGTTAGGCGAGTGCGGAGGGTGATTGGAAAGCGTCGTGAGAGTCGCCAGCCCTCATTAGGAAAAGAGCGTCGCTGCGGCCGATGTCGCCTGTGTCGTGGTGCGAGCCGTTTGCTGGAGTTTCAAAGTCTACTACGTTTGAAGAGAAGATTATTTAGCCAGAAATTTATAATATTAGCCTTTTGACATCCGCGGCCTTCACCAAGAAAATTGAAGCGGGTGAACCGACACCACTGAGAAAAACATCTAATTACACGCACGCTACTGCGTTGCTCAGTTACACCCGTTTGTCATACTCGCGGCAGATATATTAGAATAGTTTGTTTGACTTGTTTCAGTTGCCCTGCCAACGAACAGTTTCCGGATCGTAACTAGACGAGGCACTGTCTCCTGATCGCAACGTAGCAGAATTGTTTCGACTCCGAAAAACTTACCCACATCGTGGCACAGTAAAGGGAAACATTGGCTTCAGCGGAACTCAATAGCACGGTAATTTCCGATACAACACTAACTTATTTTTATGCTAAATATTTAAATTACTGCAAAAACTAAAAGTAAAAAAAAGAAACGCATAGAACCTGCGATTTTACAGCCCACAGTATACCCGTATTATGTTAGCCGTGTTTGGATTCATTGTTTTGTTTAATTCCCACACTGGTGAAGTGATACATCTATTTTAAAAGAAACAAATATATAACAGAAATAGTGCAGTTCACCCGGAGGCAGGCATCCGTCGTGGTGATCCATGCTTCCCGAAGTCTGCCTCAAGCAGACGACGCATCCACACACGCGATTATTTAAATTTAGGGCCGTATGCTGGTAACGTGATCCGATCTTCACTGAAGAATCGAACGGTACCGCACCATTTGCCGCTAAAATTGTTTTCCCCCAATAATGTGCGACAAAATAAACGCATGAATCTACACTCTCTCGCGCGCGAACGCGGAGAGCCTATGGGGCAGCCATGCTTCTATCCCCGCTTTGATGATGATGATAGCGCGACAGTAGCGCCACCTCTAGGTCGATATGGAGGCCAATAGTAGTTGCGCTAGCCGACCGTGCTAAACGGGAGACCGATTCCCGCCATCGGAGCACCATGTGTTAGAGCAGTGCGGAATTATCGCTCACGGTCACCTTATCGGGGACAGAATTCGTCTATCTAATACGAACTGCGGAATTTGTACATATGTACACTCCACTTCTTCCTTCTTCTCGCGACACCCGTTGTAGCCTCAAAAGTTATACTATACAATCCACTAGAGGCCTCCTGTAGGTGACAAAAATAAACCCTGGAGGAGGGGAACAGGAGGGACAAAGGACAACCACAAAATTCCATACACAGCTAAGTGACTGGTGCGCGACCGAAAAAATCCGCCTGGCCCGGGTATCGAACCCGGGACTCTTTATTTCCAGTGGAGCGCTCTACAAACTGAGCTAACCAGGGGTTAGACGTTAGTAGAGCAAACAGGTTTTATCAGCTGCCACCAGTCTAACACCAACAAGAATGAAGCTTGCATTTTAAGGTTATGATTATAATGAAATTAAATGCAAAGATGCAAGCGAGCTGGGCAAGAATGACGAAAATAATCCCTGGAGAAGGGGAACAAGAGGTTTCATCCCGGGTTCGATACCCGGACCAGGCGGATTTTTTCGGTCGCGCACCAGTGACCTAGCTGTGTTTGGAGATTTGTGGTTGTCCTTTGTCCCTCTAGTTCCCCTTCTCCAGAAATTATTTTCGTCATTCTTGTCCAGCTCGCTGGCACCTTTGCATTTAATTCCATTATAATCCTGTAAGTGAGGCGGTAAATTCGAAACTACAAACACGGTGAAAAAAGTGCGGGAACGAAACACAGAAGACCGAGGTAACGTTGGCACAGCTGCAACAACGCCACCTCTGTCTTCAGTGCTCCGTTCCTGTCCCTGTCCTCGTCTTTTTCTGCGCAATTTTTTTTACCGTGTTCAACCAGTATACCAATTCGGCCGGCTTACCACCTTTCTGTACAACTACGACCTTGCAGTGGAGCTATGCGGAGGGCAAGTTCGTCTGCTTCTTGCGCAGGGGGTAGCGGTGACGTCAGAACGCCGAGCCCTGATTGGCTCATCGCGACCCCCTATCTGAGCGTCGTCTGCTCCTTTGCAACGTCGTCTGCTCGCAAGGTCGTCTGCCTCTGTCTTACCTTTCCTGCGACTTTCGGAAGTGCAGAGGCCAGATTCACGAAACCATCTTACGCCAAAAATGTGCGTAAGACAAAACGTAAGAACAAATTCGTACTCACGAAACGAAATTATCGTAAGTTTTCCGCAGGTTACGACGGAATCCCACGACAGCTCCGAAGCTGTCTTACGCACTTCTTACTATCAAATCAACATGGCCGACAGCGTCGCCCAGTTACTTGGTCGCGACGACCAACGGACGTTTATTTTTGTACGTGATCTTCTCACGCGTCCCGACTTCAAGCAGCAAGATAAAAAGTAAAAAGTACTTGAAATAAACCACGACGAACAAGAACGCTGGATCCACAAACACCCGGGAAATGCTCCAACGGCCACGATTCCACCAACCCCGACCAAGCGAGCTCGGCAGATAGGCCTAGCAGGCACTCACTCTCGGCGCAGCGGTGCTCCGACGGTCCTTGGGCACGACCGTCTGCCCACGACTGGCTGGCGTGCTGAATGGAATATGCCCGCGCAACCCTTGTGAACCCTACCCATATTATACTTCGATTGCTGACCTCAATTTTAGATTAAGTGGTCAATCTCTTCCTCTTGTCATCTCCTTGTTTTCCGAGGCAGCGGTGACTCTCGCCGGTGAAAAAGCGGTGAATCTCCGTCAGACGCAGGAAAGGTAAAGCAGCCATCGCTTTGACTAGCAGACGTAAAGCAGACGACGTTAACTGCGACAACCCGCCGACGCCGTTAAAGAGGGAAGAGTCTCGCCGCACACGAAAGGAGGGAAAAAGTATATGGGAGGGAACTTGCGGACACTAACACGCTCACTCTCGGTTCTTAGCAAACAAACCTCGGCGCCTCGGTACACCTCGCCAGTGAGTCCTTTGACTTCTCTCCTTGATACGCGTCTGCTAGTTGTTAGACAAAAACAGCGTACCGCTTAAGTTATTTCGTCTGCCCTCTCTGAAAGGCGAAGTCGAGCTCGCTCGTAAAGACCTGCACTTCCGAAAGTCGCAGGAAAGGTAAAACAGACGCAGACGACGTTGCGAGCAGACGACGTTGCAAAGGAGCAGACGACGCTGTGATAGGGGGTCGCGATCAGCCAATCAGGGCTCGGCGTTTTGACGTCACCGCTACCTCCTTTCTCATGCGCAGAAGACGAAAATGAGCCCACTTGCGAGGCGTATACTCTGTTTCATACTTAGCATGCAACGCTGTCAAAGCTACTGGCGCGAGCGTGGGGCTTGATCTCGTTGATCATTTGCACGCGTACTCGCGCAAACAAAGCCATAGATGAAGCCACGCGCTCGCGCCAGTAGCTTTGAGAGCGTTGCACGCTAAGTATGAAACAGAGTATAGGTGACTGCGCTGGCCAATCGTTCCGGTAGCGCTGCGAGCGTAGTGGACGTAAAACCCCTTCATGTTTTAAAAGTAGCGCAAGGTGCGTCGATGCACGAGGCACGTACAACAAGCAGCCCTTGGGAAGATCGTGGCGGCACTTTGCAGCACTGAGCTAGATTTCAGACGCCATGTTCTTCCCAAATGTGGCGCGCGGCACCTGTCTCGAGCATTTCCACGACAATGAATGGCGCCACTATTCCCAGGATAGAGGGGCTTTAAGTGGACGGTGCCATCCGTTCAATTGGAGTAAATTATTCTTAACTAATTTGTTTGGGGCAGTTACTTATTCCGATTGAAACTTGACCACTGCTCTCTGGGATGCCATGCCACTTGCTCTCGAACAATAAAGTGATGATTTAAAACACGAATCATTGTCTCAAAAAAAAAAGAAGAGTGGAACGAGAGTTTATTTGAAACGAAAGCCTCCTTATGAGACAAACAATTTGCGTAAAAGCGAATTGTTTACGTCTTATGTAATAAGCGATTGGTGTAAATAAAATAAAACAGTGACCTAATTGCTTGGAGAATGATCAAAAGTGATGTGCATTGTCCTATCGTGTTTTTATTTTTCAGTGCCCCAAGGGATTGTGAAAGCCGTGTCTCCACATTTCCATACGAAAAACGCGGATAGGGATATTGCGATGCCAGCCTGTTTTAAAAGCGGAAGATTGAACACAAAATTAATCATTCGGTTGCGGTGAATATCTGATTGTGGATGATCGGACAAAAACGTTAGGCTGGGATCTCATGTACCGGCACAGATTTCAATGAAAGCCAAGATGAGTAATACCGGGTGAAACAAGGAGACGGCAGGCTCTTTAAATCAACCGGAAAATTCGGTTTCTTAACCTATCGCGCTACGACTTTGTGCAGCGTTGCCCACAGATGGTGCATTTTTTTTTGTAAAATTTGCAAAGAACGAACTTACCCGAGGAAAAAGTAAAGAAAGAAAAAGGCTTAGCTCCTATGGAAACGCAGCGACGCCACCGGTCTTCAAACAACACGGCGCCGTTTCGCACGGAAGACAAGAGATGGCGCAAGCGGTCGCGACGCCAACTGCCGCCAACGAACGAGCAGACGCCGAGAGCCGGCGTATTTAGCAGACAAGGAACTGCAGCTGCTTGTTGTTACCGCGCCTGTTTTTGTTTCTGCGACTGTCGCCGCCTGCGGAACGCGCGCCGCTTTTGAGTCGAAAAGATTGTCTGCTAAAGACGCTGGCTCTCGGCGCCGAATACTCGTTCGTTGGCGGCGTTCGTTGCGCCATCTCTTGTGTCCCGTGCGAAACGGCGCCGTGCTCTTTGAAGACCGATGGCGTCGCTGCGTTTCCATAGGAGCTAAGCCTTTTTCTTTCTTTACTTTTTTCTCAGGTAAGTTCGCTCTTTGCAAATTTTACAAAAAAAAAAAAAATGCACCTTCTGTGGGCAACGCTGCACAAAGTCGTAGCGCGATAGGTTAAGAAACCGAATTTTCCGGTTGATTTAAAGAGCCTGCCGTCTCCTTGTTTCACCCGGTACATCGTTTCGCCCAATGGCCACCGAGATGCCGATGACTGCAACGCTCTAAAAAGCGACACGGGCCTACTCACTCGCAAAAAATGAAGTCCGCGATACCTCTCTTTCATCCATGTTTCGAAATATGCTTATACCTCCGAAATCTTAATTTGACGTTGATGCGACACCCATTCTGACGTTTCCCACGCCGCCGCCATGCACAGTGCCCCACTGCATGCTCTTTAAAGGTCGAAACGTTTTTGTTTCTTTTCGGCATTTCGTTTGTCGAGTCTGTCATTTTCATTTCAATCTATTTTTTTTTTTGCAAGTCGTGAACGTTTTTTTTAAACGGATAATTGGTAGAAAAGTCAAAACATTTCCCCTCACAAGGTAGTAATAGCCGACGTCAAGGGCAAGGTTCTGCAGCCCCTATGCGCTCAAAACTTGGTTTGGCTGAGTGATTAGCACTCGGTTAAAGTAGGCGCATGGCACTTTGTAGAGTGTCAATATAGGACGGAGAGCGAAGAAGTCAGCCGTGGATGAAGAAGTGGGAAGAGGAGAGCCGATAAACGAGGGTGAGGAGGTGGCACACACCTCATTCCAGTCCTGAGCGAACCCGAGCGGCCGGGAAGGCGGCGGTGGGTCCGCTTCCAGGCGCGAGATCCATCATCGCCACACTCCCACACAGGCGACACACGCGGCCGCGGAAAAAGGCACTGACCCCGCGCGACCAACGCCAAACCCAACACAAAAACACCGACGGAGGGCCGAGCAACAAATCCACCGTGCCCGTCTAGCCTCAAAATACGCACAGCCACACTAGCACCACCTCGAACGCAGGCAGCAGCGAGCAACAACGAGCTGCGGAAAAGAAGAGCAGCGGCGGAGAGCTCGTTCATCAAAAGCCGGGCGAACACAAATCGGAATCCTAGAGAGCCTATGGGACGCACGCGTCATCGCTCACTTTGTACCGGGAAGAAAATCATAGAAACAAAACGTGCAATGTTGTGGTCCTCTCCGGGGGTGCAGCCTAAGTCCTGACCGGCCTACAACAGTTTACGCCGAGGGCTTTCCCCCGTGTTAGGGCGGGAGAGCTCGGCCATGTCTCGCTCGCGTTTTCGTTCTTTCCGGTAACGTTTGGGAAGATGAGGGTTGTAACAACCAGTACAAGCTGGGTCTTCTGCCAGGCAGACAGTCTTTTAGCGATCTCCTCCCAGAAACATCGAGGATCAAGAGGGGTGGGGAGAAGGCACTGTCTTGGCGTGCTCTGTACGCTCGAAGAGGAGTGGACTGAGCTGTCGGGAGCAGGCTTGCAGCGTGCTTCGCAGGAGGTTAGGTGTGAGCGAAGGTGAAAGGACGGCGAGGTAATAGGAGGTGTTGGTCGCATGCGCTCTTCTATCGAAAGCGAAAAGCATTGACTTTAGCGAAATCCGAGAGTCTATTGTTTATTTTTCACTTCTCTTACCTTTTGGGCGCCCCGCTGCGCCTGAGAGAGAACGTGCGTAAAGGCCACTACACGCAGTTGCGTTTGAGAGCGTTCGAGTGCGTTCGACTGCGTTGCGGCTGCGAGAAGCCAAGGAAATCCCTGCTTCTTATGTCACGTGCCAAGCTACTCCTTGAATTGGATTCTACGTTTTATACGAAGCACAGATATGCCGGTGACTCGCTTTCGCTTCTCGGCGCAGCGCAGTCAAACGGGAAGAGTATACCCCTCCTCCCTCCTCCTCATCCTTCCTGCTACTTTTCCTCCTATCCTCCCTCCTTCTTCTCGTCCTCCTCCTCCTCCCCTCCCCCGTCCTTCACCTCCTCCTCCCCTCATCCTTCAAGCTCCTCCTCTCCCCTCCTCCCCTCCCTCCTCCTCCTCCCCTCGTCCTCTTCCTCTTCCTCCCCTCCCCCTTGTCTTCCTCCCCCTCCCCTCCTACTCTTCCTCCCCCTCCCCTCCTCCTCCTCCTCCCGCGCGTTGCATCATGGGAAATGTCCCATAATGCACCGCACGGTTACGCCGACGGCGACGCCGACGCCGCTCAAGCCGGAAACGGGCGCCTAAGAGCTGCGCTCTAGTAAACACGACAGATGTTGCCCCGGTTGGAAAGCCAGCAAGGTATACAGGACGTGCCCAAGTTCTGACGCTCAGGGATAGCATCGCCATTTCGATTTTCTTAACTGCAAAGGTTCTCAGTTTTCAGTGATCAGTCAAAATAGAAAACAAAGGAGCGGAGAGAAGAGCACACGTGTATTCCCAAGAAAAAAAAAAAAACAAGCAAAATTGGCACTGAGCAGACCAAATATTAAATTGATTAAATACTAGGGGTGTGCGAATATTCGAAATTTCGAATACAAATCGATTATTTTCTTTATTCGAAACGTATTCAATTCGAAAGTTCCCGAATATTCGGCCAAAGCCAAGTATTGAGGAAAAACGGCGAATATTCGCACTAATTACGAATATTCGAGCAAGTAACGAATAATCTGCTTGCCACGCATTCCCCTATGAATATGCTTATTCACTGAAAAAAACGTATGATGCGTGCGTTATCGGTCTGCTCTGTTTCTATCTGTCCGATGGCAGCAAGACAGGATCAGTTTCGGTTTCTTTTTCACCAAGCCCTTTGTTGTGTGGCACTTTTATAGCAATATGTGATGTAATTGCACGTTCTATAAATTGATTCAACAAAATAAACCTCGAGAGTGAAATATAAATATAAATCTCGACAGTTTTATCTAATATAAATGTTTGAAAATTAAACAAAAAAGAAAAAGCTAGGTTTGAGCAGAACATTGCATCACCATCGACAACAACTCCTGCCACTCCCGCGCGGTCAAAACTATTAGCGGCGAGATGTTTTGGTGGCGCCCTCCTGTGGTTCCCCCTTGTGACGTCATTACCTTGCAAACAACAAGTTCGATGGTGTTTGTTAATAGCATGGTGGAAGCTTCAACTCACTGCGTTCTCAAAGGAACACTGCCAACACCGTCAAAATTAAAGTTCTTTCATTCCTCTTATTTCCGTCGATGATAAATCCCCTAATCAATCAATTTAGCTAATCAAAACAGACGTACCAGACAAAAGAGACCAGGTCAGGGACAGGGAAACTGCGGGGATGAAGCACCTGAGGAGAGTAAAAAAACTCCAGAAAAAAGAAAACACCCAGGTCATCTATACCGATGCAACAGTTACTAAGGAGGGAAAAGCGGCTTGTGCATGGTTTAACACGACAAAGAACAACTATGGGCGAAGGCTCCTGGAAGAAGGAACCCACGTGAAAAGGGCCGAACTAGAAGCAGTGGCCGACGCCATACAGAGCCACTGCCATGAAGAAAAGAAGACTATATACCTCTTCTCGGACTCTAGAGAGGCCATCGAGGAACTTCGAAACCCATGCACCATGGACAAGGCAGCACAAAAGATCATGATAAACATCAAAGAAGCAAGAAGCAAGGACACCAACTTCTACCTGGAGTGGGTTCCCGGTCACTCAGGGATCCTTGGACAAGACAGGGCCGAGCGGGAAGCCAAGGCGGAGATAATCTTCCAATACTATCGCCACCAATCGACGCTTCCAGCCATCGTGCCCGTCAAGCAAAGGGACCCGTTTGACTTCGCTCCTCACGAGGCCAGGGACGTCAATAAGGAACGAAGAAGGGCCAGACTTAATGCCCTTAAACCTATCCCTCCTGCCCTACCAACAATGAGGCTCAGTAGGTGGCAAAGGGTGTGCATTAGGAGGTTGCACTCTGAAGCCACGAACGACCCATGTACGCTTAGTAGAAAAGGCATAAGCCAAGATAGCGGCTGCCCCTTCTGCGAACAGACTACAGGAAGCCTAAGGCATATGTTTTGGGAATGCGAGTGCTGGAAAGAAAAGAGAATGAAGCATAAGACCTCAGCAAGGGTAATAAGTTATGAAGAATGGACCCAACCATTACAAGCGTTAGAAGATACAGAACGCAATAAGGAGCTGCTTAAGAGTCTCCTAGACTTCATCGCCTCTACAGGAATAAAAAGATTCATCTAGGCACCGCGTAGCAAGCTCCTGTACCTGCGCGACCCCTCCCCTCCCCCCCCCCCCCCTCACATTTTTTAAAGTCTAAAGACTTCAGTCGCAAGACTTTTCTTTTTCTTACAATAAACGTTTTCCAACCAACCATCCCCTTTCCGACGTCATAGTCAGCGTTTGGCCAATCGTGGAAGGCCGACCACAGCGACGCTTTCGGTCACGCACGGAGCTAATACTTTGTTTCACCTTGTGTTGTACCGCAGGAAAGGCTACAAGCGCGAGCTCCTTGCTCTAGGGCGCATCTCGGCGGCACAAGCTCTCGTGCACCAAGGGCAGCTGCCAACGCTATGAGCTCGCGCTTGCCACCTCATGGATGAGGCAGAAGCCGAAGCTGCGGCATCGTCAACGAAGGAGCAGGCACCACCTGCAGACGCCCAGGGAATGGACAACGGGACCAGCGTGGCGCAACAGAGGGGCCCGCTGAAACAGGAAAAGACCGACCTTCCGAAGCTGGAACAGCGACTCGCCGGCGACACGAGGCAGGTTAAGAAGGGCTTGGCATGTGCGACAACGGGCGCCAGCACCCCAACCAGTGCTCTGGACGGCGACGGCGGCGATGCCATGGACTCTGAGAGCACGTCAATCAAGCGCAGACTCAACGACACGGTGCCGGAAAACGACGAGCCTCAACAACTTGCTCAGGACAGGGGAAGTGGGCTGCAACACAAGAAAGGACGAAATGCCGGTCGGGGACTCTCGTCGTCACTCCCCCGGGAGGACGCCCGAGAACAGTGACAGCCTGGTCATGGCACCCGTCAGATAGTGGTGGCATAGGTGAGCGCCAAGGGTTGTTTTGAGACCTTATTTTTCTTTTTCCAATGTTTACTCTTGGTCGCTCCCTGCGTATTTCCACGCTAAATGTCCGAGGACTGGCGGCGAGGCGGAGGCAAAGGCAGCATTATCGACTGCTCACTTTTGGACATTTTGGCAACCCAAGAAACTAAAGTGGAAAGTGAGGAGCAGACCAATAATAGGGTACAATCTTTTCTATCGCGGTACTTTGTATGTGTAAATCATGCGATAGGTTTTTCTGCAGGGTGTTGCCTTTTTCTTAAGAAATCGTTGGGTATTGAAGTACAAACCGTTATGACATGCCAGTCTGGGAGGTTCATACTCTGTGATTTTGCACTTTTGGGTCGAGAATGGCGAGTTATATGTATCTACACGCCAAATAGGACAGACGAGCGCCGCGTGTTTTTCGAAAATATTTACCAGCACTTTCGGAGCGATCGTTACATAATTTTCTTGGGCGATTTTAATTGTGTATGTAGAATGAAAGATCGATCAAATCGCGGACCGCAATAGTGACACCAGCATTTTCGCTTTAAACAACATTATTCAAGATTTTGATCTTGAGGATATCGCGCTCTGTACACCGAGAGAGAGGGCCATGGCATGCACGCATTTTCAGGGTAATAGCCATGCGCGATTAGACCGCGCTTATATTTCAACAGACCTTGTTCCTCAGTGTCGGGACTACACCGTTGAGTATGTCTCTTTTAGCGATCAGTGTCTTGTTAGCTTAACTTTAGGCGAGTATAAAAATTCGCCATCTTTCACGTGGGAAATGTGGAAACTTAACGCCAAGCTCTTGCGGAGCGACTCTTTCGAAAGTATGATTAAGACAATGTGGAAAGACGCAGAACAAAGGGGATGCAATGCCTGTGAAAGGTGGGAGATTTTTAAACAAGTAGTAAAAATGGGTGCGATTGAGATGGCGTGTATGCTTAAGTACAAAGAAAAGGAACGGGAAGATGGGTTGCGTTTTAGCTTGGAAAAGCTAATGCAAGCAGAGTGCAATACGCCCGGCGTTTTTATGGACGATATAAACAATCTGAAAGCCCAGCTTGAGGTATTAGATCAAGAACGTTTTAGGGGGGCTGCAGTTCGCGCGCGCGCGGAGAACTTGTTAGTAGGAGAAGCGCCGACTAAAAGGATGGTCGCGGCGGAAAAACATACGCGTGCAATAAAGACGTCTCAGAAATTGAATATCACGAAGCTGTTTCAAGAGACGTTAGCGTTATCGAAAAGGCGTTCGTCGAGCATTATACTGCATTGTTTAGTGACCACGCCTCCCAGATTAATCGATTAGGAGATGTTTTCTTATCATCAATGCCGACCGTCAGTGGCGAGGACAAGTCCTTTTTAGAGGAGCCGATTAGTATTTCGGAGATAACCCGAGCGATAGACGAACTGAAACCCAATAAGTCACCGGGCCCAGATGGGCTGACTGCGCTTTTTTACAAGAAGTTTAAGGACGAACTTTCCCCCATTTTACTAGATGTTTTTCTTGAAGCCTATGATCAGAAAATGTTACCCCCTTCATTTGTGCATGCACACACAGTTTTGATTCCGAAGAGTGAAGACCCCGTTAAACTGCGTAATGTAACTTCTTATCGCCCAATTAGTCTCACTAATGTAGATTATAAAATTTTGATCAAAGTTCTGGCCAGTAGGCTGCAACGCGTGATTGTAAATATTGTGGGGCCCCACCAGACGTGTGGTATAAAAGGACGCACCATCATGACTAACGTTCATGTAGCGCGCACTATTCTTGAGTGCTGTGACGCGGAGTTACGAAAAGTAGCGATGATGCAGATAGATTTAGAAAAAGCATTCGATCGTGTATCCCATGATGTACTTTTCAAAATTTTGGAGCATATTGATGTGGGGTCAATTATTTTTGATGGTGTGCGAATGGCCTACCGTGCTTGTACGACAAGTCTGATTTTGAATAAGCGTGTCACCGAACGAATACCTGTGAGGTCGTCTGTCCGACAAGGATGTCCCCTCTCCCCATTACTATTTGCACTATATATCGAACCTTTTTGTCTCAGTATTATCCATGACCGTTATGTGCGGGGATTTGTGTTAAACACATGTGAAGTTCGCATACTCGTTTATGCTGATGACATCGCAATCTTCTGCACTGATGTAGAGAGTGTCAAGAGAGTTGTAGAGATTACTAAAACCTTTTGTTCTGTAACCGGGTGTGCCGTAAATTGGGCGAAGTGTTCCGGTTTTTGGCATGGTGAATGGATCTCCCAGCTCAAAGTGTTTGCTAATATTTAATGGTCGACTATTCCGACCCGTTACTTGGGTGTACCCTTGGAACACTATCGAAACGGTAATCTTCTTTGGCCAGAAGAGACAGCAAAGTTACGTGAGAAGGCGATGAACTGGGGAGGCCGGCATTTGTCAATTTGTGCTCGGGCTACAGTGCGCAATTTATTTTTTTTGTCGCCAAGCTTTGGTACCTTCTTCAGGTACTGAGCTGCTCTCGCTTTTGCATTCAAAAGATCCATCGAGTGTTCGCGGTATTTGTTTGGGCCTCTACCTGGGAGCGCACTAGCCGAACAAACTTGTTTCGGCGCTTTCGTTGTGGTGGTCTATCCTTATGTCATCTCTTTATTCGCCAGGTTGTTAATCGTTTCCTTTTTCTGCGCGATCAAATTGATCCCTTTTTACGCACTGTGATTCAAGTGCATTTGTGCGCCGCCCTGCCTGATTTTGTTGTTTCGACTTGTGACGGTGAATCTGGGCCTCTAAGTGCCTACTTAAAAGAGGTGGTTGGAGCTTATAAATTTTTAGCCGTGCGCTTCTCTTTAGAGTATCTGTCAAGCGTCTCACGAAAACGTCTAACAAAAGATTTAGTTGAATTGTCCTTTTCGCCACCACTGTACCGAACGTTATACAGCTCCCTCCCAGGACATGATGTCCTTTGCCGTGTAAAGAAAATGTTGATCCCTCCGAACATGAAAACTTTCTTTTTTAATTTACATGCCGGGACACTCCCGGTCAAGACGTGGCTCGAGGAGAAGGATATCTTTGTACCCTGGACGGTCAATTGCCTACTATGCAAGCAACCCGAGTCCATTGAACACGTGTTCTTGGACTGTTGGGACGCTGTGTTCTATTGGGATGTCCTGCAACGTACTTTGAAAAAAGAACTCCCGTTAACTGCACATGGGATACGCTACCTCCCTGTTGAAAAAACTGATTCTGTTCCGTATGACCTCATCATGGTCATCGGCCTCCACAGTTTATGGAAGAGCCGCATGGCTGTGCGACATGCCGATATAGATATGCGACCGGCGTGTCATTATTTTACTCAGAGCATAAACCAACTTTTAAATATGTATTCCTTTTTCGGAGAAACTCCAGATTGGCTGCCAGTATTAGACGGCCTTGTTCCTTTAAGATCCGTGTGGTAAGCCGAAGCCGGGCTCTATATAGGTATTGAAATGTCTGTTTTTAGGCCTTCCCGAATGTCAGTATGTCTCCGAACTGTGTGCTTTGTATAACGTATTCAGGCAATAAAGAAAAAAAAAAAAATGAGCTCGCGCTTCTAGCCTTCGCTGCGGTACAACATAAGGTGAAACGGAGTATAGGGATGTCGCAAACGTGCCCAGGTTCGAGTTATACCCGAGCCACACGGGCAACTCGAATGCCATTTACAACGAATGACATTTGTGTGATCGGCGAATCAGCTCGCAATCTGTCGCGCGTGGAATGCGCCACGCCCGGAGTGTCGCGCGCTTATTGGCCGTCCGCTCAGATGTCATTCATTGTAAATGGAATTCGAGTTGCCCGTGTGGCACGGGTATTAGACGATGTAAGACTTTTTTCGAACTTTCAACGTGATGTTCGACAAAGGTTCGACTGAAGTTCTACTTTTGTGCTCATGCGCGAAAATAAAAAAAAATAAGAAAAACTAGTGGACTCACCTGGCGATGGAAAAGTGCAATATTTGTTGAGTTTATTGGCATCACTGGTTCACATTAATAACTAATGAAAGCGTTAAAAGCGCATATTTTCGCTTTTATATGGTGTACACATTGGTAACCATTTTATAAAACATAAAATGAACTACTTTCTAAACTATTTGTTTCCCTACCCATCACAGCGGCCTTGTGCCATCCTCCCTCCCAAAGGATCAATAAATAAATAAATAAATAAATTTGTTTCCCAAAATTAGAAATATTCGCGTAGCAGCCGGCCAACACTATCCATAAGTCAAACTTCTTCAAACGTTTGTGAAATTTCGCAGGTTTCCCGATTAAAGGGTCTTTCTACTGGCGGAAATGTTGTCGCGGCGCGTCGGGAGCGCTTACTTTCTGAACACGTTGAACAGTTAATTTTCCTACACGATAATTTGTAATGAGTGCATTACTAGAAGCATTTTTAGCCTGCTGCAGCCCAGCAAAATGCAGTTGCATTGATATATTTTAAAAAGGAATAAAACCTGCTGTTACCTCTTGTTTTGCAATTTTTTATTACAAGACAAATTCGATATTCGATTCGATATTCGAAGCCCGTTTTTTGTCTTATTCGTATTCGATTCGTATTCGAAAATTTCAATATTCGCACACCCCTATTAAATACGTTTTTAATTCGGGAATACTTAGTAAGACCGATACTGGCTCATGAGCTTCTAACGCAAGGGGGAGGAATGCACTAAATGCTATCCCAAATGGCATATCTCCTTTTCTCGGCTGGAGAAGGTAAATTCTTGCAAAGAAAAGACACAAATGCATTTATCTAAGTTATTTTATTGACGCTATTTTTACAGCGTATAAACCTGCCAGTACAGCCTAAATAATTAAGAAGGAAGGCAAAAATAAATTACCTTAATTTCTAATCCTGAGTGTAAGTGTGTGTTGCAACTTTCACTTCCCCTTTCTGCCGCATAATTTCCAATAATAACCGACGTATTTTCCCCGCAAGACCGTCGCCAGTTCTTATCACACTTCGTTTTAAATCACCATTTATGTCTCAAAGCCCCTTAGGTTACAATATCCGAATGCAGCACTCACAAAGCGAACGGAGCGAAGTCTGGAAGGGGCGCGATGAGGCCGGCACGTCCGCGTCTATCAGCGCCATTAATTAAAGGTGGCGCCCCACCGCGGTGGCTTCCCGCGGCACCGGCCATCCATCAGGCCTTTACTGACCGCTCCGGCCAATTAGAGGAGGGTCTCGTCGACGCTACGCCGCAGCGCATGCTCCCCTGATTTCATTAACCGCCATCTTATTTGGAACCTCGAATGCGGAAGATGGACTCAGCTGACTTTCTTTCCTTGCCTTTCAACTTTGCCCCTTGCTGATTCTTTTGCTTTCGACTTGTCTGTTTGCTTTGTTTAGAGTTAGCGCACTAATGCGCCTAAGTAGAAAGAGCGGAAATAGCCGATGAGCAAAATGTGCTTCCTGAAAGAAAAGTAACCGTGCCATTACCATGGTTCACAGTGAACGAGTAAAATTTGTTCGCTACACTGTGTGTTCGCAAAACAAGCTGTCAGATCAGGTGTTTTGGCTCTATGCGTGTCTGGCGATACGTGTGTCTGAAATCTTAGAAACAGGGTACTGATGTGGTTTGTGTACCACAAAGGCTGCTTCGTGACTTACGTACTCGGTCGCGAAGTCTTGGCGTTTACGTCGTTCCGCGGTGCTGGTATTGCGAGGTGCCTATATTAACTGAATTCGAATTTACCATCACGTCACCGGTGTTTACACAGCCCATATTACAGTGATCTATGTATTCAAGCGCAATTTGATAGAGGCAGTTTTAATATTGGAGGTTCAGTTTATACAGCATGCAGGTACACTGACTGATCATTCAGCTGCTACGTTCACATCTTTTCTAAGATTAAAATGAAGCATGCCATATTGGCGAATTTGTAGCTAGTTGTAACTTAAATATAAAGAAACTCTCTATTCACGAAATGAGCTACCGGGATAACCCACGCTCTCTTCAGCTCAGCTTCAGCTCTCAGCTTTTGACTTTTAAACAAGGGCCAATGCCAAGGCGACGATTAACGCCATGGAGGACGTACTGAAGAGAGGAGCTGTTATCCATATAAGCTGTTGTATATAAGTTTTAATAAAAACACATCACGTAATTACACTTCTGTGGTTATGAAGCGTGCTACAGGAAGATATACATTCGGACAAATAATTATTACATGTAGCAGAACGTCCCATTAAAGATAGCGCGCGGCGGCGGTTAATGAAACGTGAATACATTTGACGATAATTTTGTAGCCAAGAAGAGGCTGTTTGGACACAGCTTGGCAATCTATAATTTACACGCCCCAACGCTTCAAAGTTTTGCAGTACAGTCACGCCAGTATTGAATATAATCTATTTTTGCTTTTAATTTTACGAGTCATATTCCTGTACACTTCACATCTGGCAGGCGTGATCACTGACGCAAAGGTCATCTGATTAAATCACGTATACTAATTTGCTCTCGTTCTTTGCACTCGCGTTATTCATAAACCGCTGGAGTTATCTCCTCGACTATGCCGTGACTGTATCAGATCTGAAGTTTCTAAACAGAATTGTGGAGATTTGGTTTGTTCGTTTGTTGTTCCTTGGCGTCATTTGTATACTGAACAAAAGTTTTCAACGTTATGTTCATCGATGTATGTCTGAGTTGTGGAAACTATGACTACACGTTTTGACTTCTTGCTCTTTGTAAGCTCCGACGTTGATGTATTTTATCATCGAAAGTTCGCTTCTCACATTTGTTTTGATTTGCGTTGAATGCATACATGACTATTTCGCCTTTCTTGTTTTCCCCCTTTATGTAACTTATCCCAGGGGACGTTAAGGTTACTAGATAAAATTAAATAAATCGAGAGCGGCAGAGGAAGATACCAGTCGCGCCCCCTGCTGGCGCGATCTGCCAGCACCACGCCGCTCTTGCTTCTACGTGCTCAGCCATTGAATTAATGGACATTCGAGCTCGTCATCTCTTCGGCTTTCTTCTCTTCTTTCCGTATAGTTATTCCCTCCCCCAAAACCCAGGGAGCGCGGTGCTCCTGCATGGTGGCCCATACCTCTCCTACCCCCCCCCCTCCCTCCTTATGTCGGCAACCCAAAATAAACAAACAATCCGCTCCCAGTTCTCTCGTAACGTGGTGATTTGAACCAAAAAGTTTTTAGCGCGCATTTTATGATTCACATGCGGGGATATATATAACCAGCGCTCGAGCTACGAGCACCGACTGTGAGACCACGGGCGATTCTATAAATGCAGTTTGTAGCGTTACAGTCGGTCGGCCAATTCTTGTGTCACTACAAGCTCCTAGCTAAAACAGCCATAAAACAATCTTTCTGCTTTCGCTAAATACTACTTAGAATCTCTCCCTAACGATAGTAACAAAATAACATTGCCTTAGTTTTTTGTTTTTCTTTCTTAACAATCTCCAATCTTAACAATTTTAGCAAAAAGTGGCTCTACTTGAAACATAGTTGAAATATATTGAATATGCTTATTAATTTTGTATTCATTCTGTATTCATTCTGTATTATTTTGTCCACATTCGAAATACCGGCTTAAGGTATTCAAAATGTATTATAAATATTAATCAGAAAATATTTTGGATATACCAAAAATATAATTCCTTCCTCCTCAAGATGCCATTTGTGTATTAAAAACCGGCTACAGAAATTTCTGTTATTTGTTTATTATTTTAGATTTTGATTGGAAATAGTATTCCTGTGGTATTTGAAGGTACTGCTACATACATCCCACAACTACACATTAGAAACGAACACAAACTCAAACACTATGACGCACTGAACACCTGAATCACATTCCCGTTGACTGCTCCAGAGCCTGGAGTACTGGAGTGCGGTACTGTCCAGCGTGTCGGCAGAAGAGGCGTTTGACTGTTTTCTTGAACCGTTTAGAATCTTGTACGACCGCTGTTTTCCTTACAAATTGCAAAATGTTTCCCAAAAATCTCGTAAACCCTGGGTTACGACAGAAATATTAAGAATGATAAATAAAAAAAATGCTCTTTACCACCAATTTGTGCGCACTAAAGACGCAAATATATTGTCTAAATTCAAAAAGGAACGAAATCAACTAACAAAGAATTTAAGGCAAGCTAAACGTGCTTATTTTAACAATTTATTTCTAGACACTAACCGACCAGATGTTATGTGGAAAAAGTTGAATGGCATAATTAAGCAAGGATCGTACGGGCATCGGATCACAGAAATGAAAATCGGAGGTGTTAACCTAACGGGATCCGCTTTAGCGGAAACTTTCAATGAGTATTTTGTTAACCTTGTTCAAAGTGTACACTATGCGGATGCTTCTATATTTGTGCAGAGTATTTCTCCTAGTCTCTTCTTCTTCCCAACTGACGAAGATGAAGTTTACTCAGTTTTCCAAAATTTAAAGAATAGTAAAAGCACTGATATATATGACCTTCAAATTAAACCTGTAAAATATGTATTGCGGTGCATTGCTCCCTGTTTGACGTATATTTTTAATCTGGCACTAGAGAATGGAACTTTTCCAAAAAACATGCAGGTGGCAAAGGTAACGGTACTGTACAAAGGTGGGGAAAAAAACAACTTGGGAAATTTTAGGCCAGTGTCCGTTCTACCAGTATTTTCTAAAGGACCAGAAAAGATTATACATAACAGGTTGCATAGTTTTTGTGAGAAATATTCTATTCTTACCGATTCTCAATATGGATTTAGAAAAGGTAGATCTACAGAACTCGCATTATCAAAGCAAAAGGAGTTAGTCTTAAGCAATATAGAAAATAAGCTGTTAACACTTGGAGTATTTATAGACTTTTCAAAGGCTTTTGACCGCCTCAATCATAATACTTTGCTCCAAAAGCTTTATATGTACGGTGTGCGTGGTAGATCCCTAAGTATAATTAAAAGTTATCTTCAGTATCGCTACCAGTGCGTTGAAATAGATAAAAAGCGATCTCAATTGCAGCCATTAACAGCTGGAGTGCCACAAGGTAGTATTTTGGGACCACTCCTCTTTAACTTGTATGTCAATGACATAGTAAATATTGATGACAATGTACGTTTTATTATTTACGCGGATGATACCAGTGTATTTTTTTCAGGTACGGATGCAGAGCAGATTATAAGTACCGCAAATAAATTTCTAGATAAATTAAATACTTGGACAGTGTCTAATTCCTTGCAAATTAATAGTAGTAAAACTAAAGCCGTTCTTTTTAGAGCAAGAAATACAAATTGCTTTCATACCTCTGTTCTCTCCCTCGGTAACCATAAGATAGATATAGTCGAAAGTGTTAGAGTTTTGGGTGTAATATTTAATCAATACATGCTATGGGATGAAATGGTACATTTTACATGTCAAAAACTCTCAAAGGTCGTAGGTGTTATGTACAAACATCGTCATATACTCCCAATGTCAGCAATGCTTCTTATATATCATTCTTTATTTTATGTGCATTATAATTACAGCTTCTTGGTTTGGGGAAATACAACGTCCACAAATCTTAAGCAGATACAAATTTTGCAAAAAAAAGTTGTGCGTATTATATGCCATGCTGCATACGATGCCCATACAATACCATTGTTTAAAAAACTTAATATTGTACAGATTCCAAATTTCTATAATTATAAACTTTGTATTACCTATAAAAAGTCGTTTCATCACAAAGAAAACGTATTTCCGTCTATCTCACAGATTACAATTAGAGACACGATTCATGCTACACGCAGCGCCGATACGTGGCTAGTGCCGCACTCCAGGACAAATTATGGAATTCAGATGTTGCGAAATACTCTTCCTCGTCTTTTAAATCGTCTGGGGGAATTAAACATAGAACTTTTGACTTTGGTAAACAAATATTTGCTTTCATTTTTTGTTGAGCCTTCAGTGTTAGTGTAGGTGCAAGAAGTGTGGTGATTTTTCTTTCTTTTTTTGCTTTTGTTTTATATCAAACGAATAATTACATAAACCATTTCTTTTTTTGTGTTAACTGTTTTGTGTGCTTTCTCGGCTGCTGCTGGGGGGAGATGGAGACCTGTCAAGCAACTGTTATGTTGCTTTTTTCTCTGCCTTCCCTCTCCAAATGGAGAAAAATAAAGCATTTTGATTTGATTTGATTTGATTTGACTTATATAGCCTATCATATTGATGGTAAGCATTTGGCCGGTGGCCACCTCTGCACTTTTTAAGGTTCTATGTATATGATCTTTTCCTCCGGCGTCTGTCAAAGGGAAAACAGCGTTTTGAAGTTCGTGGACGATATCTCTTACTAAAAAGTATGGTACAATTAGTAATAATTCGGCGCAGTCGCTAAAATCAATATCCAGAAAAACGGCTCCTAGAACAAATGTTATTGCTTCTCTGCATAGCACCACTTAGGACGAAGCGAGTCAAGGCAGTTTGTTCACTTTAAAATAGTTATTTTGCTTTTCTTTACTACTTGACAATTTAATATGATCATTAACGTAGCTGTATTAAAGTCACTACTCACATCACGTACATTGGTGAGTATACACATTCAGTGAATTAACATTGTGCTAACACAACCACGCTAAACATACCTGCTCACAGCACTTGCTGAAGCTGTGCAGCATCAGCAAGTGTTGTGGTTGTAGTTCCCGAACCCCGTTTGTGATTGGTCTGCAAGAAACTCATCAGGTGTGTTCTTGATTGAAAAAAGAAAACAATTACATAAACTGGACTGATTCATCAGTGCGATGCTGCACAACTCAATTGACAAACTAATCAAATGTTTTATTTAGACAAACTACCAAAGTATTGCAGTCAAAAGGTACTTAAAATATGACACATCAGTATTTACGATTTCCAGGTATTATAAGAGTATTCTGCACATATTTTTGATCGCGGCATTTTTATTAGGGTTGGAGTACATTTTGCAAGAAATAAATTAATATTTTACGAAATCTACGTGAAAAAGGTATTTTGTGCCTACTAATTTAGTATTTACATATTTCAGAACGCATGAAGAGTACTTCACATGTAGTTTAAATAAAGGTATTTTAAAACGATTTTCAAAAATATATTTTAGCACTAAGTAAAAAAAAAAAGAAGTGTATATTTTCGGTATATTTTTTCTGTACTTACAATTATTAACTGTGCTTGAAATACACTCAAATAGAATGTGGCATATTTCAAACATTTTAGTTTTCACTAAGGGATAGCATTCGCCCCCCCCCCCCCCCCCCCCACCTCCAAAAAAAAAAAAAAAAGAAGAGAAACTTGAGCATTCTTTATCCCTCAACTCGGAGCCAGAACACGCGGCCACGTGGCCTGATGTCTATCATATGCTGCCAACGTACATCATACCCACGCGCTGGGGTTGGCAAAGTAGAAAACGCGTGCTAAGCTCCAGGCATTGTTTGATTTCGGCTATTCTCATCCCCACAGTGGTTGGACACGAGCCACTACTCCAGTGTCCGCCGATGCATTGATGGTTACGAGCTGAAGTCGAGTGCCCACGCAGTCCTCGTGTCCAATCTATCTGTCGCGCTCGGCTGTCGTCAGGCGGATGGTTTCGATGCCACAATCACGTCATCAAGCTTTGCGAATGCAAGACTGAAAGAATTAGTACCCTTTTATCCGCTCAATTCCACCGCGACAAAGAAGCTTTTGAATCACTAGAGGTTTGTGCGAGTCTACTTGGGCCCGACTAGGACCAGTACGCCTCTGACACATCATGAACATTCTAACCCGACATCGTTCGATGACCCCCCTTTAAAGGGATACTTCAACGAAATTTGAAATATTCCCGTCGTGTTCAAAAATAGGTTGAATATGATCCACAATATCCGTAAATGACAATCGCACGTTTGTATTTTGAGCCTGGTGGCTGTATTTTTGTTATAAACGGCCCACTCTGGCAAGCACTCGGAGAAGGCCCAGCGGAGAACACGTGACATCCAACGCAATCGTGACGTAGGTCGTCTCGGGACGAGCAAAGCTACGGCGAGGCTGACGTCGAGAGTATGGCCTAGTCGTTCCAGCCACCGAAGCGGCTGCTTTTGTACGAATTTTGAGTGACGGGCTAATCTTCTATAATCTTGTAGGGGGACAATAGCGACTTCTGCGACACACAAAAGGCATTCTCGGGAAGAGGGGAGTTCCTCCTTCCCCTCTTCTCTCGTCGTGGCCGGAGGCGAGACACTCACCGTCACTAGCTGTCAAGGTTCCTAGACGGGCATTACAAGCGAGGCGTTAGCGACATCCACCAGGTGCTCTTTGCGAATCGTTTAATTCGTTTTAAAATTCCTTTTCGAGACTTTTTTTTAACAAGATATTGGTATGTTCGATGTGATACTGCTCCTTCGAACACATATAGTCCAAAAAATGAGCGCCAAAATTTCGTTGTAGTATCCCTTTAAGGAAAACAGCGCCGAAATAACACAAGGACCAAGGCAAGAGGGGTAAGAAAAGGCTCACTCTCTGCGGTGATTTGGACGAGTTGTTTGATAGCTAAAGAAAATAGCGTCGAAATAACAGAACTCCAAGCCAAGAGGTACAAATAAGGCAAGGCTCGCTCTTGCGGTGATTTGGGCCAGTTGTTTCATAGCTAAGGAAAATAACGTCGAATAAGAGAAGTACCAAAGAAAGAGGGACGAGACAAGGCGCGCACTCTGTGGGGATTTTGGCCAGTTGGTTCATAGCAAAGAAAAACAGCGCGAAAATAACATAAGGACGAAGCCAAGAGGGACAAGACATGGCGCTCTATCGCGGTGATTTGGGTGAGTTGATTCACCGCTAAGCAAAACAGCGTGGGAATAACACAAATGCCAAGGCAAGAAGGACAAGACAAGGCGTACTCTAGCAAAAACGAAAGTCTAAGCCAAGAGAACAAAGGCAAGGCTCACACTCGTGGTGATTAGGGCCAGTGTTTTATAGCTAAGTAAAACAGCGCCGAAATAACACAAGGACCAAGCCAAGAGGAACAAGACAAGGTGCACCCTCGTGGTGATTTGGGCCAGTTGGTTCATAGCCAAGGAAAACAGCACCGAAATAACACAATGACCAAGGCAAGAAGGACAAGACAAGGCGTTCTTTCTTCCAGTGGTAGGTGTGGCGAGCGAGAGTGCACCTTTCTTGTCCCTCTTGCCTTGGTCCTCGTGTGATTTCGACTGTTTCTCTGCACTAGTTCTGTTGTTAGGCGGTAGTTTGGGCCACTGCTTGCAGGTTACATTTATATTTAGCAGCTGCGCGCACTGTGCGGCCTTATTACGCAACATTGCCGATACATATGTAATGTATCGGTGCCCTACGCGTTTTCATGGTCGCTGTGGAAACAATACTCTCTGCAGTTTTTTTTTTTTTTGTGGAATGTTTTGCCGCTGTCGTATTTTAGCGTTGCACCTTACTGGTACTGTACTCGACATCCACCGAACGATGTATGTCTGGTGCGGTACCAGCATGGTTCGGGCCGGGGGCACTGCTCACTCTGGAGTTGTAGGTCGCCTGCACTAGTACGTCGAGGGAGACTGTTTCCTCTCCGTGGATACGCTTTCACGTTGGCTGTGCGGCGCAGGTGTGCAATTCGCTTCGAAAACGTCTTGACATAAAACAAACAACCAAGGTGCGGAGGAAGAGAGGGCACGAGGGACAAAGAAAGCGAAAAAGAACGAAGCCAAGCGCAGCCACTCACAAAGGCTACGGCAGGCAGAAAGAAAGCCACGGCGAAGGAGAGAGGAAGCATCTCGGTTTCTCAGGCTGATAAAGATCGGGGGCCCTAATGAAGCACCTCCCCGAGAAGAGTGGACACTGCGACGGCGGTTGCGGGGAGGGTGTGTAAGGGAAGCGCTAAGGGGCGAGGCGTGGGCGAGGGCGAGAGGCGAGTGGGAGATGCTGCGTGGAGATTAGGAGTGCGCGTAAAGTGGGGGACGGACGGTTCGGGTCTCGACAGGCTGACCGCAGTCCCCGTACACACACCCTCTATCTTTCGACGCAAATAAAAGGAACGACGAAACCAAAACAAGCAAGAAAACAGAAACAAAATATTTAGAAAGTGTGAGCACTCAAAAGGCCGATGATGACTCGGCAGCCAAAGAGACGCCAGACACAATAGGACGGAGGGAAAGAAAGGTAGACTGTAGAAGGCCGGTGTTCTCAGTATGTACGCCCGCCTACTACATCTATATAGCGCTGCCTGTCTCCTGTCCGTGTAGCTGCAAACAGATGGATGTTCTGGTATCATACGGAGAGGACGCGGTTGGGGGCGTGTTTACACCTATAAAACGAATCATTGTGTTTCAGTGAATGAGAGTTCGAGTTTCATAGTGTCGCGATTAAAGTGGAAATCGCGTGAAATATTTCATAATAACATTAAAACGTTGCAATATCACTTTAACCGAAAAGTGAGCCGCCAGAGCTGATAACTCGTGCTGGCCCCGTTTTGTTGACACAATACTCCGCTGGTTTCTGATCCAAGTTTCACAAAGGAATACCCAATACCTATAGACGCTTTAAACACGCGCCAGATTACAGCTGCCATTGTTAACCTTTTCTTGTTTGACGGAGATGCGGAGCCATTGAAACGGGCGTTTGCGATCCCCCACAGAGGCCAATGCTGGGGACAAGGACACAGTAGAATCTAATATGCAATGAGCTGTCCTGCTGTGGTAACCATGAAGTGAAGACACACAAAAACTGAAGGTCGGCTCTGGTGATGCCCATGCACTGCTGCTTAAAAGCGTCTATATAACTGCAGCTCGAATCTAGTGTCCAGCGTCGCATACGGGTAGTAGTCAGATGCATCGCACTCGTCGACTGCGTGTATCTGATCTTTTTGTTCGACGTATGCTCGTATTGTGATTACACAAGGATATCAGAAAACTAAGATAAACTCGCGTTCTCGTTTTGGGACAAAATCTAAGTAGTAATAGGGAATGTGACCTACTATAAGCGGAGTTTATTGCCGTGTATACGTAGACTCCAAAAAGAAAAAAAGAAGAGGGTGGAGGGGGAGAGGAAAAAGAGCGCAGGGAGAGGTGACGCGAAGAAAGCAGCAGCTTTTATCGGCCGGTGTGCCGGCGCTCGTATTTCATTTGGGGTCTTCGGAGCGACCGCTTCCCTCCCAGTGGCAGGTGTGGCGAGCGGAGGCGCATAAAGCGGTCGCGGTTCAGCGCCGGCGCTGCCCGATCCGCGCGGGGCAGCCGAGCCCCGACCACGGTGGCCCCCACAGCGAGCACTCTGGCGCCGCGGCAGTCAATCTGTTCGGGCTTGGACACGCGACGCTGGACGGGAAAACACGTCGGGGAGGGGGCGCCGTTGGCCCAACGGGGGTCTGGCTCTGCAGGTTGTCGACGGAGACTGGAACGCTCCATCGACCCGAATATACCACCCGTGTATTGCTGGAGGCTTCGTCGGTTCAGGGAACACGGCAGACATCTTGGATGACGACGAAACCAATTTCAATTTATTGAAAGACATGTAAAAAAAAAAAAAAAACATGCAACATGTGTCAGGTAGCTTGTGCCATGTTTTGAAGCGTGTTGAACCAACGGTGTACTTTTCACAGGCCTATTGAACAAGTCGGGATATTTTCGTGATGGGCCTAATTAAAGCGGATCAATGAGCTATCGTTTTCATTCTTAATTTTTGCGCAATTTTTCCAATAAAAAAGTTGTAATAAAAATCCCACGTGACTAACGGCCCTAACGTTGCAGTTCGCTGGCTAGCGGGTAGTCACGTAGAATTTCTTAAAATCTGGCGTGAATTTTTTATTAGTATCCAGAAGATTAGACAGGTAAAGGCTAACTTGAAGAAAGCGACAAAATAAGATGTTTATTAAGACGCTCTCCATCATTTGTAATGGCGGGTTCGAGCATAAATTAATATTTAAAAAGTTAGATAAGAAATCCGTGTTCTATAACCAGTTTGGCACATAGCAAATTATATTGACATATGCTTAATAGGACTAAGAGTTGTTTCGACACGCGTCGCATGCACCAGCTTTTCTTGTGTGTGTTGGCACACAAACATGTGCTAGCTAAAGCGAGTATTAAAAAAAAGTTAATTAGTAACTTTTAGAAATTTAATTTGCCAATTATCACTAGGACTCTCTACCTGACTTCCGCGCACGAGTTATGTTATACCGAAAAAAATCCAATCTGTATTCCCAGTGTATAATATATAGAATATATATATATATATATATATATATATATATATATATATATATATATATATATATATATATATATATATATATATATATATATATATATATATATATATATATATTTATTTATTTAAATAAATACCGTCTTAGAAAAAGTCAGGCTATATACAAAATACACAAACATTCACATCGCAATCTCTACGCCGAACTACGCAGACATATGTAGAAATCCTGCTTACAATATTTCAAAAGAGTGCCTGGACCATGAACCTGGTCTGTGTACAGGAGTGTGTTTGTCTCTCACGACGCGGTACCGTCTGGAGACTTGGTACATGAGTCACGAACACGCAAGAGATAAGCGGGCCTACACAACGAAGGCTTAGAACCAAGGTCTTTTTTACACAGTCAGTCACACAACATCGCGTGCACTAAGAGCATAGCGTGACTGTAGTACACACGGAAGTGAGGGGTGACAGTAGACGCCGACTTTAAAAGCCCCGCTTGTCTCGCTATTTTTCCGAGCAGACAAGTCTGCTAAATGAAACGAAATGCCGTGTTCACCATGCTACCGTATACGATGAACTCCGTATTTATGGCGGGAATAAAAGATTTTTAAAAAATTAATGATTTTCATTTTATTTATATTAAAGTCAGGCGTTTTGTTATTCTTAAAGGAGTGAATGACAGGACTCCGCGTTGATACCTTTTAACCTGTTTTTTTTTTTTTTTCTTGCCCTGTGGAAAAGTCCTCGAGCTGAAGGCAGAACCCCTTAGCCAACAAACACTAAGCCAGAATGGATGTAGTAAAAAGTTTTTGTGACTCAAAGGACAGTCGTTAACAAAGTGACGACCGATAATAAAGAAAACAAAAAAGCAAGAAGCTCGAACGCCAAGTCCATGGCCACCACCTCGTTCGCGCACCAGCACCTAACCGACTTTGCGCCAGCACAAGCGTCCCTACTCCCCCTAATCAAGCTCCCCTTCACCACTTTACGACTGCTAAGACCCTCGAATTACAACCCGAATCAGTCTCCGAACTCAGGTTCTACCAGCGCAGCCAGGGTGAGGAACAAGCCTGCTAAACCCCATGCAGGTCAACAACAACAACTGCCACGACACACAAACAAAACAGATTAAGAATAACGGGCATCAGAGCCCTTAGCTGGACCCTACTTTAACGGGGCGCTCGCGACGCGCACAAGTGTGCACTCATCGCCCGCTAGTGCCCGCCCAACTGTCCGCTCCCCAAAGCACCATGCAGGAACGAGCCGCAAAGAAGCGGAAGACGCGAGGAGTCCAGGAGCGGGGGAGCCTCTGGAACTCGGCGAGGACAAGTGGCGTGCAGAGGGCGAACGGCGCGGCGGAGCAAAACCCAATTTGAGAGCCTCCCGGTCCGCGTCCCGGAGCCCAATAAAACAGGGAGAGCCCTCGCACAGGCGAATTACTCGCCAGGAAACGAAGGGGTTGGGTCCCCGCACAGACCCTTTTCCGCGCGGTCCTGTGAGGCAACTCACATGAACAATGTAGCGCGAGGTTCCGGACAAAATACAAATAGATACTCTCCCAGCAGCGAGCGGTTGCCAGCTATCTACTCTGCCCGCTACCTTGCTGGCTTTGTAACTAAAACGACAGAGAAAAAGTAAAAACCATCGGTTGCCCAAAGTTTGACACTCAGAAAACGTGCCGAACTCCCTCTTCGGTTTGCAGCAGCTTTAACTACTATACAAGATGGCTGCATACGTAGATAGTACGTAGCTCGGAGAGTCGTTTCCAACCGTTGGCCCTAGCGTACCGCCGGGATTCATTAAAAATGAAAGAACAACCATGGGAAAGCAGGAAATGGCTCGGAGGAGTGTCTGTGAGTTTGCGAACATTCGGCGGATTCGCGCTGCATCTGCCGCGGGAAGGTCCTCTCAGTGATGATGCTTCGCTCCTAAGCAGGTACCGTTCCGGTACGCGGTGCTGCAGGACAAAGAACCTCGAAACTGCAGGTTTTGCTGCGTAATTATTTGGTTTGTGTACAAATGTTCGCTGGGTATTGACAGCTATTTTGTAATTTGTTTGCACAAGATGCAAAGGGTTTTGCAACAGCTGTGCATGGCCGCTGCCATTACCGTCCTTCAGTTTTTGCTTCCATTTATTCTGATCACTTCGTTCCATCATTACCGGAGCAGGACAGGTTATTGCCACCTTAGTTTCGGCTGTGTCCTTCTCCCCAGCATTGGCCTTTGTGGAGGCAAGCAGGGAACCTGGCAGTCGCCATAACTTTGCTCGTGCCGGAAAGTACGTGAAATTGAAAGCTCGCCAAAGCTATGTTCACGCCCAGGCTGCCCGTCCTGACATGCATGGGGCACTTGTCGAACGTCATGCTTGCAATTTTCTACAGCGCCAGGGCGTGTCTTTCGGTCGGTCGGCCCCAGCACGCTCTCTATGCCTTCCGCCGTGCTTCGGCTACGCGCTCGCGCTCGGAGTACGCGAGGCGCCGTAGTCGAAGGTAGAAAGCTCGTGCTGGAGATGGGCTAGCTGAAGCTCCTCGCTGCCCTTCTCACACTATCAGTGACTAGAACTTCAGATAAATTGCCTACTTAAAGGAGCCATGAAACGATTTTTTACTCTCGCTAAATACTACTTAGAATCACTCCCTAACGTTAATAACTAGTCTTGTGCGAATAGTTGATTTTGAGTTCGAAGCGAATTCGAAGCGAATAGTGGTTTTGGCCGAATATTTTCGGTTCGAATATGGAATAGTTTTTTTTTTCCCGCCTTTCACTACCATTGCATAATGCTTAGACGAAAACTCAGCTAAACTTGTGAAGTTGGTTCCACTTGTTCATTTCAAAAAGCTAAGCTTAATCTATCTATATTTATGAACTGTGACCTCAGAAGGTATGATGTCTTGGGATGGGAAGTAAACAACGGATTTGACATAAAATGAATCCTAAAGAAATGGCCAACTATACCCAATTGAGTGAATTTACGAATCTTGCTATATCAAATATTCTCTTTAATCACCAGTCAAAAAAGAATGAATCGTGCATAATGAACGCAGGTTGTAAGGGCACCTCTGCCTAACATAGTATGAACAGTCAGTTTAATTTGGAAACTTTTACTACAATGTAGATATACACATTCACAAAGTTTCCATTTATTTTCAAATACAGCCGGCACGCGTGCACCATCCCGCTTTGAATGTATGCTTTTCTTCCATGCACGCAATTGCGATATTCATACTTTTCGAGTTGCTTATTGCGGCGGGTTATTCCGTTGAGTGCGCTTCTTACCGAGCACCGATGTAATGCAGAGATGCAACACCCGCGGAGCTCTTCTCCGCAGTGCACCGGTGCTCGGTAAGAAGCGCACTCAACGGGGCTAACCCGCCAAAATCAGCACTTCGAAAAACGCGAATAGTGCAGCGAAGCGAATATCGAATAATGTATTATTCGAAACTACTATTCGAAATTTCGAATATTCACACAACCCTATTAATAACCCGGCTAACTTGTCTTAGTATTTCTTTCTCGGCAAAGGCAGTCGCAAGATAAATTCGAGAAATATGAGCATCGTTCATACCCTCAACTCGGAGCCAGAACAAGCGGCCACGTGGCCTGGCGCCTTTCCTATGCCGGCAACGTTGACCAGAGCCACGCAGTGAGGTTCGCGAGGTAGAAAATGCATGCTCAGCTGCAGGCATTGATAGAGCTCGGCTACATTCTTACCTTCGACTTTTGGTAAAGTTAGCAGTAAAAGGTACAATGTTACCTTCGATCGCAACAGCATAAAAAAAATTACTAGGCAATATAAAATTGGGAAAAGCACCGGGACCGGATGGAATTGTAAATATTGTATTCAAATCTTGTGCCGATATTGTAGCGTCGTACTTAATGATAGTATTTACGAAGTCGCTAGAAAGTGGATATCTGCCTGATGATTGAAAATTCAAAAATGTAGTTACAATAAATAAAAAGTGCAAAACGAATAGTGTCGAGAACTACAGGCCCGTTTCCCTAACGATTGAATGCTTTAAAATAATGGAACTCATAATTTATTCTAACCTCCTATGCCATTTAAATGGAAATTACTTTTAGGGGTGAACCTGCTTAGGGTCTAGCCTTGTCCGTCCGTCCGTCCGTCCGTCCGTGCTCACATCGATTGCCACCCCATCTGTCTTCTTAAGAAAAGAAAAAATGTTTGCGCAGTCAACAGGATTCGCACCTGTGCGGGGAGACCCCAATTGATTTCTAGTCCATCGCCTTAACCACTCGGCCACGACTGCGGGATGAGTAGGGGGCTCTGAGATGTGGTAGTAACTCAAGAGCTGGGGATGTCATGGATGAAACGTTGCATGTAGCCGCTCAACGTCTATACAGGAGAGGGCGCTGCGGTAAAATGCGTATATAATCGCGTTAAACTTTGCATGCATTGGCTTAACGTTTATAGACGAGAAGGCGCTGCGGTCAAATGCTCAAATGCGTATATAACCACGTTCTATATACCACACATTCTCTTTCTGACATGGACCGTTGACTTAAGCGGTGGAGATGCGTTCCCACGGCTTCTAGCGGATCCAAGCTAATCCGCTAGAAGAAGCACTGGCTCTGCATTTCACCGATCATAAAGCAGTAATAATGAAGTCGAAACGCAACCCGGAACTCAGCACTACCTGTGCGCGATAAAAAAAAAATCAGCACCATCAGCACTACCTATGAACAATAAAATCGGTATCATCAGCACCACCAGAGCTTCGCCCCATTCAACATCATTCACCACGTGGAGATGCGGTCATTTTTTCTCTCAGTTTAATAGGATTTCTGCGCAGGGCTATCAAGTAACACGCAACTACATGAACTTTATCACGACCTTGCTTGTGCATTCGATGAACGTTGTCAAACTAATTGTAATTTTTCTGTATTTCAGGAAAGCTTTTGGTGTAGTTAATCACTCCCTTCTACTGCGAAACACTATTTAGTCTAAACATCGAAGGAAATATTTTGCAGTGGATAGCCAATTATCTCCAAGGTAGGAAGCAGCGTGTCATCACAAATGGAGCTCATTCATCATATGTATAGGTAACTTCAGGTGTTCCACAATGCTCTGTTTTAGGCCCTCTCCTTTTTCTATGCTTTATTAATGATATCACGCATGGAATTACTTCGAGTATCGTGTTCTATGCTGACGACTGCGGGTTATAAAGAAAAGTATCGGACGACGACGACGACGTTCAAATGCTACAGAGTGATTTAATCTAGATAACAGAGTGGTGTGATAAATGGAAAATGTATCTTAGTGTATGCAAATGTGTCCATGTTCGATTCACTAGAAAACGTAAAATTGTCTCTGCAGTTTATTAGACTAAACAATCATTTTTTAGAACTTTGTACAGAGGCAATATATCTCGGGGTTTGCCTAAACGATGATTCAAGGTGGAATAATCACGCGAAGCAATTGCGCTCTAAGGCCAGCGGCATGCTGCATTTTCGGGTTTACTATTGTTTTACGAAAGCCATTTCATCGAAGCACGTTTTAGAGAATTGGCACGTTTTATCGAAGCACGGTTTAGAGAAAGGAGAGCCTCAGTTTAGAAAAACGCCGTTTATCCAAAAGGAAACGCTATTTAAAAAAAGCTTTCCTACTTCGCGCGTGTGTCACTGCTGCGCGTGTTAACCCGGGCGCCCCGCTGCGTTCCCGCCGCTTCGCGGCGGCAGTCTGCGGCGGTTCATTACAAAAATGTTAACTCACATGACTTATCTGTACACGTGGCTTCGCGGCGCCCGAATTCGCTAAAAGGAGGCTTATCGCCATTTTCTCTAAACTCGGTTTCTCTATAAAGGGATTCGATAAACTGGGATCGGTAAAAGGGCGTTCGCTAAAACGAGCTTCTCTAAACCGCATGCCTCCGGCATTTTTCGCGTCGCAATTTCAGAGAGGTTTTCAGCTCACTCGAAGGAAACCCTCTACTTTTATTACGTCCTCCCAACTCTGGACTATTCCTGTACTATTTGGGACACGCACACGCCAATATGTATAAACCAAGTCGAAAGAATTCAGAATCAGGCTGTGAGATACATGATAAATAACTATAATTTTCACGATAGTATCTCTCAATGAAAGCTCCAGCTCGGATGGAAACCTTTACACCTGAGACGAAGATGGCTCCCTCTCAAGTTTATGCATGATCTATATTACGGAAGCATCGGGATAGATAAACCAAGATACCTATTGCCACCTTATTATGTTCCTCTTCGGACTAACAATAAAAAAAAAAAAAAAAAAATTCCGAGAATAGTTCACACGTATTGACGTTTTAAAATCTTCATTTTCCCCCCAAACAATTAGTGACTGGAACGTGCTGCCCGACTCACTGGTAGAGCTTTTTAACGTGAATACTTTTTTGATGAAATCATGTTATTTTAGTCTGTTTTGAGGCTTTAATTTTTTCGGCCTGTGCTTGCTGTTGATCGTGTTCTCATATTGCTGTAGCATATATTTGCGTGTTTCTCCTGTAAAATTTGTTATTTTTTGTTGTTTGTTCCATTATATCGTCGCTATTGTATAACTATTTACGTCCTCCTTACTGCAATGCCCACCGGGCGATGTAGGTACCAAATAAATAAATTAAGAAATATACTCATCACCGCGGTCGTTGGACACAAGCCACTACCCCAGTGTCCACCGAGGCAGTGATTGTTACGAGCCGAAGACGAGTGCTCATGCAGATCTCGTGTCCAATCCACGAGCCGCGCTCGTCTGTCATCAGACGGGTGGTTTCGATCCCGCAATGACTTCATCTATACTCTGTTTCACCTTATGATGTACCGCAGGAAAGGCTACAAGCGCGAGCTCCTTGCTCTGGGGCACATACCGGCGGCACAAGCTCTCGTGACTTAAGAGCAGCTGTCAACGCTATGAACTCGAGCTTCTAGCCTTCGCTGCGGTACAACATAAGGTGAAACGAAGTATAGCTTTGCGAAGGCAAGACTGAAATAAATAGTCCCCTTTTATTCTCGCGATTCTACTGCGACAAAGAAGCTTCCGAATTAGTGGTGGTCTGTGCGAGTTTACTTGGGTCAGAATAGGGCCCGTACGCCTCTACAAAGTCATAAGCGTTCTAACCCGATACCGCTTCATTACCCCTCTAAAGGGGCCATGAAACGCTTTTTTTAACTTCTTTCTCCTTAGCTTTATTCCTCAACTCAAAAGCGAAGTGATAAATCACGTGGTCGTGACGTGCTTGTTGTGCACAAGCTTCCACCGTGCTTTTTAAGCTCACCATGGAACTTGTCATTTGCAGGTGATGATAAGTGACGTCACGGCACTCATTGCCCACGAACGCGAATCCAAATGTTCGTCGATGGATCGATTGCTGACAACGGCATACATCCGAGTGACGCAGCGCTCGTTTCCAATGCGTGAGCTGGGCCCGGCTGACGTGCTTTGGGGCTTTGGGTACCGCGTATGTATCACGGTGAAAAGGCGGAGAGCTTTCGAAGGAAAGGAGGTGCAATATAGACCGCTATATTTTCAAATGTTCGTAGTGAAAATCAGGATTTTGACTTTTGACAATCTCTCAATTCGCCTCCACTAAGCAATATACGATTAGTAAAATCCCGATCTAAAATAATTTATCCCAGCCAAAAATTCATTTCATGGCCACTTTAAGGAGCGCGGGATTAAAGAAGAAAGAAGAGCTAATAAAATATAGCGTGACACATTAGAACTTGAATTAACATTATATGTATGCGCCGATTTCCTATATGGGACGAATGTGCTGCGAACAAGCGAGGAGTTTTCACCCGATTGCGTTTGATTTGAGCGTGACGTCAGAACTGTTGCCGACACGCGTAAAAAGAACGCGCCACCCGTCAAAGCTTGTCGCAAATTACTCCTGGACCTACAGGAGTAATGCTTTGTAGTACGTATAGGACTCGCAACAGTCCTTTCATTTGTGGTGGACAATCAAAAGCCTTCCAAGAAAAAACAGAAACTTCGATCCCTTACTTCCACAAATCGCATGTTCAGGTTTATTTTTCTATAATATTTACAATTAAGAAACACGTGCCAGATGTACCGGCTGTCCTTCTTAGAAAAGCCGACACCAGCTTTTCTTATTAAAGCCTGTCGTCAGTGCTCCTGAATTTTTGAAACGCGAGCCAATTTTCTTTTTCGTAGAGCCATAAATTCTGGGAATGGTAAAAATGGTGTTCCCATTTCAATCTCTAAAAAACTCACTAGAATCAGTGTATGTTCATAGCTCGCATCTACGAAATGCCAAGGGCACATCATTCGGCCAGGGTCAGATTCTAATAACTGTTCTGCGAGAATAGCAGCCAGCCACCAGCTCCGCACCATCAGTCTTACCGAAACATATGCGAGATAATATTTCGGTTGCAGAAAACGATGGAGCTGCTCTCCACACAACATATGTGAGGCAATGCGCATGGAATCAATCACGGCACACTTGATACACTGCAACATCAATGAAAACCAAACAAGCAACCTTTCAGTGCCCACACGACAAATTAAGTTCGAAACTTCTTCTGCTATGATTGTTTCCAGAAGAGAGAAGCATAAAAAAAAAAGAAAAACAAAAATATTTGCATGTTGGCGTATGTTAACGAGAAGTAGGAGCAATCGAAAAACGCGCAGAAGGCAACAACTTCTTCAGTACCCTGCACATATCTTAACGTGGTGCCGTGTTACGTCCCAGTTTCCACTTGCCTGGCTTTTATTTATTTTTATTTATTAAAAAAGTAAGATCGTGGTAAGGACTTAATCGAGGGGCGTACAACGCCCAATCAATTCGCCCGAAAACACAACATTTGCTTCGAGGGGTTTGATGGATAGTATATGAATGTGGATGGTAGAGTTATACCCCTGTCAGACGGCGTTCTAAAGGTCCTTTTCACTAAGCTCCTTTAAACAAATCGGCCAATCAGCTCGCGATGTGGATTGCGCACGTGCTCTGTGGCGCGCGCACGTGCTCTACGGCGTGCGCTGGTTCGCCGATTTTATAAAGGAGCTTAGTGAAAAGGACCTTTAAAACGCCGTCTGACACGGGTATTAGGTGGTAAGTCCCAGTGTGCCTCGCGCGCTGCTATTCGTGTTCCTCTTTTATAGCCGACGTGACTTCGTTTGCGTCACCGGAAGGATTCTTCTGGCAATTTACGATTTGCAAAATAGTGTGCGCCATCTGTTGTACAGTGCCGGAAGCCTCGATATTTTTTAGGCGGAAAACGATTGGAAAAGGACAAGTGAAAGACGTAGACAGGACAAGCCCTAAACTCACAACTGACGTTCAATCCCCACCCCTACCCGTTTCGATCTGGATGAGCATCGTACCGGCGTGCGGTCGTGTATCACTATTGCGTGATGCGTGTTAAAGACCCCAGGCTAGCGGTTGTACTGCACTGGCTGAATTTCTCATATACAGCTGGGAGACAAGTCGCCCGTTGAGTTAGACTAAGTTGTTGACTGTATAAACATGCACTCACCCCAATTTCGTTTTCTCACAACTGACGTTTAGTCAAATGTCCTTGTCCTTGGCGCTTCAGTGTTTATTATGTATAACCAACTGGCCGAGGATATCATTTTGAGAGGCAGGCTTCACGGTGCATAGACAACACGCCAGACGCTATCAAACTCGACGTACTCGTGACAAAATGCGCCCTGCAGATTTGGCAGTGTTCGGTCGGCTGCCACAGGGAGCTGTCTAGCTTCTTTTCCTCGTAGTAGCTATTTGTGCTTCTTCGCGGGATGCTGCTTGGCCGACTGAAATCTAAAATTCTTGGCGCTGACCGTAAAATAATTTTCGCAGCATACGCGACACAGCGCACTGGCATAATGACAAACAAATTGGCCCATGACGCAATGCTTGCTTCCACAACAGCCTGGAAACGGCAAACAGTCCCATTTCAAAAAGAGCAGTTTGCTCTTTTTGAAAACGCGCAGCAGCATTTTTTTTTTTCGATTGCTGATTGGTAGTTGGTGTTTGCATCAGCGAAGCTTTCCACCTAGTGTAGTGAGTCGGCTGATGAAACCACAAACCTGGAGTGATGTTCGTAGATATAAAAGGTTTCCTGAATTGTTAAAAATGTATGTTCCCATGTCCATGAAAAAAAAAATTAAACAACTATTATAGATAAAGCGAGAACCCAGGTGATGAGATAAGATTCAAGTATCCTTGATGACATATCCATCGACAAAGAAGAACTCCGCTGACGAATGTACGTGACGTCACTAGCCAACGCAGCTCAAAAGGGCGGCGTGTCGATGGGAAGAATGTCACTATCAGCGCACAGGTTTAGCGGTTTATACTTTTGACGCTGACGCTTTCAACGACAAACTATTATAGGGGGCGCGAATGCCGGTTCTCGGGGCCCCGGGATTAGACATACGTTGCTCAATCCCGGGGCTCCGAGATTGAGCAACGTATGCATCAATGTAGCTTCCCCGCTAAATTTAGCGAAAAAATTGACGTCACATGACCCGATGACACGTTACTGTTTACACACATATTCAGTGTCTTTCCTAAATTTGACGGGAAAATTGATGTCACGTGACTTAAACACCTTCAGTTTCCTCACTAAGTTTAGCGGGAAAATTGACCTCATGGCACCTGACGACACCCGCCACATTAATACAATTTCCAAACTAAATCTAGCAGGAAAATTGGCATCACGTTTTCACCTATGCACCCAGTTTGCCCGCTCAATTTACCTAGGGAATTATTAATAAAACGCTTCTTCCTCATACTAGGAAATGACGGTTTAATGTCCTCTATATATTTTTAACGATAGCACCTTAAATATTGAATTTAATGCATTATAAGACATTGCAGATCAAGATGGCTACCAATTTAATTAATACAGTTAATATATTGTATCGAGAGAAATTTGGTGGACCTATCAAGAACACGAGTAGCCCAACAGACGAGCACGAGTAAAGTGAACAGGACGTGCAAATATCACGTCCGCTTCGTTTACGCGTTATCGTTTGTAGCAGGAATTCTGTTCTCTTATTACGTTCACCCAACTCGCAAAACAGATCACTCCGTAACCGAATCTTTTAAAAAGCCAGAATGACAAACTTGTCCCGGTTTGAGCTGGGCACACAGAGGACAGTAGACAATACCCCATCCGCTCTAGCAAGCCAAGATATCAACGAACGAAAAACGTTTTTGTGTGTGTGTGTGTGTGTGTGTGTGTGTGTGGGTGTGTGTGTGTGTGTGTGTGTTTTAGAGCGCAGCTCTTAGGCGCCCGTTTCCGGCTTGAGCGGCGTTGCCGTCGCCTTCGGCGTCGCGTAACCGCGCGGTGCATTATGGGCAAATTTCCCCACTAAATTTAGCAAAAAATTTTCCCCGCAAAATTTAGCGGAAAATGTTTCCCTCTATATTTATCGGAAAACTTTCCCCGCTAAATTTAGCGGGAAAAATGTCCCCTCTAAATTTAGCGGAAAAAATTCCCTAAATTTAGCGGAAAAAATTCACCTCTAAGTTTAGCGGAAAAAATTCCCTAAATTTAGCGGAAAAAATTCACCTCTAAGTTTAGCGGAAAACTTTCTCCTAAATGGGAGGCGATCAGGAGAGGATGAGGGGTATAGCCTCCTCTCCGTACTTTCCCCTCCTCCTCCTCAAGAGCTGCGCTCTAATTCGGCGTTACAGGGGATTGTAAACGTCTTTCATTTTTTTATTGGTTGATTTAGTGCGAATGTGGAAGTTTTTGCCACTAATTTCATTGCCAGTCCCACTTTTCCCAGGTGTCCGTGGTGCTACTGAAGGGAAAAAAAATCGGATCGAGGTAAACGAATAGTAAAACCCATATTCCAGTAATGTGATCCGAAGGATAACCTCTTTTCAAGACCACTTCCAAAAATGACGGTCGTGTTTTCAGGTACCCCCCCAATACGCGTACGAAAGTCGTCCTCCGGCACACATCCATCCCAATAGCAGAATCACACTCGTGAAGCCCTCTCCTCCGAACAATAGAAGACAAACCGCGATCATAGACATTCAGAGCGCCGAAGTCGAGCACTTCGGAGGTCAGGACTGGGACGCATATCAGCGCGCAAAACCAATCCGGTTCGTTCATCAAATATTAAACCTGGGAATGTGTATCAGAAGCCCACACCTTCGCGAGGAAAAAGTCGGAATCAGGCACAAAAATGCACAATTCAATTTTCCCGAGAGCCGCCCGGCGGAACAGCGTTAGCGCCAGCCGCGTTCCCTCCAACCTCCCACTCGAGTTTAGCGTATAAAATCGGCGTGATTCGAGCATCACCCCGCTCTCCCTTCCTAAAATAAAAAAAAGGAAAGCAAAACATTACTCGCCATCCACTCGATGAACGGACGGACCGCAAAGTAGCGCGCTCGCTACACGTAAACTATCTTCATTACAAAACGCGCGCACATCGGGGACCGCCGAATGCTCGGCCGCGATCAGGCATAACGCCGGCACGTGCCGGACGACCCACGCGTGCCGGTCGCCAAATTGGCGGAAAGGAAAAGTGGGGGGGGGGGGGGGGGGGGGGGACGCTCCGCCGACCACATGCAAATCACAACCGCCCGTTGCACACGTGACTTGGACGTCGCGGACGCGCCTGAATAATGTACGCCGGCGAGCCGATCGCCGTACAACACCGGCCCCGCGTCGTCCGCACGGGCGGGGCCCCGCGTAACGTACGCGTAATAAAAAAAATAAAATATATATATCTAGAGCGAACGCGAAACAAAGCGTAGCAGGCTCGCGATGCTGGAATGGCTTGGGGAGGGCGGTGGAAACGAGTGGAACGTCGAAACCATCGCGCTAATGCATCGGCAGCGCCGCGGACGTGATTCGCAAGAGCAAAGTGTTCGCCGCTCGCCCGCCGCTTCTGTCGAGTGCGTGCCGTGGGCACTGGGAAAACGTGGCGGCAGATCCGACGGGCGCCCCGACGACTCCGGTGTCGTTGGTTTTGGGCCGCGAGGAAGCGCCGTTTTTTTTTTTTGTGTTGTTCTCTTTTTTTTTTCTTTGAAGCCATCCGGGTTTGTATTGCCCAGAAAGCGCGCATAAGTACCTCGTGAACGAGGAACCCCCCGAGGGTCAATAAAGTACCCTATACTGCGTAGGAATCCGGAAGCTGCGTCGGTCGCTGCTGATGCCAACGAACTACCACCATTAAAGTAGTATAAAGTGTCACAACGCAAGCGCAAAATTTAATTTCCGAGTAAAAAGCATTCTTTATTAAAAAAAAAAAAAAAGAGAAAAAAAGAAGAAAATTTGCTCCTTTCCCCGAATATTGTGGCAAAGGCGATGGTAGATAACGCAGATTGTGATTCAGCGTCGAGCTAGATGCAAGCCCAGCGCCGCCGTTTCTGGCGCTGCGGCACAATAATAATTCGTCCTTAGCTGTTTATACAGCGGGAAGTTTGTCTGACCGAACATGGCGACATTGTTACCCACTGTAGATGAGAAATTAAGCTAGTGCGGCAGAACCGCTAGCCTGGGGTCTTTAACGAACACCACGCGGTAGTGATACACGACCTCATCCCCGGTACAATCCTCATCCAGATCGAAACGGGCAGGGATGTGGGGATTGAACGCAGGATCCATGGGATCTGCAGTGCAAGCTGTCGCTCCACCAGCTCCGAGCTGGTGTGCGCTATACTCGGGTACAACTTTTTCTTGCATTTCCACAGCTGTGAAGAGCGCATGCTCGGAACAACTTACATTAATAGCTTGCTAAGATCGGCAATTTCGATGGTATGGAATTCCAAAAGAACTGTGGAAGCTCGCCATCAGCACGCGCTCAGCAGTCGCACACACGCACCCATGGCCGCCAGTGAATACTCCCCATTGCATGGTATTTTATTCCAAACCTAGTCCTGTCTTTATGTGTATCTGGGCACATCTTGTATTTCTCGTTTATTCTGATAAGTTGTTCGAACGCCATACACAAAACGCCGAACACCAGAATGCCGAACGCCGAATGCCGAATGCCGAATGTCAAATGCCGAATGTCAAATGCCGAATGCCGAATGTCAAATGCCGAATGTCAAATGCCAAATGCCGAATGCCAAAAGCCGAATGCCAGCGTCCGGCGATTGGCGGTTCGCGAGCGGCGTTCGACTTTCGACAGTTAGTAGAGACAACCGTGGCAAGGACAAAGCCAGCTAGCTTCGCGTCTACCCACTAATTGGCGCAATTGTAGAACGGCAATCTCACGATCATGGGTTAGTGGGTTCGATTACCGCTGGGGCTCGTTCATAATTCCCTTCTTTCTTCTAACTTTAGCGCTCTTTCTTACATATTGGCTTCCGTGTTACACATTTCGTAACAGCTTCCGTGGCGTTTGGTCGCGCTTCCCTCGGGAACCCCAGCCCTTCAACTCATTTTGTTTTAAAGAGAGCACGGGTGCTCGTCGAACGCCCGGATCTGCAATCAATCAATCAATCAATCAATCAATCAATCAATCAATCAATCAATCAATCAATCAATCAATCAATCAATCAATCAATCAATCAATCAATCGATCAATCAATCAATCAATCGATCGATCAATCAATCAATCAATCAATCAATTTTATTGTCATCTTGCTCGTTTAGCGGGAAAGTAGAGCGCGCCGCTGGCCTCACTCCACGTTTTATCGCGGCATGTGACCCACGGGAATAACACGAATCTACTCGAGCAGTACGTTCAGCTGCCACTCGTTCCAATCAGCGAGGCGACTAGCGAAACGTCAGCGTTCGACTCCCAGTCGTGTTCAATCAGCGAGGACACGGCGGGCACTCGCGTTTTCTAGTCCCGTCACTGAATTAAGAATCGGTTTGATGTCTTCCATACGACACATACGGCGTTAAAAGTACCGATATTTTTATTTTTGTATAAAGTGCACGCACTGTGATGATTGGTGAAACGGAATACTCCACGACTCCACTGAAACGCTCTTCCTTTTTTTTTTCTCGATGAAATGTTTGTACAATAGACCTCTTTCAATAGACCGTCGAGCGACACTAGTGGCGGCCATATTTCGCGCATAGCTTCCTGCGCCAAGCGTGTGATTGAGTCCAAGCTCTCGTAGACAGCCAGCTGAAGAGGGCTGTCTCACCGTCGGGAGCGTCTGCAATTTAAAGACGGACGCATCTCTCACCCATTGGTCGCGAGTGTGCATGCGCTGCATTCTCGCGTCGTGAGGAGGAAAGCAAGCGGAAAGGCGGGGGCGTTCGCAGTCGAACGCTTTCGTAACCTCCTCGCAGCAACTCTTATAAGCGCGGTCCAGAAACCATGCACTTTGCCCCCTATCGAGCATTTGGAAACTCTCTGTGATACAGGCGCTCTAAGTTCAGCCCGAACGCTGACGCTGTGCTCGTGTCCAATGCATACTCAAAGTGCATGCCCAAAAGATGGTGGTTTCCTATAATCGACGTAGCAGGTGCTGGAGGGCGCGCCAATGACACATAGAGTCTATTATCGGCTGACGAAATGAAAAACAAATACGATACTTCATATTGACGAGTATACGCGTGCATTCGTGACTTTCGGCGATGTATTACTGCGGTCTGAAAATCGCGCTCCCTGGTTCGTAGATGATAGGCTTTCCAACCAAGAGTGCAAAATCGCTCCTTTTAAAGAAAGTTAGAATTACTTTCTAGACGATTGCTCAACGTCGATCCCCTAGATGATAGCCATGTTGGTAGGCGCACCTCCTATAGGTAGGGAAAGTTGATAAGAGCTGGTCTGCTCAAGGCGCTGCCCTCGCTCTTGCTTCTCTTCCTCGCTCACACGTATGGTCAAACCGGGTAGGACTGCAAATGTATGATGCTACCGTTGCGCATCGAATACAAATTGAATGATTATGATTGGTTAGAAGCGATAAAAAGAGGGTTTGTTGGCACGTGATTATTACCCTCTTGGTGTGGCGCACTTCGGTTCAATCTACAGGGTGAAACAAGGAGACGGCAGGCTCTTTAAATCGACCGGAAAATTCGGTTTCTTAACCTATCGCGCTACGACTTTGTGCAGCGTTGCCCACAGATGGTGCATTTTTTTTGTAAAATTTGCAAAGAACGAACTTACCCGAGGAAAAAGTAAAGAAAGAAAAAGGCTTAGCTCCTATGGAAACGCAGCGACGCCACCGGTCTTCAAACAACACGGCGCCGTTTCGCACGGGAGACAAGAGATGGCGCAAGCGGTCGCGACGCCAACTGCCGCCAACGAACGAGCAGACGACGCCGAGAGCCGGCCCTTTAGCAGACAATCTTTTCGACTCAAAAGCGGCGCGAGCTTTTCTGATATCAGTTGGCAATGCATTATTTTATCATCCTTACTAATAAAACACATTGAATGGGCACATAATCGATTAAAAAATGGTTTGTCAGGTTATTTTGACTGTTTTTTTTTTTTTGGAGGGGGGGGGGGGGGGTACTGATGTCGTCTGCTTTGCAGTTCGTCTTTTCTACCGCGTCTGTCTTTGATTCTGCGACTGTTATTCGCGCTGTTTTCTTACGTTTGACGTCGGTATGGTGCTTTTAACTCCCAGCGAACGAGCTAAGGTCGTACTTTGGTACGGGGAGTGCCATAGGACGAAAGAAGTCCGCCGACGCTTCCGAACGGAGTTCAGGCGACGGCCTCCGAGCTCGCTTGCCATCCTGCGCTGGGTGAGGCGTATGCTCGTTCGTTGGCGGCGTTCGTTGCGCCATCTCTTGTCTCCCGTGCAAAACGGCGCCGTGTTGTTTGAAGACCGGTGGCGTCGCTGCGTTTCCATAGGAGCTAAGCCTTTTTCTTTCTTTACTTTTTCCTCGGGTAAGTTCGTTCTTTGCAAATTTTACAAAAAAAAAAAAAAAATGCACCATCTGTGGGCAACGCTGCACAAAGTCGTAGCACGATAGGTTAAGAAACCGAATTTTCCGGTCGATTTAAAGAGCCTGCCGTCTCCTTGTTTCACCCTGTATATAAATACGGCCATTGTGTATTGAGCAACAATGATATCAGTGGCAACACCATCACCGCCAGCGCTACGCTCTTGCATTGAATTAGAGTCCGAGTAATATTGGTCGTAAGCACACTTTGTGACCATTGGATCGCGATATTGCTGGTCCTTCTCACTGGCTAGACGTGTTGAAAACATGTAGTGACTGTAGCCGAACTCCCATCTTTCACGTCATTCGCGCTGGTGTCACTCAAAGCACAATATTTAGCGTGCCCCTTCACGCTTTCGTAGCTGTCTACAGATGTGCAGTTGCTAGAGTTACCACGTGTCGAGATTCTTAACCGTTTATCAGCGATAAGTTTGCATTGAAGCGTAGAGGGCCTTTATGGACGCGAGCCTTCGATAAAGTGTGTGGGCTTGGTCTATCTTTCACGAGACACGTGCAGAAATAGTTTGACAGACTGTGCACAATGGTCGGGTATTCTCGTAACATCCGGATATTCTACTCTCGCATTGATTGGACCCCCGCTTTAACGCCTAACCGAGACAAAGTGCTCGTCTCTATTTCTTTCATGGCAGGCACTGCCCAGTTTTGCCTTTTTTCGTACGCTGGGAGCGCTGACGGGAAGTCGTCGCTTGTGCCTCCTATTCACTGCTCTTGGCCTATAAGCTGTTAAATTGCCTTTCTTGAATCTCGTTTTTTTCAGTAAGAAGACAACTTTGAGCAAATTATTAGACTCCCCATATCCTTTTTATCGTTATGAGCTCTAACATGTCACACTGGGTTTACGAAATCTTGAAAACGAAGAGCCACAAATAGTCAACCAAAGAAGACAAACCGAAATATGTGCGTGACTGTTGCCCCTATGTATTTTAATGAAGCCTAAAAATCACGTACATCTTTTTGTTTACCCGATATATGAACTCAGTTAAATGTCGCACTTAATTTCTATGCAAAAACATTCGCACATATCTACAAAAAAAAAAAGAAAAGATGAAAAGTAGCGCGTACACTGGCCGTTGAAACTCGAGAAAAGCGGGAGATAATTGCTTACGAGGAACAGAAGTCCGCCTCGGCAATGAGCCTGGTGGGAATTAATCCAAGGGAAGATCCATTTCGAGACACAGGGACGTAAGCCGACTACGCGAAAAAAAAAGAACGCATATAAAAGAAAAGAGTGCCCTCGCGCGCATTGACAAGTTTCCCCGGACCACGGCCGTCCTCGCCCGGAGGCCATTGGCGGAATCCGTGGCTACGAGGCCATACGCCACCTTCCCCGTCGGAAAGTCAAGGTCAAGCAAAGGTGACGCGAAGGCCAAGGTCGCCCGGACTCCCCTGCGTAAAGTACACCCTGCACCCTCCACGCACCTTATCGCAAATCCGTTGCAAATCCGGCTGGCTGCTAGACAAAGTCATCGCATTAATTCAAATCTGACGCAACCCAAAAGAAGTAACGAAACAGAAAGAAACCTTTCCCGCTGGTGCGAACGGCAATGAACCTTTATTAATCCGAGCTGCGGCTAAGGTCGACTTTCGGATTTGCGCGCGATCAATCGGGTGTCGCTTAACACGATGTCGCAAGGAATGAACACGAAACGGATTTGAAATTCCGCGTTCATGGTCTCGCCATTGCTCTTTTTACGAGCGCCGAATGCGCGTCTGTCCAGGCTGAGATTAATAGGGCGGGTTACGCGGCGCGCTCAAAAGTCACAGGCGCCAAAGCGTAGTTTGGTTTACTGTTTCGTTGGTACGAGCACTCGGGCGAAGCAAGAAGAATCTAAAACGATATCCTCATGCTCGTGCGTCACACAGTGCTTGACAGAGCTCGTGTGACGGTCATTTTTTTTTCTTACTGTGTTGACTTCTGTTTTTCTTATAATGTATTGCCCTCCTTCTTTCTCCAATACAAAGTAGCAGACCAACAGACGCCCGATCTGCCACCTTTGTTATCAAAAACTCCAAATGATTTTTTTTTATTGTTGCGTTGGGAAATATTTTGGGAGCGCATAATGTTTGTCGAAATTTCGGTTTTGAACCGACTAGATCCTTCGGCGTTAAGATATATCGCACAAAAGTTGACAATGCCTTGTTTTTACTGCGGAAAGCGTACACAACAATAGAAAGTTCAGATAAACCGGCATATCTTCATTACAACGGTTTTCTGAGCTCATGAATCTGTGTAGATGTGTTCATGATCTACAGAAGGGTATGGTACATTTCAACTACAGTTTAAAAATTAAAAATTATTTGAATTGTGACGTAAGTAAAATTCCGAAGAGACGCAAGGAGTACAATGGGCCCTTTCCGGGGTTTCCACGGCGCATGCGCGGCAGCAGCAGACGGTAGTCCGCCATTTTTGGTGGCGTGGTACGTCTGGCTCGGGGCTGCAGGAGGCAGTGGTGGTCGCGCGTTTCGAAGCTCTCCGACAGGCCCTAGCTAGCGCTGTTGGCTTCAGCAACGACAGCAAACGTTATCGCGGTTTAAGCTTCTTTGGGTTTCCTTCTAATAGCCTGCACTCGACGAAGCGGCAGCTCTGGATTCGGGACGATCCAGCGATACAATGCGGACGGCTCGGAAAGGCAGCCTTTCAAAGCACTCCCGCGTTTGCTGTTGCCACTTGAAGGAAGGTTCATGTTTTTGTTCCTTCATTTTCTATTTGTGTGTCAGCAGATTGGTTAGGTATGCTGCCGTGTCGCTTATGTGCCACGCAGAGCTGAGCGCCTCAGAGTTGGCGTTTCTGGGATGGTGCGTTTCACTGGCACACTTTTTTGTTTACCAATGTGACGGTCTCGCGTTGCTACGCAAACTGCCTGTCTGCTTTTTAGTTGTTGTAAACATTAGAATACCCCACAGTTTTCAAATATTTTTAGATCATTGAGGTAAAGTTGCTATGCTGCACCGTTTGTTGCTACGTGCACACCCAGAAAGTGAAATGGGAGCAGATCTATCGCTGCCACGACCACATCTGCTGGTCTTGTGCTTAAATAAGAAAGAGGAAACAATCATCTTGATGTGTTGTCCTCGTGTATGTATCGAGTAAACAAAAATATTTTGCAACATTCTCTACAGTCACACACAGCTGTAGCCTGAAGTGGGGTGACATCAATGACGAGGCTCGCTCAGAGATCGGTGGCTGCACGTATTTCTCTTAGATATTTATTAAACATGTGTTTTAGTGCTGAATTTGTCTTTGTGAAGTTTTAAAGTGGCGTTTTTTTTTAGTAAAAAACCAGACCAACAAACTCGCCAGGGTCAGCGGCGCTCGCAAATGACATTTAGTATAGTCGCTGAACAAGTCCGCCGTTGACCCGGCCAAGTTTGTTGGTCTCATTTTATAATAGAAATGGAGGTACGCGTTCAAATTTCACAAGGTGAAATTCACCACTAAAATAAGTAATTACGATTGGCGACTAAGTATGACTGAGTGGAAACATAAACTTAAGTGGCAATTATTAAAAGATCGCAGAAAGCACCTCCGTCTCAAATTTTTTCACGATATTTATTATGATAAAACCGGTGTAGAAAAGGATAAATATATGAAAGCGCCTTTTTACATATCCAGTAGAAACGACCATGCTTTAAAAATTAGAGAAATTTCTTTTAAAGGTGACGTACTGCGACACTCATTTTTTGTAGAGACCGCGACCGATTTGAACTCCCTTCCATCCCGTGCTGTCTCAATAGCTTCCAATGACGCCTTTTTTCACGCGCTGAATGTGTGAGTTTATTTTGTGTGTCTGTAATTGTTTGTTTTCTCCCCCACTGCAATGCCTGATGGCGAAGTGGGTACCTCAATAAAGATAAAGATACACCTTTGATGAGAATTACAATGTACGTCCAGGCGCCGGTGTTTTTCGGACGGTTTAGAGTAAGCTTTCACATTTATGAGAATACATCTTGCCAATTAAAATTTTCGAGCAAATTAAACAAATAGCTGATAAAACTGCTGACTGGGCGAGTTGGTAGTTCATGCCGAATAACGAAACAGCGCACAAGAGAAACACTCGCAAACTCAGACACACCAAAAATATACACTCACTCGGCGCTGACGAAGTTTGCGAGTGTTTCTCTTGTGCGCTGTTTCGTTATTCGACATAAACAAATAGCTTGCAATTAAAAAAAAAAAGGCTTTCCTTAACTGTAACTTGGTTTGGAATATTTTCTGAATTTACTGCCGGTACTGCACATGACATGAATCCTAGTTTAATGTAACCGTTTGTATTTTCTCATAGGTCGAAGAGAGCTTCAGCTGTGTCGTCAGTCACAACGGGCGCCACGGCGAAGTCAGTTGTCCTTTCATTCGGAAAAAAAAAAATGTACAAACGGACGAAGTTGTCTGTAGTTAACGCATTATTTGAAAACAAATCTGCTCGTCGATTGTGTTGGATAGAGGAAAAACAAACGCTGAGCAGTGAGCGCATTTCCCGACCGCGTTCAGACAGCCAACATAGCTTGGAGAGGGCAGAACCGGAAGCAAAACACGCCATCAAAAACGCCTCTCCTGCTTGCCGATAGATGGCGCCCAACATTCGCGGAAAAGGCCCATTCAGAGTGCTACGGAAATTGCTTTACGCGCTGGACGTTGTAAATTTGTTATCAGCTTTTACCTTCGTGGTGCCATATATGACGGCATATGTAGCCAAAACAGAATCATTGAAGCACCAAATAGCAGAAATATTAATTTACCAATTAAAATTCTTTGCTTCATTTTGAGAGGGAATTAACATTACATTCATCAAGCTGAGTTCTGGTTGCCACTCAAACGTGCACAAAAAAAGAGAATCCCGTCCATGACTTCCACGATCCTGGACGGGATTTTCATTTTACATTCTTTTTGAGTAGCCTGTAATTAAATGATATTTACTTTTTTATTAAATATATGATTTAATACGGGGATCTTGCCTTTACTACTTACCATAATGAAAAATGTTATAGAAGATTGTTGATGTTTGGATTAATATTATGCGAATGTTACTCTTAAAAAAAAAGAACGCAGTTAGACAAAATTTAGGTCGAGGTCATGGCCCGCGTTAAGCCCCACCCAAAGATCAGTGGCTCCGTCAGTTACTACTAGATTGGCTTGGCTGCTTGGCCGAACAGGCTCGCAAGCCTAGTGTCTCCCTTTTGAGACATCCGGTGAGTTTATTCTTTCGTCTGACACCACCTGCTAGTCGTGCGAGCAGACGCGCGGCAGCCTCCAACTTCGTTTGCTACTCCACCACCGTCTATCGTTGTCTGCAATGCCCCAAAGACGTGAACATGAAAGTTGCGCGATTGGCGTCCGTTTTCGGTTTCGTCCGTCTAAAAAAAAACTACTGCAACGCTCGCAAGACGGGACCATGAACGCGGCGTTCTAGCCTTCCATCATGCACGCGCCACGGTTGAATACAAACGTCTTTCAGCGTCTGCAAATGTGCTGTAAAAAGCGACCGTGAGGACTAAAAAAATCAACAAAATAAAGATGCAGTCTTTTCAACTTTTCTGTTCTTGTAATTTTTTTCGCGTGACATCGACGAGCTAGGTGGGTAAGCGTCGTGACACACAATTAAAATGCGACCTAAATATATTCACATTGGCAGGCCGGGTGCACTGCAAATTTTGAGAGCTGTTTGCCGTTCGAAGCGAAACGACGGGAACATACGTGGACAAACTTGATGCGAGCCGAACGCCCGATTGCCTCCAGTCAAATGGCTCGCAAACTCTTTCGGAGAGAAAGTTCGTCTGCTTCTTTTGCTGAGGTTGCGGTGACGTCAGAAAGCCGATCTCTGATTGGCTTTGATTCAAGCATAGTTGGTAGACCTCAAAGCAAGCTGCCTCGAGGTCGACCCACTACCTGTCAATCAGAACCAATCAGAGCTCGGCGTTCTGACGTCCCCACAACCCCAGCAAAAGAAGCAGGCGAACTTGCGATCCGCCTTACCTGTGTAGGTATCTCCTGGGCATTAAAACAATGGTTGAAATCACGACGGTGAAAACTAGGTCGGTTAACAGCTTCCCCTAAACACCTCGGTGAACGCAGAACGACTTGCAACCGTAAAAATAAAGGAGCTCAACGAGCTACGGTCGTTGAGCACGCCGCAAACGCCGGCAGCCATGTTTGTTACCGTTTAAAACCGAAGCGAAAGACAACAACAGTTTGCAATCAATAATGAGTCTAATTAGATTATCTTTTTATAAAAAAAAATTGTCGATGAAAACCCTATTACCGCACGAAGAAACAAGTTTACAACGAACATTTCTTCCGTCAATCATCGCTCCAACCAGTGAGATCCCAGAAACGCTGCTTTGCTAGGTTAGCACCTTTCGTTATAGGCGGGGCCTAAAGCAGGGCTACTGCCACCTAAATTGCGCCTAACGACGTATGTATTGCTTCAAACATTTTCGTTTTGCATGGAAAAATAAAAAAAAAGAAAGAAACAAACTTGTGTCCCATTTAAATGTTTTATTTATTTCACTGTTTCTTTAAGAAACGCACGGAAAAAAATTAAGGTTATTCCTTGGGGCCAGGTGCTACAATCAGGAATAAACCGAGCTAGCGCGAACCAAGTTTCTTTATAATTAAAAAGAGAAGATGATGGCAGACTGACCGTGATTGGACGACCGCTGCTCCGGTTCCGTCGTCGCCACCTGCCTTCCTGCGTGATAAGGTAGAAGAAAAAAAGATAAGCGCATCATTTTATGGGACAGCGTGTTCGCAAGGCTTTTTTGAACGCGCCACACTGGAACAGCTCGTAAAAATGCTGAGCCGGTAAATCAGGAGACGTCTCAACGAAATATCAAATGGCGCACATTTAAAAATTCACAGGGTCATGTTATCCCTAAGACGATCTGAAGGCCAAAGCCCAAACGCCCATGCATCAAAGACAGACACATGATTTACTTTGTTTCACGTTCCCTCTTTTTCACATAGTCACTTTAATTAGCCAGCTTGATTCTCGGAGTCATCCCTCTTAACGCGCTGAGTCATCCTTCTTAATGTGCTGAGACATCCTTCTCTATATGCTGAGGCATCCCTCTCAAAGTGCTCAGTCTTCCTTCTCAATGTGCTGAGTCATCATCTTAATTCGCTGAGTCATCCACCTAATTCTCTTAGTCATCCACTTAATTCGCTTTAATTCCTCTTACTTCACTTTAATTTCTCTTAATTAGCTCTGTCGTCCTTCTTAACTAGCTTCGATTTTTTATTTGTCTTTAATTCCTCTTAACCGCTTTATTCCTCCTAATTCGCTTTGATTCTTTTAATCCACTTTCATTCCTCTTAATTCACTTGTATTCCTCTTAATTAGCTTTATAGTCCTTCTTTATTTCCATTGATTACTTTTACTTTTCATTATTCCCCCTTAAATCACTTTAATTCCTCTTAATTCACTTTGGTTACTCTTAATTCGCTTTGTCATCCTTCTTAATTTCATTGCCTCTACTTCGCCTGAGTAGCAACGTAAACGTTTTCGCTCAAAGACTTTGAAGGTCGACTGATCGGTGAGACATATAAGGCTTTCGCCTTAATAAACAGTACAATTAAGACCAATTTATTTTATTTTATTTTATTTTCCTCGATTGCTAGATGAATGCTTTACAAATATAGCACGGCAGTTCTGGGATAACGTTCGCAAACTTTTACTTTTTGGAGGGGGTTGGAGACCGCTGTGAGAGTGGCATAATCGGCACGAAGCCTCTTGACATTATTCCATTAGAGTAGACATCATGCGTGGTGGATTTTTTTATTCACAATATTTGTACTCAAGGAGTCGAAAAGGGATGAACAGGTTTCGGCAGAACCGAAACGAGGTAGCCGTCTTAAAACCTGCAATGGCACTTCTCCGCAATGCTTTAGAGAAAGAGGTGAAGTAAACTCGACAAGCAATAAAAAGCGCAGCCATACTTCGTTTCAGCTCAAGTCCAAGCGCGGCCGATGCTAGAAGCGCAAGCATGTAACCCGGAACAGTGCTTACACTGCACGAGCGCGCGTGCTTGGCAGGGACGCTGAAAGTCCGGAGCTCGCTCTTGTAGCTTCTGCTACGCTCACACTTAAAACGAAGCGGAGCATAGGCCAGCAAACTGTTTTGGCCGGTCACGAGTCGCATATGCGACGCCGGATATACGCGCCAGTGGGCAGAGCTGGGGAGGAGCTTCCCTAACAGCTAAACAAAGATGGGGCGTGGCTCGTGCAACATCCCTGCGTAGCCAATGGTAGATGAGAACGAATGCGTGAGCGCAATAAGCCGCGCGTTTCTTCCCTGAAAGCTTAACAAACGCGGGGCTTTTTTTTAAATTTTCAGGCTACGGGAATTGTCTGGTCGCTATTTGATTCTCGGGAGTGACCATGCATTCCGCTGTCAGTGACTGTCTCTTCCGGCATGAGCACGCGTTAGCCAGGCTAAGCGCGCGCTCCTGCGAGTAGCATCGCGGTGTCTATATAGCTGGTAAGATAGTGCAGAGCCGCGGACAGAGCAATCAAATGAGCAGAAACAGGACCGTAGCCGACGCAAGATACGTTTTGCGCGAGCACTCCCGGCATAAAGTTGCGTGCTCGCTCTCGTACCTGCGATAACGTCGCACAGAACCCTCGCGATCAAATTTCACGTGTGCTGACAGTTATCTTCCTGAGGAATCGTTTCGAGTCGTTATAGACTTTTTCATCTCAGTAGTTACCCGACCGGCGGACAGAGGGCGCTGACGCACTCGGCGCCATTGGGTGGCTTCAATTTGGTTGGTTTCGGTTTCAGCGCGTTCTCGGCTGTGTTGGTGTGCTATGTCATTCTCGCCTAATTTCGTCATACAAATGTGCCCGTTATAGCGCACAACTAATAAATCTGTGGTACTGAGCCAATTCGAGAACCACGAAGTGGTTTCGAGTCATATTCGCGGACTTTTCTACGAACGCTTTACGATGCATCGGGTCATGTTCGTCGCTAATTTCGGTCAGGTTCGGCGGCGTAACGACTACGATGCACAAGGAGGGTTCCATCGTCTACGGCCTAACCCACTGACCCTAGTTTCAAGAAAAAAAAAAAACTAATGAAGAGACTAATGAGTAGATATATAGTAAAAATGCAGGTCCACAACCTGATTAAAAACCTCCTAAATCGCGAAAAACACACGAAGTCGCAAGTTCACTGACTGATTTTCGCGAACACCAATCTGTCTTCCTTTGTTAGTCTATTTGCGGACGACTGTGTCATCTATCGCGAAATCACTAATAACTCGGATGTTCAACTTCTTCAGACTGACTTAGACACTGTTTTGGACTGGTGTAACGTATGGTGTATGTCTCTTAACATTAACAAATGCAAAGCGATGCGTGTATCTCGACGTAGCTTATCACCACTTTCATACACCCTTGGTACCTCCCCCTTGGAAATCGTAACTTCCTACAAATATCTTGGAGTTCATATTACAGATAACATGTCATGGAACGTTCACATTGATCATATCACTGCTAACGCTAACTCCATGCTCGGCTTCTTAAAGCGGAATTTTACTTTAGCACCAGTGTCACTAAAATTACTTTTATTCAAAACCCTGGTACGCTCTAAATTGGAGTACGCGGCAGCAATCTGGGATCCCGGTCACACCACTCTCGTATCTAACATTGAAGCCATTCAGAACCGTGGCGCGCGGTTTATCTTTTGTAATTATCATCGTTCAGCCAGTGTGTCATCCATGAAATCTAACTTATCTTTGCCCCTTCTTTCTCTGCGCCGTAAAGTATCTCGTCTATCGCTTTTTCATAAAATTTACTTCTCTATCCCTACTCTAAAAGATAAACTTATTCTCCCTCCCCCGCACATCTCTTTTCGCCTTGATCATCAGTATAAAGTTGGAATTCCTCAGTGTCGCACCTCCGCCTACCTCGACTCTTTTATCCCCAGGTCGTCATCGGAGTGGAACCACCTTCCCGCATCTTTAGTATCTATATCATCATTTGATTCTTTTAGAACTGCATTAAACAGCTATTTTTGTCAGCAGGCACCCTGACTGCTTTTTCTATTGTATATTTTTTTGTATTTATTCTCATTTTTTGTACAGGGTGGAACAAGGAGACGGCAGGCTCTTTAAATCGACCGGAAAATTCGGTTTCTTAACCTATCGCGCTACGACTTTGTGCAGCGTTGCCCACAGATGGTGCATTTTTTTTTGTAAAATTTTCAAAGAGCGAACTTACCTGAGGAAAAAGTAAAGAAAGAAAAAGGCTTAGCTCCTATGGAAACGCAGCGACGCCACCGGTCTTCAAAGAGCACGGCGCCGTTTCCCACGGGACACAAGAGGTGGCGCAACGAACGCCGCCAACGAACGAGCATACGGCGCGCCAGCGTCTTTAGCAGACAATCTTTTCGACTCAAAAGCGGCGCCCGTTCCGCAGGCGGCGACAGTCGCAGAAACAAAAACAGGCGCGGTAACAACAAGCAACTGCAGTTCCTTGTCTGCTAAATACGCCGGCTCTTGGAGTCGTCTGCTCGTTCGTTGGCGGCAGTTGGCGTCGCGACCGCTTGCGCCATCTCTTGTCTCCCGTGCGAAACGGCGCCGTGTTGTTTGAAGACCGGTGGCGTCGCTGCGTTTCCATAGGAGCTAAGCCTTTTTCTTTCTTTACTTTTTCCTCAGGTAAGTTCGTTCTTTGCAAATTTTACAAAAAAAAATGCACCATCTGTGGACAACGCTGCACAAAGTCGTAGCGCGATAGGTTAAGAAACCGAATTTTCCGGTCGATTTAAAGAGCCTGCCGTCTCCTTGTTCCACCCTGTATTATGTTTTGTTACTTGCCCCTCCCCTCTGTAATGCCCTCGGGCCTTGAGGGTACTGAAATAAATAAATAAATAAACTTTCATTGAACTTTAGAAACTCGAAATGTCTCCTATAATACGCAGATATTCTAAGAAATAAGTGATATTGTGTCGGGCTGTTTTCTTTAAAAAAATTAAGTACTCGAGATATATTTCGATGGTCAGCGTCCTAGGTCGGGTGGGAAATTCCTTTAGCTATTGACCTTTCTAAAGTACTTATTAACACCATTTAACAACGTTGGCGTTAGAAAATGAACTATTTGTTTTACTGACATTCGATTATGACGTGCTTGGCACATGGGATAAGTGAGGCCCATCAATTGAAATCTGAAATTTTGTCTGTACAAACTTTGCCAACTAAAATTAAGGGTACGAGAGAAGTGATCTCTCGTACGTTTGGTTGAAGTCGAATGCTAGGCACGACTTGATGAACCTTCATGACAGATCTCCATGCAAACTGATGCGATTTAAAATCAAGAACTCTGACCTTGGGTGATTTCCATGTATATGGCTTCTTTTCGGCATCACATAATGCGAGCCGTAGGCATTCTCAAGCTGCCTGTGACAGATTATTTCACATGGGTCTTTGTGTTTAAAATAAGAAAAATTCATTAATTAAATTTGGTATAAAAAATGTTAACACCCTTTAATGACTCCAGATATGTGACCGAGCATAGTGTACAGTTTATCTAAATTCATAAATAAACAAATTAAGCAAACGTTTCTATTGCAAAAACGATTTAAGACCGTCTAACAGATTTAGGTGTAATGTCGTGCACAAACAAATCGCCCGATGTGGACGTTACCATTATCTCAAGCATCAGATAAAATGTGAGTTAAAGTTCGTCACCTGTATATCTTATATGTCCTATATAATCAAAAACAACCATTTTAAATTTGTTATGAAGGCAAGGCCGGAGGCTTTCAGGAAACACACATAGCTTCGTATGCTGCGTAGTATTTTGGTCACATTCCTAAAGATTCTAAATGCGCCATTATACATATACATTGCACTATACTTATTTCGAATATTCCGCCATTATCACTGTGTAATTTTAAGTTGTCATAAATAACTGGACTCAATATGCGCCAGGTCTGACGCTGATTTCTGTATCTCCTCCCTCCTCACGCGTATCCGGTACGCCGACGGTTAAAATAGTACACATCTGTTACAAGATTAACTGCATATGTAGTCGTGCACATAATGATGGCATGCAATTAAGTTCTAAATGTAAACATAGGGCGGCAATTTACAAGCAGGCGAGAAACGCGGTGAAACGCGACGAAAAACGCGAATGCCGCGCCTTCGCCAAGGCGCGGAGGGGAGAGTGGAGCGACGAGTTGAAGCCACCTTATGGCGGCCGCGTCACGTGATTCCAAGATGACAGCGCCCATGCCATGGAGGCCGAAAAGGTCTATACGCGACGAGAGGTTTGGGTATCGCCACCTGGTAGACTTTTTTCGCAACCTGGAGCGAGGATACTTCAACAACCTCCGCCGGTGTAAGCACGTGCAATGCCAAGCTTCTATGCACTAGGGAAATTAAAACGTAACCGCGTGGGTCGCAAGTGCACTGCCCATAGCGAGGAAGACTGAAGCGCCCCAGGCGAGCTTCTCACCGCAAATATTTATTTTTAATCCCGAGGCACGGTGGGACCCACTGCACGTGCGAACGGCAACATATCAGTATCCTTTCAAAGAAGGTAGTACAAAGCGAGCGAACACGAGCCCCGTCTAATCAAGAGCGGAAAAAAATATGGAAACAAATTATCCTTCTCCTAACCAGTTTGTAGCCGCCAGAACTGACACGAGAAGAAGCTTCCGGCGAGCACCGGCGCTTTTTGTTTCTTTCTTTGTAATCCGGCTCAGGCTAAGCGGTAGCCGCTACAGTAGCTGCCCTTTTCTGCACGTCTCGCTTGACCCCGTCTCGTTGACTCCTCCGGAGGAACGATAAAGAAGAAGAGCCAGCCAGAAAGGGTGAAAAAGAAAATGGGTCCCGCCACAAAGCTCATCTCTACAACCAAAAAGAAACAAAAGAACAACGAAAAAACAAACAAACAAAAAAGGAAAGGTTCCTGCGGTTTTTTCGCGGTAGCAGAGAAGCCGGAGGCACAAGCTTTTCTCGGCACCAACACAGCCAAGAAAACGTGGCGCGCTCAAAGAACCCATTAGGCAGTTGCCTTAGCCGAGAATTGTCTCAGTTACTCACGACCCTGCTTCACCGCGAGCTCGGAGAATAATCCCCGGGGGAGTTAACCAGAAAGCACGACGGGGCTCGCCATGCGTCTGCGCCAAAACGCTACGAGGAGGCGCCTCACGGCTTCTTCGTTCTCATTACAACAACGACAGCAACGGGTTTCAGCCGCTTGCTTCGTTCCTGACCTGGCACGCAACGCTGTTCGCGTGTTTCTATTTCTTCGCCCTCTGCGGTCGGCTTTCCATAGGTGGAATGCATTGTGCACGAGCACGTGCTCTTGTGTCTGTGCATAACTGTAAGTGCTCGTCGGTGCACTCGCGTGTTTAGATGCGCGTGTGCGCCGGCGCACGTGTCGGCTCCTTTTAGGAGTTTAACGTTTTCCGTTAAAGATGTGCGGTGAATGCGGCGACACACGACAACTTCTCCATCCCTCAAGATACAAATCGCAAAACGCACGGTCGCTCCGTATTTTAAACATTGAATAACATTGCCTCAAACACGCTGCTATACATTTTATAGAAACAGCTAGGTGGGCAAGAAAATAGGGTCAGTGTAGAAATAACCAAAATACTATACAGGTTTTTTTTAGTCTTTATAAATTTGCCTTAAAAGTACCGTGAAAGCTACACTAAGGCTGTCTGGGCGGGTGAGTTATACGATCAGGGGAACATAATATAGGAAGATAATCGCCATGATTAGTCAGATAATTAACTAAATTGTTTATATTTAACTTTTCAATTACTAAAAATAAACATACGACTACAATAAGAAACTTGCTGAGCGTCATCGAAAATAAATAAATCAGTAAATTTTAGAATGATTTGAAGCGCTTGGGAAGCCAGGTTGGGCGCCAAAGTTACGACCCGTGCAACAGGTGCAAAGCTGGCGGCGTGAAAAGGCGGATGACGAGAGACGGAAAAACCGCGGGGTCAGATTTTCGCACCCACAGACTCGGGTTTGTTGCCCGAGTGGTAACGTTAGCGCACCACCCCACTTCCTACACGCTTCAAAATTTTCAAAAATTCACTGATTGAGAAATATTTGACGATGCTCGGCAGTTTGTAATTTGAACCATATATTTATCCTCGCTAATTAAAAGTAATTAAAAATGTTTAGTTAATAAACAAACTTAGGTGTGACAAGTAGTCGTTTATAACATGCCCCCCCCCCCCCCCCCCCTGGCCGTACAACTCACCTGAGTAGAGCGCATTTGTGTAGCTCTTACAGCATTTAAAAACAATCTGTAAAGCCTAAAAACAAATTGGACGCATGTTTGGCCATTTTGCCAAACGCGTTTAAATGCGATAGCTTCTTTAGGGTGGGTGACGCTTTTAGCTCGGGTGGTGCCTGGGGCAGGATGACCCTTAGTCTTTCAGTGCCTGGGGTGGGTGGTGCTTTTAGTTTAGACTGGTGCCTAGGACAGGGTTTTGTATGGAAACAAATTGCGTCACACCATTGTGTCTTTGCGCTGAATTTCCTAGGTCACCAAGAGAGAGGAAGCGCGCTTTCCTGCCGTTTCCACTCCTCGTTCCGCGCGCTCTTTCTACACCACCTGTTTTTGCTCCTTTTTTTTCTTGCCCTTTCCACCCCTCTCCGCTCTGCGCGCTTTCTCACACCACCTGCTTCTGCTCTTCCCGTTCCTGCGCGCTGGGTCCACAGCTCAGTCAGCAGCGCACTCGGTATCTAAAACGGTGACCGGGGTTCGATTCCCAGTACCGGTTGCCGTTTTGTTTCAATAGGGACCTTTTGCAAACCGTTGCCGTGCTCCGAGTACCGCACAACCGGAGCCTTTGAAGCATGCTTTTAAGCACGCGCCCCGGTGTACCGTGCCGCGGAGCACGCGCTTAAAAGTATGCTTCGAAGGCTCCCATGATTTTAAGCGCGCGCCCCGGTGATACCGTGCCGCGGAGCACGCGCTTAAAAGTATGCTTCGAAGGCTCCAGTAGTGCGGTACTTGGAACGCGGCAGCAGTTTGCTAAAAGTCCATATTATTTAGCGGTTACGGACTGACCGACCTACACATTTCGTCCTGAGGCTGGTTGGCCCTATAAGGCTACAACTTTAAAATACCCTGTATACTTCCTACAGCATGAGAAAAGCAAGAACGTGTTTTTGACACGCTCAAAGCGTGCAAATTAAAAAAAAAAGAGATCTTGATTTCTCGTGATTCTCCACAAACGACGAGATTACGTCTTGGACATGTACTGGCCCACAACAAGTTATAAACAGCTGCAGAGTATCGAAGATAAGTCTCTGCCCGCAACTGCCAGCGTTGCCAAAATGTCTAGGAAGGTGTTCTCAATGTTTCAATTTTACGAGCAAGACGAAGTGCGCGCGTTGATAAGCTTCCAAAAAATCACTTTTTGCGCTTTCGACGGAAGGAAACCCAAACCACGTGGGCGTATTTAAAGGGACCATGAAACGATTCTGAAATCGAATTTCATCCACCGGACGCCGTAAAAGGTGTGAAAAGAAACACAAAAACACAAAAATAGGAAGCCAAAATATTTTTTGCTATAGAACTTTTAAAAGAAAACTGGACTCTTTTGCGCCTTCTTTCCTTCGAAAGCTCTCTGACTTTTCACTGCTATGCATCCGCGGAACTGCAGCACGTCAGCCGAATCCACGTCGCCTATTGGGTAAGCGCCTACCTCACCAGCACCGCGATCATAAACAATAAATAGCCGGCAAATGTTTCCTAAAAGTTTTGTTAATTAATATTCAGATCCACATTTTGTAGCATAATTAGAGATGTGTGGCGAAAATTGCCAAATTTGATAATGCTGAGAGCCAAGCGCCATCTATCGTGTGGTAAACGAAGCTGAGAGCCAGCTCCGGAGGAACTAATAACCGACGAATTTTGCCCGGCGGCTTTTGCTCTGCGCGTGGAATCAGCACAGTGCCTGCCACGTCGCGCGCAAAGCGAGCGTGCCGTCGGGCGGCGTTCGCCAGTTATTCGTCACATAATTCGTTCCATGGAGTTCAGCCTTTACGCACTTTTTACGATCAAATCAGCATGGCCGACAGCGTCGCTTGGTCGCGACGACCAACGAACGTTTATTTTTCTACGTGTTCTTCTCGCGCGTCCCGACTTCAAGCAACAAGAAAAAAGTACAGGGTGTCACAAAACAAAATTTACAGGGTTTTTATTTCCGTAAAAATAAACTAGGCACCGCCGAACGCTCATTCTCCGCCCCAAGGTAGCGCTAGAGGTCACAACCAGATGCCAAAGTTTCAGCCCGATCCGATTACGTAATCAAAAGTTATAAGTGATTTTCTGAAAATTTCAATGGGAAAATGAAGTCCAGTTTTGCCCGTTTTCGGTTTCTGGTGCCATAGAGCCCCATGTATTCGAAAACTCCGTCGGCCGCCATTTTCCCATTGAAATTTTCAGAAAATCACTTATAACTTTTGATTAAGTTATCGGATCGGGCTGAAACTTTGGTATCTGGTTGTGACCTCTAGCGCTACCTTTGGGCGGAGAATGAGCGTTCGGCGATGCCTAGTTTATTTTTGCGGAAATAAAAACCCTGTAAATTTTCTTTTGTGACACCCTGTACTTGAAACAGACCACGACGAACAAGAACGCTGGATCCACGAACACCCGAGAAAAGCTACGACGGTCACGAATCCACCGACTCCGACCAAGCGAGCTGCGCAGAATATAGGCCTAGCAGGCACTCCGACTCGGCGCAGCGTTGCTTCGACGGTACTTGGCCAAGACAGTCTGCCCACGACCGGCTGGCGTGCTGAATGGAATAGGCCCCCGCGACGCTTGTGGACCCTTCTCGTATTATAGTTTGATCGCTGACCTCAATTTTAGATTAACAGGTGAGGTCAATCTCTTCCCCTTGGCATCTCCTTGTTTTCGGAGGCAGTGTTGACGAACACTGTCGTCGAAAAGGAACTCTCGTCGATTCTATCTTCTTGTTTTGTGTGATATAGAGCTCGAATAAACGCCGTATGGATTACCTTCGTAACACGGTATGTACACTTTGTTATTAGTATGCCATTTTTATTCTGACACGACTGCACGTCACTGTCGAGCTACAAAAGTTCGTGGGAGCTACGTGCAATGCCGGGCCAACCTTCCTTTGCCGAGTGCCGCGTCAGTATCGAGTTGCAATCGTAAAAGATAGGTCCCGAAGCGCTCACCAACAGCGCGAATACAGCACTTCCATCAAACGCGCGCGTCCGCTCAGAGTGTGAACAGGTATTTACGTGGCTCTTGCTGACACTGTCGTAGTTCAAACGTATCTTTTTTAGCGTCGGCTTGCTCCTGCATCTCCGAGGCCGTGAAAAACGCCGCGGCGATTTGTTTCCATCTACGTCGCTTTGCAAACGACTGACATGGGCCGCCTTTTACCAACAATGACAGCTGGGTTGACTTCTGAAGTCTTCACTGGAAGACTCGCCGCACTTCCCAACAGGCATACCGGCGTATGAGACTAGTCCCATGCTGTCGCTGTAGCGCAACATATCTCATTGAATTTCGCACAGCTGCGATGTGTCCATGGCTATCGCAGCGATGAGAGGCGTCGATTCAGAAAATACGTCGGTGACATCAGCGCAGTAAAACCTACCGGCGCACTCCCAACTCGCCGCCACTAACGCTCCCACTCTCCTACTGCCGAAAGAACTTCCGGTTCCTGTCCCAGCGTACGTCACGACCGTCAAAATTACGCCGCAACTTGTTTTGCGGTCAGTTGAAGAGAAAGAAAAAGTCGATATTGCATTTTTTTTTTTTGTGTAGAAATTAATGAACCGAGACGAAAACGGATGCCTGTTCGGCATTCAGTGAACGTTGAAGGTTTAACGTAAAAGTTATCTGGCAAAAGTAAAACGGTCATTTTATGGTCCCTTTAATTGGTAAGCAGAGGCCCACGGCGTTTAGTTTACAGAAGCGCTCGAATATTTTGCCGGTGGTCTCTTCCTTTTGGTATTCGAAGGTTTTCAGATTTTTGAGATGAACGTAGAAGGGACAAGGAAACACTAGACGGGACCACGCGAGCACCGCTCACGTACCCTGGGTGCCACTAATGCCCGTGTCCCACTAGAGCGACAGACAGAAACAAACGACAGCGACAAGCCTCAAACCAGAGCCTTTCGCGATTTGGGAGGCTTTGTAGAATAAAGGAGGCTATGCTCGAACACGGGCATCATGCACGCGAGGGTATCTTTGGCAGGCCATCGCTCGTGCTTACTTCACGAGCACCGAACGACTAAACGCCTGCCAAAGGTACCATCGCGAGCATGCTGCAGGGATTTGAGGCCTGTCGCTGTCTTTTGTTTCTGTCTGTCGCTCTAGCGGGACACGGGCATAACTGGATTTAAAAGATTCCTTACTCGCTTTTATACACGGAGGTATGGTTTGTTTGCGTACGGCTAAGGGAGGAAATGTATTGGGAAAGGAGGTGAGAGGGAACACCGAACAGCTTGAAGAAAGTATCAGAAAACGTCGAGACCAAGTTCAATATTTCTGTGCACACAATATACTGGAGCGTGCGTTTAAAAGACGACAGCATTTCTAAACAAAAAACAAAAAACAGAAAAATGAGTGATTATGGGCGTTTGTCTGTCATCACTCGGTAGACAAAATCAGTGGAAAACCTCAACGCGTATAACTATACACCAACAGGGTTTAGCGAGAATTGGCGCGAAAATGTCGCGGTACGATCGCAGACCAAGAGTGCCGAGTTCGAACAGACATCTGAAGAGATACGCAGGATTTCAAATGCTGTAGCATTGTGTCTTAGGCAGCATCCAGAGAGAAGGCGCATTTCTTAGTTTTGTAGAGAAATGCTTACCTTGTTTGACTACTCACCTGGCATGCTAGGTTCTTGGTTTAAATGGAAATAGGAGCTGGAGCACGTGATCGAACCTGCAGTCATTTATCCGCCGCTCGCAAGTTGTTAAAACAGTCGCCAAACCTGCCTCTAAACTTTCCGACTCAGCTCTCCGTCGGTGTCTATTTAGGGGCCGACAGACGTAGTACAGATCCTGTGCAAGTAGGCTCCTTTCACCTTACTGGAGAGGGTTGACTCATCACTCACAGAGTTCCTTTGTCGCTAGCTGCGAACACGGTGCACGCGGATCAAACTGGCTACCGCCTATGTTCGCTGACTCAAGTTCATCTCTCAAAAACAGAAGCTTCCTTTCTCTGTCTTCGCCCTTTCTATACACACTGTACTTGAAAATGAATCATGTTTTCGCAAACCTGCCATAAATTCACATATACTAATTCACGAAAAAGCACCTTGCTTCAGAGAAATAAAAACAGCGCAAAAATGAACACAGGGACAAGTAGAAGACAGACAAACACAGCGCTATGTTTTTATCTGTCTTCTAGATGTCCCTGTGTTCTCTGATCATGCACCGACTCGCCCCATCTTCACACCTTACGTCACCTTACTTCCTGAGTGTCTTCGTAATTAGGACTAACAATAGAGCTTTGCCCCTATTTTCCCCATCCAATCTAGTCTATGGTGGAGATAAGATGACGTTCCTTCGTAGCGTCTAGCTTTGAGCACAAAAAAAGAACCCACCAAAAACTAAGAAATTTCAGCGCTTTCGCTTTCAAAATTCGGAAAGTCACTCACTGAGGGAAGCTGAGCGAGAACAACACTTTCTACCTAAAACTGAAGTCTGATCAGACGTAAACAGGTGAAACGCCTGTCAACAGTATACGTTAAATTTTTTTTTAATTACTAGGTTCAACTATATCAAAAGAAATACTATTTAGATACAGAACTCAAATGCACCTTGAGGTATTTCATTATCTTTAGATATCTTTAAAAATACACTTGGTTCACAAAGTTCGGCATCCGCGACTTCAATTCAACATAAAAAGAAAATGTCGATCCCAAATAGTGTAGTGCATATATTATACAACAATAAAGCGTACTAACAAAGGCAATTTAGCGGCGATACATACTTTGCAGCCCCAATTTGCACCGTGAAAGACTATTTGTATGAACTACAACGTGGAACAACTCACAATGAGAGCAAAAGTCACGTTTCTTTGTTCGCATTGCGTTCTCTGTTATTTCCTCTCTTGAGATGCGACTCGCATCTCAAAGAAAAGGTCTTACGTGCGTATTTAGTTTTTACTGTACTTAAATTACCACCTTTCGGATTTAAACAGGGTGGACAAATACTCAAAAACTGTTAGCGCGAAATACGATTATCAAGTAGAACACTGGGCAGGATAAGCGCTTGTACTTCTTGTCCTTTGACCTTCGCACAAAAGGTTTTTGCGATGTTTAACCAATTAGGTCATCAACTTATATCGAACAGATACGCTCTAAGACGAGCAGTTGAATACTTACAAAATATGTCGCTCTGAAGGAATCCTATCGCAGAGACGGGTTTTATCACCCTCGTCCCCAAACTCCATTTAAACCATCATCATTTTGTTTCCATCTGCGCCATGCCATTTCATCATGGTTGGACGCGACGCCGCGAGCCTTCGTTGTATGGACGACTTGCCATTCTGCGTCGCAGCCGCTCTTTCGAGTTGAAATAAATATGCGTACGATTATGACCACAGTGGGAAGGCAGGCACGAGGTCGTGTTTCAGAACGAACTGGTTCATCCGAAATCACCATTTACCCTTTAGGAAAACCCGAGTATCTTGGCGAAGCGCCGCGTCGTCGTCGTAGTTTCGAGGGGATCACTCCTAGACGATCGCCATTTGAACCGCACTGCGTCGACCGAATGAATCATGTCAATCGCGAGACTAACGCGATTGGGCTCACGTTTTTCGGTAAATTCAAGTTGGCGCAATTTGACTCGAGTACGCGGTCACGGCCGTTCCGATAGCAGCGCTGCGAGTCAGCCAGCTTTTCCGGGCGGCTCCCGAAGACGAACTCTGCGTGCGTCACGAATCTCGCCCGAGACCATCTCCGAAGAAGACAAAAAGAAAGAAGCGGCACTTCCCACTTAGGAACCATTACACGGCCAGATAATGCGGGGCGCGTCGGGTTTGTGAAATAACGAGGTAAAATAAATACGTCGTGCGCTCGCGCACGGATTCGGGAGGGCACAAGAAGCGCCCGCGGTGTCCATGCTTCGGGAGGCCTCTGACGGCGGCCGATCGGATGGTCGGCGCGGTCGGCCGGGCATCGCCGCTACCGCGCAACCCAAGCTCTCGGCGCCTCCCGCTCCGTGCACGCTCGGCACGCACGAACAATCGCGCGGTCGGACGGATGCACGCGCGCAAAACGCGAACAAATTGAAGGAGCCACCAACGGGCTCCGGGAGAGAGCCGGTGTTCGCAGATTGAAACTGACGCGCGGAAGGGGCCCGCTCGTCTCTTTCCGAGAGGTCGAACCGTAACGAAGTTATCACGGGCCACGAAGGCGCATCCTTCGCTGCGAGCCAATGTTCGCCAATTAGTCTAGAGACCGTTCCAATCATAGCATTCTTCGAGTTCCCATCTTTCGTTTGCTGGACACGCGTTGTGAGCATGGAGGACGCGCTCACGGCCCAGTGACATTTTTCGCCCGACTGAAAAACTCTGGAAAGGAGTCAAAAGCTCCTGGGAAAGAAGATCGCAGTGTTGGGTTGTTGTTTTTTCATGACGTACACGCGGCAGCACTCGGCACATGTCGGACCCGAGCTCTGCCTAGCACTGCTGTCATACCAGTGCCCTGCGCTAGCCAACCTTGCTGACACGGAAGAGCCGGCCCTGCTACCGAAGAGGTCTTATCGTTATACCTCTTCCGCGGGTTTGGCTAACGCAGTAAAGCCCATTCGGAGGGCAAATCAAAATTTTTATACCGACTATCTCGAATTCTACTCTTTAAATAAGCTGCGGTGCCGCTCTAATGTCCATGACGTCAATCAGGAAAGACGTAGAGCGGTTGTTTCGAAGTTACTTTGGAGTTTCCCGTGGAAACAGCTGCTCTCTTCTGTTGACGTTCACAGTCACCATTTAATAATAGCTCAGAGTCAACCGTCAAAAAAGCATTTTAACCTTTTCTGCCACGCGAAAAGGACCCCATCGTCGGAGCATTCGTTTTGATCCGAGAGAAATGCCATGACACGCGAAAAAAAAAAACAACTTCAAAATAACGGTATCGCGTGCCAAAACGAACGGCATGGGAACTACTCTTGTGTCCACAATATTCAGTTCGACGCTTATGGGCTTAGCTAAGATTAATACTAATAATAACGACTTTATTTTCCATCTACTAGGAAGACCCGAGTGAAAAATGATGCAGCGTACAGCTTGACAAAACCTCGGGCCCCTACAGGGCTCAACGACGAACGTGCAAAAAAATATGCAAAAACAATCTACATACGAAAAAAAAATAAGGTACAAAATAATAATCACGTACGTGGAAAAGCGCGCAAACCTAAGGAAAATCACATACTTTGAAAACGCGTGTTCAAAAATGCAACCTCAAATCGTTATAGGTGTTAGAGGTTAGACCGCCAAGATCAACGCTATTAAGGCGGAGCTATTAAGGCGGAGATTACTTAATAAACGTGTAAGCCCGAAATTTAGCTCGTGCTATTTGAGCGTGTTGGTGGTTTTTAAATAATTAGAAAGGGGAGAAACATAGGAGTCGACACAGACGGGTCAATCTATCAACTTGGACTTGAACCGAAATATTGTCCCATCTGTGTCGTCCCCTATATTTCTCCTCTTTCTAACTGTTTGAGATTTAGCATTTGGTAGTCAAAAGTTGTTGGCTGACCTACTATTTCCTTTACAGTCACTGACAGCCCAAAAAACGCAGGGTTCCATGCTCACAATTCGGGCTTGGTGATTTGTTTTTTGGTGTTAATAAGCTATAACCTGATTGGCTGAGAAGCAACAATGAAATGCTCGGGAGAGGTACGGCACTTCATAAGCTCGCAGTGACTCGCTTCTCAGTGCCGAGTAAAATGTCACCGCTAGAGAAAATTTAAAAAGAAATCGTACGTAAAATACGCTTCTGGGTCGGTATAAATTTCGGTGCACGCCATTGGTTGTCGCTATGGTAACACGATAGCTCGTTCAGCCAGAACTTGAGTTGGGGTGGCAAGGAAGAAGATTTAAAAATTAAAGTTACACCCGTCCGCTCCCGCATTAGCACTGCAGACGTAAAGGCAATTTAATATAAATAAATAAGGTAAGCGTAACAACTAGAAAAGAAGTACATAAGAAACGATACTTCTTAAAAAAAAAACAAATATCTGCCAATTAGAAGATGAATGAAATACCTAGCGAGACCGCAGCCACGCGAACAGTCCTGGTCAGCCGTCGCTATTAAATTAAACGAAAATTTCCACCTCCTCGTCTCGCTTTTCCTTCTCCCCGCTTGTACGGAGCTCGTCTAGTAGGACCGAGGCAGCACCCGCGAGAGAGCCCTGCTGCGATGGTAACACTGTTGCGATGGTCATCCTAGATTAAGACCCGGCAAAGCGTGCATTGGCGAGCGGTGTGTGACGACGGGTCTATCCTACTTGGTTTACCATTTTAAAAAAATGCGGCGTGATCCTTTTTTGTGCGTGACTAGGTTTAGCCGGGCAAGCAGACGAACACCGAGAGTGCCCTGACTCGAATGACTTTAGCGGGTCGTAGCGTTGGCTGCGATTCTCGGTAATTTTTCACTAACATGAGACCACTTTGCACTAACAGTGTAGAGTACTGCGCGTAGGAGCAAACGCGAGCGTTGTGCGTTCGCGTCGCGTGCTTCGTGCTGCGCGCGTGCTGCGCGCCGTCGCCGTGCGCCAATCCGAGACCGCAGTTGGGGCTCCGCGCACGCGCAATGCGCAACACGCAGCGCTAACGCAAACTCGCCGTGGTTGCGTTCGCTGGTATACTCATTCGTATCTAGAAGAAACGAAATCTTTAAAGGTCCGAACTGATACGTTCTACGAGAATGCCAAATGAGCGCAGCGCTTGTTTTTTGTTACTCGCAATTATAGAATCACTGAACTCGAAAGAGTTCGGACAGCCTCGCTGAAAAACTGCGTAGGCGTAAAAGGCCCGCTTTGCCTTATGTTCCGACGGCAAACACCATCTTGCAAGAACACATTTTGCTATTTTTAGCGGAGAACTCGAGGCAATGGAATATATATTTTACACTTTCTGGAAGTGCCGTAAAGAACGTGAAAGTAACACCCCCGATTATTTTGATAATGGAGTTCAAAAAGAGTCACCACCTAGAAAGTATAGTATCGATCTATGGATACTTAGCGGAAAATCGGTGAGCCTAAAATGGAAGTATGATGTCTCCGTCGTTGAACGGCAACCCGACCCGTGCTGCTAACGTTGGACCTTTAGCGCGCATATAACGAAGTAATGACGGCAGGAATTTATGCCGAACGAAGGAATTGTGCTCATTTGTCCAGGTAAAACTCGGAACACTCGCTCCAGGTGCCGGCCGTGGAGTACACAAATAGTAGTAAGGCATAATTAATTTAATAGCGGTCTAATGTGACTACAAGTAAACTAGACGCGAACGTAATTTTTCAATATGAAATTCACGATAATTTATTTTATTCTATCATTTCGTTGGCGAAGTTGTCGGACGTCAAAGCGTGTGACCGTAATAATACTATAGCATTGCGACCAATTCGTTTATTATAGCGTGCAGTTGGCCAAAAATCCTAGTAGTTCCTGCCTGACTGCACAGCGCCGTAAAAGAAGAGAGCGGTTGGGTTAGTGGATAATTAAGAGGGTGCTACATGGAAAAAAACACAATCCGGTTGGCCCTGTTGTGCACTGCAATAGACTCTTTGGAAAAGTGTGCACCATGTAGTAGCTGTTGCGCCAGTCCGCCATTGCTGGGGCGCTCATATCGAATACGAGGGCTACGTCAACGTTCGGCGGGAACTCGGCCGAGCTCGTATTGAAATTGGTCACCCGGGCACCCGAAGGTGACCAAAACAGCCGCGGTTTTGGTCATCATTGGGGGCGTGTCCCTACACACTTCTGGCTTCACCACCTGTTGTGTCATGTCACCGCCAGAAGCTTCTTACCTCCATGCATCCAATCGCACGCTTTGTGCCCAAGAAATAGCCACTACCAGTGTTGCCTGATGGACGTTCGAAAATGGTCTATTATATATTCGCCGAGCCCGCTTTTTAGATGGAACCCTCAAGGCAAACCTTCAAGTAAGAGTAATATTGCCGTACACTTATTCAAAGTAGGCTTCAAGTTTTGCTTCACATTCAAATGATACGGCAAGTCGAATGAAAAAGGTCCGCGAATAAAACTTGCTTCGTATATAAAGGTAAGGAGGCGTCAGGTGAATGTTACGATTTCTCCGGGTTTTCGATGCATTTTGTTACGCGAATGTTAAGCAAAGAGTTTCGAGCTGTACGTATCGTGCATCTGGACGTCCCTACGAGGCACACGTCCTTCGTGCTAAACAAAGGACGTGTTCCTTAGCACGAAAAAGACACTTTTTCGTGTTTACCCAGCCAGGATATCAACGTACCTTAGTGGTAAACAAAGTTTACCATGTAGACTGGTTTTTTGAATGAGAACTCCGCGTCACTCGTTCGGGTCAAATAGGTTCAATAACTAACACACACACACACACAACACACACACACACACACACACAGACGCACGCACGCACGCACGCACGCACGCACGCACGCACGCACACACACAGCAACAGCAATCGTTTGTTTTTTCCAAGATTCTCAAGCTCTGTACGTTACCAATTATATAAACAACACAGAATTGAACACAAATTGCTGTCTTCATTAGTAAGTCTCAAAGAAAACTAGAGGTCTTATCTGTCACATGCTACGAGAACTGAACAGTTTACCTAAGCTGCTGCATGAACCTTCTCTTGTCTCAGTCAGAATACCGGTGGCAGTTAATCGATTTTATTGATAAATGGACTAGACGAGTCTTAAAACAGATGTGTAGCAAAGTTTCTACCGTTCCTAAGCAATCTGAGGCTTTTCTTAGCCGATATCACCATTCATTCTCGAGCGAGGAGCGGGGCAGGCGGAGAAGGAATTATAATGTCGCAAACTTGGGACACCCAAAGGCCGACACTGAGAAATGGAATTACCAAATACACAAAACAGAAAAAAGGGGAAACCATGCTGGGCAGTATTCATCGAATTGGATGGTGTCGCGTATCTCAATCGTAGCAGCTTTTATTTGTCTCGACGCAATCCACCGCGACGCAAAATGATTGCGTACGGCTGCGGCTTTATGTCCGCAGCACAAAAAGAAGTCGAGCCAAGTCGCAGCCGAGCCACTCGTTCTGGATAAAGCCAAGGCGGACGACGAAAACGACGCAAACTAACAGCATAAAAACGATGAATAAGGAGGAAAGGGCACAATGTGGCGTCTCCTTTGGCGGGCACCGCATCCTGGACACAGAAGTGTCTCTGTTGTTGAACTCCCTGGCGCAGCTCCCTGTGTACGCAGCGTCGTTTGCGAGCGCCCCCGGACGGTGAAAAATAGAGAGCCTGGAACCTGTGCCCGAGAGTGCGCTGAAACAAGAATCTTTCCCACTACATTATTCATGAGTGAGGCGCGCATCAAAGAGCTAGAAAAATAAACAGCGTGAAGAAGAAAAGGGTAGACGGGTAAAATGAATGCGTCCTCTAGAATTATAAATGTGGAGAGGCGAGATGCCGCCGCCTCCTCGCTCCTGCTTTCACAGTGTGCGCGCGTTAAAAGAAAAAAAAAAAGAAATAAGTTTTATTTCTATTCTCGCGGATTCTCGGGGCTCGCGCTACAACGTGTCTTACACGTCTTTGGCAAATCCAAGATCTCGTGGGAATTGTGAGACTCTGAATTGAGAGTCCTAGCCTGCGGAGCATACTGCCTTCTCTTGCCAGCCAGAATCTTCAGGTACGGCCAAGTACAAAAGTTTATTCGGGAACCTGTAAACTATACCCGGCGTTGCTGCTATCGTTGGTGTACATACATCCTTAGGAGGAAGAGGAGGAGTTGTAAACAGAGGCAGTGGACGTACTGATAGTATCCTTAGTAAGCGACTTACACTTTCGCTCGACACGATCAGAATATTTCTCTTTTTCGGCCCCTCTTATCGAAGGGACGTCTTCGATCCCGTATGACACTGCGGGTTCACCGACAGCAGCGGCCTCATCGGACCTATAGATTACTCAGAAACTGTTGCCAACCCCCTTGCCCTCATCGTTCACTTGCCTTGAATGCACTCAAAACTACTGGCGGCATCAGTCTTTTGGTTACGAGAATATCTAAGCAAAAACTGTGAATTTTGATATTTCTGTGGAAGGCACTAATACATTAAGCCTGGTGTATGCATTACTACTGACTTCTTATAATGACGTTAATATCGGAATGCCAACGAGTATCTTCATTCATTCGCACTTTCGTCCAGATGATGTCGGCCCCTTGTCTGGTTTACGTTGAAAATGAAACGATAAGACCGTCCAACCTGACAACACTACCGCCTTATTGACAGGTACTTATACATTTATTTGTTTATATTACGTCGTTAAAACTTTTTGACGAACGCGTAACTCGCACCAACAATATTCGTCACGGGAGGAAAATGAAAAACGAGGGTATTGTCCACAAGAGAATCCACCTAAAAACCAGGGCTGACTACGTCTGTCATAAAAGCGTGAAAATGACGTTGCCAGATGGAAAGCGCATTTCGCGCTTCATTCAAGTACAGACAATCTTTGAATGGCCGACGTCGTTACGGTGCAGATTTTAATATACAACTGGTGGGTCACTGAAGGAAGACATTTTGTTCTTATGAAGCGTGCTTCGTCATGCCTGCGGGTTGTCTTTAACCCTTAAAGAAAGAAATACGACACTTCATTTTAGCCAAAGCGAAACAAATGCAACACCCACATTCAAAAAGAAAACAAAAACAAAAAACGAAATAGGGAAAAGGAATGGACAAACACAACGAAGTCTCAAAACGCAGCTGCCTTTAAACTTGGCAGCTGCGTTTTGAGACTTCGCTGTGGTTGTCCCAACCTTTTCCCCTGCCTCGATCTTTTTTTAATATGAACGTTCACCAGTTAGCCTGCGCCATAACGCTTATTTCTTTAATTCTACCTAATGCAGGTTCTGAGTCATGTTCAGTTTCTTTTTCTTTTCTTTTTTTTTTTTTTTGCAGAACTCATCCCCCCCAGCGTCGTTAGATCTGTGCATATGGATTTTTCTGAGCAAGTTGGGCCTTCTACTTGGCCAAATCAAGTCAGGAGCTTGCCTCATCAGTTGGTGCCTCAGGAAAAAGTACATCGATCCGGACCAGTTCAACTACCCTATTCTTGTTGGACCCACCTTGGTGTCCAAAAATTAAAGTCTTCAACGTGTACAAGAATGCAGCCGCACAGCATTTTAAGGACGTACGACAGGTGTGTAACATACTTTGGACGATCGTTTGAGGCAATGAGTTCAAGAGGTCCTTTGAGTTCGGCGTTTGGTTGGGGTTGAAATCTCAGCACTTTAAAAATGTATTGGCAGCACAAAGGCATGCTGTGCAAAGTAGGTGGCTGATGTCAAGTAAAAAATAGGCAGCGGCATTTTGAGACTTCGTTGTGTTTGTCCCTACCTTTTCCACTGTTTCGTTTTTTTTTTCTACTTTTAAATATGAATTTTTACCAGTTAGCCTGTGCCATAACCCTTAATTCTGAATACAAACACCCCTTTATGTTTATTTTTGTATTAGCGAGTGTTGTGGAATGAGAACCTACATTCCAGGGAACAACAATTTCCGATTATTCCATTCATTTAAAACCATAGGAAGGGAGACACAGACACATTCCCACTCCTGAAATGACTAAACCGTTTTATTCCATTACTTCTAGTCCGAAACTTAAAACAAATTGATCTTGACAGCTAGTTACATTGTGTTGCCGGCAAATAGTAGCATAAAGCGGACGTTTTCAAACGCATAGACGACTCCAAAAGTGTGCAAAAGGCATTCCCAGACCTAGCGGCTTTGGGGACGCGTTTCAGAATCAGCTAGCGGCTCTGAGTGTCACACAAACGTGAGCCATTTATGGAGCGTTTAGCTCTTCACACTCGTCTGAAGTAAGACACAACGTATTTGAGAAAGGCTGACAGCGTATATGACTGCCTGGTGGCCTATACCAGTGTTGTAATCGCACTGGTAACATGCCGCTTTGTCGTGTCGCGCGGTTCCAGTGACAGCATCTTATCCGACAACTTTTCAGTTTTAGTCGCTTCACTGGAGACGCCAATTTCCTCCTCTAAGAAGCATGAGCCGGTCAGACGATCATGCCGTCAGACACCATAAGTCTAATGATGCTGTATCAAAAGCCAGAGAAAATTCATAGTGCTCGCATAAGAGAAGAGCCTATTTTATTTCCAACCTACTCCTGGCAAAAGGCATTTAATTTCATTCCCAATTCAACGCTCCCAGCACGGCCGCCATTCCATTCCCATTCCATTCCAGGGTCGTGGAAGTTCGTAATGATTACGGAATTATTCCTACTCCGTAGTGACGATTTCGCTACATTGCTACTGAAACATTGACGACGGCTCTAGCTACAATCATTATAATTTATTGGTTTAGAAATTGTTTATAAACTAGGTATTTCCCACGCCTCTTTTGTAGTCTGTCAATTAAAATCTCGTTAACTTTAAAGTTTAAAGTTCGGAGCGTTTTAGTATTTTCTCGATAAGCATCAACGTTTTAGTACATTTGAGCACGGCTTCTCATACACACTGAAGTTTGAGTGCGTATTTAATAATGAAACATATTCGGCTTTTTGTACAGCAGAGTGACCGATGTTCGTTGAATTATGTACTCGTGTTTTCTTTCCCTCGTCGCTGTCGTCGCATTGTAACGACACCCTGGCCTCGTCAAGCTTTCTTCTCAGCTTTCTTTTCAGGGAAATCCCAGCATTTTATATGCTGCATATAATATTTTAACTTTGAAGCGGCATTAGATAAGCTTTTTCTCGGGCCGGAGTCTCGCGGGAAAAAAGTATAGAGGACGTGCTAATAGTGGTTAGAATCGAATAGCGCGGCGTCAACCTGTTCATTACACGGCAAAGCAGTGAAGGTCTCTTAAAATGATTAAAGCCTTACTCCGTTTCACATCAAGACGGATTGCAGCCGACTCTACAATCCGAGGGAAGTAATCAAGTAGCTCCAAAAGTGCATTGTCACGATGCTCTTTGTGCTCTTCCTATCACTCGCTAAGCCAGTCAGGCGCAGGAACACAGTATCACGGGCCATTTACTGCGTGTGATTGGTTGAGGTTGGGGTAGCACCGTGAGGAAGCACTTTTAGTACCGCTCAATTGGCTCGACCGGATCGTAGCGTTGACTGCGCTCCAGCATAAGATGAAACAAAGGGAGGACACAGCGCTGTTCGATACCAAGCCATATTCGCTCACCCGCAGAAAAAAATGCCCTCATTTGCACGTCAATACTCTCAGAATTCCGATCTGAACTCCGCGCATTTTTCTTACATGAATCAAATTTTAAAAAGCTCTAATAAATAGCCAAAAAAAACGAAAAACGCGAGGCCTCGCTGGAGTTTGAGACGACATTTTATCGTAGGTACGACGTCAAAAAGAAGAGAAAAAAGGTGTCGCGGTTGGGAGTAACTTGTCTCTCCCCGAGTCGTTCGAAAGAGACCTTCGAGGGTTGCGTAATCGAACGGCCGCTCTCCCGCTCTGAATATCCGGACAAAGTATCAGCCGGGCGACCGTCGACTCCAAACCGCGACCTGACCTTTTCCGATTCATGCCCGTTCCGACCCGAGACCATAATTCGTGCGCCACTCCAAACATCCGCTATCCCCCAGAGAGATGCAAACTCGATAATAAAACGAAACAGAAAGAGAAAACTTCCGCGTTCATTTTACTCTTTTTTTTTTTTTTTTTTTACTCGACGCCAACATTCCTGTCGCTCGTTAAGCTTTTTATACATTTAATCTGAAATTGCCGGCCGCTGTCGGCGGGCGACGCTTTTTTTTCTTTTTACGTTTTTGGTTCCAAGGCGGCTGCGGTAAAAGGTTAAAAGAACAGCGACTGGGAGAATGGACAAATCTCTCGGGCGACACGACCGACTCGACAATATGCTCTTGATTCTTTTCCTCTCTCTTTGAATCCCTCGCAGGTCGACCCGAGAGAGGTCTCCCGATATAAGTCGCCATTTTCCCATACACCGGCTGAACGCTGCTGCCGCGGCAGAGAGCGAGGGCTGGCGTCCTTATCACGGCTCTTGCTCGCCCTCTCACGTGGTGGCGGCGGCGGCGTCGCATGTCCGAGCGACATAAATTCTCCGCGAGCGGTCTGTCCTCTTCCGAGATAATCCGAAACCGGTCTGCTCTTGTCACGTGGCCTTATATACCTACGCAATGCGACAATCCAAAGAAAAAAAAAAAAAAGAAACAAAAAAACAATGAGTTGCTTGCAGTCTGCAAGCTTCAGAAAGCGAGGAGGAATTAGGAGCGGGTGGGGAGACCTTAAGTACGTCCGGTTGTATCAACTTTTTGAGAAGAAGGTATCCCACGAGTATTTCCAGAGATCGCGACCGCTGGATTGCACCGCCGCCGCCGCCGCGGTCCGCTCGCATTCTTCCCGGTAGTTACTCAAAACTCTTCTGCGCGGATCTTTATTATTTTTCGTTTTGTTTGTGTGCTAACTCCGGGCATCGCCATATGCCCTCGCTTCCACGCCTCCCATTTTACGACGTCCACCGGCACTGCCGTCGTCGGCATGTGCCCTCCCATGTTTGGGAACACCCCAGTCCCTACGCGGTTCGTCCTCACTGTCAGACGAAGGCTGGCAGCACGCAAGCTCCCAGCAAGTCCATCGGATATGCGCACATTAAGTTAGTCTAAAAACATTGCTTCTTCCTTTTTTTTTAGGACAAAGGTAAACGAGTGCGTGGAATGTCGTAGGAGCCTTGCTTGAGTCACGTCTCAGCATCCGGTAAATTCAAAGGGGATACACGTAACAACGAACGATCGCATCTCCCACGTCTCGTTTAAAAAAGTTCGCACGTTGTAAACATTTGTAATTTGAGAAATAAAATAAACAAAATGTAAACGGACATGCAGAGGCAAGTTTGCGAACGAGGTGGGACAGTCGTTTTCGTTTGTCTTCTGTGTTCTATCGCCTGTGTCGTTAATTTTCGTGCGCAGGCAGTTGGTGAAGACTGTGCAATTTCCATTGTTCATACATCACGAAGAAAACCTCAGAGCGCGGGGCTTTGCCGCCTGCTTACACGACGCGCGCGCGGAGAACGTCGCAGGGAATATCGTCCCGTTTCGAAGCAAATTTCGTTTTGGCAGTAGCATCCACTGATTGTCACTTCTTCACTTCATATGCTGCGCATACAGCGCCTTTAACTGCCCGGGCACGGAAAAGCAGTTCAAACTTACTTGGAATTAACGTGTTATGCGACTGCGAAAAGAATCTGGAGCTAGGGTATTTATTTTACCCGAAATATATAGAGAGGATTTTCCGATTGTGAATTACCAAAAGGTCAGAAAAACATGTTAGGATGGATCTATTCTTCGTCCCTCGTTGGAAAATTCTACAATGATTCCTCGATTGTGGCGATACAGTGGAGTAACGGGCGTGACACATGCACGACGAAACGACCGAGTCGTCTAGCACGACGTGTCGGAAGAGGGTACCGATGCGCAAACTGCGCGCAGGGAAGTTCGGAGGTAACGCTCCCCGCTCATATTTCAGCGTGGTGTCGTCCGTACGACGCATTGACTCGGACCATGTGTCCGTGGGCTACGTTCTGCAAAGATGCTGGTTTTTGCATGCGCGTTCGTTTGACTGAATTGTGCCCAAGCTATAATTTTTCAGCGATAGTTGCTATGGGCTGTTCCCACCACTGGAAAAGACAGCCGTTGTTGACGTTGTAGTTATTGATGTTGAAGTTGCCGTAGTAGGGTGTCCATCGTCGTTCGTGTCAAATCCTCGAAAAGGATCGCCCGCTGAACGCGGAAATCAAACCTAGGCGCACTGCGTGCGAAGCGGAGGCGTTGACACTGAGCTACGACACACTTTTTTTTATATATTTTTTTCTTTATTGTGAGCTGCCCGATACCAAATGCTCGTGCTTTCTGGAAAAACAGAATAGCCGATAACAAAATGCCGCTGTAGTACTGTCATTGACAAGAGCCCGTGCCGGGACATGCTGGTTCACGCGCTCTAAAATAAAAACAAATAAAAAACGAAAAAAAAAACGAAACAAAAGCGGCCGGAACCAAATGGTCAGATATCTATATTGTTACCAAAAACGAAAGTCTATGGGTTGAACATGCGGTGAACAACCCACGAAAGTCTCCCGGAGCCACGTTTGCTTTACGCGTGGCGCCAACAGCCACCGCTATGAGGTGCTCCGAGCAGGTGCCGCTGACCGAAATTCGTCGCTTTTTCATACGGGGGCCTTTCACGGGCCTTTCTTGCTCGTGTTGGTCCGACCGCATGACGTCATAATATCACGCAACGTCATGGTCACGTGACGTCAATTTCCCCCCCTAAATTTAGCGAGGAAGTTGACGTCGTCGTTTTAATTCATGGCGTTACGTATACCAGACATGTACACATTACCCCCAGAAAGTAAATAAATACCGTTACTTGTTACGAGCTCAAAAAGTAACTAAATACGTTACTCATTACCGATTCTCAAAAGGAACGGGTTACTTTATCTCAAAAGTAGCGGGTTACGTTTCTGTTCACTTTGACGTGGTTTATTTTTTTTTTCTTTTCAGTATTCGTTGCACTTAAACGGTACCTGCTTCTCGAAGATTTAATCGGTTATGTTTCCCCGCTTCCTTGAGAATACATGTACGGCGACGCTGAAGAGTCGTTCTACTGACGCGCTCGAAGGAACGGCAGTGTTGTGCTTCAGGAAGAACTGGTGCATCTGGGATTCCCCTCTCTCTTTTGTTCTCTCTGCTTCTGAAGTTCGAAGTTGACAATGGGTTCTGTGCCTTCCCGCGTCGGCAACCTCCGGGTTTACATTCGGTCTGTACAAGATTCCAGAAGGTTCTACCACCGAACCTTATTGTGTTCTCTGGGTGAAGGACATTCCCAGCTGTAGAGTTCGACTCAAGTGTATCCAGCGATAAACGTTGCTATTCTGTCATACTGCTTAGTTGTTTTTTCGGGTTACCCATCTCCCTTTGTCGCGATAAACGCATACTCAGGTTTGAATTAAAACGAGGCGTTACTTGCTCGAAAGTAACGAAATACCGTTACTTGGTCTTAAAAGTAATTAAGTATGTTACTCATTCCTTTTCTAAACAAACAACTGAATACGTCACTCGTTAACAAAAAAAAAAGTAACTAGATAGAAGTAGCTCGTTACTAGTAACGCGTTACGTAAATGTCCGCGTAATACCATGGCGTCGAGCGGCGTCAAGTTTCCTGCTAAATGTAGCGGGGAAATTTAGAGAAGCGTTAACACTCCCCTCTTTCTCTTCCTCGGCACTCCTTCCTCAATCCCCCCCTCCCCCGTCTCCCTTCCTCCTATGGGGGTACTGGAACAAAAAAAAAAAAAAAACTCCCCCCCCCAAAAAAAAAAAAAAAAAATCACCATCAAGTGCATTGCATCATTGCATTGCATTTCCTTGCATTCGGCGGAATGTCTCAACCAGGCTGTTCTTTCGCTCCATGGTGTCCAGCCTTAATTAACTGTATCAGCGGACGTAGGAGGCTCTTATCAACGATACATCCATTGCCGAATGCGAATTCGGCATTCACTTTAGTGTTGCTCAAAGGTAACGTCTCGAAACAATGCTTTAATTGATAGCATCTGTTGTGTCCGAAATATCCGAAATGCGTCAACGAGCCTGGTTAGGTTAGGCACCACAGGACCAATGAGAATACAAAGCTTATTCAGGAAGCGAGCTGGGGAAGGCTATCCGGCTGCTTAACCCGATGACCCCCAAATGTAAATATGGTAAACCATTACGTGCTTCGACATAGCCGTAATGCTTACAGTTGAAACAAGAATTATTCGACGATGCCCATTCATTGATGGGTCTTGACGAAGCGTCAAAAAGCAGCTCTGGTCGAAACCAAACCAAAATAAAAGACAGGTGCCGCTTTAGTGGCACAAAATATGATCAAAGTCGAAATATTACGTCAAAGTGAAGCCGCGTACTTCACTAATACCGATTTTAAAGATGCGACCAGCTGCTCTTTAGTGGGCGGCAATCGGGTTAGCTTTTAGTCAAGGAACACTGGTGCAGCACCCTTGTGACGTCACGTCGCGGCCTTACGTCTGATGATCAGTGTTGCCATCCCTCTAGTAGATAGTTTCGGTTTTGTCGTAGACGCCCGAAACAAAACTTTGAGCCGTATATTTATAAAACTGCACACAATATCGTAACAAATTACACCTTGTAATTCATGGACATTGCTTTAGCTGCGAACAGTCGTAATCCCAAATTCAAAAAAAATATTGACCCAATTTTCTCTTTAAGCAAATGTGCAATATAAGTGACGACATATGTCCCACAAACCCGCAACGTTGCCACGAACGGCTCCCAGCGCTGCTGCTCTCGGGAGATCGTGAAATGAACAAACACAGATCCACGTTCCGCACTGCGTCTCGGCCCTTTGTCTGGGGAGTCCGCAGTCGCCCGCGGTAGCGGCGCAACGTTCGGCCTGATATGTGATCCCATGCACGCAGACAGCGTAAACAGCACGCCCACGCAGAAGCAGCGTGCGCTGCTTGCCAAGCAGCGTCTGGGGCTATTGCTAACTTTGCGAGATTTTTTTCTTTTGAGTTGCGATCCTCGGAAACGAGGTTTTGCTGAGGAGAGACGTACCGGTTCATTCGCATCACTATTCATACACACCGTTTCGAGTTGTTAATTCGCTGGGTGTCCCATTTGCTTCAACAACTTGCCCTCGAATTCGGTAAAGCGTTACATCTATATATTTTGAATAAAATCCAACATATCGCGCTGATGGTGTTATACTGTGCCACTTTTGCTTGTTGTGGCCTGATCACGGTGGATGAGCTACGGCCACCGAATTCTAGTTTTCCCGACAAGGATCAAGCGGTCGTGAACGACCGAACTAGCCCTGCTTCTAGATGAATTGAACGTTTTGTAAACCCGAGCATTTGTACAAGAATTGATAAATTTATGGTTTCGTGATGGCCGGTTTAATAAGTCTCTATTCTGCACCAAAAACGTACCCGATTAAGATAGAGCGTACTTTACATGCACGAAGATTGTATAAACGTTTTCTGTTTCCTGTCGTTCTTAATCAAGTGGGTTCCGTATCTGGTATGCGGGACAAAAAATAATGAAACATATTAACCTGGAATATGCGATAAAATATAGGTGAGGCAAAACAAAAATGTGTGACAATCACACACTTTTCGTAAACACCTTCCAGCGGCTTGGAGAGATCAAAACAATGTTTTACCGCGAACCAGAAGTGACGACGTTCAAGATGGCTGCGCCCTTGTGGAAAAGGTGTATACCATGGCGGAAGGCCTTTTGAAGAGCAGTTTTAGCAGAGCGTTAACCCGGGTTACCGTGAATCCTGGTGCGCGCTAAAGAGCATGCTTCTAAATCAGAGCGCGAGCTCGCTGTGACGATGCCACTCCGCACTTCAACGCTATGCTAAAATTGTTCATTGACGTAGCTGTTGCTTACAACAATGCAAGGAGTAAACCGAGTACTAAACGCATGGCAACTTTCAGTATCAGTAGTGTCTAACCTAATACTTTCGAACTTGAATGAAACGCATTACTTATATATGTCGTGGGGGATCATCACACGATTCTTTGTTTCTTTCTTTCCTTAGTTATTATTTACTGAACAATATTGCCAGCCACCTGATCGGTTGCCAAGGCAAGGGTGAACACTGCTTTGCAAACTATAAAAGTAAACGAGGAAAAAAATAATTAAATCCTATGTGCCAACAACAACAACGCACGATGTAAATGACATTTATTTTAACACATTCACTAATAAAAAAAATGCCGAAGATTAAAAAAAAAGTATGACAAACAAAAATAAATACTATGGTTGAAACTTGTAAGCGACGTTACAAAAACGAAAATGAATCCAACAGTCCGCTGATATGAATTACTTCGTGTGAAATGATGCAATAGATAGTGAACAGCGTGAACGTATGATTGATATCAGCATATATATTAAAGAAGAGACTATCGTTTTTATGGTACAAAGTGTTTTGTGAGTGCAGCGACAAGGCGGTGCTGGCTGATCGATGATGATTAACGGTAAATTGTGCCATTCATTCATGGTACGAGGAAAGAAAGAATATATGAAATATTTTTTTTTAGGTTTGTGGCACTATTTCGGTTTTGTCAGGTTTGTGTCGGGTATGTCGATTGGTGTTATATTGCTTATAAGTTTTAAATTGATGTTAAATGTTGTCATTGAGTATATTATACAGTAATTTTAGGCGGCTTATCTTTCTGCGCATTTTAAGTTCAGTCAATCTTAAAAGTTTGAACATGTGAGAAATAGAAGCCAGCCTGTTATATGCAAATTTGGGTTTTTTTTTTCTGAAGTTTTTTCTAAAAGGTTTATGTTAATCTTTGTGTATGGATGCCATACTTAGTTGGCATATTCTGTAATTCGTTTCAGGTTAGGTCCAAGCGCGGCCGATGTTATGAGCCGAAGGGCCATTCAAACAGCGAAAGAGGCACAACGTCATGGCGTGCTCTCTGCAGTTGATAGGACTAGCCAGTATTCGCCGTCTCTTAGTGCGTGCTCCTCCGCCGGCTAGTCCTATCAAGTGCAGAGAGCACGCCATGACGTTGCGCTTTTTGCGCTGTTTGATTGGCCCTTCGGCTCATAACATCGGCCGCGCTCGGACCTAAGGTGAAACGAAGTATAGCAATGGTCTGATGACTGTTTTGTTGGACACTAATTTGGTTTCGGGCGGGCAGTAGGGAAGTTTTCTTTTCAAAATAAAAAAAAAAGTTTATGTGAAGCTTTATCGACTATCTAGATAATGCGTGTGTTCCACGTAGAATTCGATGTGATGATAGCACCTAGGTATTTATATTCATTGACGCTTTAAAATGCGACAGTTATTTACTAAATATATAGCAAAAAGGAAAAGGAGTTAGCTTTCGTGTTGTGGTGATTTGCATGCACTTTTGGCTGTTTAGTTCCAATTTCCGATAAAAACACCGGTTGTGAAGTGTAGAAAGATAGCTGCTAATCGCGTGTTGATCATCTGCACGACTTATTTCTGATAACAACACACAATCGTCTGCAAAGAAACGGCACTGCCGTGACGTATCGTCTGTCAAATTGTTGACGAACACAAGAGAGAGCAGATGGTCGAGAACAGAATCCCCCGGGGCACTCCCGATAGAACCTCAGGAGTCTGAGAAGAAAAGTATTGTATTTGGTACTAATTGTCGCCGTCCGAATAAATGTGAGTCTAGCGAACATAAAGTTTTATCGTTCACGAGAAAGTATATTAATTTCTGGAGAAGTTTAGTGTGGGAAACACGCTCAAACAGCTTTACAAAATCTATAAAAAATCTAGGTAAGTTTGAGCCCCCTTAAATATTACTTCTGCGAATTCGTTTATAGAGGGAAAAAACTGTGTCTTTGTTGACAGGCCTCGAAAAAATTCATGTGGTTCGCAACGAAAAACCTTACTGTTTTAAAGTGTACTGATAAATGCTTAAAGTGTTCCAGGAACTTACGTGTTGTGCAAAGTGCTGCAATAGGTCAATGATTACTAACACTTCGTTTGTCACCAGAGTGAAAAACTGGCACATCTTTCACGACCTTCCATTCTTCCGGGACCTTAAAGTTTCAGCTATGGTCGTAAATATCGTAGAGAAATTTTGAGTACCACGCAGCATCGTGGTATAAAACATGTATTCAGAATATTATCGGGCCCACGCGATTTCTTTGTTTGAAATGATAAAAGTGCTTCAAATATTCCCTCCTCTGACAAAGCAATGTCTGGAATGCTCAAATGGTAAAACACGACGTTTTAGCTGCAATATCTCACCCACAGATTCAGTCTTTTTTCTTTTTTTTTGAGGAGAGGTAGAAGGTTATTGACACACGCAAATATTGCTTGTTTAAAAAGAATTCCAAAGTTCGTTTTTATATCACATCTTATACTCAATTTAAAAAAAAAAAAACGATTATCAGAGGATTGGTAAAAGAAATATAAAATGTCAACGTCCTGCGCTTTGCTATAATCACGAAATTACATTATTGTCTCTTACAGTTCTGCGAGGAATTGCTGAAAATTTCAACCCTGCATGCATGTGATCGATATTGCTGGGACAACCTCAATATGTGTATCAGACAAACTTAGTTTCTGAGAGACAAAAGTAAGATCTATAGTCGCTGACAAGTTAAGAGTAAAGTAAAAGCTCTTCCCATCTCTTTCCGGATTAGCAAAGGGAACGCTGAAAAGGAGACGACCTCCACTCCAGCGTTCGCTCTGTCAAAGTGAAACGAGGTGTGAAGAGCTTCCACTTTACCCTTAGCTTGTCGCCGACCATAGGAGTGAAATATTATTTTGAGCTACTCGCGTTCCGTCCACGCAGATAGTACGCCATTCTTCTGCGCTTGCTGAGCAAGTGAAGAAACAAGCTCGTCCACACCATTGACATAGCGCCTGCAGGTAAACCCAGCGGTACAAGCGGAACACTGAACTCCAGCAGGCAATGGGTCTAAGACTAGCCAAATAGGCAAGGGATTCAGATGTGTCATGCAGCGTTTTATGGCAATTAAAAAAAAAAAAATTCAAAATGACAATTTTTTTTTTTTTTTTTGTGAGCGATTAACTGGACGGTGCAAACAAATCTCTTCCAAACCGGAAAGTACGGCGCAAGCGCGTCATGATTGAGGCGTCCCTTGACCTCGCACCGATATTGCACCATCGGCTCTCGAGGGAGCCGGCGTCCCCAAAATGCGTCGCCGATGAGACTCGCCCGGGTCCGGTCGATGCCGACCTCATCGGACACTCTGGCCACGTCGTCGCGAGACGGCCCCGGCGACGACGACGGCGACGACGACGACGACGACGGCAGCGGCGACGCCGAGGGCGCAGCCAGAGAGCCGCACCCGCCGCGGCGCAGCGCCATTTCCTTTCGTGTCACGTTCCCGTCGGCTTCCTTCCGCTGCTGCGGGAACACGAAGCGTATACCGCTGCTGCTGCGGACCGCTATTCCCCGTCGCCGCGCGTGTGTGTGTGTTTGTTTTCAGGGCTCGCGCTTATTATTCTTATTTCTTACTCGTTCGTGTTTCTGTCCGTGTTTTGCTCGCTACCTCTCGCGAAGGTTCCTTCAGGCCGTTCGGTTGCTTTGTGTTTGCTGGGCGGCAGTGTCGGAAAACGCCCCAACAACGAAACGGACGAGAAAAAAAAAAGAAAAGGCGCAGAGACGAAGATATTAGGGAAGAAGGGAGTGCGCGCGAGGTCTTTTTCTTCTCGACACTTTCCTGGTCTTCGGAGCAGTCAAGCAGTGTCAAACCCGTAAGTCACTGGGCCTCATAATAACAACAGCGCAAAGACAACAACAACACACACACACATTGGACACACGGCCAAGGCGATGCTTCACCAACTCGCCCAAGCTGCCATCCTCACTGGGCCTTTTTTTTACAGCGAAGCTGTATACAGGTTAGGGTTCCATGCATTTTTGGTATCTGTGTGCAGAAACTAAATTGCACGTAAAAGCGCTCTATTGTATGGGAATGCATATCCGCCCCGCCATCTCGATATGCATTTTGATAATGAAAGACGTCAAAACGTGTGATACGGGCGATACATCTGAGAACAACAGGCCTTCTTCCGCTCGAGTTGGTTGACGTCACTGCTTTACATATATAAAAGCAGCAGCTTTTATATATGTAAACCATTCTATGTAAATTGTAATGAAACCCATTAGTGCATATCCTAGTGATCACAAAGCAATCATCACTACCGTTTCAAAATGGTGTATATAGGGTGTACCAAGTCACCAGGCTCGATCTAAAATGGACAGTAAAAATCGATGCCTTCACGTTGCAATCTACACTTTTCGTCAAAGAAGTGTTTCACAGGTCGATTTTTTCTTGTATAATTACACAGCGTAGCTCTCTTTCTATAAAACATAGGGCCAAAAAACTTGCCAGGGTCAAGGGCGGTGCGTTTGGCGCGCGTATTGATAGAGATGTCACCCTGAGGCAACACTGTGGCTGTCCCCTGTGTTGTGCTGATGTTCCCGCGATTTGGCAGGTCTGTCGGGCGACTGAGGACCAAGTTGACCAACTGTTGATGAACATGTGGCGTTGCTGTTGTCGCCGTGTTTCCTCAACGTGACAGGGCCTTGGGTTCGTAACCTGTCGTCGACTGCAGCTTCATCACGCTGGCGAAAACCGGGGAGCACGGAATGTTTTGTGACTGGGCTGTTCACATACTATGTGCGTGTGACGTGCCGTGACGTCATGAGGTCAGATTACTGTGACGTCACACGACGTCATGGTGTCACATGCCACTTTGACGTCACGTAGCGTCTGAGAGTCATGTGACATGATCACGGTGCTTTATACAGTGACATCCCAACGTCCCGTGATGTGTGTGACATCACGGTGCCATGTGACGCCATGGCGTCATATAACATCTAGGTGCACATGATCTCACCATGTCACGTGACACGATGAAGTCACATGATGTCACAGTTCTTTGACAGTTTCCTCACAGAATTCGGCTGATAAGCACATTTTGTGTTAATAGGGAGTTTAAGTAGATTGTTCGAATACCTCTGATGTCCCCGATAACGATCTCCGATAAAGATACAATGCACGCGCAAAGGCGGCAGCGGACTATGGGGTATCGTTATCGGAGTCGTCGGAGCGATATACTAAAACTCTCTAATAAGCGTATCTGGTAAGCATGAAGGCGCACAGAATTTACTGGAATGAGCTGGGTATATGCAGTGTGTTTGACGTCACGAAACGTGATGTGGTCTCTAGAATGTCACGTCACGTGACGTCCTGAGGTCAGTGACTCTGTGACATCACCTGGCGTCATGCGGTTCCCTGACATCAGAGTACCGTGACACAGTGACATCACTGAAACCCTATTCCCTGTGACATTGTACGTCACTTGGCATAATTAGGTCACGTGACTTTGTGAGGTCACGTAACCTGACGTCAAATCTTGGTGACTGCAACGTTCATAGATTACCTCAGTTGTGGAACTCCCGCGGAAGGGGGTGCCCCATCCGCCTCCCGTCGTTTGAAGCGCCATCTAGATTTTCATTTACCAACTGTGTGTTCCATATAGTACGGTGGAACGCCACCTAGATGCTGTGCTTCGAAACGGGCATATTCCATGGGAAATACTGCAAGCCGTCCGGTGCGTCAAACGACGGGATGCGAGTCGTGGTGAGTGAGGGGGGCTACTGCTCATGCAAGTAGCATCTATGAGCAGTTCCGTAACTGAGCTCATCTAATAACGTTAAGTGACTGTAGCGTCGTCTGAAACCGTGACGTCAGTGTCAAATGATGTCCGGTGACGCGTAAAGTCATGATGTCAAAAAACGTGACGATGTCACGTGACGTCAGGGCGTCGCCTGACACCCTGCAGCCACGTTCATATTAGCCACATAGCCTTACGGGGCTTTAGATTGCTTGTGTGACCTTGACCTGTGTGTGGGTCGAGCGTAAGTGTCGCTTTTCTCATTAAACCCAGCCCTATTCTGTGTGAAAAAGCGAACGGCGGAGCGCAGGGCTTTCGATGGACGCTGCGCCATCCGAAGGACTCCAGGTGGCGCTGCGTGCATCAAAAGCCACGCGCTCCGTCCTTCGCGTTTGGTTAGGACCTAAAATACCCTACGAGGTACACATAAAACAAAATACCATCACCATGTTCTTTTTTATAAGGGCTTGCAGCGACTAATAAAACTTTATAAGCATAAAAAATCTAAAAAAGCGTAAAAAATATTCTTGGTGATCTACCATTTGCGTTTACGTCAACTTCGAATCCATTTGAACACGCATAGATGTGTGCTTTAATGATTAACTTGAGTGTTTGTGAACAGTGCGTGTTTGTACTATGTAGCGTTCGTACCTTGTAACTTTTGCGTCTTCTATTCTCTGCTCCCCTTTCTTCCGGCATAGCGTAACCCAAGTAGCGCAAAGTGGGTACCGAAAGGGGAGTCGACGTGTGACCCACTTAGGCAGCCCACGTGGATCTCACGTCGATTTTGCAGGCAGGGCCCAAGCGGGGCCCATTTGGGCAGCCCACCTGGGCTGCCTCGGGGGACCGACAGGGGGCCTACTTGGACAGCCTACATAAGGTCCTCCCGGAAACATCATAACGTTCGGAGTTGTTTCGTCATTTCCCTGCGGTGTGGGGCATTGCAGTGCATCCTAAATTGAGCATGCCTGACTTTCCAAGCGTGGCTACCTAAAAAAGTAATACAATTTTGATGCACTTTGTTAGATCAATAAAACGTCTTGAGCGAGACCATCGAAACTTGGGCCTTTAAAGTGTACGACCTGGAGCAAAAAACTGCGAATATATCCATAAAAAAATCGGTTGGACAGGTAATCGGGATACATAGCCAGCTTGAACCGGCTACAAACTCGAACAAATCTGGATATTCCGACCGAGGAGCGTGTTTAGAATTCACCATAAAATTTATTACCACCCCACTTATTACGGCATATCTCTACATACACGCTGAGTATTAAGTTAGTAATAGAGTTTTGAAAACCTAATATTCCCCTGTCACTGTTGAAGTAACAATCCTCAGTGATTTGGTATCTAATTAAGCTGATCTCTTATGTATAATTCCACGCCCCTGCCCGTTTCGATCTGGATGAGCATCGTACCGGCGTGCGGTCGTGTATCACTACTGCTTGGTGCACGTTAAAGACCCCAGGTCAGCGGATGTACCGCACTGGCTAAATTGCTCATCTACAGCTGAGACACCAGACGCCCACTGAGGCAGACTAACTTCCAGCTGTATAAACATACACACAACAATTCGCTTGCTTGCTTATGTTTAATTTTCAGAACGTGCAATATTATGCTATAAATTGGCGGAAAGTGTCATTTCCAGAATGGCACAGGTAGTCCAAGTTGGGTATGCCCATGCTTTGCCTCCTTGGAGCCCATTTTTATGCTAACCTTGGCCCTGTACAGCCGAGGTACGACCCACAGGGTCATTCCATGGGTAGCCCACGTTGCGCATGCGCAAGCGGTGACCCCTTGGAGCCCACCTCTGTACCAACTCTGCGCTTATAGCCGAGGTGGGACCAAGAGAGGCATTGTATTGGCAGCACAATTGAACGTGCCCTCGATTTGTCCACAACTGCGCTAAATTGGCCCTCGCATCACCCAGGTGGGACCCACGGGGGTATCGCGTGTGCTGACCGAAATGGGCATACCCACACCACACCAACGTGGAACCCACGGGGTTATTGTAGGGGCTGCCCCATCCCACTTGGCACACGTGAGGCCCACGTGCTACCTGTCCCCTCATGCCCTTCATGTGCTACCTGGGAACAAGCCGGGGCAATCGCCCGGTTTAAACTCTTTCCCATGTTGTCCTTCCTTCCTCCGACCCGCCCCAACCTGTGGAGGGTACAGGCCCACCTTTCTGCTCGCGATGTGACCAGGAAATACTCGAACGTTCGTGTAGGCGTGCGGTCTAGGCGTCCCCAGGCTGTCGCGTCTCGGAGGGCACTTACATGCGTACCTCGTACACAAGCGGCAACACGAACGCGACGCGACGCGTGCCCAGGTCAGCTTCAACTTTCGCCCCACGTCTCGTGAACGGCCGAGCGACCAGAGCCGGCAGTCACGTCCGTGCACATGGACGTGCGTAGTGTAGGTGCGACGTGCCCGGTTGGGGGCATCCGTGCGGGGTCCCCCTCACGCGTCTGCGGATGCTGTCGCGTGATGGCTCGCGGGCGCGCTTTTCCCGGTGTGTGCTTGCGATCGCGTCTTTTGGGATGGCGTAAATGCGCTCGCATTGCTTCGGATAGCAAACACGTAGCGGCGTCGGTCGCGAAACTTGGAAACAAAGCGCAGTCGCCACACACCCACGACGGTAGCGGCGGAAATGCACGTCGAGCCTGGAAGCTGTACTGCCATACGAACAAATTCATGTTCTTTTTATTTTCGAGTAAACGTGGCGGTGCACTTTAAACGATGACAATATTTATCATTATTCGAAGCCACGTCTGGTAACCGAACTCTCTTTAAGGCGCATGCACGGCATGTTTTGTGTACACTCATCTATATCAGACGAAAATGTCTTGCCGAGTGCCTGTACGGCAACCGCTGCAAAAAGGCGGACACGTTTTCGGACGTTTTCAGCTGTACAGCGTGCAAACGAAAGGGGGAGTTTCTCAACGGTACCTACGAGTAGTTATGTTGATAGCAATTTCTGGGACATTCTTTGAATATAGCTTTTAAAGCATGGAACACATTTTAATGGAACTCTCTAATCCTATAGTTTTGTCCGTTAATTTTCTCGCTAAATTTAGCGCGGAAATTGACATCACGCGACGTCAGGATGTTAGGTGACAGGGTAGCTTGCGGGGCTGGTTGGTTGACCGACAGTGTTACCGTTCGTGTTGCCGCTGTGGACACGTGCGGTGTTAGGTTGTACTAGGACTTGAATTTGTGATTTTAACTTGTTTGCTAAATACAGCGGGAAATTGATGTTACGCATAGTGGCCTCGTCATGTGACCTCAGGCAACGTGACACCATTTCCTTTACACGAAAAAAGAACATGTTCTCCACTCTTCTGAACAACCGCTTGATGTAAATAATTACTCTCCAAATACTGCATTCTGTGCCGAAGATAGAGGTCGCTGGAAAGTTTCAGAGGAAAATGTACCAGGGACGTGATCATACCGGGATGCTGCACCCCCGAAAACTTTCGAACCTTAGGGCATCGGACATCGCTGCTGAAGAAGAGCGGAGAAAGACGGGCCACCGAACGCGGTACTATTTCGGCCAACGTTGCCTGCGTCGATGTGGTAATTTTCTACCAGACGAAAAGGCGACATTCCGGAGGCAGTGCCGTACAACAACGACGAAGGCGCGAAGCGGTCGCGATGAACGACCCGGGGACAAAAGGTGGCCGCCGCTTTTGTTATCGGTTCCCGGGGTTTCGCGTCGCGCACTCGCATTGTTTGGACGCCATCTTTTGTGGCCGCCGGTCAGCATGCGGCGCGCCCTACGGCGGCCGCGGGGGGCGCATTACGGGGCTCATTTCGAAAGCGTCGGCGGCACTAAGGCAACGCGGCCATTGTTTGGCCGCAAGAGAGGGCCAGTGATACGGCTTGTGTGGAGAGGAGGAACCTTACGGAGGGCGAGGTGTGTAGCCGGGCTCAGGCGTCGGCGATTAGAAACAAAGTGCGGCATAATGTCGCGTTGAAGAAACAATTAGCCCGACGGCCACGCTCGGTGACCTCTGGCGAAAGTCGCCCGGCGCACAAACGGTCAAGAGTACGGTGGAGTGCGCGCTGGGTCCAGCCCAGGCAGACGTAGGAATGTTTGTAGGCATACGCGGGACCTTTATGCACATTTATAGCAATCATCATCCAGGTAAGAAGATGCCGAGCCACTGAGCTGTGGGCGTGTGCGCGGCGAATGATATTCCAGATAGAGCATACATAGCCCACAAGAGAGAATGCGTAAGTATTGAAGGTATATAGTAGGCATACATAGTAATAATTAATAACAACGACGGCTTTGCTGGGACAGGGTTAGAGTTGGGCTCCACGGAGGCAATGCGTGGGCATGCCCAAGTTGGTTCCCACGTCGGCTTTACGGAACCAGAGTTAGCACAGAGGTGGACTCCACGGGGGCACAGCGTGGGCATGTCCAACTTGGGCTGCCCATGCAATGCCCCCGTGGGTTAGACCTCGGCTGTACGGTGGCAAGGTTAGCATAGATGTGGGCTCCAAGGGGTGGAAGCGTGGGCATGCCCGACTTGGACAGCCTCTGCAACTCCCAAAATAGCACTTTTCGCTGATATTGACACTATTTAGTTCACGTTCTGGAGATTTATCACAACAGAGCTTAATTTGATACCACATCCCAAAGATTGTAATTTAACGCGTGAGAAAGACATTTTAGGTTCGTGCAACTTTATTACTAACTTACTACTCTGCATGTATGTAGAGAATGCTGTTTTACTGACGCTGCGTGCGATGACGGCACGGATACGTACCTTCATCACATGCGGCGTCACTGCTTGGAGGCATTAAAAATAATTACCATGTCTTGGAACACGTAAGAAGAGCAATATCATTATAAAATATCTAGGGAGATAAGCACGAGCGATAAGTTTATTGCATGCACAGTGCCAAAGGGGCTGATATTGGCGAGGAGCGCTTTCAATACGATAATGTCCATAGCGATCTTGGTACGACTGGTTCACAACGACCCTTAGGAAGCTTCGAAGATTTGAATAGACCAAAATGGCGACCACCATGGCAACCAAGACCGATTAGCCAATCACACTGCGAGGTTTTGTCGTATGTATATTGGTATTTGTTTGCGTCGGGCTGGCAGGGAAGGCAATGGTGCTACTTTCCCAGGACCCATTGACTTTAGTTCGGACCGCTAGCGCTACATTTGGGAGGAGAATGAGCATTAGGCGATACGTATTTTTTTGGGGGAAAGAAACAAACAAAACAAACATTGTAATTTTGCTTTTGTTTGGGAGATGCTGTACTTCGTGCAATCTGCCGCTCTTGCACACGCACGAAAATTGAACGGACGGTCTGCAAAACGGATCTCGGAGACATCACTTTGTCAGTGTTTACTCGCACGTACCATTTACATGTGCTGTACAGTCGGCATAAAAATGCGCTGGTTCATCGTAATACCGGCCGGAGCGAGGCTGGAACAGACAACTGCGATTTCATGCATGGGGATTAGGTTGGTAGAAATGATAAGTCGCACATATAGGGTGAACTTGACGCCTCTCGTCGCGTGGTTGACTGTTTGTTTTGATGCATCATCACGCCAACAGCCCGACATGTAAAGATAGGGGTCAAGTTCACCCTAGATGCTCGGCTTATCATTACTACCAATCTCCCCCGCGCATGAAATCGCAGCAGTCCGTTCCAGCCTCGCTTTTTAAAGACTCATCGCGACAGGGGCTCCCCATACGGGACTTTTGCAACTCTGGCCGTCGTTCCGTTGGGCCAGCTCATTTTAATGCCAACTGTACTTTGAATGTAGAAGAAAGGGAAAAAAAGAACCGTTGTCATCGGCGCTTTTAAAGTGACCCATAAGCGCATCAAAAAACGGGTGACACTGAAATTGTTCAACATAGTTACAGTTACGCACAAAAGGACAGGGACAGTAAAGAGGAACATGTAGACGACAGACAAGTGTGCTTGTCTGTCGTCTACGTGCTCTTCTTCTCTGTCCTTGTCGTTTTGTGCGAAACTGTAACTATGTTCAATCTATACCAACTCGCCCAACTGTCTACATTACTCAAATTGTTATTGCACCTTTTTTTGACGAAACCTCGTTCTACCACAACGTGGCTAGTTGAACACCTCTCAACCAGGTTTGCATTGGGCAGATCTGCGATAGACCTGGGAAACGCTAAACTCAGGTGGGTCGAGCAAACCTAACGAGGTTTCGGATAGGACTGAAACAAAGTATGCCCGCCACGGGATCCCGTACTTCAGTGCTTGATGCAGGTTCGCGCACGAGCCGCATCCGTTTTCTCAGATAACAACAAAACAAACGATTGAAACAAGCGAGGAATAAATAAGGAACGAAAGAGCTTCGGGAAAACGATCCTCGCACTCGCTTCGAATTTAACATTAGCTACGGATATGCGTGTGCATCGTATAAAGGTACAGTAACAATTTTGGCCTCTCGATACGCGTACATAAAACTAGACAAACGCTGAAAACTAACAAAAAAGATGGTTCCCAATACGGCTTTTCTTTCGTGTGAGCTTTGGGCGCACGGCTGATTGGTGGTTTCCTCCTTTTTTTTTCAATTCAAAATATTCCGTATCTCGTATTTGTCACTGCTATTCTTTTTTTTTTACTCTCTTATTTTAGGGGTTCCGGCGATAGAGCTCCGGCCATGCCGTATCCCGTACGAGACCCTCTTCCTAGATTTGATTTCGAGCGGCGGCTTCAGAAGGATCGTGACCGCCATACCCGACTCCCGAACGGCGGGTAGAGAGTGAGCAGGAATGGTGGAGAGGAGAGCGGAGAGCTCCAAGGCGCGTGGCAATGGCGAACGATTTGAACGAGGAAGAGACTGCAACCTACCGAGGAACGATCGTGGCTCGAGCCTAAAAAGGCTTAGGCTAGTCCAAAAGACGATGCTCTCTCGAAAGATGTTAGCGGCCCTTATTTATACTTGTAGCTTCTTGTGGATCAAATAGGAAAAATTGGATCATTGGTTGATCTACCGGCAGTTGTCGGGGCACAACGAACACCAGAAATAATGTCCGCGGTTGTCGGATATAGACATAGAGCGGTGTCTGGTCACAGTTGCTACTAATTAGGGAGTCAGTGTCAATACTGCTAACCTTTGCGCGTCATTCACTCGGATACTTGCTTCTGCTGCCTATGAAATATGTGCCTCAAAAACGAATCAGTTATTTTATTCTGTGGCCGGCGACATCCTCGAAGTTGCGCTCAATGTGAAGTCAGATGCGCCGCTCGGAGATAAGAAGGACGCGAATCAGTTAACAGATTAAGACTGTCGGATTAAGATGGACAGATTAAGAATAATCGGATTAAGATGGTCGCGCGATTTTGCTACCCGGAATGAAGTCCGCTCGGGAAACGTGGGTTCGGTTTGGAACGCAGAGACCGTAGGAGCGGGTTTCTCACCATTGGACGTATTCTTAGCTCATACCGTATATTTCTGCGTAGCAGAGGCCAACCAATGTTTCTGACTAAAGTCCCGTTCACACACGCGCGAGTTCGTAGGACCATGCGCCTTGAAACCACTTTCTTACGACAGGAGAATAGACTGGCACCACCTATCGTGTGGAACATTTGGAAGTCCCGTGTATTTTCTATATTTTTCGCGCATCATTCTTTCTTTATTGGCTCGAAAATTTAGATCGTGTCAATGTTATAAACGACCATTTCCAATTGGTAGTACGTAGAGTTCAGTTTGAAAATAGCCCAACACTGTCGCTCTACTGAAATGCAATTTCAGGGTCACCGCATCATGGCGCCAGCGTGGCAGTGTGTTCTCGACATAAGATGTTTTAAGATGTTAGGGCAAACGGTTCTAAAGAGTAGCTAGTGTGTGAACTGGCCTTGAGAAGCCTAGGAAACAAGATAGTAGGGAGAAGAAGGAAGAAACAACAAAAAGTGGGTGGAGACGCCCAAAATGATTTTACTTGTGCAGTCTGTTTTCATCTGTCTCGAAGATATGTGCCGTTCCTATTTTTTAGGCACGAATAAAAGCTTATTTTAACATTTCTTATTTACTTAAATGTATATAAGGCATGTACGCACTGTCTTGAGAATCAGTTGTCTAATATCAGTACCGGCGTACGAGGAAAATTATAAATGGCGATTGTGATTTTGGCCGGATGGGGCGATGTTTGAAGTTTCTTTTGCTTCCCCTTTGGTTTAGATGATTATTTCTCCTTCGTGAAGGATAATAGTTTGCGTGAGGATTAACTACCTTTTCTTATTTATGCACCAACCCTCCTCCTACACTTACCTCTGAAAAATGAATTAAAGACACCAGAGATATTTGAGCACGTGACAACTCAGCATACGCCTCGGTTTCAGGATTGCAGACACAGAAGGTGGTGAAGTACATGAGGCACCATCTTTGAAAAACGTGAATGAAGAAGCTACTTAGAAAGTCTGTTTTTTTTTTTTTTCAGAAAAAGTGGACACAAACGGGACACTCACATGACCATCGAGGAGTCCAGATACCTGAAAAGATAAGAGGTGAAGGAATGGATTAGACCTTGTATTTTTCATGTGGTTCCCAAGAAAATAAACAGTCGAAAAATATAAGCGAGCGTCAGTGTCGAAAGAAAAACAACGCACAGAGAAAAGGTAAGTGACTGCAAGTGCAGATAGCTGGGATAGATGCAGCAAGAAATGGCAAAAGTACGATATTTTCTGCTATATCTTTATACACAATTTCCAGGTTTTAACTGAAATTGCACTAATTTTATTAGAAGCTTTCGTTGGCCTGGAGGAAGAGATATAATTACATAGTGAGTGCCACTTTCTGTCAAGGTCAAAATCCAGTTTAACTGGGAGTCAGGATCGGATGTAAGCCATCACTTCAATACATGTAAAAAAAACAAAAACGGAACACTGGCTGTGATCGCACAGGAAAACAATAGTTGGCGTATTGTTGCGACCTAACAGCTGGACGACACACCATTAAAACCTAGTGAACGTAACAGTTTATATTGCTTCGAAAGGATCTAGCCATGAGCAGGAGTGAAGCTGTAGGGGAAAAACACTCGTGATAATAAAGAACTCGACAAAAAACACCGCAAATAAAACAAAACAAAACGGAAGCCCGATGAAAATAATCCCTGGAGAAGGGGAACAAGAGGGACAAAGGACAAACACAAATCTCCAAACACAGCTAGGTGACTGGTGCCTAGTTTTCTATTTAATGTCGGCTTGCGTTAACAGCTAATGATGTCGCGATGGCGCGTTGATGATAGAGCACCGACGGAAATTCAGGATAAAAAAAAATTGTACGTGAGAAAATGCGGTAAATCTAATGTGCAGTGAGCTAGTACAACTTGATGCTCATCGACCCACATAGCCTTTTCGAGCAGAATCATATTCTAAACTCGGTCCTTCTCTCCGATCCTTCCGTTGTTAGCATTGCATGAATGGCTACAGGCGCGTTCTGTAGTGAAGTATTCGCACATGCCTATTCTTTAAGCCGCGATCACGCTGCTAATACAACATACAAAGGACAATCTGCAGACACTGTACGAGGCGTTCCTTGTATAACATTTTTTATACAAAATTGTCGGCAGATATGCTCGAAGCCTACATGTGTACGAAGCAACCGTGCTTCGAATTTACTTGACGCGTGTCTGTAGATAATTTTATCATCATGTGTGGAGCAAACAGCGTGTCTTTTTTATAATGTATGAGCATCGTTACTGCGTCTTGAGAGCGTAGTGGCGGGCAAGTGCTACGCGGCGCATGTTAAAACGCTACAGTAACCTCTATACGAAGGGTTGCATGCAACCAACGATGAAAGAGTGTGCTTCTAGAGGTTACATGTGAGCATTTCTAATGAGAGTGATGAATTTGCGAATATGCACTCTCTGTAACCTGGTGAAGTATGGTAACTTGGAAGGGCTCGAGAATTTTACGAACCTGCAATTGAGCAGCAATCATCCGGGGTGTATTTTCTAGGCGCGCCCGCTTGTTCCCGAATCGTGTTAAACGAGTTTACACACGCAAGAATAGGCGGCACAGTTAGGCCGGAAATCTGGATGCCGGTTTTTCGCATTACTCTGTTTCGACATAGAGAAATCTTAAAATTTATTACTAGAAAGAAACGTACAAATGCGCGGCATAAAATTCGTCATTGAAGTTTACTGCTCCAGGGTAATATGTAGGAGGGAGTTGCGAGAGAGTGATTCTACATTTGCCTTATCGGCTGGAGGCACTTTACGCCACCCGTGAGGAGTTTAAAGTTGGAACGGCTGCGCCGTATTTATTAGAGTCGATGAACATCAATAGCGTAAAAAAAAAAAGGGAAGTGCGTTGCCAGCCTCATACTTTTAACGGGTTGCAACAACACCGGCTTTCTTAGAGAATTTGTTTTTCGTTCCGACTTCAAGGCCATTCGCTTCAGGCAGAGTCCGCGTGAAATGTAAATCAGGAATAATAAACCAAACTCTCCGTTCCCACGCCACCCGCGACGACAAAAACCAAACGCGTAAATCGCACGAGGCACGGTAAGGACACCGACTTTGGATGCTAGTTTACTTTTTCTTCGTTTCACTTTCTCCTTTTGTCCGAGTGCGCGGCCTTGAGTTCTCGCTGCGGGTACTGAAAACGCCAAGAATACCTCGCGCCACGCGTGTGTTTACCATTCCTTCGATCCCGCTTACAAAAAAATACAGATAAATTGGCGAGGAATAACGGAAGCGCAACATCTTAATGAAAGGTCAATAAGGAACAACAGAAGGAGTAGCAAAAAATATCTCCCAAGGGAGGGAAGGATTATCCGGCTTCCATTTTCTGCAGACACAGTTATTATTCAGCCAATAGATGTGACGTACTCGCTGTAGTGGCAATTGTACCGCAGCAATGCCGCTTTAAAGGGGTAGTCCGACCATTTTCTTGAGCTATACACAAAAAAAAAATTGAATTTTTTGAATACCCGGACTTTAGTCTTCACGGTATGCCATTCATTGTCTCGAAATTCAAAATAGCTATTGAGAAAACCGTTAAATGAAGATAATGCCGAAACCAAGATTCAAATTTCCGTACGCTCTCCAGTGGAGTGACGTCACAAATGTTACAGACTTTCAGGTTGCGCAGGTAGCCTTAAAGACAGGATGTCGAAGGTTTTTTTTCTTTTCGCGGTGCTTGAGCTTCCAATCATTCTTTTCTCCCCATTCAACGTCTTGGAATCAGTTGGGAACGTGGTTAACTGCCCACATCGTGCAATTTATGTCGTCACACTCGAGTGTTGCCAGTAGGGGCTCTCGGTATGAGAAACACGATGAGAACAAAATTCGAAAATTCAATAGCTTCGCGAAATGTTTTCTCTTTCACAGAATACTTAAGGGACTGGTATAGCCGTGTCTAACGGAATGTTGAGCCAATTTTGAGGCAAATCAGCGTCCATAAAAAATCGCTGGAGTAGCAGCTACCACTTCCTAGAAAACAAGGCCGTATTCCCGAAGTTTGTACGTCCCCCACCATTCGTAGAAAAGCCACACGCTGACTCAGCACTCGTGTGTGTCTAACAGATTACGTCCCAAAAAGCATGCACGAAACACTGCGCGCACTATGTTATGGGACCTTGTTGGCCATTAGGAGGAGTGGCAGGGCTTCGGTTTTGATCGCCCGTTGACCAAGTAGTGCAAGTAGTGCATCTCAGCACTGCATATAAATGAAAGCAGTGCTCGCTCGCATTGCACACATTCATCTTCAGAGCCCCCGTTGAAACACAAGTCCCCCCCCCCCCCAGATGCGAGGGCCTGTCTAGGCTTAGTGAGGCGTAGGAGTTCGGCCTGCCGCGTCCCACACCTCTTTGGCGGTCTGGTTACTACTCCAGAGTGCAGCGTGACCCTACCGGGTCACAGAGAATTTCAGAAGCCTAAGATGTTGAAGAGACGGTGAAACAAGACGAACGGCACAATATACTTTTTTTTTTTTTGCATGTCACAGAGTCGTTTTGCGCTTAACTGCACACAAACTCCGGCACGTCGGGAACCGGAAAAAACGTGCCCAGCGTTCTATTCGTATCGGTAGGCACCAACTAAAGTATTATAAATTTAAGGTAAGTGGCATATTCGAAAATGGAAGCCCTGAATTCGGTCGTGACAGGATATTGTGCATTAAGTTTAGCAAATTGAAACCGGAGCTTGACGATCACCCTGTGCGGCTCACCCTGGCCAGGCAGAGTGTCAACACCACGATACGTTCAACGCCCATCATTCTTTTTCTGACACGCACAATGACACGATTGGCGCCTAAAACGCGCTCTCTCTCCACAGAGTTTCGTAAAGTTCAGTAAAAAAAACTTCAACACTTAAAAAAAGAAGAAAAAAAACGAAGAAAAAGTTTGAGGACATTTAAGTACTTCTTATGAGTTGTGAATGCGAAAGCATGAATGTCGTTCTTCCGTTCTCTTCGTTCGTGTGCGGCGTATTGGCGAGGACGGATACGTTTCGCTACTGCCGAGGTAGCGGCCGACGGCCGAGCGCGCGTTCTCGTGAAGTGGCCGCGCCACTCTGAGCTTGACCGTGCAGCCTCTCCGGAGTTGGTCCGCGCGGGCTTGCTGCCAACCGCTCTCTCTTACCGGCGGCCGGGCCGTAGCGTGCGCTGCGCCGCCATGGAGAGTGCTTCTCTGGTGGCGTTCCTTGGAACTACGCCGCGCGAGAGCCAATGGGAGCCTCGTTCCTTCAACCTACGATGCGCGCCAGCCAATGAGAACCTATCCATCAGATTTTTGCTACAGACGACAGGCTTCGCTCCATTGGGACAGGAAAAGGTGCCGTCTGGCGCGACTTCAAAAGCTGATGACGTCAGAAGCCTTTGAAGGCTTCTTAAACATACCAAATATTAAATTATAGTCGTAACGAGTGCCTTGGTAAAGTATACTTCTAACAGAGAGGACAAGACACAGATCACTCTTTCCAGATTGTGCCCGGCCTCTTTCAGTTTTATTATTTCTGCTAGAAGTACAAATATATGAATGGCTTTATTTACACGTACCTTTTTTGTATCGCTAACACAGTTCATGGACATTTGTTACGTAAATGTGAAAGGTGTCTTTTTTTTAAAGTAAGACACTTCGTGGTTTCAGCCGTCCTACCGAGCTCTATTACACCGCGAGAGCACTTTAGGCAACTGCCAGAGATTCAATTGACGTAAAGGAAAATCAACGTCCTGTACCTGGTCGTCATAAAGACGAATTTATGCAAGTCACGTTGGACAGTGACAGCACGGTACTTAATAGAGAGTTTTCGTAGATCGTTTTCGCCGCCCCGCAACGCTCTCCGCAACTGGCTACGATACCCGGAACCCTACAGTCAAGGCCATCGGCGCGCAGGCGCAGTAGCAATTTCTTCGTTGCGGAGGGCTTAGCGGAGGGGGAAACTCCCTAATGACGAAAACTCCCTAATGACGTCAGGTGACACTGTGGGTCACGTGACATCATGACGTGACGTGACACTGACGTCACATGTCATTCAGACTTCACGTGATAGTACGTCGTCACGTGAACCATGACGGCACGTAGAAACATAAACTTAAGTTTATGTTTCTACGTGCCTAATTGAGATTGCTGACAATAGAAAGAATTAAAACAAAACTTTTCGCTAATTACTCCAGAAAGGTACTCGGGCGATAAAACGAATAAAGCTAGGTGGGTGTGGAACCGGCGAAAGCACGGGCGTGAAATTAAGTAGGGCTACACGCTTGAAACTTGAGTGCGCGACTTTGGAAGTGTTCTTCAGTGACCACAAGGCGGTGTTAGTTTATGTCCAATAGCATTGCATAAAACGTTCAGACAGCCGAACCAACGGCAGGGAAAGGTTCATACATACACGGGCAGATTCGTCGTTCCCTAGATATCAATCTTGCGCGCGTGATTTTTTATGTGTTCTTCGATTACCACGAGGCAGTCCTAGTTCGTGTCCAAGAAAAGTAGTTTTACAGGTTCATGAAGTGCTCTCTACTTAATACACCCTCATTGGTTCCAAAACGATATGGAATTTTCTTCCGGCCTGTTACTCGGGTGAATACGAAACGCCTATGTGGACTCTATGGTGCGCACTCGCAACTTTACCGTTCATTCAGTCCATCTGCTCCGAAATGATACCTTAGCGATACCGACGTCACACCTCATTGTCGCAGTGTTTCACCTTCGGGTAGCGTAAGTGTTTACCAATTTTTGGCATCGTTCTAATTTACGTATAAGTGTGTGATGCTTCTAGTACTGACCCACGAATTATCACGATTTGCGCGCTTATATATCGTAGAATTAAACTTATTTGCACAGCCCCACCGCTCGAACATTCCAATTTCACTGGTTTCTTAAATCACAATTAAAGGTTCAGTAATAACAAATCTGCCAAAGACGTCATAGTTACTCAACGCAATGTGTTGGGCATAAGGAAGCTGCGCACATTCTCTTTTTTTTTTTTACTTTCTCTTCCGCCGTTCTAATCATGTGCCACAATGCCTGGCTCCTGCGCTCATTGGAGCGCGTGATAATTGAGATGACATAGAAGAACACAAACAAGAAAACTTAAAGCGCAAGGGCGCAATGGCAACGCCCTAGCGCATCCTTCTATATCAACATCATCTGTTGGGTTAGTTTGTAGATCATACTATGAACGAGATAACGCAACAAGACAAGGGAAATTAGAAGAGGGAGACAGGAAAGAGTGCACAGTCCTGTCTCCCTCTTCTGCTTGTTCCTCGTCGTGTTGCTTTCTCTAATTCATAATATTCCTCTATAGACGCTTTGCAGTCAGCTGTGCATGGACGCCGCCACAACCGACCTCCCGTTTTTGTTTCCTCTTGCAGGCAAGGCTAGAGCCGCGCATGCGCACTAGTGGCGTCATCGTTACGGAGAGCGTGGCGGACGTGGCGAAACGGTCCACGAGAACTTTCTATGGGCAAAGCTAGCGTAGCTTCCACTGTGCAGCAGCAGTCCCGCACTGCTGCGAGAGCACGTGGCTTTTTCTTTTGCGCCTCATTTTCATGCGCGCGCGCAACTAGCTTTGGCAGAGTTGGAGCACTGTGGAAGCTAGACTAGCTTTGGCAACGTACGTAGCACAAGATAGTTGACGCCGAGTATCAAAGCGCGTGTTCACTTCCTCCGTGCGTACACTGTTCATCTGGGTTCCGTGGTGCATGAAACTTTGCTTTCTCCTTCCGTCGAAAGGATCTCCTTAGGAGGTCTGGCTGGCGATAGCCTTGAGCGAGCAAAAGCGTCTACGGCAGTGCACCTCATCCCACGGGTGACCGCACCGCAAACAAGTCCAGGCGGCTTTCTAAACAACGTGACAGGCGAGTGAACAAACGCAAACTCGGCGCTCTAACAGTGGAGTGAGTGATAACGGCGTTTCCGGTCATTTGCGCCGCTCGCCCGCGTTTAAAGTTTTCCTCGGCGCAGGATCACGCACCCCGCTTCGGGAAGGAAGGGCTTGACTTTGCTCCTCTGTCCGCCTCGAGATTTCGAGCCGCCAAATGGCTCCGTGGCACGAAGTCTCGCTTTTGTGCGGCGTCTCCGCGGTGGCCGAACCCGAGGAGAAAGCGATACCGCCAACCAGTTGACGCCGAATTAAGTGGTTCACCGCGGGCGACCGTAGGTCCCTTCACGCGCCAGAGACAGCTGCACGCGCGGTCTACCCGCGTATTATCGCAGAACCGACCAAACACTCCGTCGTTTACGAGAAGAGTTTTGTTTCCCTTTGGTACGAAACCAGTTTGAACCTTTTCTGACCTTAAAAGGAGAAGAGACAAGCTATTTAATCTCGCCTAGGTTTTAACTTGAACATGCCCTGTAGGAGCCCAGCTACCTAGAACACAATTTGCGGCTCGAAATTCGTTGTCTTTCCGCCCGAAAACAACCGGTCGAGAATCGACGAGTTTCAGTCGCGCTCAATCTCTTTTTTATGGTCACGTGGCGTGCAAACTCTGTGTACCAAATATATTCAAAATCGTGGGTCATCTAAGGCACACATTCGATATTAATACAGAAAAAAAAATATGAACCCCATTTTTGTTGAATTCAAGAAACAGCAAATACGTTGATCGAAAAAGAAAAAAAAAAATGTTGCGCAGACCAAAGGACGTCATTCTCACGTCCTTCTCACTATGGCGACGCACTGCAGGCTGGACGACGCGACGGTAGCACACGGAGGGCCAACGTTGCTACGGACGTGGGGCCGCTACTACGAAACTGTCGGTCGTGGTACTGGCCAATCGACCTTCAAGTGCAGAACATCGAGCAGAAGGGATATAAGTGCGAAACAATGGCACGACAAACGGTGCACGCAACTTCGTCTTCGTCGTCGTCGTCGTCTGCTTCACACGCCGGAGAAGCGGAGAAAAAAAGTCGCATTCTTCGCCCACAATCTGCGAAGAACAATATCGATAGCCGTAGGACGTCGCGCAATGCGAATGGTATGGTGCCGTCACGTACCTGAGGACGGAGGTGCGACGTGGCTAATTTTCATAGCCGTCGTGCTTGGTGTCGTGGGTGCCACTCACGACTGCCACCAGTGATCCGTGAAGTAAGTGGGTCAGCGCGGTGGAAGTTTCGTAAACCATCCAACATTACGCGCAGCAACTGGATACTACCAAAGTGGGATTTCGCGTAACACGAGTGATGTTTGAAAACCAGTAGTTCAAGCAGACGACACGATGATGCTTTCTTCGTCGCGCAATAGGATTTTTTCCCAGTAAGCTCCTGCGCATCTGTACACCCCCTCCTTTGGCCTTGTTTTCCGCTGTCCCCATTTTCGCAGGGCAAAGTTCCGGTCGACCAACATATTCAGCACCTATCTTTGCGCGTATTTCTTTTTAGGCGATTCTTGTTTGAGTATACGCTCTAATGAAGCATAAAAAGGCAACGAAGATCAATACAACAACATGATGCGAATTCATTCTGACGGGCGGAGGCAAGTTGGGTTACCCTTCATTTGTAGTTTGAAGGCAACTACGCGGACGGAGCCCGTTACTGGAAAAAGGTTCGAAAGAGGTTCATTCTTTGCGCGACGCCAGAGCTGCCTTCTTCCCTCGCTTTTCACGGCAAGGCGGACGGGAAGTCTCCACTACCCTCTCCTCACGGGAACCGGTAAATCTGCCTTACTAAAATCAAATAAATCTAAATTTAATTTCAATCTAATATATCTAAATCGAATTTAACCGTAAATAAATATCAATATATTTCAAATGAAATAAATATACAGCTACAATAAAAATATATTTTTTTATTAAGAAAACGTAAGTTAGTTTTACCCTGCCAAAGACTGAGTCAGTGTAGAAGCGAATTTAAGGTGGCCAGGAAATGGGTTGGCGTGTAGAAAGTGTTAATAAGAATTTTGGCATTCACTGTGCTCGATACATTTCCTTCTCAGCTATATCAGATTTGGTAATTTAAACGTTGCGCTCTCTCAGTTTCATAATAGTTGTTTTAAAAATGGCTCCCTTTCATGTACGGTCCCAAACAGTGCTTACGGAATAATGTTTATGGGCTTACATGCATGCTCACGTACAATTATTTTACATGAGCCTTTATGCATCGGTCTCGATTTGTTTGAAAATATTTCGAACACACCAACACACATCGCTGAAATACCGTCCTAAATATTATGCCAAAATAAGTATTTTTTTTCCCCAAAGTTATCCAATTTACAGTTTTGCAGTTTTGGTTATTATCGTGTTTGTTTTTTTCAAAACTGAAAGTTTTTGCTGGCAACAACGAAAAAAAGACGGCAGCGGCAGGCAGGGGTTCCCTCTTTGGACTATAGGATTTGTTCCCAACTGATTACAAGAAGTTTTATGGCGCTAAATTAGTGCTTTGAAAACTCGCTTCAGCGCCCGCGCAGCATCACGAAACAAATACTTCGCATAGTCCAAATTTTAGACCGCCTGCTCAATCTGCAAGCCTGCCGCCATCGACGTCACGGAACTAAAAAGCCGTGGTATATTTGAATCCTGGTTTTGGCATCCTTATATTTTGCCAAGTTCACAATAACTAGTTCGCGATACTAAATAACATACTGGAAAGGGTAAAGGCCGGGGGTTGACAAAATATGATTCGTTGGGGTTAATGTGTGATTGTTTTGAAATGTTATTTTCTAAGGTGTTTTTTTTTTGTTTGTTTCTTACTTTCTTCATAATTGCTGGGCGCTGTTGCATACTCTCTCCTGCAGTGACGTCAAATGAGGTTGCAGTATGCGAAATAAATGCATAAACGCGACTTCTGAAAAATAACATTCCGCCTTGTATGGGAATGGAATAGAAATAACAATGGATAATAACCATAAAACCAATACGCGGAAACATAATATAAATGACGTAGCATCGCGTAATTACCATAAAAAGAGTAAAATGAAAGGGCGATAAGGCTGTGGATTCTTCAAATCAATTTTCTACAGTTAAGATGACTTCATATTTTAACTGCAAGGAAAATTTTCATAGATAATTATGTTGGTCAGAAATAGTAGGATGAACCAAATTCGCATGCCGCCCTTTCAGAAGCAACACAATAAAATCACCAGAAAAAAAAGGCAGCACGAGAACAGCATGCGGGAGTTCTACAGGCCGAACGTTCGCCCACACGACTCAGATAAGAAAGAGGCGCGTCGCCGACTTGAACGAGTTGCAACATTCGGAGATTGCAGCGGAATCAAGGGACGTCTGGAGGTGGCATGCAAATGAAATCGATAGCGGCAATGGACACTCGGAGAAGCGAGAGCTCCCACACCAGCAAGAGAAGCGTATCTGTCCGAAAGAAACATAAAATAATTCATTTGAAACAAAAAAGTCCAATGCAAAATACGATCAATTTAGTTAGCGTAATTTACGACTTAAAAGCGATAAAATATAAAAAAAAACGATGGAGATTAGGATTTTCTTTTAGGAATGCGCGCTCTCGTCGCTCATTTCTCCTTGTAGTGTTTGTTACTATATTCGCATAAATAGATGCGAGGAGAAGCATGTTTTTCTAATTCACTTTAATGTCGGCTATTTTTATAAAGGCGAAAGCCTTCTATGTCTCATCGTTCCGTCAACCTTCGAAGTCCTTGAGCGAAAACACGTCCGCGACACGAAAGGTACCGAAACGTTTTCGTGGCCACTCAGGCGAATTTAGTGAATGACTAAGCAAATTAAGATGATGACTCAGCACATTGAGAAGGATGACTCAGCACATCGAGAAGGATGACTCAGCACATTAAGAAGGGTGTCTGTCTTTAATGCATCGGCGCTTGGGCTTTTGCCTTCAAGTCGTCTTAGGGATAACATAAGAGACCCTGTGTTTTTCTTGCAGTGTACTGATGCGCACTTGACAAAACACCGAAGCTCGGCGGTTCAGGAGCACTCGTCGCCAGCGTCGTCCCTCATTTCCTCGTACAAAAAGAAATATAGCTGGATTCCGACTTTTTTTTTTTTCTTTCAGTGTCTCGTTCTAGTTGACAAAATCTTTATTGTATAATCAATTATGAAAAATAAAACATAAAAAGGCGACGTTATAATTCAGGCAAAATTAAGAAGGCACAAGAAAGCAAACTAAAATACGTTCATGTTTGATGTTGCGGAAAAATTGCCGTGTAACTGAGATTTCCGTCTGACGTCCCGAGATATCCAGGTGAGTCCTCTACGGAGGCGCTCCAGATTCATTTCCTTGGTTCGGCATGTAAACCCTCAGTAGTTACCCGCCGTTCGTAAAAGATGCACGGTTCCAAACGAGGGCACAATATGAAGAGGCGAATTTATCAGAGGAGAAGTTATGACACGTGACAAAAACCCGCATAGCGGCACTAACAAGAAGCAAAGAGAAAGTGAACAGAGGAAACCACAGAGGCACAGAGAACGACCGAAGAAAACGGAGAAAAGGAAAAAATGGGAGAGAGTAAGCTCGAGAAAAGGGGAGGGGTGAAGAACCCGTTTTTATGTCGTCGAGCTCAGCGTGGTCGCTGCCTGCTCGGAAGCCGGCAGCGCTCCAATAGCCACCCGATCAAAATCGTCATGAGCATGCTTTCGTTCGCGGCTGGGAAAGGCGCTGCCATCTGGTGTACAACAGGAGCGACTCGTCGGTAGGTGACTTCAGTGACTCCGATACAAGTTTTCACGGCTTCGTTTCGCGCGCCTTCCAGAGCATTAAAAAAGAAAGATTTCGAATACGTTGCGGGTCAGGCTAGGCAGCAAGTGACCAAGATAAAAATTTACACGAAAAGTAACAGGACAAAGTAGTACGAAAGCTACGTCTTTCGCTAAATTTAGCGGGATTACGTTCCGCCAAATTTAGCTGACGGTGGTCACGTGACGTGATCACGTTAACGCATCTTGTAACTGCCATCTAACGTGTTCGAAGTGCAAATATCTCGCAGGAAGACGACCAAAACTGGCTGCGAATTCTGTTCCTAAGAAGGACACCGCTGACCAGATACAAGTCGTTCAATAACATCTTTTCTAAGTAGAGATTAAGGCATGTGTGCGGTCTCTCCACCATACCGTCCAACAGCCCCACTTCAAAAAAAAAAAAAAAAAAGATTAAACTGCGACAGGTATCTAGGCTGGGAGACAAATGTCCTCGGATGTAATCTCTTAGCATTGTATAATTTAAAACTAAACTCTCTGTGTATATGACTTCTTAATTAAAAAGAAACTGAAGCCGTTCTGTATTTGAGAAAAAAAAAAAAAACACTTTAACCGTCTTCATTTGGCCTCCAGAATTACGAATATAATTATATTTCAGATTGAATGGGCCAAGCAGCCACAACAGCGCTTCTAAAATAGCGCTGAAGCCCCGCCTCCTTCCCGGCGCATGCGGTACGAGGAGGGAAACATGACGTGTTCTACAAGAATCTCAGCATTTCCTCGCATTCCGCAAGCCTTACCCGAGCAGTGAAAAACGCTGTACGCGTTCCCTCACAAGCGGCAAGCGCGAGGCAGATGAAATTTCTGGGTATGACGCCAGACCCACCGGTTGGTTTTTCGGTTTTTCTCGCGTCTATCGATACGTTCGGGTCAAAAGGTATTGATAATCAAATTCACAGGGCAAAATGCGCAAAACTTCACCTCTAACTCGTTTTTCCCCTCAAGAACCTCTTCAACTTTTATTTAATAAACTGTATCTAGCTTTCCTTGAACCATCATATCTAACCGCTTCCAAGTTATTTGTTGGTCGGAAAAAAGGGCACATGAGCAAATTAGGCGTGAGTGTATAAACCGCGTTAGTGTATACAACATGTGCTGACGCTGGCTTACACCATAAATGGGAAATTCGGTGGGGCCCGTAAGTTATTTGTTTCGAATTATTGATGGCACGTGTGTGTATCATAAAGTGCAAACGTAAAGCCTTAAGCGCGAGAAAAGAAGATTCCCCATGAGGCGAGCGCACACTTCGCTCAAACTTATGGTGAAACTGACTACAGGTAATCCCATTTTAACTTTCAATCGGAACTGCAAGAGAACGTCAGCTCAGGGGCTTTCCGAGTAGCAAGAAATAATCTAACGCAAATTTATTTAATTATGTTCAAAAAACTATATGCTGCACCGAAGCATAGCAGGTATATCCTAGTATTAAAAAAAAGAAAAGAAAAGAACTCGTTTGTGAAACACGAGCAGGTAACAAATTAGTAAAGGCTGATTCTTTTTTTCAATTTTATTCGCCCCCTGCGATAATGCCTGATGGCGCTGCAGGATAATGATGAATAAAGAATAAAGAAAGAAAGAATAATTAAACTGCTGAATGCCTTAGAATGAACAACCCGCTAGTGACTAATGCCATGAGTTGATTTGCAGTTGTAGCAGAAACATTTTACACGAAGTTAAATTTACGCGACTTTGCACTGGACAAGAAGGCATGAACTCCACATTTTTGCAAAAGTGGGTCTGCTGTACCGTTCTGCCTAGTAGGACAAAAAGTTAACACCTAAAAGATGAGAAATGAATCGTTTGTTCTATTATATTTTCATAGTTCAAGTTCAAGACTAGAGTGCGATGAGTTGCAATACGAATTCTCGTGACGATTGCGCTTCTGAAGGTAGCATTAAGCCTTATACCACATAATCGCTGGCGTATTATTCGTCTAGATAAAACATTTCTCCACCTTAAAATCTCAAGTCTCGCTCTTTACATGGCGGCACCTCGTCTTGAAACCCTCGGAAATGTTCCGCTGATCAGATCGCGCATGCGTTGAGGCTCAAGTCAAACGAAAAAATAGAAAGAAAAAAAAGTTCGTCGTTCAAGCATTAGATGAAAATAAATAAAATAACAAAGAAGCATGGCGCTGCTCAATTCTTATCTCACTAAAAAAAAAAAAAAAAAGCTAAGGAAAAACGTATTTACAATTTTTACTTTGTTTTTGTCGGGTTACGATAGAATATTTATTCGGGCGAGAGGAAAGGAAAAACCGCCGCTGGTATGTCACACGTGGGCAGCGTCCCTCCCACGATTCCAAGGTCATTCGTAAAGTGACACCCTCCAGAGAGTGTTTCCTCAATGTGTTTTTAAAGGATATCACAGATGTCTGCTTTATAGTTTTCTAAAGATTTTTTTTTTCTAATGTGACACAAAAGAGAGACGAGTAAGAATTTGAAACGAAGGGAGACAAAAGTGCATTTCCTTTGTTTTTGACGGAACGAAGCTTAAAATTCCCTCAAAACGAAAACGATCTTCGAGGTTTTATTCATACAATGACGCTTAACTTGAATGCGTCCCACAGCGTCAAAAGCTGGAACACACGTGAAAAAAAAAAAAAGATAAGCTTAACAAAAATCTTACAAAATTCCGATAATACAAAAATTGATTCCTGCCATTCTCGAAAAAAAAACAAAAAAACAAAAAAAACAGGTGGTTATTCATCGCACTTTTGCTGCGAACATAGCCTCGTTAAACGTTAAACATAATCTGGGTAAAACAGCGCAGAACGACGAAGACCAGAAGGAAGGAACAACCAAGACGGGACAGGCATTATGTTTAGTCTACACCAACTAGCCCTGCTTTCAACTTTAGTCGTTAAAGGCACTTTTGTAGTTTCTGAACAGAACAAAAAAAAAAAAAAAAAAAAAGTCGTGCATGTTTTTTTGTTATTAATGGCGTAAAATTATTTTCTAAAACTCTGAATTTTGCACGATTCTTGGTTCGCTTTTCATGCATGTGTTCCAGCTGTAAGCGCCATCGATACATTTGTGTTTGACTACGCTCGACTATGTTACGACGCGTTAAAAAGCCTGTTCACACAGTATCGCTTGTTAACGTTTGCTTACCTTCTTAACAATGCCTGGATTTGGGCTAGCTGGGAAGATTCATGTATTTTGATATGTTTTCCGATGAACAAAATGCCGAACATGATGCGCACAAAGGTTATGAAGACGTTCAATAACGTGCGCAGAAGACTGGAATTCACATTCGAATCACCGGATAGATGCAGCCTAGAGGTCTAAGACATCATCATGATCAATGATAATGCAGTGAGTGCGCAGGCGAGCTGGTGGATGTTAACCATTTTGTTCTTAGCCCGAGCTGAGGCAGGAAAAAAGGAAAGTTTCGAAGTGGAAGAAAAAGGAACAGTCGAGGACACGTCTCTAATCGTCGTTGACACGTCCCTAAACGACGACGTAGAGACGTGTCCTCGATTGTTCCTTTTCTTCCACTTTGAAACTTTCTTTTTTTCCTGCCTCAGTCTCGGGCTAAGAACAAAATGGTTAACATCAACATGATATTTGGTGAGGACGCAAGTGCTGGATGTACAAGACGAGGGGGGAGAAAGGAATACTTCCGTACGACTCCGGACAGGCAAAGTTAGTGAAGTGGAGCGTCGCCTCATGAGGTGTCTGGCAAGCCATAACAAAAATCGTGTTTCCACACAGTGTCAGATGGCGTACAAATACTGATAAGTCGACTACGAGCAAGCGGCTACCCAGAACCCCTAATGGAGGCTATAGCAAAGGAATGCATAAAAACACTCACAGGCCAAGCTAAAACCAACAAAAATAATGTAGACAAAAAAAAAAAAAACAACGGTTGTGCTGCCATAGATCCACAATGTTTCGCATAGTATTGAAAATATCGCAGGAAAACATGAGGTAAGAGTGGCCCAAAAGACCAAGCATCGTGTAGGGTGAAATACAGATGCAAGTTCGTTGAACGTATAGAGGAAGTTGTATACTAAACACCACTGACGTGTGGAAAGTCGTACATCGGACAAACGGGGAGATGTTTAAACGAGAGACTAAGATAACTTACATACGCGTGCAGGCAGCTGTAAGTACCTGGTAACCTCGCAGCACACTGTTCAAGATGCAGCTGCGAAACTATCCTTGGAACTACAGCCATCTTAGGATCACGACACAGGACCAAGCGTGAACTATGGGAGCTTTTCATATGGTTTCAGGAAGATCCCGCAGTAAAACAGTGCAAACATCAGCTCCAGGGTACCAACAGCATAGACACACACACCATCGATGCCAAGTGTCTACAAATGACAGAAAAGACGTGAATCAAAATGGCTGACCAACGACTCGCTTTATAAATATCCACAAAACCCCCATTAATCCCAGCCATTTCCACGATTTCTCAGGTACACATTCGTGATTCTAATTTGGAGCATTTCTCCGTTTTCTAAAACACCTGTATCTAGGATTGCCCGCGATGATATTAATCATCCAGTCTTCAACTCCTACAATTATCAGGCAATCTTCATCCTTCAAAATAAGGATATAAGGGAGGAAGAAGAAACTAAAGTTAAACAGTTGTTAGTTTGTGCTTTCACATGTACGTCATGTTCTTTTCTGTCTACAATATCGTCTCATAGTTTACGTGTTTACGCGTTCAGTGCAACTTCGCAGCGCAGTATACCTCATAAAGCTTACGTTGTTAATTGTTGTTCACTAAAGTGTACGTTAAATGTACCGTAACTTTTTGTCTGCATTGTATTCAATAATCTTATGTATGGGTGAATGAATATGCCATCTATAAGAATACATCTAGTGATACATTTTTACCTTTTCTATCTATGGTGATTTAATACAATTATTTTGATTTATACCGAATAAATATGATATAAATAAAATAATTCTGAATTAAATCAAATATATCCGATACAGATCAAATAAGTCAGGTTTGAATAAACTAAATAAAAAAATGTTCACACTGGCTGTATATTTGATCACGTGATGTAAGCCGTGAGATTAACTCTGATCTGCTTGAGGAAATCTGAGTTCTGATGGTCTGTGAGAGAGGCTTAACAACTCCGCAGTACTGAAGTTTGTGTAAAGCATCAACCGGAGTCCAGCGCGCTACACAGATTGAACACCATGTTTTTCTTTTTCTTTTTTTTTTTTGGCAGCGTTTGGCTAGGTTTGGTGCTTAATTAGCGAGGACCCGAGATCCCGCCATATGTTTAGTCAGTATTCGTGTGACGGCTTCTGTCACTGGAGTCCAAAATAGTAGACTGTTAGGCAGTAGCCCAGGTAGCGCATTTCTTTCGGCCAAAATTTATTTATCTGTCCGTAGTTCCTTACAGGCTCGTTATGAGCATTTGGCAAGGGGTGGAGAGGCTAAGTAAATAAAAACAAAATCAAGGTATCAACAAAACAACGCACGAGATAAGAAAACGCAAAATCAATTGAAAATAACTAATACAAAGGAGTTTGTCTTTTGTTTTGTTTTTGTCTAAGAATTTAAGGCCTTAGAAAGCCCAAAGAAGCAACAAATTGAACCTCGCTTAACCTTCTTTGTTTAGAGTCAGTATATCTTGGCCTTAAATCGCCAAACAAGCTTCAATGATAGGCTGTATTGTCGATAGTTTGGCTGTGATCTGGCATATTTGGGCCTAATTCGCAAAACAAATGTGAGTTAGGTTTCATTTTTAGTTTTTCGGTTTTCACGTGGCAACTTAGGGACTAAATTGACAAACAAGTGCAAGACGTAAGCTTCACTGCAGGTTCCTCGGTTAATGCGTGGCATTTTTGGCTTAAGGCTGGCGCTTCGACAATTATTTGGTGAGCCATTGAAAAGCCATAGGAACGCGAAAGTAACGAACTCTGGCACGCATTGGAGTCGTACTAGGCAGAAGTTAAGCCCCAACGATTGCCGAGCTTGTGCCAAGTTAAGCCACGGTCACACTGCTAATACCTGCTACAGTCTGCAAACATTGAGGTGTTTCTCGTCCTGCCACATTGTTAATACAAGAACTCGCTGCGGAAATGTTCGTACTCTATGAAGCAAACATCTTTCAAACATACTTGAACACGTCTCCAGCGAAACATCGTGATCTTGTATGGTGCATGAGTGATGTGAGTGCAGCTTTAGGCATTCATCTCGCCTGCTACCTGGGAGCCATAAAACACGTTCTGTGTTGACATCAGCACCAACCCAATGATCTGAGAGCAGTATAGTTACAGTCTCGAAATCCACGCTATCAATATTTGATCCCCCTCTTGATGCCATACCACTGTACTTAGAATATCTGATCTGGATTTGTCTCGCCACGCTGGGGGAAGGGTTTACCTGGTGACAAATCGAAGCACTAGAGACGCGCTGCCGACGTTAGGAGTCAATCAGTCAGATAGCTCGAAGAACGAAACAGCTGAATATGGGTTCAGAGCGAATGGTAGTAATCTGTCAGGAGCAATGGCTGATCCTCTCTGTTTTACATGCCACTTGTGATTACCCTGGCTGGAATCCCTGTTTCGCCAATTACACAGTTTCATCTAACGGACCGCCCAGTCAGCGCGTCAAAGTTTCCACAAAGAAAAGGCCAGCGACAGCTCTTTCCACATCAACTCTAGCATCATTCTCAAGCAGCTCGTTTCCAAGCAAGATGACAAAACTACATCGACCACGCGTCCCGCCTCCGCCTACCCGACTAAAAAATGGCTGCACCAACCATTCGGTGTCAGAGGGCACGCAGCCCTCCATCAGGGGAAATGGCTAATCCTCTCGTGTTTTACACAAGTGAGTAGAAATTGCTCCTTGTATTGTAAACGTACGTGTGCATTGTTGTTCTGTGAGTGCATTTATGTCACCCTCAGCTTGTTATGCGGGGACATTGCATAAAACCCTGGCCCTTACGATGGTAGCGCTTCTACGATGGAGGACGTGGTCAAGGATATTTTGTCAAACAGAACGTGATCCTGTTTGAAGTTGGTGAAATATAGAATACCCAACAATTATTCGATAACAAATTTGACAAAACTTCAGCTTGGGCGAGTTGGTGGTTCATACTTACACTGCCCAGCACACAAGAATAGGCACACTTCAAAAACTCAGTAACATCAAAAAAGAACACCGACACTGCGCTGAATCTCAACTCTGGGTTGCACTACGCTTCTTCGTCTTCTTTTACTCTCATATACAAATAACTAATTTAAACTGAAGCTTTTATTAGTAGGTACCTTTTCCCAAATAGTCTGACTCTTTTTTATACAAAGCTATCGAAGGGGTGCTAAAACATAAGCTATCTAGCGTGACAATGTTCGCGGTTTCTATGATTTCTTGCGTCAGTTGGTTATTGCTCCTGCCCAGTACAGTGCAGTTGGTTAGAAGTGAAGAACACCCGCAATCTCGGCAATGGATTCCCAAATGACCATTGGCGGCCTTGATGGCGTTGTTGTTGTGTCCCCGAAGTCGGTCGTTATGACATCGTCCTGTTTGTCCGATGTCGCGCCTTTCACAGGGAACGAGAAATGAATAAATCACTCCCACTGTGCAAGCAACAAAATTAGTTTGGTGGTTCTTGGTGCAGCACGCTGGTTGAATAGAAGGCCCGTTTACATTTTTACATAGACCATAAGCAGGTGCAAAGAAGACAGCGTTGACACGTTTGGTGTCATCACTTTTCAAAACGCTTCTGGTCTGTCCTATCAATGGTTTTCTGGACTTGATCACCGTCTACCAGAAATCTACCTTTGCCACTTTGGAAGGCATAACATACTTGTGAAAAAACGGGATAGGGTCCTGTGTAGCTCCTGTCCTCGCTGACCTTTTTCCTGCCTTCCATAACACAATTTTACAGTAAAGCCTAGACCACTCAAAAATAGTGCGGGTGTTTCGCTACGTTTAAGAATACTTGGTATCTCTTAACATTGATGATAACACCTTCCCCACCTTGGTGGCCAGTGTTCTTTCAACTTTAAGAAAAAACAAAAAAAACGGCCTGGATCAGTTAAAACTTACTCATAAACTCCCGGTTGAGCGATCCATAAGATTCCTACATCTTCGACTGTTCATGACAAATCATTACATCTGCTAATCTTACGAGCCAAGGGAAAAAAACACTCCTTAACTGTAGCTCAGCCAGTGTTGGCGGTAACGCGTTACAAGGAACGGCGTTACCGGTAAAGCGTTACATTTTTTGCAACGTAACGTATTCGTTACCTTTTCAAAAGAGTAACGGGTAACATACTTACGCTACTTATTCCAAGTAACGAGTAACGCAGTTAGGTTACTCGTTACATCTTCCCAGGACCTGAAAAAATACACCTACATTTTTTTCATGTTTCCATACTTCGTTTTACCTGAAGTCCAGACACAGCCGATGCTAAAGATCTGACACGACCAATTACACATTGTCAAAAGGTCACCATCGCGGTGTTCGTCATGTTTCTGTACGTATTTGATCATCGCTGAACGAATCGAAATCACGAGAAAATCCGTTGTGGAAAGGAGGTCGCTCCTCCCTACTTTAGCTTTCCTAGTTTCCGCCCTTTCCCCCTTGCGCTGTTTTTCTTCGCCAACTCCTCGATTACAAGAGAAAGGGTGCGTGGGGAAATGTTGACGAAGAAAAACAGGGCTGGTCGCCCTGTTTTTTTCTCCGTCAACGAGCTCACACTAAATGCACAACAACGAACGGACGCTCAGTGTGGGCTTTCCGTCCTATGCGTGGGACCCAACTTATACAGCAGCTGCTGGGTGCGCGGATCAAGAAGGTCTCTCAGTGCCCTGTTTCAGAACGGTCCTGCTTCCGAAGAATCCAGCGAGCGAAAAAGACACCGGAGACGACACAGTGCCTGTGCTCAGGATTTTTCAACGGCGGCGGATGTTGGTTGAGCGTTCATGGTTTTCGCTAAACGTGCTATAGATAATATGTATGTGTCCATATGGTGCACCGGCTCGGTTTTATTAGGTGAACTATCGTACATCTCAGGAACTTAACCAGCGACATTTTGAGTACCTTGAAAGGTATTTTGAGCGACAAAGAACTGGGTTGTCCCTATTTGGTTTGATCGCTTTCGTCTACAGCTACTTCCGCCCAAGTTTGAGCAAACCTTGGTTCTTCTCGTTTTTTTGAGTTGCAACATGCATGCAAAACTCAATGTCTGAAATAAATTTCCAATTACGTTTTAAACTGCATTTTTGGCCTGTTTCATAGTAATTTTGGCGTCTAAAGGGTTGAAGGCCGGAGGGGGTATGCAAAGCTGAAGGGTCTGAGGGGCTGAAGGGGTTTGTAGGGCTGAGGGGTTTGATGGACTGAATGGGTGTGAAGCGCTGAAAGGGTCCCATTACACATCAGGGATGAAGTGTTATTTTTAATAGGAATAGGAAACCTTGCATTTCGGTTCATTTTTTTTAATACAGGCAGGCAGAGTAGGTCACTACAATGAGAAATATGGTGTCTTCTTTATCACGTATGAGGAAAAGGAAAATTTACAGGTTAAAAGTTCTACATACTCTATAGCCAACGCATGACAAAGAATGATCCTGAATGGTGTCGCAATTTTTAACGTCGCGCTACCAGAAAACGAGCAACCGTAGGACAGTTGCTCCGTTCCAGTACATAAATGATGTTTTTAAATACTTTTTCTTTTGTAGGAGTATAATTGAGTGCAATGTTCTGCCCGAGCATAATGTCAACTATTGTAATCTTGAATTATTTGAAATTCAGTTAAAATAATTTTTAGTAAAATTAAGAGCGTGAATTAATATTTGTGATGCATATTGCTGTTTGTATCGCTCTGACCGCGTAAACTGTCAATTGTTGTTATTTTTGTTCCAAAATTGTTATCCAGTAGAATAATCTGCTTATTAACTATTTATGTGCATGTCTGAATATTTCTAATGTATGTTTTTGTTTAGTTGAATTGTTTTGAATGCCGAATGATATTTGTTATGTATGGCTTGTTCTCCAACCTGTGTAGGCCGGAAGGTTCAGAGTAGTCCAAATATAAATAAATAAATAAAAGCCACCTATTGGAAAGTCGCTGGATGCGCCTACTTTATTATAGAACCCCACGCACCCATCAAAAAGATGGACGATTGGAAACGCCATCTATACTTAAGACCTATAGATCATAATATTTGAAATAATTAAAACGTCACGTGGAGGGTACTGAATATTTTTTTAACATATTGCAGCGCGTTTGACCGAGCAACCAGCGCTCGGTTACGGACTTCTAGAAGATTGGTGTTTACACTTAATCGAGGCAAACTTTTATAATTTCGTCCTACTTTCTTGTTCTCGAAAATGCCTGTTCATTCTCACCCCAAGCTCTCGACGCTCGAACTTTCTGGGCTGAATTTTCGAGATGCTGACGCACACTAGATAAAGAGCTGTGCGGGACCTTGTCGAGTCAGTCTCTCTCTCGCTTGCTGTTACGCCGCCAAATCGCCGCCCGCTTTTCGGCTGTTTCGACGCTCGTTCTTTACTTGGTTTGGCACAAGTTCGCCCTATTAAACCGTTTAAAACGGAATTTCCGTCGCTTCTGCTCCTGCCATTCGTGACAATACTATAAAAACTTTTCTTATGTTTACATAAATTGGCTTTGTTTTGCGGTGACACAATTTAGTAGGGCGAACGCAACCAAAGTTTCCGGACTAGATACTACTACATCTAAATACCGTGGCCCTACACAACAAACGAAGTTTCAGTCGAGACCATCCAGGAGTTTCTCAAAACAACCGAAAATACGCGGATGATGCATAACAATAAACTCAAGAAATCTCGAAATCGACGGATTTCATTAAAAAAAAGGAGCTCTCTTCTGCCGGGAAGAAAGCGGCTTCTCATTTTTCTTCTCTCCATTTCCTCTCTTGCTCTTCTTTCCACCTCTCCCCACAGGAGCGGGTTTCTGAGCTACTCTACACAGAATGCAGATATTCCTTTTTCTCGAATGAAAAGAGGAACTGAGAGAGAGTTTCCTCCTCTCTTTTTGTGTGCTGGCCTTTAATGGGCATCGAGCGTGCTCAGCAGGTATAGCGCAAAAGAACAATTGCGCCAGTCAAACTTGTGGTTTTAGGGATGTTAATAGAGCGTATTATGAACCACCAGCAAACTTATCATATTTTGCTAAACGCTCTCTGCTACCCGACCGTGTGTTGTAAACGCAAAAACGTAGCTCACACCTACTGTGAATTTATTTTTTATTTTTTTAGGGGTTTGGAGGGGAGTGGGGGGGTTGCTTCCTTCAAAAACTATCGTCTTCATTTATGATTCTAAATGCGATAGTATTTAAAAAAAGTGAAACGTTTCGAAGTAAAATGCGAAAAAGCGCGGAAGTGGTTTTCGCGGAAACAGTTTCGCGCAGTGTACACACAAAGTTTAGTTTGCATACACTATCAAGAACTTGGAATTTTTTTGTATTTACACTTTAAAGCAATTTTTGTTTTGTTTCAAAAACATGCACAATTAGTATACTTTTGGCATATGTTTTTCCGCCTTAAGTCAAAAGTGGCGTCGAGATTGGAGGACGGAAACCAAACGACGTTGTTCTGGTCCACAGTGGCACAGACAGTAGAAAGCGTATGAAGCAAAAAAAAAAAGAAAAGGGGGCAACTACAATGGTGCAGCCAAACTTCGCAATAACCGGCGTGCCAACACGCGGAGAGTAGTACTCTGCGCGGACGGAGGGAAGATTCACGGGAGTAATAAAGGCGTCAAAGGGGTGAACGGGTAAATCTCGGAATAATATTACGTCCCGGACCTTCCGCCGACGGGAACGGACGATGGAAAGGGAGGCGAACAAGGGCCCCCGGCCGAGGGAGAGGAAAGCGCGGACTGTGCACGTTGCACTTGGCAAGTGCACCTTCCGTGCGCGCTAGCAGGGGCGCCGCTGAGATGTGCACTTGTGCGTCGTCTCCCTCGAGTCTCGCGCTCGCAACTCCTGCTGCCCGCTGCTGGCCGCGTACTTTGTGGCCACCTTGTTCGAAGCCGACGGAGCGTGGCCCACGGTGCGTGGACTTTTATTGCCGGACCATTTATCACTTTTTCTACTCGTTTTTTTTCTTCTCGCCGGCGCCCTTATTGTTGCTGTTGTTGTCGTCTAAATGCGTGCCGGATTTATGGCTTAGAATGGGTCTCATTTTCCTGTCTTGGGTGCCCAGCAAAGCGGGCTCAACTTGCACCGAAGAAACTTACGCGGTCGAGTGAAGCCACCATTTCTTCTCTCGTTTTTGTTTGTACGTTAATATATGTCGTCGGAATTGCGGCGGGATGTAGTTTATACGTGCTGATTTAAACCCGGCGGAGTCCACAGGAGACGTTGCGACTAGAAGAGACGCGAAGAAATTTGGGAGAGTTTCATAAATGTTCTGAGCACTTGGTTTATTTAGACAGATGATCTACATTATATGACGCGAAAACGCTAGTGTTGTTGTCCGTATGTTTTTAGTGACAAAGACATGGAAGTTTAGTTTTCGCTGTAAGGTTTTCTTTGTACCAAGCGTAATAGAGATCAACGGAAATATCCGTACAATCCTAAAAAGCTGAAGCAGTCAACTTTTTGTATTTCTGTAGCCCCCGTCAGACACGGGAACACGTCAGACTTCAGGTAAAAGTTCCACCGACATTTCGACGGTGTTCCAACTTTTCCGGTATGGTTTAAAACTGCAGCGACTATCAACATATAGGTGTATTAGAGCGCCGAGTAAGGGTGTTACGTACACACTCAACGGCGGTGCCCTTATGACAACAAACGAAGAGTTGTAACTCCGTGTCACTAGTTGTGTGCCGTGCAGACGAAGGCAACGCCAGGAAGAGAGAATGGGCGAACACTAGGAAGGCGGGATGGGAGAGAAGGGCGAAGTGAGTAAGGGAGAGCACTAGGAACATTAGAGAGGGGAGGAGGTTTGTCTTCTCCTTCCTGCAGCCTTCCTAGTGCTTGCCCTTTCACTTCTCGCCTGGCGTTGCCTTCGCTTGTACTGCACGCCGCTAGTGACACGGAGCATAGCGCTAGTATCTGTCGTGTCGGGTAGGTAAGAAATGGTTAGATATTTAGGTGCTCTAGCATCCGGATAAGACATAGCTAGCTCACTATTCTTCTGAACCCTCGTATTGCAATAGCAGTTAGGACATCATAACCTTTTTTTTTTTAATAAGAAATTTTCAATTAATATAATAATCAACCACATATTTGTTAATTGACCAAAATAATGCGCATAATTAATTATCTTTTTATCAACTATTTAATAACATCGAACGGCTGAAACGCGAAGCTGTTAAAGCAGGACGTTATAATAAAATTCGCGAGATCGCCAGTGTAGGAGGCAATTTATTTGAATGTTTCTGAGCGGGTACGTTAGATGAAAAGATTTCCCATTGATATATTTGATCGCTGTGAAAAGTTATCCTCTACCTCGTTGTTGAGCAGTATCTGCCAAGATTAAAGAGTTTCTAAAAAGAGGTTTAAACTATATAGCTATCGAACTTGCCATACACTAGCTTCTGGGATAAAAACGTGGACGAAACCATGCATGTCCATTCAGCAGACAGCATTGGCGTAGGACCGGTGCTAATGTTTTCTTGATAAGATATACGAGCGCTTTCAAATCATTCGGGAAGTCATTTTTAATTCTGGACAAATATACCGATTAGAGGCGGCTACCGCACCTGAAAGCGGGATCTCTGCTGTTACGAAATTCAATTAGGACGCAATTCTGGAGAAACCTTGGAATAACGGCAGATGTTTCGCTAAGTGGTTCGACGTTTCTGTGACGCTTGTTCACTACTGCTTATGTATGGCGGGAAGGTTACCAGCTACGGAACAGAAACGTGACATTAGTGTCTAAGTGTCTCGGTGTTCTCTTAGAAGGAGACTTTTCTACTTCTGACTTTGATGGTAGTCTCTACACGGTGCGGCGCTAAAAAAACCGCCGCATTTGACACGCCTTGCAAAATTCAAATTCCAAACGTATATAGCTAAATTTGGGCACGCGAACGTCGTTTTCTCAAAAGAATGTTTTAAATCTATCTTTTTGGAGCTGAGCTCAGAGGAAGTGAAATATTGAAAATAAAGCGAAAAACGGCTGCCGCGCATTACTATGCACTATATTGGCTTGTTGGAAGTCTGCCCACGGGTTAGCGAGCTCGCTGTCAAAGCGGCACGTTCAACGAAAAAATGCTGGGTCAGATAACCGCGATAAGTACTGATCTTAAGAGAAAATATGAACACTTATTTAGTTTATTTATTTTGAAACAAGCGAACCTTTTTTGTTCAGTGCAAACTTTTGTTGCAATGTAAAGAAACTTCAATGTGAACAATAGCAAATTATCTCAATAATAATAATAATAATAATAATAATAATAATAATAATATTAATATTAATCAACCAGTCAATCAATCAATCAATCCGTGTTTATTATGTGCCCAGGAACAACCATGCGGTCTCAGTGCTGGCACACTTCAAAACTAGAAAGAGCACACACATACAAAACACACATACACACGAATGCAGAAGGGGAACGTAGTCCACCACTCTGAGACTAAGAATATTAACAACTACGAAAGACACTCAAATCGAACGATGGAAATTAAAAGCACAAAACAGAGATATCACCAGGTGTGAGAACAAAAAGCAAATAGTTGGATATCGTACTGACAAACATTAACCCTTCAACTGATCAGCCCTTTCCTTGCAAGAGGAAGTTTCGAACTGCGTTTGTGATCTTGCTTCCGCCTGAGTTAAAAATATCAAGCGTAACGGTTATAACACTCAGCCGATCTTTGGATCGGGTTTAAGTGGTTAAAATGTCGAGCTATATAAAAAATGATTGAAGCTGTGTAAGCACACAGGGAACTCTAAGGCCCATCAGACAGAAGGCTGGAAGAGTTAATCAAGCCGTACAAAGTCATTAAAAACATCTAATTTGGTTTTACCTGACGCTGCTGAAGGCTCAACAAGTTGACGAGTTGCGAGTTACCCGCAACGTTTAAACAAAGAGCACCTTTTTCAAGCTAACGATATTTAAAGATAGAAGTTAATTTGTTTTGGAATCGCTCGACAGATAAACTGCTAGTTTTGGAAATGCCGTGCAACATAAACAACAACAACATTAATAATACTCAAGAATCAAGAATCAATCATTAAGAATAATTTTTATTAGGTGTTCAGGAAAAAAAAATAATACTAATCAGTTATGGGTAGTAACGGGTTACTAGTGACGCGTTACTGTAATTTCGTTACTCTTTTGGTAACTTGTAACTGTAACGAGTTACTTTTTCAAAATGTAACTTGTAACTGTAGTTATATTACTTTTTCTAATGTAACCATGAAAGCAACGACGTTACTTTTGTCGTTACTTTAAAGTTTTTTTGTTTTTTTTAATAATATATCATTGAACGAGTACAATCTAGCTATTCCTTGCACTTTCCAAATTGTCTGTTCCGACATTTTAAATGGCAAGTTGGCCTTTTCACAAACTTGTGAATGCGTTCATTCTCGCGAGCGACAACCCGATCATAACCACGTGTAGATTTGATGAAAAAAAAAATCTAGTTATCTTTACGCACGCGATTGTACTTTGTGACTGAACACTTGCATCATAGTATTTTCAAGCACTATATATGTTGCGGTTTTTATTTTTACGCTTTTTAATCGGGTGTATCAATTGTGAAACAAGAATACAGGCATAGGGTACTGCGCATATTTGTTATTTTGATTAGCGCCATTACTCCGCACTGCGCACGTTTCGTGTTCGCCATCAAACGAGGGAAACAGAAGCAACTGCTTCTAGGCTACAATATGAATGAAAAGCATACTTTTTAATGTCACGCAAAAAAACTTGGTGAGGGGTGTTTTCTAGTTTTTCCTAAATGTTTTTGTGTTCTAGAGAAGTAACTGAAAAGTAACGTCGTTACTTTTTAAAAGTAGCTGTAACTGTAACGAGTTACTGTTTTGTTGCGGTAACTGTAACGGTAACTTCGCTACTTTTTTCTGAAAGTAACTGTAACTGTAACGAATTACTTTTTAAAAGTAACTTAACCAAGACTGATAATAATAATAATAATACATTGATTCTGCGAAGAGTACAATGCTTAGTAGCTCGTCAGTCAAAGCCTAAGTTGGCTTGTATGACGGAAACCCAGCCGCCAGCGAAACGCTGGGTAATTAACACAATAGGATTCAGTTACATTCAGTTACACAGTAAACTTCAGCTACACAGTCAACTTCAGTGACACAAATCTATAAGTTTCACTTCTGGGTTAAATGAGACAATGTAAAAGATTAAAAAAATAAGCACATCCAACGCGGAATACAAATAAAAATAAAAGAAAAGTGCTATTGTGCCGTTCGAAACGTTCCCTGGTAAAAAATGAAAGTCAAAGGTTCCGTGGACATTTGAGGTATTGTTTCCGTTTGCTTTCTGAGTCTAATCAAATATGCTGTCAGATAGACTATTGAAAATGTCTGACAGGTAGAATCGTCGTAGTCTTCTGCCATACCTTGTTGACAGTTTTGGCACTTCAAAACCGGTTTTATGCCTAAATGGTCGGCGTGCAATGAATGGAGTTTTGAAACTGGTACTCCAAAGATATTTTTGGAACAACCGTTTCAGTAAAGAGAGATTGCCATAAAGTGAGATTCAATTCAGCATTTTTCCTTATTCTGTTTTTGCGTCAGAGCTGTATACAATACTTTTAAACATTCGGTGGAAAGTATTATAGATCTTATTCTGCCATAACTCCGAACATCCTATAAATATTGTGATTCCATATCTGAGGACACCGTATGCTAATGCCCGTGTCCCACTAGAGCGACAGACAAAGACAAAAGACAGCGACAAGCCTCAAACCCAGGCATCATGCTCGCGATGGTACCTTTGGCAGGCGTTTAGTCGTTTGGTGCTCGTGAAGTAAGCACGAGCGATTGCAAGTCTGCCAAAGATACCCTCGTGTGCATGATACTCGTGTTTGAGCATAGCCTTCTTTATTCTACAAAGCCTCCCAAATCGCGAAAGACTCTGGTTTGAGGCTTGTCGCTGTCGTTTGTTTTTGTCTGTCGCTCTAGTGGGACACGGGCATAATGCGTTAATAACCATTTTATTACGTTAATAGGGATAAAAGCTCTTATAATATACATCAGACTAGAAACATGCCTAAGGTTTTCGCACAGTTTCTAGATGCGAATTCCATGACAAGTCACTGACATATTCAATACCTAGGTAGGTCACATTTTCGACGTAGTAAACAGGGGCACAGTTACATAACAAACACGATGAAGAGTTTAGGAATAGGAGCTTTTAAGCATAACAACTTTCAAAAGATTACGGAAGCTAGACGCGTTTTCGAGTTGTTCATTTTTAATGCATTTACTTCAAACCAGTCAATCAGGTGTTTTGTTTTATTTGGAACAAGAGAAATTGCTTTCTCGTATTCTATATGGCGTGAAAATATTACAGTATCACCCGAATACTGGTAAAGTTTACAGCTCAATATAGAGTTCGACATATCATTTACAATTATATTAAAAAGTTATGGCGACAAAATGGAACCTTGTGGAACTCCCGAATTTAAGGTGACATGCGAACAACGCGTTTTTCCTATGTAAACGTGTTGAGTGCTTCCCTTTAAATAATTGTTGAGTAGTTCCAGAAACGGGTCGCGGAAGCCAACCGGATTAAGTTTTTGTAAAAGAATGACGCGGCTAACACAGTCAAATGCTTTTGACAGATCGGCGAAGAGCGCACATGCGAATTCATTCTTTTCAGATGCATAATGCAATTCATCTGTAAATTCTTCAAGCAATGGTTGTGTTCCTCTCCCGCTGACAAATCTGTATTGGTTGCTTCCGACAATCTCCTTCTTTGTGAAGTGACTTAACTTTTGCATTTTTAGGGCACTGGGAATTTTTTCGTTGGTCATAAAACCATTTAGCATGTGTATAAGAACGTTTTTAATGAAGGCAAAATTTTGACGGAGATCACTCACTTCTATATTCTCACCCCAGGTGATTTTTCGGGACTAAAACTAAACAATAGACTCCTCATATCATCCTTTGTTAATTCAGGAAGGAAAGATGAATCCATATTTGAGCTCCCTGAGTTAATTGAAAAGGTGACGTTACCCAGCGTCTTCAGTTTTGAAATTTGGTAAATAGAGAGGAGGCTGACGTGGTCTACTTTAGCACAACGAAGGCTTCCGACAAGGTAGATCACTGGGTTCTGTTGGCTAAGTTGAATATCCCCGGTTTATGCAGTAGGTATTGTAAGCTTCTTGAGAGCTACTTGTCTAAACGGGAGAACCAGGTACGCGCGTCAAACTGCCTATCTAACTGCGTTAATTCCCGCGAAAACATTGTCAATGATGGTCGACAGATGTCCTGGGCCGATTGCAAGAGCTCGTTATATCTAGGGAAGCTTTGCTTTGGAGTTGCAGATAGTACCTTTAAAACCATGGATGCTGGAAAGCGGGAGATTTGGCGCTGCCGTCCGTGCCGAAAGAAGAGTAGTAAGCCCGATTCCCAATGTGAGACGGGCTTGTCACGAAGTAAATCTCCCGTGACTGGCGAGCACTTTGGATCGCTAGAGTCGAAACTAGAATGCCTGGCGTCCCTCAAGGCCAACATCGACATGCGCATTGCGTTATAAGCCAAAATAGACCAGCTCTTGATCTTATAAAACCTTTAGACATGAGCCTAAAATCCGCACTTGCTGCGACTTTTTGCTCTTGACAGCCATTGCTAACGCATCATCAGTGACAGAAATTCACATCGAGACCACATCACCGAGAGGTGGTTACGGAGCAGTCCAGGACTACCGATTATCTCCAAGACGAACTAAATTACAGTGATCACTATAGGACACTTTCATATCTCGAGATACATAAGCTGCCTCTTTCCTCGAATGAGAACTTGATCACCATTATAGTTGAGCTGGCCAGTAAGCTCGGCCTAGCTGATTTCCAACAAAGTGGCATAGTGGTCATGCACCACCTACCATCTCGACGGGACGTCCCTCCAATTATACTGATTAGATTCTCTAATACAGCGCGAAGAGATCATTGGCTCTCCACAAGAAGGAAGCCGCGGACTCTTGCAGAAAACGGGTCTTTACCCAAACTATCTTTTAACGAAAACCTCACCCGCAAGAAGAAAGAGATATTTTGCAAGGTACGCGCACGGTTGAAGAGTGGAAAGTTTTTGCAAATAAAGCAGAACCGTCTCCTGCAGTACGCATCCATTGGTTTTCTGACCTGTAAAGGATTGCTTAGATTTGTTTCTCGCTAAACGGGACAGATAACTTTCAAGGCAACCACATCAAATTATATAGGTAACTCAAACTGCTCAGACTTTGTATCTTTTGAACGCTTCTTTGCCACTGTAAGTTATAGAAATTTTGGTTTATTACATGTTAACATCCAAAGTATCCGTAAAAATTGGAACGAGTTTAAACTCAAAAATATAACTTCGATGTTTGATGTCCTTGTGCTAACAGAGATCAATGTTAAAGACGTTTCTTGTCATGAATTTCAGATACCAGGATAAAATGTACACTTTTTCATACGTCCTGCTGGCCGAGGAGGAGGAAGTGCATTTTTTGTGAATTTCATTTTGTACTTAAAAGCTTAAAGTTGATTTCATTAATTGCGAGTCACCTTTTATAAAGATAGGGAATTATAATGAGACTTGTTTCCGCTAGCCTTGTTCTTAGCTCCTTCGGCTCATACTCTGACGTTTCTGAAAGATCTCAGGAATAAGTTCCAAACTTTTCAGTCTATGAATGACATCTGTTTGGAAGGCCACTTCAACATCCAACATTGAGACGCTTAAGCCAGCAGAATCTCTTGTGTGTGACTCTCTGAATGTATTAGCATGTACTCCGGTCTGGGGTGTTTGCTTCTTGGTCCCACACGAGAACTTTTAGGCGAATATATTGTCATATCATGCCTAGGCCATATCAATGTACGCGCTCAAAACATAGCAACGAAATTGGCCTAAATAGAACCAAAGCTTTCTGACCACATGCTATGCGGCTTGACAACTTACATCACAACTCGCTTTTCGGCTGCCGACGGATACAACGCAGAAAGTAGAAATAATAGGACAGAGCAAGATTTGGTAAGTTGGTTCAAACATACGATTGGAATAGTATATTGTCTATTCGCTTCAACGACGTCCACACTAGGTTCAGTTAACAGTTCCGCCTCTTCAGGTGGTAGGCTAAAAACGTTTAATACCATGAGGCGGCGTTGAAACGACCACGATTGGTTAATGGGTGATATTCTGTCAACTATAAAATATAAAGATTCTCTTTGGGCTGACAGTAGCCAGTCTCCGAATAATTCCCGGTTGAAGGCTGAATTGCGCATTATGCGAAATTGCGAAACGCACTTATACGTTCAGCAGAGATAATATACTTTCGTGATGCGGTTTTTAAAGCCCGACCACATATTTCACCTACATAGCGTTTGATGAACAAGTTGCGAGGCAAAAGTGTTAAGAGGTCGACTAATGACACACATGAAGCTCTTTTGGGCCACAAGACAAACAATGTGGGCTTTTACCATTATGATTTTAAGCCGAGACTGGGGCCGAAGGAAGAATTTTTTTTTCAGTGGAAGAGAAAGTAACAGGGAAAAACCGCGTCTGTAACTCAGCTAATAATTTTATTCAACCAGCCTCCTTATATACAGAACTAAAACCGCCACAAAACCACCGAACATCCTGTTTTTCAAGGTTATGCGCACAACCCTCACCCACACCACAAAACAAATGCTTTTGAACTACGACACACACACCACACACAGTGATACTTTTGGTTGTTTTACACCAAAAGCTTCTGAACTCTTATCTCAAAACACCGCACTAACAAAAAAAAAATAAAACAAAATATTTTTAAACGTGAAACACAGTCAAGGCTGCACCTTTGATGCATCACACAGTGATATTTTTAATAGAGTCTTGACTGAACAGACCTTTTTCTTTCTAGGACTATAAGACACCAGCCTCGGGTTAAAATCATAATGGTAAACATGCACCAGCTCGCCTGCGCGCTGACCGTAATTTCGTAAAATGGTCTTTCCCTCCCCAAATGACCGAGCCTGATCTATGATCCCAGCTTTTCATTCACAAAACTTACAAAGCGCCTAGCGTAGATGTTATCAGTGTGGAAGATCTAAGGAGATATTATGATTCCGTAAAACTGATGGTCCTCCATATGCTAAATGGTTTTATTTCTTTCAGATCAGTCTCAGATATTTTGAAAAGCATACTAGTGAAGGCTCTATTTAAAGGTGGAGAACGCGATAGGCTTGAAACTTACAGCCCAATTTCGATTTTACCTCGCATAACACAAATATTGGAAAATCATATTCTCGAAAATACCCGCATTTCTTCATAGGTTTGACATTTTCTCGTCTAGACAATATGATTTTGCTAGTGGGTGTGGGACCCATCCGCTATTAAATAACTTTAAAATGAGTTGCATATCGCTTTCGAGAAGGATCAAGTCGGCTGCCTGGTTGATATTTCAAAGGCATTTGATACTGCAAGTCATATCATTAAACTTAAAAATATTATACAACATTGGACTCCGAGGTATTTTTGCTTCTTTACTGTAAAGAGTTTTAACTGATCGTACACAAGTAGTTTCTATAGCCAATAGCCGAAGCTCCAAAGTTTACTTAAAGGCTGGGTTTCGCCAAGGATCTGTTTTGTCGTCTTTTCTTTTCAACATCTTTGTTAATGACGTGTCCAAAGCAGTCTCTACTTGTAACCTATTCTAAGCCACGGATGACACAGTTTTGCTCTAAGTCCACCTTGAACTAGATGCTGCAATCACTTCGTTTCAAGACGACAGTTGCCGCTCACAAGACTGGTGTAAAGCAAATTGTCTTACGATAAACGTCTCTAAAACCAAGCGTGCCTGCTTTCATCATCCCCTTGAACTTCCAATATTCAATCATCCCCTTTTTATGCATACGTCTGGGTGCATTTCTTGCCAACTGCTGTCCTGCTTTTTACGTTGACAAGGTTAAATATCTCGGTATAGAATTTGACAGCGATATGTTTTGGAATGCGCATCTCTCACAGCTTTGCAGAAGACTGCAAAGTGTGTCATGTTTGCTGTACAATACAAGATTCTTAATACCTAGTTGCACAAAAAAGACAATAGCTCAAGCGTTGATATACGAAATGTTGCGTTATGAAATGACACTTTTTGAACATGGAGTCCTTTACCAAAAAATAAGATTGCATTTTGAGAGGCACATTTAGAAGCATTGTCATTCACTAGCATTGCATACCGAAGAGGTAAACCTCGCACACTTAGGTTTGTCATAATTCGAGGCTTTATTGATTTTGACTTTGGTTCTGAACTAATTTTGAAACGATATAACTTCTAAATTCTCCACGTTGTGACTAGATCACCAAAACGGACATAACTAAATGAGGTACCTTTTGTCGCAACGAAATACGGAAAGACGGTCCGCAACTTTTATGTAGCAGTACTATCTTCAACAGCCTACCAGACGACGTTAAGGACACCTTTTTACCGAATGACCTTTTTAGTTTTGCCAAATAACTTTAACATTAAACCTTGAATCTTCACCGAATGCCGAACAGGAATTCGTTTTCGTTTCGGTTTATTAACTTCTACAGAAAAATTAATGAAATATCGACTTTTTCTTTCTCTCCAACTGACCGCAAAACAAGCTGCGGCGTAGTTTTGACGGTCGTGACGTCCGCCGGCATAGGAACCGGAAGTTCTCTCGGCCGTAGGAGAATGGGAGCGTTAGCGGCGGCGAGTTGGTGGTGTGCCGGCAGGTTTTACTGCGCTGATGGCGCTGATGCCACCAACATATTTTCTGAATCGGCGCCTCTCATCGCCGCGATAGCCATGGACACATCGCAGCTGAGCGAAATTCAATTAGATATGTTGCGCTGCAGCGACAGCATGGGACTAGTCCCACACGCCGGTATCCCCGTTGGGAAGACGTTTCTCCAGTGTATCATCCATGAAACTAACTTTACATCTTCCGAATCTTTCATTGCGTAGAAGATAAATATCTCGTTTGTCTTGATTTCGCAAAATTTATCATCGCAACCAGCATCTAAGTGAAGAGCTTTTTTCTGAGCCATCGTATATATCCCATCAAAATGATCATCACCATAAAGTCAACGTTCGTTTCAGTCGCACGAAGCTCTTTTTTATTCTTTTATCCCAAGGACTACTAATGACCGGAACCACCTGCCCACCTCCATCGCCACAATCACAGACGCTCCTGCATTCTAGTCTGCCATTGAAAACTATTATGTTAACTAATATGTGTTGAATTCTATTTTTTGTACTTTTGTTTTTCCCCCACTCCCTTCTGTAACGCCGTGTGGCATTGAAGGTATTGAAATAAATAAATAAAAAATGTGCAGCGAGTCTGCCAGCGAAGACTCCAGTTCTTCATCGGAATCGGCGGGGGGCTTTTGGAGCCTACCCGCATTCGCGGAGAACACTGTGAATGTGGCTATAATCAAAGTCGGCGTCAAAATGTTCCGAGTATACACGAATGACCTTCATGATCATCGGTTTGAGGGACCCGGGTCCCTCAAACCGATGATCCTGCACCAAGTGCTTCGACGTAGTTCATCGAGTGGCAAGCGGTGAAACTGCAACTGTTTCTTTTTAACCTCCGGACTGCAGAAACTGTGGTTCGGGCACTTCGGTACAATGCAGCCTTTCGCCATAGCGACCGAGCGATCGATCACAAACAATGTAAACACTACTGGAGCAGATCGAAAACGAAACTTAACAATGCTGAATGCTGGGCTAGTTGGTATTGGTATTGGGATGTCAAGGACATGATAGCGCTTTTTTGACGAGGACGAAAAAAAGAAAGAAAGGACATGGCAGCGCTCGTGTGTGTCTTGTCTTTCTTTCTTTCGTCCTCGTCAAAACAAAGCGCTACCATGTCCTTGACATCCCAATAGAAAACGAAAGTCTGCTCTGCAAAGAAAGGGCGACCAGGAGCAAACTCGTTCAGCAGACGACACTCGTGGGTTGACTGAGCAGACGGGTCTTTCTCTTGCTTCGTTTACCACACGATAGATGGCGCTTGGTTCTGAGCATTCTCTAGGGAGGCTCACGCTCAAGTGAGGGTGGGAGCAACTCAAAACCTGGAGCGCGTTTGATATTTAATGGCGGCGCCAAAGGGAGAGGATTCGGGAAAGGATATGCGCCAATGTTGCCTGAACGAGAGCAGACGCCCGCTCTGTAGCAACTCTGTTGCTCCATGCGCCTTTCCTCCTCTCGCCTCCCATTGCAAGCAACGAACGCCTTGGCGCAGCCTCTCTCGCTTCAGTCTCGCTCCGAGATAGCAGGGTTGCCAGACAAGCAGCAACGTCCAAGATGGCCGAATTTACCATTTTTCGCGTTAAAAAAATACTTAACCAATCGCAACAAAACTGGTGGCTATGGAAACGTAATCATTTATGCTTTGTGTAAAATATTCAAGCACCTTAAAGGGCTCTTATGACCTGAGTTAGGAAATAAAACGACCCTTTACCCCATAGACTCCCAGCAAAATTTAGCAATTAAATGGCGTCCATGTCCCGTGATCCCCAATCTAGCAGTTGCATCCACCCTTACTTGAGCCTCCCTAGCATTCTCAAATTCGGCAATTTTCGTCACATCTCTAATTATGCAGAAAATGTAGATCTGAATATTATTTAACAAAACCTTTAGGAAACATTCGCCGGCTGTTAATTGTTTATGATCGCGGTGCTGGTGAGGTAGGCTCTTATCCATTAGGCGACGTGGATTCAGCTGACGTGCTGCGGTTCCGCGGATGCATCGCAGTGAAAAGGCAGATAGCTTTCGAAGGAAAGAGGGTGTAAAAGAGCCCTGTTTTCTTGTGAAAAGTTTATAGCGAAGAATATTTTTTTTGGCTCTCTATTTTTCTGTTTTAGGGTTTCTTTTCACACCTTTTACGACGTGCGGTTAGTGAAGTTCGATTTCACAATAGTTTCATGGTCCCTTTAATGATGGGGACTCACTGAAGAAACTAAGGCGAGTGCTCCGAGGTCTCAGCAAGACATCGTAAATTTGTCTGTGTGTGTCCATGTGTCAGTGTGTGTTTTACGTGCACGCGTACAAGCGAGGGGACTTGTCTGCCTTTTTGTTTTCTTTTTTATATCGTCAGCATCATAGCGTGAAAACAGTAGCTGGAGTCGGGAACTACTTATTAAGGCGCGACTTCTTACTCCTGAATTGAAGGGTGCTGTCCTTCAAGTCAACCAACTGGCTTTGGTAGACTCGTATATCTAAGTGATGTGATACATATAAATTAATATGATTATTATTATTATTATTATTATTATTATTATTATTATTATTATTATTATGCACTTGCCTTCGTTTAAAATATGCAAGCTTTGGTGTAGCTTCTACGTTGTTCTGTTTGCTCCGACTGCTTGAACTGCCTTCTGATTTGCGACTGTCCTAGTGTCAGACTGGTGGACTGCGTTCTAGCACTGCACTGATGTTTCCGTTTTAATGTATCAGTTCAATGTCGGACTGTACATGTCAGTACATGCCAGACTGGTGAAGTGTGTTCCACCACTGACCTAGTGTTTCCACTTTCATATATTTTTCTCTCACAAGTATGCCAGCACTAAGACTGATGGGGTTGTTCCTAAACACTCAAATAAACACTGATTGATTTGTATTCATTCGAAAGCATTAACTGTCCCATGGAGCGAGCGGGCGTTGTCTCCTGTAACCATCTGCAGCAGTGAAACGGCAGTTGAATTCCCATTGGCCAGCGGGGGGCAGTTAAATTCCCATTGGTCAAAAGCGCAGCAACGCATGCAGATGCTTGTAGGAATGCGCTTCGTGTAGGAATAATTTCGCATTCCTACACGTAAGCAGTCTTAAGTGTTCGTCTTCTTCTTCTTCTTCTTCTTCTTCTAATTATTATTATTATTATTATTATTATTATTATTATATAAATATTAGATATAATTTAAATTCACAGTGTCTACCACGTACAGTGGTAGACACTGTACGTGTAAAGGCCGGTTCAGACACTTGCGGTTGAGTGCGTTTGACTGCGTTGCGGCGAGAACCGAAAGCGAGTCACCGGCACATCTGTGCTTCGTAAGAAGCGTGGAATCCAATTCAAGGAATCATCTTGGCACGCGATATAAGCAGCAGGGATTTCCTGGTTTCTCGCTGCCGCAACGCAGTCAAACGCAGTCAAACGCAACTGTGTGAACCAGGCTTAATACACGTACAGTGGAGACACCGGTTCAGACACTTGCGTTTGACTGCGTTGCGTCGAGAACCGAAAGCGAGTCACCGGCACGGCACATCCGTGCTTCGTATGAAACGTGGAATCCAATTCAAGGAATCATCTTGGCACGCGGTATAAGTAGCAGGGATGTCCTGGTTTCTTGTAACTGCAACGCAGTGAAACACAGTCAAACGCAACTATCAGCCTATAAATATATAATATTTATTTATATTATATATTATATATATAATATATTATATATAAAAGAGCAGAAGGCAGGTTCGTCTAAGCCCTTGTTGGCTTAGACGAACCTGCCTTCTGCTCTTTTGAACTAACCCAGCGTAAATAAAATTATTATTATTATTATTATTATTATTATTATTATTATTATTATTATTATTATTATTATTATTATTATTATTATTATTATTTGATTTGATTTCCCTTGTTGATTTGAGTGTCTTTCATACTTGCTAATATTTTTATTCTCAGACTGGTGAACTACGTTCTCCTTCTGCACTCGTGTGTATGTGTGTTTGTATGTGTGTGTTTTTGCTCATTTTTTTTTTAGTGTGCCAGCACTAAGACCGATTGGTTGTTCCTGGACACTTTAATAAACATTGATTGATTGATTGATTATTATAATTATTAACAATAAAATGCCAGAGTACATTTTCCGCCTCCCGTATTTTCTCGCTTCCCCTTCTGCGAAATGAACAGGGGCGAAAATTGAACGATTCGGTTCGATTACCGCACTTGCTTGTTTCGATGAATGAACATCGTACAGACTTGCGTTCATGTATCGCTACTGTCTGGCGCATGGTAAAGAACCCAGGCTATCGGCCGCACCGCACTGGTTGAAATTCACACGTACGCAGTGGAGACATCCGATGCTCCTGGTGCTGACTTCCCCCTGTCTAAACGATTATGCAACAAATTATTTACTCCCAAACGCTTGATCTTGTCCACTGCGATTCCCGGAGTGTTTTTCTAAGCCTCTCTTTTTTCATTTTAGCTACCCTCGCAGATTGCGAGAAAAAGGTTATTCCTCGCAGGAGCCAAGGGTGCGCTACCGATTTTCTAGGGAAGCACTAAATACAAACGGGTGTTCGAAGATCAGCATCTTACGCAAAATGAATGAAAAAGCACGAACCAGACTGGCGCTAGCGGAAGATCTGTGGCCGAGTATCTTAAAGCACCAAAGCCGGGAGCACGTGCAGCGAACCTCTGTAAATGCTTTCACACTTTCTCTCTCTCTGTCCTGTCATTTCCTATCTTTAAGAACTTGGTCGTTTCCAAACGCGGTTCGCACCCAAAAGGCTTACCGCGCCCAGCGAGATGACCACCTAAGTTACTTCTTGCGAAAAAAGCGGTTTCCTCGAGCTCTGTCATTGAAGCAACGACCGGCTTGTTCGATGTAGGTGCGTCCAATGCTTACGTGGATATCGCAGACAAGCCCAGTTGCGCTGTCGGTACACATCCGGCATGCTCGCTTCGGCATGGAACACGCTTTTGCTTTGTTAAACTTATGCAAGCTGCGCTCGCGGAGCTACGAAAGACCAACAGAGTGTTTTGACTAATTCTAACCTGTACTTAAAACCCAGTTTCCCCTAATACTTTCCACAAAAGGTAAATACACAATAGCCAACATTCCTGACATAATATAAAATTTAAAAAAGCCTACCTTGTACTTGTTCGTTCCTAAATTTTGTAACCACGTCACTGACCTGGTCACGAAATTACTCCGCCGTTATCTCTCTGGCTTGGAATATGTCCGATGGTTCTTGAACCCCTAAACAAAATTGATCGTATTTGGAGACTCGAAGAACGGGCCTCGCAGTGTCGTCTGGAGTTTGGATCGAGCATTTGCCGGAGGATCGCTCACCTACGCCGCAATTCCATTTATTCGTTTCCAGCCCGAGGCAACCTGGGCGCGCACGTACGCGGGGACGAAGAAATCGGGGCACTTGGGCGGATTAATATGCATCAATTATTCGCACAAAGGTCCCCCGAGGGGCACAAGAACGCATCACCTCCGCGGCGGAGACTCCCTCGAGATTCGACGAGAGCACTGGGAAGGAGTCGAGAGCGCGCGAGATGTGCGGGACGTGACCCAGGCACAGCTCGTCTTCCGAGCCGGTCGAAAACCCGGGAAATACGACCGACAGTTTTTTTTTTTTTTCTTTTTTTCGATCACGAGCAGATCGGGAATCGGCGCCCAGAAAATCGAGACTCGCCCCCTTGTGGATCTTTGTCCAAACCTCAGAATGAGGACGCTGAAACTCTCTTTAGATTTCAACCAAGCAAGACGAGCGTGTACGGCTAAGCGCCAATTTATCGAGAAACGTAATTTGTGAACAGGTGTAAAGGTACATACATACCATTTTAACACGTATCTCACCGACATGACGACGGTGAGTTAGAGAAAAAACTTGTTATTCAGAGTACCGGCAAAGCACGTTCACCGAGTGATTGCATGCACTTCACACCTTTCTAACGCCTAGCCGTAATTCCCATCGAAATGCACTGGCGCAATATCAACATCATGTTTAAATTAGGTACATCAAAATAGTGAAAGAGTGGTAGTATTTCAAAGCGTTTTCTTCCCAGTTCCATGCTCTAAGATAAAACAAAACGTTCTTGCATGTTTTATACTGCTCAGCATCACGCGATGGATCGACGCGTCGCGGTCCTTCCATGGTTCCCTTTTTTAAATATGTCTCATTTCTAGGGCGAGTCGAGCTTTTGAGTCCGCGGATGCAGCACCGTGAGAGCGCGCAACGCGGAGCATGGAGTGTGAAGCATGTATTCGCCAACTGCGAGCTCTGCAATCGGCGACTACTCTCGGCGGAAGAAAAGTCTCTCGCTTGCGGGCTTTGTGTGTATACCCCCAAGCGTCGCAGGAGCATCAGCGGCGGGTGCAGCAAGCTGAAGAGGAAGGCAGCTGCAAAACGAGATCGCCGGGTGCAGCCGCGACAGGAAGCCAGTTTCCATTGAACAGCGGCCGACCGACAATTAAAGTGCCAGTTCACGGACAATGGGCTTGATGCGGTGTGCAATGTGTGCGACACACTGATTTCGGCTGGACATGAGCAAAGGCGCTCTAAATGCTACACATTAAAACGCCTCTGGGAAATGCCAAAGAGACAGCCAAATTTATTTTTGTATCATTCTGGTATATCAATTACTGTATTTGGATTAAATAATCTCGGACAAAGAGGATCCGGACAAAATGGCCCCAGTCAAATTGATTTCGGATACAACGGTTCCAGATGCAAACCCAAACAGAAAGCTCGACTTATTCGCCATTGTTTCTTTGTTTTTGGCGGGATCGTCGGCGGCTCGTACGTTTTCCAATTTCAACATTAAAAAGTTACGTGTTTAGAAAAATTCATGTGCCATTTCACCATGTGAATGTGGATGACCAGCGAAGCTGTTTGGCACACGACAAAGACGTGACACGGAATTTTGAGCAAAGGTACGAACACAATTATTGTCTTGATCGGTGGCCATCGTGATGAAAGGTACGCACAGCCATGTCGAGGACAATCGCCGCCCCGAGGAGCCCGAGGAAACTAGACACGCGCGAAGGGATTGCCACCCGGCGGAAGGAAGGAAACTAGGCACTCAAGCGCTTGGAACGACGACAAAGAGAGGGCGGTGCACTTCCCGCCTCCTCCCCCTTCCCGCTAATTTTTTCCGCTGAATTTGGAGGTGAAAGTTTCCCGCTAAATTTAGCGGGAAAATGTTTCCGCTAAGTGAGGCGGGAAATTTTTTTAATAAGTATAGCGGGGACATTTTTCCGCTATACTTGGAGGGGAAATGTTCCACTAATGTGGTGGGGAAATTTTTCCGCTAAATTTGGCGGGGAAAGTTTCCTGCTAAATTTAGCAGGGAAAATTTTCCGCTAATTTAGCGGGGAAAATAGAGTTTTTGTTGACGCACACGAAAATTCCACGGAACCCTAGCTATAAACAGCCTCGCTGTAAAAAAAGATTAGGTTATGAAACATTATAGTCACTGATAGGATGAAAAGAGCGGGGAGTTTTTTTTTTTTCAATTGTCCTGCCTCCATCGCGACTTCCCTAGCTGCGGTAACGACCCGTCGTCTGGCGAACTCCGCGCGTACTCACGCAGCCAAAGCGAAGGCAACGAGCGCGTCCTGGAGGCGGGGCCTCGGAAAGGGACGCTCTGCCCTTTTCTTCCTGGCAGTGACAAGTGACTTTGAAGTATATTTATTCGAGGTATTTCCCTATTAGGTCTCTATTTAGGGAGCGTCGAGTTTTTCTGTTTTCTAAAGACGAATTGTTTTTCAAGAATCAACGAACCACGGAATGCTATGGGTTCGTCTCCACGAAATTTGGCGGGGAACGTATCCCCTTTAAATTTAGCGAGACAACCTGGGTTGGTGCTTACCTGACTCAGTATCATGCCATGTGACATTGCCACACGAGGAAAGACGAAGAGAGAGAGAAAAATATTCTTTTCTCTTCGACAAGCAAGTTTCTAACCTGTTGGACAAGGAGGGGTCAGAAAGTGCTCTCGAGTACTCTGGGAGGGTTGGCCCGCTCCATCCAGCTCCGAGGGCGCTGGTAGGGAGGAGGAAGCATCACGTGACAATATGGTGTCACGCAACGCTAACCCGATACATTTAAAGGGTCACCTATATCGGCCTTTAATTGAAGCGGCGTCACGTCATAGTCACATGACGTCACGTGAGCTCTACCCAGTGTTCACAGAAGTATGCACAAGATGACCCCATGGTATCCACCAAAGTTGAGGAAACGAACTATCAGCGCCACAATGTCGACATCAGTTTACTCTCCGGAAAAAATGAGCGAATAATTCACGAGTCAAGGGATCCCAAATGCTATCAATATACAGGGTGTACCAAGAAATAAAAATGACAGGTTTTCTTTTTTTTTTTTACCGCAAAAATAAACTATGCGTCACCAAACGCTCACTCTCCGCCTTAATGTAGCGCTAAAGGTCCGAATCAGATGCCAAAGTTTCAACGCGAACCCATATCTTTCTTAAAAGTTATAAGTGATTTTTTTTTTTTAAATTTCAATAAGAAGATGGGGCCCTTTTTTGCCCGTTTTCGGTTTTTGGCGCACTAGAGCTCCATGCATTCGAAAGCTTCGTCGGCCGCCATTTTTTCATTGACGTTTTCAGAAAATCGCTTATAAATTTTAAGTATGATATCGGTTCGGGCTGAAACCTTGACATGTGGTTGGGACCTGTAGCGCTATCTTTGGGCGGAGAATGAGCCTTCGGCGACGGGTAGTTCATTTTTTGTTTTGGCGGCCACCTTGTACATCTCTTTTCGAAACAGCTATAGAAAAGTCGTTTTTGTTTTCTGTATGTAATTAGTATGGCCGTGTCTCTACCACCGCTGCTCTCTTTGCAGTGTTGAAGTTAGGAATGATAGCGTGCTATTCGATTCAAAGCAGTACTCGCACACTCTTACCAATTATTGTAGGAATGGCGTAATTTATGTCATATCGGGTTTGAGTATAATTCACCTATGATACATAACTTAGAACGACATAATTACCGTCCTTGGCGTAACCTATTTGCTGACTGTAACCTACGGAAATATTCACGGCACAACAACCGACGTGTCAACGACAGAAGACAATGGCGCAGTACCGCATTTATAGACGTCAGTACCATACTCAGATCGAAAGATAGAGCCATATATGATATGCGCGCTATATCAACAACGTCCAGATGTGGTAAGTGGTTTAAAAAAGTATGATTGAAATTCTTCTCCAGACGCGTTTAGAGGTTAGCTAGAGGATTAGATCGTAAATAATAATCCCCACCGCGTAAGTCCCACGCCATTTCATGCAGGAGGCAACTGAAGTCAGAAGCCATTTGAGTCGCGGAGCCCAGAAGCCATATTTATGACTCTATATTTACGGTCGTATTTACGACTGTGTTCGAGCCACTCGTAAAAGCGGAGAAGGACAAGCTTCGACGCTGAAATGACGGTGACGCTGGCCAACTTTCCTGAGCCCACAGTCGTTTCGTCGCAGCGCTTAACTTGGGTAGTCAAGCGCGGAGGTGTGCTCCAAAGCGAAGGTACTCAGTCAAGCAGAGCAGTGGGTAGCCAGTCCGATTTCAAGAGTAACACTGCTTAAAAAGAATCGCGGCAAACAGAACCAAGTTGCTGATGTAACAGATGCAATTAGGCCATGTAAATGTTCATATACAAATTGAACAAATTATGCTCACCTTTACCAGACGCGAAACGATTTTTATATACCATCCTTTTTATTCTGTAATCAATAACACCATAATAAATGAAAGCAAAAATATTTTAAGCGTAATACTTTTTTTTATTCCCCTACTTATCACCATCACGAGTGCCTCAACTAGAAGCGCAGTTGAGTGTTCCAGGCCTGCCCCCTAAAATGCGATAACCTTCAGTGTGTTTCTTTTTTTTTCTTTTATTAAGTTGAGCATTCCGACGTGAGTTTGGTGAACATTTTTCCATACTTACTTGTGCTTTTCTACTGACGTGCATGACTGGAAACATTTCTTCCAGAGATAGTGTGACACCGCCAGTTGGAGAAAAACTCGGTTTGTTTCACCATAGGCTCCTCTATGCTACAGAATAATTGTGGCAGCTGGGCAAAGAGCCGGCCACTAAAAGAAGGAAGAGAAAAGATATAAACAATCGTGGCGCAGAGCGATATGCTCTGGCAGCGACCACACTCCGGTCCATATTCTTCTCTTAGAAACACACTTAGCGACGACACAATGTGTTTCGGAGCATGGACGCTGCCGTATTAAGGCACTACGCGCCGATTTCTCTTTTGCCGTAGCGGGCAATCTATGTCCTGGCGGCGATATGTCAGGCTTCGCCAGATATGGGAAAGGGTATGCTCCGTTCAATGAATACCCTTTTTTACACACGTCGGAAGGTCTTGCTTTATACGTCATTCACTTTTCTTTATCTGAGGGAAGTTCATTCCGGAATCTAAAGCGATGTCATGGTTTAAATAATATTAGTATTTTTCTAGGTGTTGCTATGAACGAGTGTTTTAGTTTATTTGTACTTAGTTTCGTTCAACAATAATTGCGCGAGAGGTGTAGGAGGTCCTGAAGGTAATGATTGCGTAGGTTGAAAAAGAAGCAAAGAAATATTATCAAACATCGCGAAAAATTATTGTTTTGCTTTATTGACGAACGATGTTATTTTGAATTCGAGGTTACACAATATTTAATATGTTAATGGACACTTTAACATACCTCTCCAACAAGTAAATTCTTGTTAGCAATAACGAACATTTGGCAATGACTATACTGTTAGTAAGCCAAGTATGGACGAACTAGAAAAAAAGGAAATCTATTACTCTATCCTGCGGATCTGGAAGTGGCTTCCCGCTAGAACTACAAGTCAACAGCGCATTTTCAGCAGTTAAATGCAAAACGATTTCTGAAAATGTTGGCCTGTTAAAATGCACGCCAAACAAGCGCTTAAAAGCCCCGCCACTTTTAAAAAAAAAAAAATCTAAATATCTTGTCTTTGAAAAATAATGACCATGCAGTTTCTGCACTTTTCAATGATTTCCTACCGTTGTAGGGTTACGTTTGTCAAAGTAAAATGAAGTAAGATACAAGATTCCAAAACCCAGTGCGTAAAACAATTTTATAAACGCGATTTTTTTTTTTTATACATTATCGGTTTTCGTGGTTTCGGGGATCAATGACACCATTTTCCTTCTATACACAAAAAAACTATATCAGAAACAAAAAACAGAACAAGAAAACATCACGGGGAATAAAATTGAATCACCAGTCCACCGAAAGTGAAACGACGGGACCACGGTCTGAAATTACGCAAATAAGGACACAACGAAACGACGTTATTATACGTGCCCGTATAAAAAAAAAAAAATAAAGGAAATAAAAGAAACAAGCAATACAAAACTAACTTCACAGTCACACCGCAGTCAACGGGGAACATCGTGCAGCACCTTTGAAAGAAACCGCCCACAAGAGAAAAAAAAAAAAAAAAAAAAGCCCGACCTCGACTTTTTTTTTCTTTTTTTTTTTGAGTGCAGGAGTGCATTACGAAACACAGGGGTGATGATGTATACATTCGGCTTCTTCGTCGGTTCTGGGGCGGCTTTTCTATTTAGCTACATTACTTTCTATTCTTTCTCTCTATCCCTCATGTGCCATTTTCTCCCCCTGATAATATATCCTGCTTCACTGCGTAGCGTCGTTTGTTCGAGAACGCCGTCCAGCCAAATAGGGTTCAGAACATGTGTGCGGTTGTCGCTTGGTGGTTGTGTATGTGTGTCTGTGGAATCCACAAACGCATTAGAACTAACGTGAAATCATCAATATGGTGGTCAACCTCTCGTCTTCCACTGCTTGGGGGATACAAAAAAAAATTGTCAAAAAGATTTCGCAATTTGAATTCCATGTCACAAATAAAGTCTGGAATACGCGTGAAAAAAAATCAAAGTTTCGGAAAAATTATAATATGAAAAAAAACAAAACGGAAACCGAGAGTGTTTACGGCTCGTACCCCCCCCCCCTCCCCCCCCGCCCCCCCCCTCCGCCCCCCCCCTCCCCCCCGCCTCCCCTGGGCTTGTTTGCTTGTCTGTGACGCTGGCTGCGTGTACGCGGACGCGACCGAAGCGCACAGAACGGAGAGGGCCCGACCAATCATGTGCGTCACATTCTAATCTCTTCTTCTCTTACGCAAATCATTGCCGTTAAATATCAATTCGATACGCTATGGTAGCGTGCTTCTCAAATCAGCTATTACAGAACTAGAAGATTGACGAATATAGAAAAAAAAAATAATGGCGAGTTGTACATGCCGGAAAAAAAATGTGAATAACTTAAAATGCGCCGTTTTCAGGAATCAGCGCTAAACAAAAACGGATGATTGTTCATTATTTATAAAAAAAAAAAAAAAAACAGCCACAACACCATTGTCTATGTTCAGTAGGTACTAGCTAGGCAAAATAAAAACTCGTTTTATGCTCCCGAAACAACGCTATGCTATCAAAAATTCGCAACATCCTGTCATAAGAGTATAATAATATAAAGTCGAGAGTGGGGCTAAGGGAACTGAAAACATCAAAAGGTAAAAGGTACAAGCAAAGGAAGATTGTGTTTTTGCTTCAGTATAAAAGTAATTGGAAATCAACGGCGGAGCGAACAACAACAAGTTAGCGAGGCCCAGTTTCTCTAAAGCCGTCGACGTCTATAGGAGGGTTGCAGCTATTTTATTTCTCTGTAAAGAAAACTAGAAAGATGCACGCAAAATGCAGGCATTAAAACGAGAAAAGAGCGCAACATGACGACGGACCAGTGAAAGACAAAGACAGACCAGGCGCTGGTCTGTCTGTGTCATCCTCTGGTCCGTCGACATTTTGCGCTGCATTCTCGTTTCCGTGCATCACCAACTCGGCCAGATTTATACGCTTCTATAACTTGGACACTTTACACCAGACGTGCGTACTCGAATAGGAATACGATGACAACCGCCGTCGAGTCGCTCCAGTTGACATGTTATTTTAACCGGAATGACGAACGTAACGCGGCCGATCCACGAACAGCACAACCGCCCCCCCTTTCCACACACACACACACACACACAAACACGCACGCACGCACGCACACACAAACACGCGCGCACGCACGCACACACAAACACACACTCGTTGCCATCCTCTCATCCCGTATTCGCCAGACGCGTTGCTCTACAACGATGTCGGCAGGAGAAGACGTGGAACCTCGCGATGGCAAGAGATGGCGATGACGGGTGGCCGACCACATTTCAATTAGCCCATGTCCCCATCCCCTGCCCCGTGGGTTCTCCCCTCGCAGCGGAGGTTTCACCGATTAAGCTTAAGTGGATTAAGAGAGGGGGGGAGGGGGGGACGCTAATCCGCCGACGAGCAACCCCACCGGCGGCGGCTCGCTTTCCTCGTCATCGACGATCCACGGGCGCCTCATCTCTTCTTTCAGCCACCCGTACCACCGCCACACGCAGCATTGCGCCGGTAGAGACGTGTCCTCCTAGATACCGTTACGTCATCAAGACGTCTCCAGCTCAGCTTCGTATGTTATTGCTGTTCAGTTGAACGCGATTGCTCATATGGCACTTTTTAAAAGGAGAATACTAGGCCACTGAGCGAAATCTCGACCACCTTTTTGAGGTCTACGATGTTTCATCAAGAGCTGTAAAATAAGCAATTACAAGTATTTGAGTTCATGTAACTAGGTACGTTTTCAATGCAATTCATAGAAAGGTGATAACTAGTACATTTTCAATAACTAAATACTTTTTTTCTCAGTTACAATGAAATGTTATTGACTAACTTTAACTTAGTTACATTTTTGTCCAACTTGTAACTTAGTTACTTCGCACAATTCTCTATGCTCTCAATGCGTGGAAACGCTATTATTTGGAGGAAAACAATTGGCTGCAGAAACAACTATTGTTCGTTGTCTAGGAATTGCGATAGCATTTGTCATGAAACTTACGACGCAGCTTACTGTAAATACGACAACGCACTTTATTTTATGAATGGTTTACGGCGCAATCTTTGACGTCAGCGCGACTGAAGCGCGCCACTTTGAAATTTCAAACAACGTTTCAAACACTTTTTGATGATATCATGCCTTTAAAAAAACTTGGTACAGTGATGACAGGGACTTTTTTTTTTGGCTGGTATACGCGCACTTGAATTTGCGGCATGAACAAAAATTGTGGTGGTGGAGTGTCCATATTCATATCAGACAGTGGATTCGAGATTATACCAGAATTTTCCGCAATTACTGATGATTACGAAGTAGTATGCTTGCGCAAATACATTGATGTATCACCCACCAAATGGGAATGCATTTAGCTTCTTAAAGTTTTAGACAACACATTTAGCGCTATGGCTGAAGTGAAATGCAATTTTATTCTCAATCGTGACTTTAAAATTGCTCAGCTTAACTTGTAGCGAAATCAGTAGGAATTACTATCATTACTGTACACTATCAATCTTCAAAATGCAATATCTCATCTCATGGGTATCACAGCGTGATGTACTTCTTTACTTAACCTGTTTATCACAAACCATGAAAGCTCTGACGCCACTGCCAGGGTGATGTGTCCAGATTTAGGTGATAATTTTCCTATATTCCTACTGGTTCATAAACAAAATGCAGCTTTTAAAACGAAGACAGTGAGGTTTGTTTCCTAGATACGTTCAAAACATGAACGATAAAACGTTGCAGGCATTTCGAAGGAACATTGAGAGCGTTAACTGGAGAAATATACTAGGTATAATTGATCTAAATAAACCTACGACACATACGTTATTATTTTTGAAGAAGTATAATTTTTTAATTAAAAAAAAAACTAGTTTAAACCAATAAACACACACGTAAACCTTGGGCTACTGCGGACAATTTAAAATCATTGAGTGCTAAAGCTAGCTTATATAATGAATTTTGACATCGCGAAACTTGGCTAAGTGTGTAGAATTTAAGTCGTTAAGAAACCGCCTGAACGGACTCTTGAGGCGTACACAACGGAAGTACTGTAACCAACATTTTGACTCTAAGTGTATGATCTGCAGTGACTTCTCTTGAAGAGACGTGGTGCTCTTCTACGCAAGTCAACTAGCTATATATAATGGATAAATCAATTATTGAGGGTGTATAAAGGACTGTTTCTTGATTATTAGATGCTTCCAATTGGTATTTCGTAAACGTTGGTTGGGTACTTACTTATGCAAGACAAAAAACTCCAGGAGTATGCGAAACTGCCTTTTTTATCCTACCAATGAATAGAAAGCTTTTTCACGATTACATATTTACGCAAAAGTTACAGTTGAGACGCGTATGGCATAAATATTAAACCTGTGAAACATACATACCCGCCTGTATGTATGTAAACACGTTTGACGGACATCCGTCTAGTTAGTAATGACTTAAAACTTAAATTTACTTTTCCTTTTTTAACACATGTTTATAATCGTCGTGAAAAATTCAGCGCGAAAGACACAAGCACAAAATGGAGGACTACACAGGATAAGCGCTGGCCTTGTCTTTTTCACGCTGTTTTTTCGCGATGATCTCATACTAACTTGCCCAATTGTCCATTCTACATATTTACAAACTCGCTCCCATGGCGAACCTGCTTCCCATAAATATACGAATGGCAAAAAATAACAGTATTGTACAAGACAGGAGGTAGAAATGGTATGGGCATCTATTGCCCTTTATCCATTCTTCCAAGTTTTTCAAAAGGCTTAAAAAAAACTACGTACTCGTGAATTATCAATTTATTAAATGAGCGTAACATCTTAAATTATCTTAATCGAATTTCAATTTAAATTGCTAAAATTCAGATCAACCAAATCTGCACTAGTGCACAGAAAGAAGATTATACTTGACAATTTAGAGAAAAAGTTATGAACTGTTGGTATCTTTCTGGACTTTAGCGAAGCCTTCGACTGTCTCGATCATGGTGTTCATTTAGATAAATTATATTCATATGGTTTTCGATGTGTTTTCTTTTCCGTGATAAAGTCCTATTGAAAAACTTTGAGTTTCCCTAAATGTTTACAGGTCCTTTTTTCTCCACATTAATTCTGATGTTTACCATGGAAGCGTTTTAGGCCCACTTTTATTTTTGTTTTATATAAACGACATTATTAATATTGATTATAATGTCGAACTTGTTATTCATGCGGCCGATACCAGTTTAATTATTTCTCATACGAACGGCGAACATCGTAATTAACAAGACAAATATCAAACATAAACATTCTGGTGTGAAAAGAAACTCCCTTCATATAAATGCAAGCAAAAGCAAGGTTGTAATATTTCAATGACATTAAAAACTCACATTAACTTATCTGTTCTCCCAAAATATGGTTCTGATATTCCCTTTACTGTACATGTGAAAACATTTGGTGTTTTTGTAATAACATGTCTTGGAATTAGCATTTTGCACACGTTTGTAGTAAGCTTTTAAAAATAATAGTGACTATGAATCGATAAAGAAGCATTTTACCGACAACTATAGAACTCAAAATTTCTAAATCACGTTTCTTAATCTCAGCTTATGCTGTCGGATCTAGTATGGGAATCAACTGGTTTTTACTAATCTAAGTATGCGCTCCGCGTGTTACAAAAAGCTCTTCGAGCAGTAGCTGATGTTCCTTCGACTTCCCCATCATTATCTCTATTTCAGAGGTTTTCACTAACCAACGTATCACTAATGTGCTTCCCAACAAATATTAATAACATATTAGACTGTCATAAAGGTAAATTCAAGACATTTTTAAACCTCGCTGGCCTCCGTTTGCACACTTCAGTACATCAAGCTCGTCAGATACATCCATGGCATATTCCACAATCACACACTAACTTTGGACGTAATGGATTTCATTATGCGCTGCCTGAACTACTAAATAATCTTGCATTCCTAGAAATTGATGTCACCTCACTAAAAACAAAACTGCCGTACTTAAATTTTGTAAAATCGTGCATCGCGTGTATTGATGTTTTTATTAAATATTATTACCATGTTATTTTCTGTGTGTTGTTGTTGTTCGCCTTGTGGGTGTGCTGAAGTCTCGTCAAGCCGCACAAAAACAGCTTTCTTCTTCAATACCCCCCATCAAGCAAAATGATGAAAAAAAAAAGCTAACGAACGAAGTTTCCATGTTTCAAAATGACTGAACGAAACATCATTGCTATGGAGAGACTGGTAAGAGACCACTGCCCGTTTCGATTTGGATGAGCATCGTACCAGCGTGCGGTCATGTAACACTACTGCGTGGTACACGTTAAAAGCCCCAGGCTAGCGGTAGTACTACACTGGCTAAATTTCTCATCGGTAACCGAGAGAAAATCGCCGTTGGGGCAGAATAAGTTCGGGCTCTCTAAGCATACATTCAATAGAACTACTTTATTACTGGTTAGAGAAGATCATCGGTTGATGTACAGTGATGTCGAGGAGTCAATGAAAATTATTTCGCAATGCGTTTCAATGATTCTTGAGAACCACCTTCCGATTTTCCTCTGATGAAATTTAAACCTCGATGGGTGCCACGCAGTTTGACGGTAGGTCAAAAGCTGGAACGAGTAGAATGTGTTGTGTCTTCGAGTGATTTTTTACCGTTGTGAGAAGGAGACGATAAAGAACGAAAAAAAGATGAACAAAGCACGAGGACAGGAACAATTTGTGTTTCGCTGAGCCTAGCATAGGCTCTAGCATTAAAACACACAAAATCGTGCCAACATATGCTGCACCAACTAATGCGACTCCATGAGTGTATCCAACATTGTGAAGGCCGATGATACCTGAATTTTCTAGTATAATTCTGAAACAAAGCACGAGAGCGTCGGAAAGACAATGATCGTAACCTTCGTCTGAACCCGTGTGCACGTGGCCATGGTTCTTTTTAAACCAAAAGCACAGTCAATGCACAATGGTACTACCCAGTTTTCCTGCCAGCAGTCTCGAAAAATATCCAGAAGGTGACCAAGAACTGCATGAAAGACCATCCTGCTGCACCAAGACAATGCTTCGGGCAATCTGCCAAAATATAACCCTAAACTTCCTCAAATGTACTCCAGTGAAACTGGCCGTTCATCTAACCTACAAACCAGATGCCGCACCGTGTGATTTATTCACGTTCCCCGTGGTGACAGCAAAACCGCGCAGACAGTGATTTCCAACCCCTGAAGATGCTGTCACCACCTACTGATTGCACTAAGGTGTTGTCCAGGCTGCCAAGTGGCATCAATACTTCTGGCATTGGTTTAGAATGTTGAGTCATAGTGTGGAGTGTCAGAAAGAATACTTCGAAAGGTACAATTGTTGGAAGAAGGATATCTTCGATCAATGATGTGTCTTAATCATTTTCTAGTGACATTCGTATTAAAAGTAACACCACTGTAACTGAGATTTTAGGAAGTGTGATTTTAGCGATTGACAATTCTAAGCTTGTAACTGTAACTTAATTAGATTTCATCCAATATAATTGTAGCTTTAACCGCTTCGGGCCTATAGCTGTGTCGCCTGACGAACATTTTCCAAGTGATATATCTGATTACCTCAGAGTTTCCGCAAGAGTCACAAGGTCAGTAGTCTTTGTCACATTAATTCCTCGCGCATCCAACGCTACGAACCGTTGGATTGAATCAAACAAAGTGTATCGTGATGGCGGTTGCCGTCTTTGGCGCTTATTATCACCAGATCAACTAATCACGCAAGGAAAGAACGCTGAAGATCACGGCATATTCACTGCTCCTTATTCGATTAAAGGGGCGGTGCAACGGTATTCAGTTGGAATCTTTTTCACTTTACACGAGCTTACTGGCACTAGTGGGACTCAAGGATACTCGCACGCAACGCCACTGACCAAGAAACTCCTTTGTTGCGCTGTAATTCCGAGGACAAAACCGAGTGTTTTCATTCAATCTCTCCTTCGCAAAACCTGATGACGTAGCTGGGCGGTAGCAGTACCGCCCAGTGACGATATTTGAATGCGGCTCATAGATTGGACCCGAGCATGGCGTGGACACTCGATTTGGACTCGTGATAATTACTAGCTCGAGAAGCATTCGGGTAGTGGCCCGTGTCCAATCGCTGCAACGACGACAATAGCCGAACCATAACAATGTCTGGAACTCAGCACGTGTCATGTGCCTTGCCAACCCCAGCGCGTGGCTATGACCAACATTGGCGGCATATAATCGGCTCCAGATCACGTGGCCGCTTGTTCTGGCTGCGAGTTGAGGGGGTAAACTCTGTTCGTTTTTCTTTATTTTTTTTCTTCGACTTCGATTGCGTGTGGTGAAAAACGAACGGGTATTTCACAGGTCATTAACGTCAGGGATCCGTTCTAAGCGGTATTTGCGCAAAATACAAAAATCGTTGCATCGCCCCTTTAAACGGCGATAGCGAACCCACACAGTCGAGGAGCACAATGCACTTCTGGCTCTGCTTGATTGGCTCTGTCGCATCCAAGCGTCAGCTGCGCTCACACGTTGTGCGGAGGAATTGTTCGGCGCACAATTTTGACAACAACCAGGCACGCTAAAACGAAGAAGGGCTTTGGATCATCTGCGTCAGCCTTGAAACCCCTCCGGTGTTAATGACGTGAAAGGGGCGATATCTGGGGACTCAGAAATAGAGCGCACATGCGGTTGTGCCTTCTAGAGTGCTTGGACACTGCAAATATTTACCGATTGAGGATCGACATAAAATTGCGTGGATCCTCAGTTCTTTGACGCCGTGTTCCTCACATGCTGCAGAATGAAGCTAACCTATGTTTTCGTGCAGATTCCGACGCAGTGAATACAATGATGCACCAAGCTGGAGCCGTGACCTTGGCTATTCGTAATCCTATGGTGGTAGACCTTTTTCCTCCTAGCTGAGCCAAGGGAAAAAAAACGAACCTCACTAAAGCATAAACTAAAAAAAAAGATCAGGCATGCCTTTTGTTTGCGTTTACACTTAATTTATATGCCTCATCCGTCAGATATTGGGTGTTAATTTTGAGAGCGCGAGTCTACTTTTAAGCGGAATGTTGCTTTCGTCAACCAACAATATTGTTCCGTATTATTTTTATCCTTAAAAAAATATATGTAAACCTCTACAATATGTCGTTTAAAATGCACCGCGTTTCGACTTGAGTGGTCTACTGCTACAAAGCTTCCCCACCAGCTACTTCTCAATCTACGCGTTATCCACCTGATAGTAAACCGCCTTCATCACGCTTGCTTACTACGGCCCTCTGATGACGGGGCAACTTTTCCAGCAATTTTGAGGTTGCTCGCGGGTAGTTTAACTAGCTTTCCCTAGATCGACACGAATTGCTGAGATCGGGTCTGGCTCGAACAAGCGAGCAACTCAGAGCATTTTGAAGACGTTTGAAGCGGCTGCAGCCAATCAGCGACGTGATATTTTCACGTGACATCCCCGTGGTGGTGATGATGACAGCTAAAGACTTGGTTCTGGTTTGAAATGGATCGTTTTTGAAAAGAAACCTTTTCAGAAATATGAGTTAGTATTCTCAACACCATTCAAAGATATAAAAACACGTTTTTAGCGCGTAGCTGTGCGTCTAAATAGTGCAAGAAAAATTAAATTGAATGATGATGATAGCAAGTCGGACAATTCGGTTGCTGCGTGTGGACGCGGGCGGCCCGTGTTGCTGGTGTTGCGACGTCAAGTTGTTGGGTGAAATTGCCCCGTCTGAAGCGGGCCTACGAGAAAGAAAAATAGGAAAACGCAAAACGGGCAACGGGTCGCTCCCAGCTCTACCGCAATATTTTCGAGGACAGAACGGAGAAAGTGACCGAATGAAGGAGAAGGAGAAGTGGGGGGTGTGGTTGGCTCGATCCTCGCTTCCGTGCCGAGAGGCGCTTTGCCGGCGTCCGTATGTTCGGCACGCGCAGGCCGTAACGGCGGGGGCCCCCGATGATGGCACCCCGCGGAGCCACGTGCCCCGGCGTCGGGGGACGACGTGCTCGCGCGCGGCGCTCCTTTGTGCTGCCGCAGTCCGATCACGGGACGGCCGGGAGCGTGACGGGGCGCCCCGGCCGGCAGCCCCTGCCCGGCCCAGACCACGTGCACCGAAGAAGTGCCGAGACGCGACTCCCCGTTTACCCGGAGGTCGGCGGAAGACGAGCGAGACGGCCGGAAAGCAGCTTTCACGGCTTGCGATCATGCTCGCGATTTTCCTGATTTGCCGGTTGACACGTGGCTCGTTCGGTAAAAAGGAAACCGTAGACGGTATGGGGGACAAGACGAAGAGGTGTGGCGATCACTCCGTTCTCACAGCGGCAGAGCGCGGTTTCACGCTTCATGCCTCACGTGCACACTTAAGAAGTAATCCGTTTCAAGTAACGGATTACGTGTAATCCGTTACTTTTTCACGGAACTTTGTAATTTCAACATTATTTTTTTTTTCAGCAGTAATTTGTAATGCAATTTTGTTACAAAATTATGATATCGGACTACTTTAATTGCTCGTTACCCGCTACCGAGCATGCGCACCGCTAGCTTTGTCTGCAGAATTCTAGAGATCATTTCCGGTGGCCGTAAGCTAGCGGGATGGTGGGTGTGGTTGCAGTTTTCGCTGCATTCTCAACTTACGGGTGAACGGAGTGCACCTACATTATTTCTCTTAAATATAACTTTTCATTATTACGAGGAGTGCCATAATGCGGGCGTATGAGAAATGGAAAGTAGTGTTGCGGAACATTTTTGAAAACATCAAAATTGTTTCTATTATTTTCTAGATAAGTGTACGGGAAAAGTAGCGTGAAAGTAAATTGCAACGTAGCGAGTAAAGTAATCCGTTACTTTTCAGCGAAAGTAATTTGTAACGGTAATCAATTACACTTGAAGCTCGGTACTTTGTAATTGGAGTCCACTACAGTTTCTTAAAGGGGCGATGCAACAATTTTCGTACTTTGCGCAAATACCGTTGTTAAAGGGACCATGAAGGCAGTTTCGAAGTTTTATTCAACGATTGAAATGGATGTCAGGCACGTCTCAGATATTGTTGACCAAGTTCTAGCCCGAACAGAAGTTTGGGTGCCGCACCAATCGAGCAAACAGGCGCGGTAATAATAGCGCCGGCAACGATGCCTGAGACCCCACCGAGGCGGCGGCAGAAAGGTGAACTAAAGTGCGCCGTTGAAGCGCGGCGTTGTCGCCCATTTCTTCCAGGTTTTCTTCACAGACCGCCGTGCACTATAGCGAACCACGGGAACCACACTGAGTGTGCACTAAATCCTAGCGATGCCGACAGTGCTCCCTGACGTCACTTCTCTTTCCAGAGGCGAAAAAGGGAAGAAATCTGAATGTTTGTTTCGGTTTCACAGATTTATTTGCAGGTACAGAAATAAGAGTCACAAAGTTCTAGAAAAAATTGTGTGGCATGCCAGGACCCCAATGCTTCCGAAAACACCTTCTTTTTTAAAAAAAAGTAAATTGCCTTCATGGTCCCTTTAAGAACGGATCCCTGACGTTAATGACCTATAAAACGCGCGTTCGTTTTTCACCTCACGCAATAGACCTTTCCAATGTTTACAAAATCACAGTCCAGCGTGCGATCTTCACAGTCCAGCACGTGCGTGTTCGTCGCTTCGGAAAGCGAGCTAAGAACGCGCCCTACGCACGAACACTCAAAATGGCACCGGCCACACGCTCTTTTTTAGAATGGTCTATAGAAGTCCCCCCCCAAAAAATCAAAGAAAAACGAGCAGCGTTCACCCCCTCAACTCGCAGCCAGAACAAGCGGCCACGTGATCTGGAGCCGATTATATCTCGCCAATGTTGATCATACCCACGCGCTGGGGTTGGCAAAGCACAGGACACGCGCTGAGTTCCAGACATTGTTATGGCTCGGCTACTGTCGTCGTTGCAGCGATAGGACACGAGCTACTACCCGAAGGCTTCCCGAGCTAGTAATTATCACGAGACCAAATCGAGTGCCCACGCAATGCTCGGGTCCAATCTACGAACCGCATTCAAATATCGTCATTGGGGTGTGCTGCGATCCCCACGTTACGTCATCAAATTTTGCAAAGGAGAGATTGAATGAAAATGATCGCTTTTGTCCTTGAAATTACACTGCAACAAAGAAGTTTCTTGGCCAGTGGCATTGCGTGCGAGTAACCTTGAGTCCCACTTGTGCCAGTAGGCTCGTGTAAAGTGAAAAACTATCCAATTCAATATCGTTGCACCGCCCCTTTAAGTAACGGGCACAAGTCTGCGTATGGCGCGTGATATGCTCGCTTTCCGAAGCGACGAATATACGCGTGCTGGGCTGAGAAGATCGCACGCTGGACTGAGGACTTGTAACGATTAGAATGGTGTATAGACCATTCCCGAAAAGAGCCTCTGGCCGGTGCCATTTTCAGATTTCGTGCGTATTGCGCATGTTTTGCTCGCTTTTGGAAGCCACGAACACACGTGTTGAATTATGGAAATCGTAAACTGGGCTGTGCATTTGTAAACATTGGAAACGTATAGTCGCAACCCCAGCGACATATAGGAGACGCCACTATCGGAAAAATATGGCGGTCTAATACAGGAGGTGCCGTGCCATGTGCCAGCTCAATGCACAACGCTGGGACATCAGCAAGCGAGTATTGAACTCCAAATGGTTTGCCCCGCTTTTTATCCTCCAGGTTTCGAACCTGCGGTGATCTGTTGGCATGAGCGAGCTTCCAAAGCAGTGGCGTCACAAGGGGGGTGCGGGGGGGGGGGGGGGGGGGGGGGCGGACTGCCCCGGGTGCAGCGCTCCCGGGGGTGTCGCGACGGGCCAATTGGGGGGGAGTTGGGGCGGGCGACGAGCCGGGGGGTGGGGGGGGGGGGGGGTGTGTCTCCGCGGGCTACCGCCCCGGGTGCCGCTGACCCTAGTGACGCCACTGTTCCAAAGGCTTGATTTTCTTTGAGGAAGCGATGATGGAACTGCCTACTGTCCATCCACGGTGCCGATGAACGTTGATAAAGGTGCAATGTCTGGTTCCCGCGGTTGCGTAGGTTGCGTACAGACCAACCTGGGTAACAAGCTGATACTCCAGTTACGACAGAGTCACCGGGACAACTGTTCTATGGCGCAAACCGCCGACAACATGTAATCACGGAAGCCACAAGAGACGAGCAGATATCGCGAAAGGACCTGGACTGGCCATTTCAGTGTTTCCCCGCTAGGTGCCATTCGTTTTGCTGGAGTCGCGAATAGGAGGTATTCGCATGTCGTCATCAGAACGAGCTGTAGATAAGAAACTTGTGGTACACATCGCGACACTGTTAGCGCGAACACGACACCGGCGCCTTTTCGTATTTTATTAGGAAAGAGTATTAGTGGGCGCACAATTTTACACCTTATATTAGAGCACTAGAAGAGCTCTTTCTATATCAATGATATCTTTGATGACAGCCTTTCGGTTCTAAAAGAAAAACACACAAAAAAAACTGGCCATCGCTTGTTCGCGCTAACAGTGTCGCGCTCTGTACCATATAAGCCCCGTGCGCGACCGAAAGCGTCGCTGTGGTCGGCCTTCCACGATTGGCCGAACGCTGACTATGACGTCGGAAAGGGGATTTATCATCGACGGAAATAAGAGGAATGAAAGAACTTTAATTTTGACGGTGTTGGCAGTGTTTCTTTGAGAGCGCAATGATATCAAGCTTCCACCATACTAATAACAAACACCATCGAACTTGTTGTTTGCAAGGTAATGACGTCACAAGGGGGAACCACAGGAGGGCGCCACCAAAACATCTCGCCGCTAATACGAAAGAAGTCTGGGGAACGCTCGCCGTCAGCACGTGCTCAAAAGCAAAGCACACAGCAATGAACGCCAGTCGGGACCGCTCTCGCCACACGATCGTCAACAGCTCGCCTTCTAGCCCATGAAATGGGCGGTAGTTAAGCGCCCGCTGCGTGACGAGCGTTTCGCTGCGCGAGAGCGAAATTCGCAAAGGCTGAATTGCATCATCCAAAACAGGCTCCGAGAAAAACGTTCGCGAAAATACATCTGATAATCGTACGTAAAAGGGAAAGAGCGAAAGCTTCTCGCACTGTTTTTCAGAAACGAGCGTACATATTGCACGCAAACCGCAAATATACTCCCCATGCGCTGAAAGGGCGCCCCTAGTGCCGCACCGAGGAACTAGGCCAGACAGACTGCAGCGAACTAGAAATGATGGAGTGGGGCGAGCTACAGGCTCCGCTCATGGTTTCAGTTGAAGCTCAGAAGGTGGAAAGTTGGCGCGGTGGCGCTGCGATCGAAGTGGCTTGGTTCACCGGGATTTTCGGCGTAGAAACTTGCTTGAGTCGGCGATGGTGGGAGAGCACTTCGCCCCTTCTCAGGTTGAATTTCGAGGCGATGAATTTAATTTTGGCCACCCTGACAACCTCGCATTGCTGTGGCGATTAAGGTTTAACCACTCAGAGTCCATATCTGGTACATTCGTCCATTCTATGCAAAAAGTCTAATTTAGAACCAGTGAACTCTACAGAGGATTGATGAAATTTTTTTAACACAGAATGTGCTTTACCAGCTGATTTCTATCAAAAATGGTTTTGGTTACACCGCCACACTCGACTGTTATCCTCAAGCGTTACGCTCGAACGATACACAGGCCAAGGTCATATGGCCAATATAGTCCCTTTGGGGCTTTATCTTTTTCTTATGATCTTGACATCAGAGGTCACGTCAAAACACAACCTCATGACAATGTGACGTTACGATGACGCCACGACGTCATCGTCGATAGCGACGTTACGCGACGCTAAGATGCCGTCGTTAGGCCGTCGTGGTGCCGCGTTGAGTCGAGGACGACGCCGTTACGCGACATCAAGTCGTGGTTGTAACGGCGTCGTGACATCGCGTTGCGTTGAGGACGACGCCGTTACGCGACACCAAGTCGCCATTCTAACGCGGTCGACGCCGACGCTGATGCCCCACGCAACGTCAAACGTCGCTATGAGGTCGCGCTAACGTCGTCCTGATATCGCGTGACGTTGTCGTCGCGTGACGTCGTCTTCAACGTCAACGTCGTTCTGACGTCGCGGGGCATCGTCATGAACGTCGACATCAACGCGACGTCAGAACGACGATACGACGAAGCCTTTACATCGTGTTTGGTCGTCGCCTTCACGAAAATTAACGTCGACGCGCCGTCACGACGAAGTCTTGTCGTGTAATGTCGTCGTCGTCGACAATGACATCGACGTCATGAAGTTTTCTGGACGTCCTTCTGACGTCGAGTAGCGTCATGTCGACACCAACGTCGACGACCTGACGCCAAGCGTCTTCGTAACGTCGTCTTGACGTCGCCGTCGTCGTCGCCAATGTCAACGTTGACATCGACGTCCTTGACACCGCGATATGACGTCAGAACTCAGTCTTAATGTCGTGTAACGTGCATTTTCAGCGTCGACAACGACGGTGACGTCAAGGCGTCGTAATGATGTCGCATGGAATTGTGACGACACGTCAGGTTATGGTGATGTTATGTACTGACGTGACGCCTGAGGTCTAGGTTGTATCAAATATATTCTGGGGCTCTATTGTTGCTATGACTTTGACCTGCGTGGAAGTCGAGCGTGGCGTTGGAAGGAAACGTTGTTTTCATAAGAAATGGCTGATAAGATACATTGTGCCAAAAATTATCTGCGCGCTTGGTCAAGAGCTCTTATTGTAGCGCTCGTCTACTCCTTGTTTCAGCAAATGCAACCCATTTCGCTCGTAGCGCCCTCGAATCATTTTCCGCATGCGAAGCTTCAGAAATAGCACTCATGTAGCCTCCCCCACTCAATCCTTTCTAGTTCTATCTAAAGCAGACGAAACATACCGCAACGCGCCTGATGGTCGGCATTCCATGCTAGCCGATGTGTCGGTTTCCCTCGCCTGGTGGCCAGAACGAGCCATAGAGTTACTATAATGTACGCTAGAAGTTAAACAAGAGCTAGTGTGTATGCGACTTCCGTGACGCAAATTGAAGCAGACAGCAACCAGCCTACTCTTGCGGTGCTCCTGTGCATTCCCATGGAAAAACGAGCGTGCATTTTGTCCCTTCGACGGAAAGTAACATTGATAACTTTTGTTATTTGGGTGGGACCGAATAGTGTGTGCCTTTTATCAACATTGTAAACGTGTAATTGCTTCAGGTATCGATTTTGTTTATCAGTGAACGATGTTTAACTTCGCTACATTTCAGTCCCAAAGATGTGTTCCGCAGCAGGTGTGTAAAAACAAGCGACGATTCAAAGCAAAATAACAATAAAAAAGAATATAGAGTGTGTGCAAGGTTCGCCAGCATTCCGGGGACGCATATATGTTGCTAATATGCCAGTCCTGTCACTATATGAAAATGACTTCGTCGTGCATCTTTGTGAGCGGATAAGAACATTCAAAACGTAAAGAATAAAGTACATGGGCTATGAAAGGTGTCTCTTTGTACTGTCTTCTCTGCCGAGCAGCTTTTATCAGGCACTTGTTTTCAAGGATTTCGAGCGTGCGGGTGATGTTTTGACGTAGAACGTAGAAATAGCATCTTCGCACAGAGCAGAAAGAATAAAGCAGTACTTAACTATTTAAAATCGGAAAATATTACGTGGACATCAATTTATTTTGATGGTACATGCACGGGTAATTACTGATCAAATGTTACTGCGTAGTTCTTGCCGACTCTCTTGGTTTCCAGATGTCCTTCGTTCGTTTGGCACGTATATCCCTCATGCTCAAAAGTGTCGACGTCGTGTTCGCGCTAACAGTGTCCGACAGTGCACACAAATGCATGTACGAAGCCGTTTTAGCACAGTTTTTAATGCAATGAATTTGAAAGAAAAAAACCGTAACTGACCAATCATTTTGTCTGCCTGACTGAGAAATGTTCCAGGCTACCTAGTACGTACGAAGTATTCGGGATATTTGCTCTTATAATCGAGTGCAGGGAGAAAATGCACTCGCATTTTTCCATGCAAATGCATTATCGGAACTCACTTTTCGACTGGTTGCTGTTTGCTTCAATTTGCGTCAGCACACTAGCGCCAGTTGAACCTCTAGAGTACATTATATTAACTCTATGGAATGAGCTAGAGAGAGACGCAAGACCAGGAACTGCACGTGCAGAATCGGGGCACGAGGAAGCAGACAGGTTCTAGCAGGACTCGAATGAGACAAGGACCCGCGTATCTTATGTACATAATAACAGTGATGAGCTAAACATGGTGTCAGAAGGAGAGGAATTGCGAACATTTCCCGCGTACGGGGAGGTAACGCTTGCTGCCTACAACACAGCAAAGTGAGCACCGCAGGTGCTGACCTTGCTGTTCCTGTGATTGATGGCAGGCGAGCAAGGTCCACAGCCGAAATTCTTTGCATCGCGTCAAGTCGCTCGTACATCCCGTCGTGGGGTAGGCGGGGTCACTCAGGACGAGGTAGAGAACTACGTGTGGCTAACTATAGTGAAATGATGACGCACGACATTTCGAGGCAAAAGTGCAATAGGGTTGCCACCTCATCGTGGAGGGAGCTGGCCGAAACACGGCAATTTGCTATCGCGTAAGGCGGCACAAATCGAAATCTACAAAAAAAAAAAATTGTTTAGTGGCGCATTTGTGAAAGGAATCTGTTAGAGAGCATAATAACTGGGTTAGATGGTATTGGTTCATCTTGAAACAGCGCGAATGTTACACGGACGGAGGAAAAAAGAGGACGATACAAGCGCTGCCTTAAGACCTTTCCAATGTTTGCAGAATCACAGCCCAGCGTGCGATCTTCACAGCCCAGCACGTGCGTGTTCGCCGCTTCGGAAAGCGAGCATAGCACGCACCATACGCACTGACACTGAAATTGGCACCACCCACTCGCTTTTTTTTAAAGGTCTTGAGACGAATACAAGTAAGGCGGCTGGTCGCCGCCATGTCTCTGCTAGTGCGGACAAGCCCGTGCAATTGCAAGCTTGCCAAAGCTATGTTGACACGCAATCTGCACGTGCTTGCGTGCATGGGCACCAGTGGGGGTGCCATGCCTGCAACTGTCTATACCCTATTCATTCTTAAGCTGAGACTGCAGCAATAGCTACTGGCTAGCCCGCGTGAGTGCTCGGTCTGCGGAAGAACTCTTTAAAATAGCGACCTCGAGCTTTCGTGCTTGTGACATTGTCTGTAGTCTCAGCTTAAGGGTGAACAGAGTATAACAACTGAGGGTTTATTCTGAATAAACCACGAAAAAACCTTCAAAGGCACATGCCCCTGTTGCAATCGGCAACGGCGGTGGCGATGGGCGTTGGCCGCCTTGGATCGTCGTCTCATGTTTCGCTCACGGGCGGTGCCCGGTGTCTCATGTTTCACTGCCAAAATAACGTGGCTTCGAGGCGTCGAACCGGCCAAATACCTGCCCTTCTTGAAACGTAAGCGAGATACCCAGGCAAGGTCAACCCAGCGAGTCTCGGCCACTAACATTACGCCAGGATCTCGTCCAGCCTGCCGAAAGGCACCTGGAACTACGACGCCTCCGAAGAGGAGTGTGTCAACGCATGACGCCATCGAGTAAAACGATCTCTTCGGTGTGGTGTGCGTGAATCTGTGACGTAACTTGGACAAAGGGTCCTTCCAAGAAGGCGTAGGTGACGAAACGGGTGCACCGCCGCAATTGGTTGCCACCCGACTACATGGCAACGAAATGCTTTAAAAGGAGCTCACCTAGCTCACCTAGATCAAGACGTATAACTGCTGCTAGCTGCTGTATAGTCAGAGATCATTGCCCTCCTTACACGTAAATAAAGGAGAGTTGTAATTATCGCCACCGTCGCTTGCTGAAATTCCTGCCTGGAGCTCCACCCAAATCTGGACCCCAGCCGAGCCTGGTTCATCCTGGGGACCCACGTCGGCCGCGACACCCATCTAATCATGATGGAATGGCGCGTGCCTACCACGCAATTGGGTGCTATCGGTTATACAATTCCATGGGTGATCTTCCCCAATCTAAAACTGCTGCCTCACTGTCCATCAATGCCAAGGAAGCCTGACTCACGAAGGTTGGGTCCTCCCTTTTATCATTCTGTGAGCCTCTATAATGTCGCGAGGGTTTTGGTTCCTATGTTTATACAACACAATGTCACTTTCTAGTAAAGGTGTACATAGGCAGTCATGGCAGTGCAATGCCAAATGTAAGCACGCGGTTTCTGCTATCGAACTACGGTGCTCTTGGAGGCGAAAACCTCCTCCATCTGTGTAACATTCGCTCTCTTTCAAGATGAATCTATGAGGCAGTTTTAGCAGATCGTACGGATAGGACTGCTGGCGCATAAACGCGCTCCGATAAAAAAAAAAATCCAAATTGAGCGTTTTTTTTTTTTTTAAAGCGGTAGAGTGCTGCACTTGCCTTATAGCTTTCTCATATGAGTTCATTTTGTGGTTTCGGATGATGCTTAGCCGGTTTCTAATTGGAACTATGTGTTTTTCGTCACTAACTAAAATTTGACTAGTAAATATTGGTTAACTATTTAGATTAACTAGTTGTCTTTCTGCAATCCCTGACGTCCACCGTGGCTGACAGTTTGTTCAGCCACGGCTGAACGAACTGTCAGGACAGGTCAACGCAACACAACACAACACTTGTGATGTCTTGTCTGTTTTTTTTTTTTTATTTCCCCTTTTCTCAGGGTTTTCAACTATGCCATTTAAACAGCTCGCCTGTATTCTTTTCCTTCTGACAATCCTTCTTAAAATGTTCTCTCAAACAGCCAGTATATGCTTTACTAAAAAGTCTTCAAGGTTCTGAGGCCAGGTTCACGAAGAGCTTCTTAGTTTACGACAACTTGGCTAAGAAGTTCGTAAGTTAAGAACATCCTAAGAAGAGGAGAAATCGGTATTCACAAACGCGTTCTTAAGTGAGAGGAGGAAAGCGACATTTTCGTACGGACAAACTAGAACTTCCGGTGCTGTTGCTATGGCGACGGCGTCTTCGTTAACACGAACAAACAATCGGAGAGCTCGGTACGGCTTGGAGCAGTTCGGAGCGCGTGGATTTTTAATATAAAAAACACACAGGCGGTCTTTCCGCCATCGTTTGTCTGGGGTATGTGTGTCCGTGCAGTGATGAGCCGACGCTACCATGATTTAAACGCGTCCGAATGCCGAGACCTGGATAACCGCCTTCGTTGACTGCTACGAACTCGATCGCAACGAAGTCAACACGACTGTCATCGTTGCTATTAGAAGACGACACGTGCCAGTCGTTTGCAAAGCGACGTAGATGGAAAGAAATTGCCGCGGCGTTTTTCACGGCCTCGGAGATGCAGGAATGAGCCGACGTTAAGGAAGATAAGTTTGAACTACGAGAGTGTCAGCAAGAGCCACGTAAATACCTGCTCACACTCGGAGCGGACGGGCGCGTTTGATCGAAGTGCTGGATTCGCGCTATTGAACCACTCCTTGGTAAGCGCTTCGGGACCGATCTTTTACCATTGCGACGATTGCAACTCGATATTTACGTGACACTCGGAAAAGAAAGGTTGGACCGGCATGGCGTAGCTCCCACGAACTGTTATAGCTCGACAGTGACGTACCACTGTGTCAGAATAAAAATGGCATACTAATAAAAAAGTGTACATACCATGTTGCGAAGGTAATCGATACGGCGTTTATTTAGGCTCTTTATCACACAAAGCAAGTAGATAGAATCGATGAGAGTCCCTTTTCGACGACAGCGTTCGTCACCTCGGAAAACAAGGAGATGACAAGGGGAAGAGATTGACCTCTTAATCTAAAATTGAGTTCAGCGATCAAACTATTCAAACGGGAAGGGTCCACAAGGGTTGCGCGGGCATATTCCATTTAGCAAGCCAGCCGGTTGTGGGCAGACGGTCTTGGCCAAGGACCGTCGGAGCAACGCTGCGTCGATGCAGGTCAGAGTGCCTGGTAGGCTGTATACTCTGCCGAGCTCGCTTGGCCGGTGGGATTGTTGCCGTTGTAAATTTTCCTGAGTGTTTGTGGATCCCGCGTTCATGTGCGTCGTGGTCTGTTTCTAGTACTTTTCTTTTTTCTTGTTGCTTGAGGGACACGCGAGAAGAGCGCGTAGAAAAATAAATGTCCGTTGGTCGTCGTGACCAAGTAACTGAGCGACGCTGTCAGCCATGTTGATTTGATCGTAAAAAGTGGGTAAGACAGCTTCGGAGCTGTCGTAGGATTCCATCATAACCTGCGCAAAAGTTACGATGATTTCGTTTCGTGAATACGGATTTGTTCTTACGTTTTGTCGTACGCACATTTTTGGCGCAAGATCGTTTCGTGAGTCTGGCCTTTGCTTCTTCCGAGGGTGCATGTAGAGCCTTGAGATCTTAGTGCTTTTGGATTCCGAGGAGCTCCTTCTGGTAACTAAACTAGTCGCGAGGGGACGAGTTTTATGGCGACATCCACACCACACCATTTATTGGACACTTTGCAAAGTTGTGACATCATACTCCCGCCGCGATATTCGTTAATGCGTTATGATCCGCTCCCTAACGTCGTGAGATCACGTGGGAGCTACGCTTTATCATTGGAGAGTCAGTCTTGCGCGCCGTCGGTCTCCTAAGATACCTCAGGCTCCCTCGAGTCAAACTTAGCCCAACTGCTTGTACTCACTTTCCCCTCCTCGTGGCGCCGAGCAAAGGTGTCGGGTTGCGGATCGCACAGTCCAAGGTTCGATTTTCGCTGAGCCGCTCGGTTAATCTCACTCGGTACGTTTAATAGGGCCGAATAATAGTTACGTATATTTAAGCATGACGGGGTATGCCTTCGCAATGCTGAATTGGGTTGTGTAACTTGGTCTGCCTCAACGGGCGACGAGTCTCCCAGCTGTAGATTAGAAATTTAGCCAGTGCAGTACAACCGCTACTCTGGGATCTTTAGCGTGCACCACGCAGTAGTGATACATGACCGCACGCCGGTACGATGCTCATCCATATCGAAACGGGCAGGGGGTGGGGATTGAGCCCAGGATCCTGGGTTCTGCAGCGCGAGCTTTCGCTCCACGTGCTCCGAGCTGGTGTGCGCTGACCACCCGGCCACCGATCCCCACTAACGCACTGCTTAAAGTGAACGGTGTGTGTACTTTCTTTAACCTTAGTCCAAACGCTGCAAGGTACGAGCCGAGGGGCCAATCAATCAGCTTCAAAAGCTTCAACGTCACGACATTTGCAGTCATTTTCCGCGCGCTCATCCGCCAGCTCGTCCAATCAAGCACCGAGGGGTGTGCCATGATTTTGCACTTTTAGTGTGCGTATACGCGTTTGTTTGTCGTCTATCCTTTGAGCGCGCCCGGACATTACGATGAAATGAAGTAGAGAAACGCGCTTTTCTTGTTTACCGTAAAAATCCCCAGTGAAAAAATAGAGGCACGAGCGAATTTTCATTACAGGGATACTACAGTGATAGCTGTTAGTGGGACACTTCGAGGGTTTCGCGACGTCGACCGCGCTCATACTCGACGCGGGCCATTTTCGGCACTCCGCCAAAAGTTTCCAGATTGACGTTACGCCGCTGGCGTCACGCCACTCGACACGACTCCGACGTCCCGCCGCGCATCACGCCACCTGTTACCTGGCGTCAGCTAACACCATGACGTAACATTGTCATGTCAAGTCACCTTGCAGAGTGACGCTACGCGACTTAATGACGTCAAGTGGCACCGTGAGTACCGTGACGTCATGACGTCACTGACACCGTGACGTAACGTGACGATACGTCGTCAAGTGACACCATAACGGCACATAGAAACATGAATGTGAAGCTGCCGACAAGGGAAACAATCAAAACAAAGCGTTTTCGCTAATCATGACACAAAGGTTCTCGGGTGATAAGACCAATAAAGCTAGGTAAGTGTTAAGCTGGCGAAACCAGGGGCGAGATATAAGGTGGAGCTACAACGCTTAAAACTTGAGTGCGCTAGTTTGGAAGTGCTTCTTCAGTGAACACAAGGCGGTGTTAGTTTATTTCCAATAACACTTGATAAGACGCTTAGGCTGCCACACCTGTGACAGGGAACGGTTTATGCATACACATGCAGATCGTGTCCGGGATTTTAAAGAGGCAATGCAACGATTTTTGTACTTTGAGCATATACCGCTCAGGACGAATCCCTGACGCCAATGAACTAGGCAGCACGCGATCGTTTTTCACCACGCGCAGTATCAGTCGCAGAAGAAAAAAAACTTGAAGAAAAACGAGCAGAGTTCACCTCGTCAACTCGCAGCCAGAACAAGCGGCCACGTAATCCGGAGCCGATTGTATGCCGCCAATGTTAATCGTAGCCACGCGCTGGGGTTGGCAAGCCACAGGACACGTGCCAAGTTCCAGACATTGTTAGGGTTCGGTTATTGTCGTCATCGCAGCGATTGGACACGGGCCACTACCCGGGTGCTTCTCGAGCTATCAATTATCACGAGCCCAAATCGAGTGCTCACGCAATGCTCGAATTCAATCTATGAGCCGCATTCAAATATCGTCACTGGAGGATACTGCGACCGCCAGGGTACGTCATCAAGCTTTGCGAAGGAGAGATTGAAAGAAAACGCTCGCTTTTCTCCTTGAAATTGCACCGCAACAAAGAGGTTTCTTGGTCAGTGGCGTTGCGTGCGAGTGTACTTGGGTCCCACTAGTGCCAGTAAGCTCATACAAAGTGAAAAATTGACCGCATCTCCACGTGGTGAATGATGTTGCTTGGGGCGAAGCTCTGGTGGTGCTTGTCTGCGTAGACGCCGAGCCGCAGCATGCCGAGCCTTTTCATTCATGTCAGTAGGAGAATGTGTGGTTTTCTTCTTTTTCTTTTTTTAAGCAGACAGATGGGATGGCATCTCAAAACCCCCTACTCTTTTTTTTTTCTTCTTTTTCTTTGAGCCTTTTCATTCATGTCAGTAGGAGAATGTGTGGTTTTCTTCTTTTTCTTTTTTCAAGCAGACAGATGGGATGGCATCTCAGAACCCCCTACTCTTTTTTTTTTCTTCTTTTTCTTTGAGCCTTTTCATTCATGTCAGTAGGAGAATGTGTGGTTTTCTTCTTTTTCTTTTTTTTTCTTCTTTTTATTTTTTCATAATTTTTTTCATCTTTTTTTTTTCAATTTTTTTTTTTTGCCCTACACGAGCACGTGAGCATGTGCTCACGTGCTCGTGAGCACGTGATCTCACGAGCAGAAGCACGAGCACCCGACGCCGGCCTACGGCGGACAACGGACGGCGGACGGACATGGCCAGCCCCTAAGGAGCTTCGCCCCTAAAACGCTCAAAACGAATATCGTTGCACCGCCCCTTTAAACTCGGGCGCGCGATTCTCAAAGTGTCATTAAGTTAGTACAAGGTAGCCCTAGTTTGCGTCCAACTAGATTGTTTAACAGGTTCACGAAATGCTCTCTACTTAACACCCCCTCGTTGGCTCCAAAACTGCTATGAAATTTTCCTCCGGCGTATTATTGGGTTTAATACGAAACACCTAGGTGGACTCTATGGTGCGTTCTCGCACCTTCACCGTTCACTCGGTCCATCTGCTCCGAAATGACACCTTAGCAGCACCGACGTCACACCTCAGCTGTCGCTGTGTCCCACCCTACGGGATGCGTAAGTGTTTACGAATTTATTTATTTGGCTTTCCCTCCCCTTCCTTATTAGGCCAGAGAGACTTCGAAATAAATTTCCTAATTCACAAATTTGGCTTTGGCTTATCTTGACATTTTAGCAAACACGACATAAATTACTGTTGCGAGAGCTGTTTTCTTCGAGCAACTACAGGAAGCTGTTGGTCAAGACCCGTGCCATTCGGAGACCGCGGCCTCAACGCGTACCAGTGTTTTTGAGGCAATCTCGAAGCGCCTCGTCTCAAATGCGCACTCTGCTCCTACGTGTTCTGATTGCCTTGTGGGCGTAAAGATGTCAAGTTTTTGTTTTGTTTTCTTTGTTTAAATAACTACATTTTCTATTTGAGGAATGCTTTCTTAGTCATCGGTTCTTGGCAGCTTGTTGTATAGGATCCTGCTTCAATGGGCCCAGTTAAATAGTTAGAGCTCCCTTTCGCCGGAACACAAAATTATATTTATTTATGCTTTATGCAAAAGGGGGCGGCGTAACAAATTCGCCAAGATTACCATCCCACGTCAAAGTGTGTCCTCCTGATAACGATCTGCCGAGGCTCTGCACATGCACAGAGCGCGACAGACAACGTAGCATATACGAGTCACTGCAACTTCGTTCATGTTTTTCTTTCACAATTAAATCTTTTTTTTCTATAAAAAAGGGATCATTTGAGACACCAACTTAACCGGTAATTTCAAACTCTTCAATACCCTGTCACATTAAAAACAAGAGCCCCCTTCCCCCTCGATTTTACAGTGCCACCAAAGTCTACGTACAGTCCCGAGTAATATGAAAGACACCCCCGGACAGGCGTGGCCGAGGAGGTGGTTAATGGGGACGCTGTTCGCACTTTGGAAAGTTCCCTTCTCTCCGAGGGAAGGGAAATCACGTTGTGATTGCGTCTCGAATCAGTTTGACCGCGTTATCGAGTTCGCTATACATCGGAGCGATATGGAACTGTCGACCACGAGCGCCGCGCCCTCGCCAGCCACAGTCAGAGCCGTGTATAGAGAGGGTTTGGTCAATGGGAAGCGCGGGCAGAGCCAAGGCGTGCACTAGACGCAGAAAGTGGGCTTGACATGCTCTCTTGGCGAACCAGAAGCCGAAAAGAATCCCGTAGCGGTGGTAGCGGGAAACAATTTGAAGCGTTTTAATAAGCGCATAAGAGTTAAATGTAGTAACCTTTCATGGTTGAAAATAGGGTGCACGTGATGTTTCCATCATGATCATGCAGAAAGATGTAAGAAACGAATGTGTCACTCAACTCTGTTTTTGCTCGGACATTGTGTGACCACCTGGATGGCAGATTCCCTGAGCCTGACGGGCAGATTATGTCGATCGCTCCGCTAGTCGTACTCTTTCATCATGATTTTGGATGACCGTGACTGAAACATCACGTGCATCATATTTTCAGTCACCTAGAGTTACTCCGACGCACTTATTAAGTTTGTTTCTCGCGACCACCGGCAGGGTATGATTTCCGGCTTCTGGTTGGCCACATTCAAATTTGTGAGGACGACCTCGTACACGGCCAGCACGCTTTCGGCCAATGGCGCCTCCTCATTCGTCTCCTATACTTCCCAACGAATGGCCAAACTCTCTACATACTAGTATATGGCTCTGGTCACAGTCTGAGCCACGCACTCCGAGGATGTCTTTCATATTGGTGGAGATGGCACGCCCGTGAATGCACCGCAGTCCTTCCAACGCAATCGAAAAGCCTAGAACCACAGCGGCGAGTGAACCTCCTGAACTCGGGCCCGGCGACGCTCCCGCCGGGTGGCGTTCGATCCCCCCCCCCCCCCCCCACCTCCCCCAACCCGTCCACTCGCCCCCCAAGCAGTCAATAGCCGCTTGGTCGACCACTCCCAAAGGCACGCACCATATGGCTCCATGCCGTACTACAGCAGGGCGAGCGAGTACACCGTACACACACGCAGGCAAACGTAGCGGGAGCATGGTGCAGCGGCGAATCGCTTCCGACAATTAAGCGGCTGGCGGTTGGGCGTGAGTAATTAACGACTGCGTCACTGGCACTAATTGCCGATTTCCATTCCGCTATTCTCCTCCGCGAACCTATGCAGGAAAGCACGAGGCAACAGTGTAGACCGGGCGTGCGTGAAGGGCGAGGAGAACGCTGGGGCTCGCCGACGGAAGACTCGACCGCGCCCTCCGGCCATCCCAAAGCCAGCAACACCCCCGACCAAAACAAGGGGACGGACTAAAGATAAAAACGCAACCAACCAAGAAATAAATAAAGAATAACGGAACAGATTTGCAGAGGCAAGGACGAAATGTGCATAAATAACGTCCTTCTGAGCAGACGTGCACCAGCACGCACGCGCGCGCGGAGGAAAAATGCGAAGGGTAAAAATCACGCGCGGTAAGCAGTATATGATCCAGTGCTGTAAAAAAGAAATCGAGAAGGAGAACTCCATTCGTGGTAGAAAGTGACGAGGTCCAAATCGGACGCAGTGGCCGGACTCGCACTTATAAGAGCTCCTGCTGAGTTCACTAAGCGCAGAGCCAGCCGTGACGCGATAGGAAACTTCCTAGAAATATGTCGTTTTTTTTTTAATAATTGCACATTGATCGTGACGTTGGGAAGGCGTCAACGTGTGGTTCACACCATTCACAGACATGACACTGACACAACTTGTGGTGGTTATTAAATGTGATAACATTCCGTTTCCCAGCCGACATCGGGGAAAGTGCTAGTGGCGCCAGAGGGAAACTCCGACGTTTGCGCACGCTGCACGAAGGCTCGTGCAGCGGAGGCGAAATCGAACCCGAGAACCTCGCGCATTCGTGACCGCCACGGCACATGAATTGCACAGCGTCGAAGAGAGGGCATAATTTTAAAAGGGTTCATAGTACATAGTACTCATGACAAGTACTAGCATGCACTGCAGGAACTATGTGGAGACGAATGAGATACCTTGGACCAGCGATTTAGTAGTGACGAGCCTGGAGTAATGATGTTTAACGACGAAAAGAAGGATCTGCTGAAAATACGAGACATTCTAACAACCATATAGAAGAATCAAATATCTGGTGGTCTAGCTCAAAGAGTGAAGTTAATATCCAGAGACACCCAGGAAATATATTAAGTAAAAAGAAAATTAATTCAGCCATTATAAAACTGAAGGTACGGTATAATTATAATATATATGGGTTTAGAAATGAGAGATGGCGCCTGGAGTATATTTTACAATGGGGTAGTGTGCGTGAGGCCAGAGGTTCAACCAGGATTGGAAATTCTACAAACATGGGCAGATTGAAACTGAGAGCGAATGGAAACACGTCAGATGAGGAAGTACAGAAGGACATGGGCTGGTCGTCCTTTGAGAGCAGAAGGGCAACTAGAAATTGAAATTTGAAGAAAGGTTTAGTAAAATGGTGGGTACGAAAAGTACACGAGCAATCCTGCATAAAAAAGTAAAATACAAAATGAACGAACCGAGTCAGAAAGGTAACATATAAATACCTACACACAACTGGTGGGGCTCAGGAGATTTCTTCAATAGAAAACAGACTAAAAGAATCAAAAAGATAAAAATAAGACATAATTAAGGAACAGGTGTTTGATCATTCACAGGGAAGCTCTTTGTTGTTTGAGGCAAAACCTATAGTGTTAAAGACACTGACATACAGGGCTCGAGCTTTCACCGAATGTGTATTTAAGTAGAGCATTTTATCATATGAAATTCCAAGGCACAACTTCTATCCAGTAGAACAAGAGGCCAACAAACTTATCAGAGATGGCGCCACAAGTTATTCCGAAATTTGTTCATATCCGCAATCGGATATCAATCCGCAAGTATTAACCCATAGTTGGTTGTCCACCGATATTCTCTCACTTTTTCTATTTATGTATTTTCACGTTTCGCTCTCTTTAAGTTCAAACTGATCCTATCCTAGTAGCAAGCACCAACCAATTAGCTCAATTCAAGTCCGTTACTAAGTTACGACCATCGTAACTTAGTAACTTAGTAAAAATGGTCACATTTTTCATAGAAAGCGATCCAGGTCTCGAAATTTAACGAGGTAGACCCTACCACCTAGATGCACATTCAGTGAAAGGCTGAGTCTTCTATGTGAAGACGCCGATTTTTACGGTTCACAACGCCAGGACCCATTGTGCCCCCCATACTCGCGTGCATTAATACATTCTCGTCTCCCAAGGCAAGTTCAGCTGTAGCTGCTTCGAGACGCTTTTGCGAGCGGGCAGTTTTGCCCTGGCTCATTCCTACGAAATAGGCTGCCGGAGCCGATGCCCCCGTCCTCCACAACCAAGCTTCTAGATGGCGAGCCTCACCAGCTGGGCTCGCCGATGCCGTCCAGCTCGAGCGCGCTCTTTCCTCCGCAACCTGAGAGTCTTCGCTCAAGTGGGCGCCTGTTTACACGCTGCGCGATGAAACGTCTGCATCGCACCCCCCCGCACCCATACGTTTAGAACACGCAAAAAGCGTCATCGCCCTCGGCCCAAGTGCCGAGACGAGCAGCTATGCACTTCCTGCACGCGAACTTCGCATACGGGCAGCGCGGCGAAGACTACGTGCCACTTAGACCAAGCGAATGCCGACGTTGAGTGACGTGACTTCGCTTGACGCGGGAGTCGAAACTTGGGGAGCGCGGTCACGTGGGCAAAGGCTGACTGTTGATGGGTTCAGCCGGCTGATGGCTTCCGCCTTCACTGTTAGCTCAGTGGCGAGCGCGGTGTGGATGCCACGATTCACCCGTCTGATGTTCCCTGCCCCAGCATTCCAGCTTTTCTGTTTTGACCTGTCGTTGTTTTCAGTTTGTTTTACGCTCTCTATTTGGCGCTACGAAGTGCTATCCCGAGCAGAACTCGCAGTAAATTAACACGTAGCCGTCTCCAACGGACAGAAAACATTCTTTGGGGATCGGGTTTCCGGCTAGACAATGTAGTCGCTAGCCATTGTTGTCTAGCTGCTGACGGTACTAGTGATGGAGAGATAGCCTGCATGCATAGCGTTGCCAGCAGTACCAGCTGAGCTCATTGCTATGAAATCCTTCTCTTCGTAGTCGTCTAGGTGTGCGCAATACTTTCCGGTTTGGCTCTGCAAGACCTTCCTCGTCAATTTAAAAACCGCATCCGTGAGCTTTATGCTAGTGTTCGCAAAATTCTTGACTGCGGAATTAAGGTTTTATATAAATGGTGCGTTTTGTTTTTATTCGGTACAAGGTATCTTAAAATAAAAGAAGTCGGAAAAACCACGCCAATGAGGTGTGTGCAGGCATAGGCGGAAATGTTTCGATTTACCAGGTGATTTATACAGTCAGGTGGACCGGCTGGTGTTACGATTATATTATGGGACGATTATCCTCCTACTAGGGAAGAATAATTGTTAGAATAAGTCCGGAGTTACACAAAATTTGGCAATTGCTTCTTAATTACTGGTTAAATGGAATATGCTGCAAGTGCAACATGTCCGATCTAACAACTAAAGGCAATATTATCTGAGACTAAATTAATATAACTAATCAACGAAATGGCCAATTGCTCTGAGATACTCATATATCAGTTTTCTAGTTTTTGTAGGCCGAGTCAAAATCTGGACGCACAATGAGCGCTGAAACCCCTTCCACAATGACACTTAGAGGAGTGACGATCGTTTCAGTCCTGTCGCCGCTGTCTCCGCAACCCGTCCATCGTGGATGCGGCGACGGCTGGCGGCCGAAGTAAAGAAGAGGAGTTGAAAACCAGTACATCTTTTCCATACCCTGGATTTTGGACAGTATTCGCGGGACGTTTTTTTTTTTTTTTTTGCAGTGAGCTTTGAAATCACTTGGCGACAAAAACTCGAAAGTTGAATAATAAATATTTTAAAGCCGGTTGCGTTTTCTCAAATATTCAACTTTGTTCGTCCTCTAATCATACTTGCCGTCAATATTGCATTTGCAACATGAGTCGTGCTAAAAGGTAATTAACAAATTCTACTAAATTATGCAACTCACCGTGATAACTATCCCTCTATCTAATGTTCGCCTGTCCGTGTAATTCACCTACACGAACTACATTGTGCAGCTTTCAAAGCGTGTTTTAAAAAAAAAGTTGGAAAGAAAAAGAACAACACCCTGTGTAATGCTATTAGTGTCTCGCTGGAAATTTCCTGCTTCTTTTACTTGTCGCGGTTTTTCCCTGGTAACTGCTCCAGTAAACCGTATTATCCTTAGGTAAGAATGATTCTGAAGGACGGCTTTTTACCGCAGGAGGTTCCTTCGGCAAACACACTTGCAGTGACGAAAGGGATCTACTCAGACTGATTTCGCATTTAGCTTTATAGAGCGACTGTTCCTGATTTTGGTAGACTATACAAATTGAGTTGAGAAGTATCTCACCCATTTTGGTAAGGTATGTGCCTAAGACCAGTGTTATATCATATACGTAATTTGAGGGAAGACATGAGCAACAACAATACGACGCGGGAAAATGAGAAATAATATTTCGTATTATCCCAACTATAGTCGGAGCTCTAGATGTGATAATACACAATGCATACTATACAAAGCTCTTTTTATAAGCTCGCGCAATATGACGAGACATGCGAGATTTTGTTAATTAAAGATTATGTAAATGGTGAATGTTGCATGAGCTTCTTTTCGTGACCAGGAGCAGAGTCCGGAAAATATGGTAGTAGGCTATAAAAAAGACGGAACGATACATAAACGCCTGCCCTAAATGATCGATATAAAAATAACTAAACCGCGAGGTGGGCGTTCGAGGTGATAGTGTTTAACAGATTATTGTGAAAGTGAAGAGCGGGGAGAGGAGGGTTGGTTGGTCTCCGAGTGATGGAGACTGCTGCGTCCTCCCACAGGAAACAGTGCGAGAGGGTGCGCGAAAAGGGAAAGGGCATGCAGTGTACAGAGCAGTGGCGTCACAAGAGGGGGGGGGGGGGGGGGCGGACCGCCCCGGGTGCAGCGCTCAGGGGGGGGTCGCGGCGGGCCACGCGAGGGGGGGAGGGGGGGGGGGGTCGCGGCAGGCCACGCGAGAGCGGGGGGGGGGGGGGGGGGGTGTTGCGGCGGATTACCGCCCCGGGTGCCACTGACCCTCGTGACGCAACTGGTACAGAGCCCACCCTTCGCCGTCTGATTTCTAAGACGGGGTACCGTTTCCAACGTACCATTTTGCATTCCACGCAAGCACAAAGCAATCGAGACAGTCTAAGTAGTGGGGCTTCTTTCTACATAACAATCTTCAGGGTTCTGCACGTAATGAGAATCTTCATAGAATTAATCTAAAAACGATTTGTTTCGTGAAATGACTGCCCACAACTGTCCCAGTCATTACGCATATTTAAAGTTCTGCTACGAGCAACTGTGTTGTAGTGAGTCAAAAAGGGAACCAGTTTGAAGGCTTTATGGAACTCAAAACCTTTTTAATTAAAGAAAAACTACACATTTTTGAATATAGGCACCGTAAAAATCATGTCAGAGTTTTCTTTTTTCTTATAGTACGAGCGACAGAAACGTATATTACAATTTCCCCGTAGCACCGGCCGCTGCCGCGTGCTGAGTGCAGAAACGAGTAGAGCAGGGAGGAAAACTAGTAAACATTACATCAGCGGTGCCGTCAAATGAGCCATGCTCGCTTCTGCCGCTGGCTCGGTGATACCAGCGATGATGTCGCAACGCCTTTTATAAATAACAGGAGGGGCAGAGAGGCTCCCCGCGAGCCCTGCAGCAATCGATGTGCGCTTTTCAACATAAAGAAGGTTGACAATTATTTCGTTAAATCTGTCCAATTTGAGTTCGACGCACGAATTCATGGAGCAAGAAACTGTTATAGGGTCGCCCTAAATTCATTATTTTTAACCTAACGTGGGGTCGTTGTTTACAGTTTTTCTTTTATTAAATATTGATTACACTCGTTTATTCACTTATTGCTTCAATTATTCATTTATTTATTGAATAAATCAATATACGTCCAGGATCCGGAAGCCTTATAGAGGGGGGAGCAGATGCGATGCTGGTGAAACTGTGACAAATGACCAACATTAATAATAATAAAAAAATAGAGCACAGGATTCTGGTAAAACTGGTTAGTGAGAGCATTTCGGAACAGGTTAGGATTTGTGATAGTAGAAATCAAATCGGAAAAGTGGTTTCATTCATAGCCTGTGCGAGGAAGGAAGGATGCAAAAGATGTCGTTGTTAATGAGCCTGGGATACCAGGGAGAAGAAAGTTGGCAGTATAAAACTGAATTCTCATAATCGAGATAATTTCCTGTGAAGGCCCGCGCAACCCCTTCCAAGATGGGTGCTGCTTTGGCATTATCTGACTTTGTGAGGGCATCGGCTAGTCACGGGGCGACTTGACTGCACAGTACCTGCACTATGCGGGACAATATTGGCAGAGCTTGTTTGCCATTTCTACTCCTATTGTACTTCTGTGCTGCCGGTCGAGTGATCTTTGCGTCTTTCGGTATTCACGCGGAAAAGTTGGCGCTTATTGTAATATAACTAAAATATGTTCAGTTTCTTTTTTTTTAATAATGAAAGCCGTTTACAACTCCCTGTAACGCCGAATTAGAGCGCAGCTCTTGAGGAGGAGGGGAAGGCACGGGGGGGGGGGGGGGTTACGTGGCCTGGGGGTCACGTGACCTCGAGAGGGGGGGGGGCGGAGAAAATTTTCCGCTAAATTTAGCGGGGAAAATTTTTCGCTAGACTTAGCGGGGAAAATTTTCCGCTAAATTTAGCGGGGAAATTTACCCATCATGCACCGCGCGGTTACGCCGACGGCGACGGCGACGCCGACGCCGCTCAAGCCGGAAACAGGCGCCTAAGAGCTGCGCTCTAAAATTTGTCACAGACTTCAAAGCAGGCACGTAGCCAGGGGGGGGGGGGGGCGGCATTAGGCCCTGTCCCCCCCCTCCCCCCCGAAATCTTCCATTTTGCTGGGGCCTCCTCTCCCCTCTCCCCCTCATACAGCCTTTTGCCATGGGCGCCCCCCCCCCCCCCCCGAAACAAAATCCTGGCTACGTGCCTGCTTCAAAGTATGACATAGTCTACTTTTCCTTTCTTAGAGAACTGCAGAGCGTGGCTGGGCAGAGATACTCCAAAAAGTATTCGGGAATAGAAATACTAATATACATGTGTTTTAAGGCCCAAAATACGGATACTACGACACATGTGTCTTTTACGCAACGGGACACCTCTGAAATACTTGTTCAAAAACGGGGGAAAAGTATTCCGGAATGCAGATACAGTTAGTTATAGAAATACATTTGTTCCCAAACGGTTCTAATTCCGGAGGGTGTAGTTCGTGGCGTATGCAAATGGTAATTTAATGCGTGCGATAGTTTTTTGTGTCATTTAAAGCATTTCGCTTTCCCTCAAACGCTTTATTTATCAATAATGCCGCTAAACAAAAAATGTCACGCAGTGATGAACCACATAGTTATTGAACGGTAAAGACTGCGTGTCATGTTCGACGAAGGGCGTCTGCACGAAATAAACCCCGTTTTGCCGCGAGGACGGATCTCAAACTGTCCTCTTACATGCTTCTACGTGACACATAGTGTGGAGAGATTGGACAACAGAGCAATATACCTTTTCTCCACTTAACTCCTTTACAACGTTCGCTATGCTAAATTGGAAAGAGTGGTGGGCTTTGTGGGAGGAGCTGATTTTGTTATTCTAGCAAGTACCCTTCTTTAAACGCCCATTTTTATTATGTTGGTGACTGTGATAAATCATGTTATAGGCCGGGTTCATATTATGAATTCCGAAGCACCAAAAATGTGTTTTATCTTTTAAGTTTACTCTAAAAACGGCAACAAAAGTAACGAGATACCTAAGTTAGTCTGGCAGAGTATCGCGATACAGGCGATGCGTTATGAGTGTATTTCACTACTGAAGTACAAATACACCTTTCAAATGTATCTCGACACAAAGATACAGATACTCGAGAGTACCTCTAAGATACTATCGCGATAGATCTCAATCGCAATATTGCCCAGCCCCGCCGCAGAGGAGTCAGTGCTTTACATCGAGAAGCGCATATGCAGCGAACAAGCGACGAATTTTGCCCGGTGACGTTTGTTCCGTGCGCGGATTAAAAGCTTCTGACGCGGCGTGCGTGTCGAACCTGCCGCAGGGCGTAATTTGCCTGTTGCTTGCCGCGTATTTGCTCCATGGAGCCTTAAAACGTCGAAGTAATTGCAGTCACATGAGTATGGCGATCTCAAAATCGGCCTTTATGCAATTAAAATCGCCCAAGCATAGCTCTTTAAAACATGAAGGCATCGGTAAGGTAAATGAAAGGCAAGGCAAATTTACGAAAGATGTGAAACAGACATGATCGTAATGTCGGAAGGAAATTCAATTGTGCTTCCTTCGCACAATTATAGATAATCTAAGTAACTAAGTATAACATTGGTATATGAATTATTGGTCCAAATCTGGATTTTACAATTCAAACGAGGCTAATATGCTTTCGCATGTTCCTACCTTCACCCGCTGCAGTCGAACGTAAACTGTCGAAGTTAACGTAGAAATAAGCCTAGCGAGGCTCAAAAAGGAGCTCATTTCTACTATATGGATGGATGTTTTGTCTACTTTTCTTACATCGGATGGTGACCTGCGCAACCTAGCCCAATATTATGCCTAGTACTATACTAAGCGTTGTTGAAATAAATTCAGTCAGAGTTGCTGCTTATTCCTCTCTTAATTTTCACCATCATTCCTCCAACCTTTGTACCATCATCCTCATGGAGTCGCAGAGTTCCGAGGAAGTCTGATCCTCGTGCAAAGTCATTGGTATGCGGATCCCCCTTCCATTTAATTACTACATGGTCTGACATTCCTATTCCTTCCCCACATATAGTGTATGTTGTCCAATGCCCTGGTTTCGTACGTCCTCGTTAACATTACCTGTGTTCTAGCTTCGAATAAGAGCAAAACTCTAAAAGGTGACCTCACTTTTTTTTTTTTTTTTGCTTTGTACTTTTTCAATGCTGTTTTTGATGCATTCTTGGTTCTCTCTCGATAGTTACTTAGCAGGTATCTTCACCGACCTTGTTTGTAGATTCTCCCCAGTGTTGCTCCAGTACCTCGACGGGAGTCTGTCTTCGCTTTCAGCATCTTCTGTCCACCTTGCTCATACACAGATAGCTAATACTTCTGCCTGCCCTCTTTCCTCGTCCATTTCCCTCAAACGTTCTTTATATTCTATCCTGCAACTAGCGTGTCTTGCTTCGAATGAAGTCCAGTCTGCAGGTAGCCTTCGACACCTTCATTAGGAATCTTCCCACGGACTCCGAGGGTCAACCTAGCAACGTCACGTTGCTTGATGATTAGCCTTGTCTGCACATCAGGCTTCACACAAAAAGGCACTTCGAACTGTCAGACCTGGCACCATGTATAACATTAGATGAATAGGGGAATTGACGATAGGGAAGCAATTCAAAGTAATTCTACCCCTATCTTTGAAACTGCACATTTGTTTAAAAATTAATAATCTAATCTATTTTGTCCGTTGTCGTCAGATATTTGTTGTACTCTTGTAGGTATTCCGTTACTTCATTTAGTCAGATCCGTAAATATTCGCACTTTTTTTTTTATTTTGGAGCATCGAATCCTTGTACGCGTCTGCTGACTTATAGAACTGTCATTCTACCGAAAACTCGAATGCGCAAATATATTCTGAAATCCACATCAAAATTACCTGGTCAAAGGAATTGAAGCACTACAAAATAAATCCGCCCGATTTATCTGTCTCTTATAAAACCAGTATCACGTGTTTAAAACAAAATGTGGGTTTCACTTCTTTAGAGATACGAAGAAGTATATCGCGCATGTGTTTTATTTTATGGTATTCATTACAGTGTCTCCACTTTTAGACAATCATTCTCCACACCTGTAGTACATAATTCAGCAAGAATCCATAGCTCACACGAAGTGGGATCATTTTCATTTCGTACAATTCTATTTTTTTCATCTCCGCAGGTGTTGAGTGTTTTTGGGTGGAACGCTCTACCGGAATGTATAGCAACAAAATAGAATGAGCTGGCGTGCAGAAAGACATGTGATGGCATGTTTTCAAATTTGTGACGGTGCTTTAGTGTATTCAAGAACGTGTACGTGCCATGTGAGGGAACTTTGTTTTAATGATAGTATTGATTTTTAATGCAATGTGAGTTTTCCACTGTAAAAAATAAAAAAGGAGTCCTAATGTAAATTTTTGTGTGAAGGTAAGGTAGAATTTAGCAGAATCTAGAATTTGGACCGTTTTTGTGAGTGTCTGGGATGTGCCGGTTGTAACCGGTCAAAGTGAATTTTGATATTGTACCAGTTATATGTAATGTGCTTTCGCATTCATTTTCGAAATCCTCGCTCATGTAATGAATTCGAAAGGATGTCCTCGAGTCTAAATAAATGAAATAAAATAAAATGCAAAAACAATTTTTTTCGTGCATCTAAAATTAATACTCCTTGATTTCTCTGTGCTGAATTCCAGTCCTATTATCGTTCTTGTATCGTACGTTATTATTTAATTCAGACAAAGAACCTGAAGGGAAAGGGCACAGAAAGACGAAATTGTCTTTTGATGGGGCCCTGTTCCGTAATTATAGCAGCAGGCAGCAGAACAACACACAGACAAAAATTACTAGTATTAACTGGACATCTGGCACACACTGAATAATTCACGTATGCCAACAATTTAAGCTACTAGCTGGAGATTTTGCAATATTGGTAATATATTGTTCAAGTTTTTTTATGCCCAGAATGAGTTGGTAGTTTGAGCTAATTCAGCTGTGACGGGTGGAAGTTTAGTAAGTAAGTTTAATAAGATATGAAAGTTGCTGGAAACTACCGTTTGCGCGAATTTTACTGTTTACCTAGTGACTGCATCTTAAATTTCAGTTTTTACGGGTCTTAGGATACCTGTTCAAAGTGATTGATTCTATCTGATTCAATTATACTTATTTTCAACATTTAAGTGTAGATAATAGTTAATATCCTATACTTTAAAAATTGCATTGAGTACTGATACTTTCGATGCTTTTCTAAAAAAAAAAAACGGCGTTCTTTTACGTTTTTAAAGAGCTTGTTTGTATTAGATTGTGTTGATGTCCCCCTACAAATATACAACACTGTAGGCGTAAATAGATAAGTGGATAGTACGTTTATAACTTTTACTTGTTTATAATAATTACCTTAACATGCTTAGAAGCCCTTTAGATATGGAACATCTAATTTTGTCTATATGCTAAGTTCAGCGAAACGTTTCGTTAGACACACCAATAAACTTAAAATTTAAGACGTTACATTTCTGATCCTTCAAGATACGAAACGAACGCCTTATACCTCCCCTTTACGCATCAGCCTTGCTGTAAATAATTGTGTTTAATGGAAGCCAACGAATACTCCTGAGAAGGTTCCAAAATTATTAATTAATAGTCATTCAATTGGCAACGGCCACGTTTCGCATTTTAGAATAGAACTTCAAGTAACCGTTTTTTTGAATGCACGAATTTATATGTCCGGACATATATTGCATCTGATTTTTATTGTATGTTTTAGACCATTCTAAGGGCTCTTCCGACAAAAGAAAAAAACAATCAAATTAATTTGTTTTATTTTTAAAATTTGATGTTAAAATTTGTATTTTTAGATTCTCTTTTTGTATATAAAGGTGTCTTTTTTCTAAGGATTACTTCATTTGACTTCAACAATATTTAGCTTGCGGAATAGGAAGACTTTAAGCGTTTATATTATATATAATTTATGCTATAAAATTGAATTTAACAAAAGTTATCATCATCAAAACCAGGTAAAGCATCGTCAAAGAGGCCAGGTTCTTTATTTTTTCACAAAAATTAATAAAACAAAAGAACACATTCTACAAACATTTGGTGGCTCTATTGTAGTTAGAAACTCGTAACAAATATTTGTTGTGCGGAAGGTAAATGAGCACGGCGAACCTCTCAAATTCCCGACCTTTGAGGATAACCCAAACCTCAAAATCCGCTTTAATCCTTAAAAGTAAAAAAAAAAAAAAAATCGAAACATAAAAATATAACGCAAAAACGGTTTTCGGGTTCGTCCCGGTGTAGAGTTCGCCTTTATATATGAAATATATTATTTTATCTTTAATCTGCATCAAGGCTGACTCGAGTGATATATTATTAGGGAAACCAAACTGGTGCTTGGGTATGATCTTATCACTTGTAAGATATGAGTTATTGTCTATTAGTGTGGTTAACGATAGGAGTTATTGTCTATTTGTGTGGTTTAGCAGGCCCCGTACAAATTTAGACTCTTTTCCGTCTATGGAATATTGAATATAAGAAGTCGTCACAATTCCGAATTTGACTCTTGAGAGTTGTTGTCAATATCGAGAGGATGATTTAATGGTTTTAAATTACCTACATACTATTAAAAAAGCAGCCCTCGTGAATTTAAGTCAAAAATTAATAATTAAATCACGTTAAAGAACAAACTATGGAGACTAGTGATTAAGTTTTTAAGTACCAGAAGCGTTCTATCGCACCCCATTACACTAGACTCCTTACAAAATTATTCTACATGCGGAGGAATTGTGAATAACTGTTTCGTGAAACTAGAAATGATTAACACGTGTATTTCAGGTTTGAACTTTAGTTTTAAACTCCTAAACTCTTGGTGTTTAGCTTTTACAGACTGTTTTTTTTTTTTTTCACGCGTGTCCTGTGCGGTTGTAGTTGAAGCGGTGGCATGGCCTCGTCAGGAAGTTATTACATTTATGTATGTCCCCAAAGACAATGTATGGTATCGTTGTCTCGAATACATTGTTGTTTCTGTATGTACGTAAAATGTGTGGTGTGCGTATAATCTTGAACATACTATTTTTCAGACACTTTTGAAAAAGGGGCAATATATATAAATGCCTAAAGTTGTTGAGATTTTCAAGTGCAGTACCTTTGCGAATAACGCAAGCTGTCAATTTTTATTTTATCTGGGAAAAAAACAGAAACAAGTTTTTCATTGCAATAATGAACAAGGGTATATGACTAAGTCCTATATTATTTTGACAGAGATAAGGTTAACGTCGCCATTGCCACACGCACAATTATTGTAAGGTAGATTATTATACTAGATAACCGAAATATTAAAACATAGAGAGGACGAAACTCAGACGAGTACATTCTTTCAGTGTATTATACTACAAATTTCTCCTTCACCTGTTGGACGTTGAAAAATTTAGTTTGAAACATTCAACGAGACATAAGTGATAATTAATGTACTCGTACGGTGATTCGCAATCACCCGATGACAAAAAAAAAATAGTTAAAAGTGTTGATTCTTACTTTTTGTCCTTGTGTTTTTCGGTTTAAAACCTTCGTTTGAATTAAAACCATCTAGCCAAACTAGCAGTCTTCGTTAACTTTGCTCGCCAGTGTGATTTGGGGGTAAGTATGGCCGTCAATGTCAAGCTATTGTGGCATAGCGAAGTGATTTATTTATACAATTTTATTCATGGTGGCTCTATGACTTATTGGATTTGTATTTATTTTAGAAAACTAATTTTTATGAAAATAGTCTTCCGCCGTTTTAATGGTCGGAACAAGTTTTTTTTTTTTTTTCAAGTTTTGATAAATTTATCGAGCATCATATCCTGTGTTTTGATTTGTTTCCGAAGCTCACGTGCATACTACGATGTTCTTGTTTTTTTTCCTTCGTTTTAATTTCAATTAACGGAAAAGCTTCATTGTTATATTCTCGTAAAAATCACAGGATTTCACTGGGTTTGGTTCATTTCATGTGTAATCCAATTTCTCACTTGAAGCGCGATTGCAGAAATGCTCTAAAGCATTTGTATTCATATTATTTTCTTTTCCATAGATTGTCACCAGTTACCGTGGGTCTCTTTTGTTGTCAGCCTGTCAACACGACGTCATCCACCTACATTAATCCTGGAATCGATAGCTTAACTCCATTCCTAAGCTTCTTAACGCGAGCCAAATCGAGCCCGAGGCAACTCGACTCTAGCTTTCGCTCTACCCGACGCAAGTGTGGCATAAATAGCTCTGGCGACGAAGGACATCATTGTCTGAAACCTCCGTTAACGGCTACTGATTGAAATTTTCTCCTTCCCGCGTGTTCGTGACTTCGTTACCCACGCAAATACCTCTAATAATTTGTTCGCCTCCCTTCGAGTCCCGATTTTCCTCGAATACGCTACAGCACGTTCCGCCTGACGTTATCATAAGCGTCCTCGATTTCTAGAAACGCTGGCCAGATTACACGACGAGGCTGTGACATAATCGCCACCTCTCCGATTTAGAGGCAACTACCGCGAGGCATTTGTTGCGAGTCGTATTAAAATGAACGTGTCGTCAGCTTTCTTTTGCTGGAAGTGACGGCGACTTTGTAGGAATAGAAAAAAGCCAGCTTTATAAAATTTCTCGCTCGCTCGAGTGATTCGAGAAAGTTATTGCAGGCGAAATAAGGTCGAATTTGTTTCGCAAGGTCATAATGTATCGCAAAGCGCGTAAGGGGAATTGGGTTTGGTGCGGAGCAGCTATACCTCGTTTCACTTTGAAGGCTCCGTTATATTATACCGTTAAAGGGACCGCTTTTATGGACGCCATAAACGGCTCCAGTCGGAGACGCGGTCCAGGCACCATACCCCAACGAATTACGAGCAGAATGCGGAGCGCAAGTTCGTCTGCTTCGTTTGTAGGGTTTGTGGTGACGTTTGAACGTCGAGCTCTGATTGGCTCTGATTGAATAATAGTGGGTAGACTTCAAGGCAGCTTCCTTTGAGGTCTACCCACTGTCCTTCAATCAGAGCCAATCAGAACTCCGCGTTCTGACGTCACTACTACAAACCCTGCCAAAGAAGCAGACGAACTTTTGCTGCGCGTGATAGGGTTAGTAGCAAGCGCACAGAGAATGACGTGCGCCGTGACGATGCATTTTTTGCGCCGCTTCATTGGCTCCACCTGGCTGTAGCGTCGACTGCGGTCGGGTTGTGAAACGGAGTATGCAAATCTGCTAGGAATACCTCCTTTTTTATCGCAGATGATTGCGTAGCCTACATAAAACGCCGCTTCCCTACCAATCAAAAATATCATCCGAATCCGAGGTTATCATGAAGTTGTTGGGATTGATGGTGGGGAAACAGATCGAACATTAAACGGTTACACAAAGACACAAGACGCGCACAAAGCTGACTATCAGCGATTCTTTAGTATGTCTCATCCCTCAGTCTAGTCTTCCACATTCACTCGACCACTACGTGTTTATGAGATTCGATGAATTGGATACGCCGTTACGTGAGAAATAGGAAAAATGAACTAAGTCAAATAAGAAAGTGAACTAAAAAAGCCACGTAAAAAACAGATCACCATTCACTTCCATCGCGTGTCATTGGGCCTTCCGCACATTGTAACCTGGTCTTGCAAGCGGGGGTGGCGAATTTGAAGGTAGATAATCTTAAGATTCGGGCCTATTGCTTGCCAGCGATTGACGTTATGTGTGTCCCACAACGTTGTGGAAAGTTGAGCGAGTTGGTGGTACGTGTTAACGGTAAAAATAAACAGCGCCAGAAAACGAAGGACAAGAAGACTAATTGTACGCACAGAGCGCTGACTCTTGACTCATTTCTTTTGAAGAAACGCAGATCGACGAGAAACGCGAACCATAAAACACATAGTGTAATCCGACCCCACACGTGTCAAACCCACTCAGAATGCCAGCTATGTCAAACAATGCAACCGACGCCGCACTGACACATCTGTCTTTGTGCTTCGAAATGAAATAAAACCTTCAAAAAATGTCTCCAGTAATCAGTGGACTGTGATGCACTAATATTGTCGTTTTATAATTTAAGGTTAAAATCGCACCTGTCACAGTGTACTGCCAAAGTTGCCCAATGGCGATGATCCGATCAATAGAGCATGTTTCGTACCTTTTCATTAACCCATCTGCCGGTTAACGCTACCTGCACTTTCTCGCAAGACAGTTTAATGTTGAAAATTACACCGACGGCACACGGCACCTGTGAGACAGATGACTGGATGTATTTATTTTATGGTTCGCGTTTTACGTCCATTTGTGTTTCTTCCAAATAAAACAGTTGAGAATCAGTGCTTCGTGCGCGGACTTCGTCTTCCTGTCCTTCGTTTTTGGCGTTTTTTTTTTTTTTTTTTACCGTTAACACTTTGACATCGTGTCCATAAGCGCTTATAAGTGCGGACACACCCTCATACGCCTCCCCTTCTCATTACGAGACATACTCGGTCCATCAGCAGCTTACGACCCAAGAACGAGGACGAGTGCCAAGGATAGCGCGAGGACTGTACGCTCTTCGTCCAGCGCCGCCGTGAATTGACACGCCACGCCCCTTCTGGACAACGGCGACGTGCTCGCGTGAGAGACCACGCCGCCACGGAGAGGAGTCCTGGCGACGACGTTATCGAAGCGACGACGCCTGTCGAATAGCGAAGTGTCCCCTTCTCGCCGCCTCTTCCTCGAGCACGTCCCCCACTCCTCGGCCGCTTCCCGTTTCCATAATTCGGTCGCCGTGTTGCGGATGTAAGACGACCGACGCGTCGTGTCGCACGCGCCGTAATCCATCAAACTCGTGTTCCTAAAGATACGCGACACGACGGGCCCTCGATGCCCTTCGTGGGACCTCGGAGATTAGAGGGAAGAATCCGCGTTGTTACACCGAAAGCCGCTGTCGTCGCACGACGGGTCTGCTCTGCCTCGCGTAAAAAAAGTGTCGCCAGTGAAGTAAAGCGATCGTGAGCGAATGTTATCGAGAAAGAATAACCGATTATATTTACAATTCCAACTGGTGACCAACTATCCGATAGAATTAGACAATTAAGGTTGCTTTAAAATGAACTGATACAAATTCCCTTACTTCGCTAAATCGCGTGATTATTGTGGCTGTTTAACGAGCCGCAAAACGCAGCCTGTTGGAAAACTCTGCACTTGCGATGACGTGGTTATTGAAATGCGCGAGCCAAATTTGTACATTATTAATCGTGTGGCTGAGTGTCCTAACAGGACTTTTGATTGGGCTAATTGGTTCGTATTAGACATGATTAAAACAGCGCGAACTTGACAAGGACAAAAAGGCGCACGTACGAAAGCGGCAGTCCTGTCGCACGTGTCCCTTTTTTTTTCCTTGTCAAGTTCGCGCTATTTTAATCATGTATGAGTGTCCTGTTTGCTCTATTTTGCTACTCGCAAGAGGGTTCGCTAATTCGTTTTTTTATTTTGTTTTTGTGTGATTGAAGGAACGGCTTAATTGTTTGACTCCGATAGTGAGGACTGGACAGCTGTCACGTTTTTAACACAATAATCGTTAAAGATATTTTTCACCGAATAGCACAAAAACGAAACAAAACAGACACAAAAGGGGTGATACGTTTTACAGTTTTCTCTGTTGATTAAACTTTTTAGCTCACTCATTGTCGTTGGCTGCTGTATTCCTACGATTGTTTTATGGCTTGCAGTAATTTATGAAATAACGATGGTGCTAGAAATTCAAGCAAAGACAGATGTGCTAAAAGATATTTAATTAGTGGGACGTGTCACTGAGTTGGTGCCCCCGGTTGTTTTTTCCCTTTGTAGGTAGTTTCTAGTTTGTTCGTGGATGATTTTGGTGTGTTTAACGTTCGGTGTATACTTCTACTAGGTCGTGCACGCCCATTTAAGGATGTCTCGGCATAATAACGTTTTAGATGTGTTCGGAGTCTTGTGTTGTTCGTTCCCATTTTTTCCTCCTGCTCCTGGGTCATTATGGCTACCTTTTACCTCTATTTTCTGGGACACCATATAAATGTCTCAGGGGGGCCTTGCCCATACCGCACGGGCGCGCTGGCGAATATCAAAGACGGGGGCAGTTTGAGGACCAGACCCGGTCGACTTTGCGAGCGTCTTTCACTTTCCCATCGGTTCGTGCTCGGGTTTGCTAGTCGGTGACCGTATAGCGGTTTCAGGACTTCAGAATACCGCAATTGGTTACCGTAATGTGAAGCAGCTGGTTAGAATGGCAAGTGGCGCAGAGCCACAAATAAAGAGGACACGACGGAAAGGGCACCGTTTCAATCATTCGAAAACCAAGACCGGTGTTGCACGAAACAGCGTCACTTTCCCACAAGGTGTTTTTTCTAGCCGAAACAAAGAACGCCATCGTTACATTTTGTATTGCTACAAAACGGGAACTCGTTCGAAATTCTAAGGATCGACAAGTTGAACAGTGTTATTTTTTTAGTTCCACTATAAATGACTTTAAAAATCAATTTTTTAGTTCAGCTATAAGGTACTTCAAAAACTAGAGAGGCTGAACAGATTATTGTTCAGCCTCTCTAGTTTCTGACTAAGTTTGAGCCGTTAGTAGCATGCTTAAGCTGCAATTTGTTTCGTCACTGTTTGGCTTCATTGTATCTTAATACCATCTTAAATCAATTTGTTTAAAATTGAGGGAACGTAACTGTGATGGTAACACGTTCATCTTGATCAAGTGAAACAGTAATTAGTCATCTCACTAAAAGCGAGAATACGCGAGACAGGGCGTTTTAAGAAGCCTTCGTCTGCTGACTGAAATAATACCATTTATCAGATACGCGAGATGTTGGTTAAGAGATGGATAAGCATGTCAATTCAGGATAAGTGGATGCGTCCTCAAGGTTTTACTTACTGTTCTCTTTGTCTCCTTGGGGAATGTCAACTTTCAAAAGGTGTGAGTACACGTGTTCGCTTTTGTTCCAGGCCGCTTTGTCGCTGTCGAAATTTCAAGAGCTACGCGGGCAGCCTCAATCAAGGATTTGCGCGAGAAGCAGTCAAAGACTTCTTAACTTTTTTAGGGCGTTGGGTGAAGTATTTCTCTTTTGTTACTATCGTTGCAGCCCACCAGACAGCTTTTTGTCTAAGATGTTTACGCTCCAAAGACGCAGTAAACCTAATAATAAAACCTTCAACCTCTTATAATAATCCTAATAATCCGCGCATGAAGAGCGAGTTGTACACTTGCCCTCTACCGCTCTCCTGCGTATCCCCCGTCGCTCAAAAGGCTAATTCAGACAATACTCTTTTACTATGCCTAGTGTGCCAGATGTGTTATGATCTCCGCTGGCACACTGGCGTCATCTATCGGGTAGACCTGGAGCACTTCAGACCTGCGTATAAATTGACTGAATGTTCCGCAATACTTTCCAGATTAAATCGGAGGACTATTTATGAGAAATAGTTGCTTATAGCATTTTCAGGCTTTTGATGTGCGCAGAGTAAGAGTGCTTAAAAATATTTACGCAGGTCAGAAGTGTTCCAGGTGTACTCGATAAATGGCGGCGGTCTGTTAGTGGTTACAAGAAATCACTATACACTCGGCACAGTCAAACGCAAACGTGTGAACGAGTCGAGAGGTCGCCTCCGTCGTCTGCAACTGCCGGTTCTACACAGCCAGTTCCCCGCATTTCTTTTGGCGCCATCGATGGCGCTGCGCGCTTTGCAAGAGGTGGGGAGCCTGCATGGAATAATGACGGAAGTGACGTACCGGAAGTAGGGGTGGTATCCCTGCGGCGGCACGTGGAGGTCCATGGGCAAGGCGCCGGCGTATCCGTCCACCAGGCCTGCTCCGTGGGCCCCCGGGTGAGGGTGCTGCATCGCCCACGTGGTCGAAGCCGCCGGGCCTCGGACCAATCCTCGGTCCGGGTTTCACTGCACAAAAGAGGCCGCGTTTCGCCCAGCGTCAGTCGTGGGCACCTCGTCGTCAGTCCCAGGATTTCAGTATGTCACCCACATAACCGCTTCCATCAATACCCGACTACCCGATCCTCTATACTTGGTCGGACATGCAGCCTGTCGTTTCTGCATTACTGGGAGAACGGGTTCGGCTTTCGAACATCTGCACCACCACGAAGCATCACGGTATTCAGGGTTGCGAATAACCGGGGAAAAGATCGGGAAATGTCGAGAACCGTAGCTTCAATTCCCATAAACCATCTTACACAAAAACAACACGAAAAACTAAGATACATTTGGAAAGTGTTGAACACCGACATTTTTCTGTCCTACTTTGTGTCTGTCCCCCTCTCGCTTGTTTCTTCGTCTGCGGGGGGTTGTTGAAAAAACACACAGAGGAGATAAAGGAAATAAGCAGTGATATTACAAAAATCAATGATATTTTCATTCGTACACATAGTGACATTTTGCGAAGGTGAAGATTAAGCAAACGTTTATCTCTACTGTATAGAAATAAAGTAGAGATAAACTTGTTACAATCACGTCTTAGGGTTCACTAATACGGTTACCGGTGGGTACGTTACATGAAAGCCCCGGTTCACCCTATCGGACTAACAACTAAACCGGCATTCAGAGCCATCTCCGGATATCGTTTCCTCACCCTCTCTACTTCCTCTTTTATTTGTGCATTTATAAAGGAGCATTGTGGCATTATGAAGGGTATGACTTTAAGCCTCTCAAGCTGAAACAAGTCAGATCGCATGCTCTTTACAAAGCAAAAAATCGAGACTGAAGCGAATGAAACTTCCTATAGAGATATGGTATGACTTCTAATTCCTTTACTGGTTAGTTCAATGAATAAGTAACCAGGGAAGTGGTATAACCTTTAGTTTTCAACAGTCAGCGCCATCTCTCCACATGTTTCAGCTGAAATGCATCCTACCTTAGCTTTACCACAACCTTAGCAGCTAAAAACGTAATTTAATGAGATTCCATTAGTAGCAAACTATGGACGTTGTTTAGGCTAGTAAGATGACATGAATCATTTCAAACAATTTTCGTAGAGTTGTGTTTAACGTAACATGACATAAACACGCAAAACATGTGCTGGTAATGACCACGATGAAACACCCACTAGTGTATAAAGAAAACAATATAGGTTAAAACTTATCGAGGTGCCGCCGCAATTTTGTTTAACATGCTCACGTCAGTCTTCTGCCAGATTGATGCTCACTTTGGGGGATAACAAATCGCCCTCCCCCCTTTTCCGTGGTTTGCTTTATGCTAGAGCAATCCCTCGACATGTCTTGTGGTCTTGGGGTTGCTTCGAAACACCAGTGGCGCCCTAACGTACATTGAAACATCAATATGGTAGGTGTATATGCTCACCCAATAGCAGCGTCGACATAATAGCTGCATAACAACAATTTATTTAGTGTAACGTTCAAGGATAACACCATCATCACAAGATGACATAATGAATGAATTGTTTTTTATTTCTTACTTCAATCGGCAATGACATAATCACCACAGTTGACTGTTTGCAATTTATGTCGCTGATGTCAACTTCGAACGAACTTCGCTGTGACGTTTCTTACATCACTCTGACGGAAGGATAAGTTTCGCACTCCACGATTACGAGCCGCATCGAGGTCCACGGTGCTCTAGAGTTCGGAGTAGCAGAGGTTCTGTTCACAAAAGGACGAAGGCGTCAATGTGCGCGTAGATGATGGCCTGCTACTTCGTGAGATATAGAGATATCCTAAATTAAAGTAGACATATATAAAAACAAAATTGATAGTCAAAGCGAAAAATTCAGGCAGGCACAGTCCAGGGTAGAGTAGAAAATTCAAGGTGATTTTATATCATGATTTGAAGCTTGATTTAAATCAGGCCGTTTTACTAAGATTATTGAAATTTTAACTCGCCCGCAAAAATAACCCCGAGGATATAATTTTAGTTGCCGTTTATCTCTCATTTGATTCTTCATTTCTGCGTGTATTTGTTTATATTTATAACAAATATTAATCAAGAAAGAAATATCAGTAGTAGGCTAAAAACGAGCAAAACGGTTCTTCTGACCAATCGGAGCGGTGAGCTTATTTTCTGCCTTCCACTTCATCCGTTAGTTACGTAAAGCAATTCAGAACGTGAAAGAAGAAACAAGAGAACAAGAAAAGTGATGTCCTATTGAAAAATTATGAGAACACGAAAAAAAAAAAGGCTTCTTTGCTAACTAAAAAACAAAAACAAAAAAAAACATGAAGCTCTTTTTGGTAGGTTTACGTCAAGAAAATATTGTTAAATAAGCTACTTTAAATTTACAGCAATTCTTTCTTCCGCATAATCGGTCATCAGGATGGATTAGAGAATGAATCTACCATGTTTGAGAACTACATCTTGTGATAAAGGATCACTGTTTTTGAGCTACAGTTAATCTGATTAAGTTAATCTGATTTAAATCAAATAAACCAAATTTTTTCATTAAAAAGAAAACAATTTATTTCTGCCCTGAGGTACAAAGATTAAGCAAAGACACGATACATAGATGGCTAATTAAAAATATAAAATTTATGTGAAAACAATTCTCAATGTTTGGTGATGTTCCGTAAAAGCCGATGGGCCACGCTGGTCTCGTGGGAATCTTCCAGAACAGAATTTACTAACTTTGAACTTCAGCTCTATATTAGGCAGGAGCTAATACAATCAGGGTTCACTTTTCTTACTAGATGTGCTTATGATTGTTTTACGTTCCATTTAGGAATGATAGAGTGAATAGTGGCAGAGTGCATGCTTAAAAACATGTGGCGCTGAACATATTAAATGTGTCGGTGAGTGAACTTGACCAATAGTGGAGCTTAATTTTTAGCTGTTTCTTTTTCAAATATTTGATTCGAGCCATTTCTCGGAAAGTGCGGGACCTCTGATCATGTCATCACCAGGTTTAACTTTTCACATATGCTGCAGTCTGTATCCCAACTTCTACCTCTAATAACTGACAGTATGTTAAAACGACTGATACTGGGTGGGGAAACAAACCTTGAAACAGCCAAAAGTAGAAGAGACAGGAAAAGAAGTCAATCACTGCGTTTTTGTCTAATCAGTGTTTTGGCGCAATATATCCTCCACTGGTGTTGCGCGAAAAAAAATTCTAATTTAAAGAGCTTAACAGTTAATATTCACATTTTCAACAGTTTTTATTCGGCGCTTCAAACCTCTTGCCACATCAGTTTTTAAATGCGAATAAAAAATTTTATGTATTAATAGTAGCAAAGGTAGCTCCATAAACATAATACGATCTCTTCCAACTCTTCGAATTACGCAGTTTTATTTGTCTTTAATAGAGGAATTGTGCAGTTCGCATAATGTTCCGGAATATCCGTAGCAGCTTTATAGGTGCAGATGTTCAGTTTCGCGCCTTTTATAAGTTACTGTGGAGAGGTTACACGTCGGCTGCCATTAAGGTAACTTAAAGATCAACTTCGTGACTTTAAATGTGGGCCTTGTAGCCTGCAGTCGGGCCTTGTAGCCTACAGTCTTGACGAAAATAATTCAAACGTCAAAAAAATTGCCGTTGTAACGTTTATTTTATAGGCTACTAGAAGTTACGTTATAGGTTACCGAGCTTAGAGTGTAGGTGACAAATGCGCAGGCTGCCGCAAGCTCAGTCGCTGTCGCAGATGTCATATTGATGAGTTTGCTTTTGATTGTAAGGGTAATCGATAGTATATAAGCGCACCATGATGTTATAAAGGGTGTGTGCTCTCCGTAGATATCTGTCGAAATTAATATGCGCACGCTCAAGTGCTAGCTGCCCTGTATAACATGGCTGGGGTCATCTTTTTTTTTTCCGTGTTGCCCGGTATATTAACGCGAAAGCATTAAATGTCTCATGGGGTGAAGCCGGCGAAAAACGGCACATAAATTCCCATTGGCTGAGCGCAACGGCACCAAAATTCCCATTGGATAAACGAAGCGGAACCTAAATTCACATCCGCCCATTCCAAATAAAACACAAAGAAAATCACAGCAACACAGATGCATCTTCACGAAAGCCGGCGGGTGCGCTCAACGTCAAAGTGGACGCGCTTCAGAAATAAAACACAAAGAAAAGCACAGCAACGCAATGCTTCGTCACGGAAGCCGTCGTGAGGCCGGGAGGGTTCGCCGCGCCTGTGCAGTGGGGGAGCGTGATGTCACCGCCAGGGCACATTGTGCGAAAGGAAGACGTGGCGAGCTGCTTGTAGGTATGCGCTGCGTGTAGGAATGCGAAAGTACTCATAAATGTAAGCAATCTTAAATGTCACTGGCGAATTTTTTTTTTAATATTTAGGAGACTGAGTGTAAGCAGGTCTTGCTGGAGAATCATATCCAATTCAACATTATCTTGCTTATTGGGACCCTAGAGTTGCAAAATGACGTACAAGAAGTGCGAAGATGATTTGTTTTCCGGATGCTGTCACTGAGTACGCACAAGATTCCGCAGATAAACTCGTATAGTTTTACGAGTTCTGGGGATTCATGGAACAGTCTTTTTTAACTCCAGTTTGCCTCAAACCACTTGACTGTAGAGACAATCGCTCGAGTTCATGAGGCGAAAATGGCAACGAAGCCCGGTAAATCGGAAGCGCTGACATTGGTGGTCTCGAGAGAAAGGGCGAGAAGGAGAACGGCAGAAGAGGGAAAACACTAGACATGCGAGTTTGTGAGGAGTGTTCGTTTTGCCACAGCGCGTTGAGCTTGCTCAAGTACTTGCCAATTTTAGTTTTCCTTTGGACAATGCATGTTGCTGGCGCTTTCTCGAACGGTTAAGCTAAGCGAGGACAGGTAACGACCTTGCAAGTTACATTTCGTTCTCATTTGTGTTTATTGGTCTTGTCAGCAATTTGGGCTAAAAAAAAACAAAAAAAAAACGTCGAAGGCGACCACAATGCCCGCCTTTTGCTTCGGCCGAAATGCATGAAAAGGTGACAAACGTTTTTCCTTATATTTCTTTTTTAAAGTTTCAGCTTTAGGAAAAACACGCTTTTAGCAAGTTTAAGGAGACGACCGCTACTAGTGCACATAACAGGTTATTCCATGACAACACTCTGAGTCTTACACTCTGTATACGTTGCGTCTTGTGGTCGACGTGTGAAGAAGAACAAGCAGCAGGCCTTTTGACGACCTTAATTTGTAGGCAAAGGTATACTGAAAAACAAAATAATACCTGACACATTACTTTCTTAGATGAAAGTGAAAGAAGAGGCAAGGAGCTCTCGTGCATAAGACACTAGCTTTACGGTGGCACTTGCAAGCTATGGAACGGCTTTCGAAAGCTACATCACGTCCACAAGCGTATATTATTGCCTAGTAAAGAGTGCCGGAATTACAGCTGTCTTAAGGGCATGGAATTATACACGTAATCTACGACAAAACAAAATTAATCAAAATTGATGCCATGTTGTTAGCATCCTACAACTTTTTTAAAGCGCTAGCTTTATAAGGTTAACTTTCCTCAGGAGCCGCGTAAGAACGCCTGTGTAGGTCGGTCAGTTCGTAACCGCTAAACGATCTTGGACAAAAGCCACCGGTGCCAGGGATCGAACCGTAGTCACCGTCGTGGGAGGCGAGTGCACTGCTGACTAAGCTACAGACATAGCACGCAAGAACGGGAGGAGCAGAATCAGGTGGTGTGACAAAGCGCGTGGAGCGGAGTGGGATGGAAAAGGAAAGAAAGATACGAGCAGACACAGATGGTGCAGAAAGAGCGCGCGGAACAAGGAGGGGTCGAAAGGGCAGGAAAGCGCGCTTTCCTTCTCTTTGTGGCCCAGAGTATTCAGCGCAAAGTCTACGTATTTGTGTGTTGCTAAATGGGAGCGCGCGCAGAGTCACAAAGAGACGATGGTGTGACGTAATTTGTTTCCATAAAAAGGCCTGCCCTAGGCACCACCTGAACTAATATCATCACGAACAGAAGGCCGTCATTCTAAAATGAGAAGCTCAGATCTAAAGGCTCAGCCAACAAAGAATACTTTCAGCCGAATGCCCAATGTGCGGGTGTGAATTAGGCATCGAACGGAGCTTTGTTTTTGTGGGTACAAATGGTTAAACAAAATGACGCTGAGTGGGTCTTTCTTTCTATGGCGACCGAAAGGTTGTGCGTTTGCATTAAGTGACGTTCTTACGCCATTTCTCACTGGATAATTAGAGATGAAGACTCTCTAGCAGTTCTTGAGCTGCGTGTTAGTTTTGAGGAGTGCTTACGGTCTCATAATGTATTTAACACATATCTAGTGCACAACAAGACAGCTCTATTCGCTTGACTAGCAGAGAGGATACGTCTGGGGTTGTGGCTATAACAACGTCAGGTTAAACTGCAGTTAAGCTAAGGTCACCTTAAACTAACATTCCGTGGATGGACGCCAGTCTAATCCGCATTTAGAAGTTATTATATATGAAGCCGCATAATAATTCGCCTACACTACATAAGGTCTTACATGAGCCATATAGATGTTTATATTCCCGACAAAAACATTTGGTAAATGGGCAATCTTAAAACTTGTTAGAAACTAATAAAAAGACCGAACATTTACATAGAAATACCAGTTCTTAGGCTATTCAATTATAAGTAAACTTTATCACGTCGACGCTGCTTCATGCAGATTTTTCATAATCATATCAAAATAAGTAAGGTTTATACAAAGCGAGATGAAGGGAACAAGGTCACTCAAGCAGACGTGTTTATTTATGGACACCCCTAAGAGCAAAGCATCGCCCCTCCTCTCTTCGTGTTTTTAAAATTTAAATGAATAAAATGTTTTATAGCCTTCACGCATTCTAAAGAACGCCTTCTGCAAGAAGGAGTTCTCAGTATTTCGCCCAGTGTGCATGATCGCAAACGAAAATTCAGATCCGATCTAGACACGTACCTTTCTAACTATACATACCAGGTGCACTCTCGAGCACTATTAAGAAGGGAAAAAAGCGGTGTAAATAAGTCCATGAGCGAAGTGCAGTGAAAATGTTACAATCGTGTCCTTGATAAGAAAACATATTATTTCCCATGAACTGGTAGAAAAACAGAAACATACAGCGCCTGGTTGACGAAGCCGCTCACAGATGGTGCGACGCACGCTTGAATCCTCTTTAGGGTGTTCATCTCGAAGAAGCTTTGGAAGTCTTGTTTCATGTGCTGCCATCCGTGAGTAGCAGCGTCAACCAGGCAGTTTCTTCCCTTTTTTGACGCAGAACTACGTCTCCGCGCTTGGAATGGTGCGCAAAGTTGGGAGATCGATGTCACGAAAACTTGGTCACGGAAGTGACGTCACACAGATAACACCGCAGCTGCCACCGATTTGCACCGCCGCGCTTCCTGGCGGCGCGCCGTGCCTTCTGCCGAGAACCGTGCAGTGCGCACACGCGTCCCTTTAATGCGATAGCATCCTTTAGCTTCCCCCCCCCTCCCCCAGATTTCTTGGACATTCTTGCCTCCCAAATGCGCAGTAGGTATGCGCAGACCATTTCAGCTCACATTCTCACACTCCTTCACATTCGCACCCTCTTTGAAGGACCTGACGACCTTTACGCCGTCCTCGATGTCGTCCTGGAGGTCGTCCTAGAGGTCACCTTTGACATCGTCCTCTAGAACGTCGTCGTTGAGGTCGTCCTAGAGCTCGTGTTAGCACGTCGTCCTTGAGATCGCCCTGGAGGTCGTCTTAGAGGTCGTCCTAGCGTCGTCTTCGATGTCGTCCTCTAGGACGTTGTCCTTGACGTAGTCTTAGACGTCGTCCTTGAGGTTGTCCTAGATGAATGCTATCGCGATTCGTAGACAACCAACAACAGTGGTTTCTGCAGGAATTTCTTATCTGCTGGCTTGCTCGTCTGGAAGAGTGTTTGTTTGGGAGGGTTGGTTTGACATCTTATGCAATCTTGTGCACAACAAGGACGAGGACATCCTGTTCTCGCCTTTGTCCTCGTCCTTGCTGTGCACAAGATTGCAAACGTTGCTGGTCCGCTCGCTTCAACGCCATGTGCTCCTGTCTGACTGCTCGCGTCCTTTGCGGCACGGGTAGTTCACGCGACTCCCAATCGTGCCCTCGGCGAAAGTTAACTCCCCCCTCTCATTTCTTGTGCCACCACACGTACTTCTACAGAAAATTGTGCAGCATAGTACACCTATGCATGGACCAATGTTTTATATGGTACATAGGAAATGTTGCTTTTTTGTCTTTTCTTGCTTTTTGTTTCAAAAGCCTACAGTCATAAAGTTTGAGTATAATAAATTATTTCCAACTTATGGACCCTTTGTGCAAAATTTAATTGCACTCCGGTAAATGGCTTATTTATACGGCTTAGTTCAGGACTGGACAGCTCTCGAGAACACCCTGTAGAAGGTCCGACACTCTTCCCCAGTGACGTTTATCTAATTGGATGCTGTGTGACATACCATATTCCTCAAATCACCCAAGAAGCGTTTGGGCGTCTTGAAATGATCAGGACAGCTATAGTTGCCCTGTCCTCTCAAACCAGCGAACATGAGCACGATATTATTTTAAACGTAATAATGAAAGTGTCCTCCAACAAACTCAAGTCCTACTGCGACTTGCCACGGAGCAGCCTATAAAACATAGAGATACTGGAACCTTAGAACACTGGAAATAGTTGTGGGAGACCCAAGTGCGTTTTTCACTTAGCATTCCTTGCCATCGCCTTAGCATTGGGTTAGCCAGTTTATTTAATTTAGATCAAATATTTTTTGTGCGCGTATTTTTCAAAATACCCGCATCTGCCAAAACGCTAGTACGTTGATCGTGGCAGTCACTCGAAATCGTTTGAAAAGTCACTTTGTGTATAATCCCAGGAGAAGTTCCTTGAGTTTAAATTAAATAAATTAGGTTTTTTTCGAAAGTGTGCAGCTTTACGTAAAACGTGCACGTCTTACTAAAACTACAAGAGTCATTTTAGTAAACTTGGGGAACAAAGAGATGACAGTTCTCTCTGTGGAGTATGCTTTGTTTTTTGACAAGTTATTTTATATTTTTTACGGTCCTGTAGGGTGCTCAAACAAGTATTTCGTGTCGAAATTCGTTAGAATGGCTTCACTTTATACCATTGTGTGATTGTCTATGTTTTGTGCGCACCATTAATTCAAACTATGTTTTATCCAGCATCAAATATATTTCGTTGGAAATGTTTGTTTGTTATTCCATTGCAAAACCCGAGAGCCCTGAGTGTTCGCAATGTCTTGATCGCTTATCGAGTCGTGTATCTCTCGTCCTTGCGGGTCATATCGTGTTTCAACAGTGTACAATTGTGTCCTCATAAATCTAGAGATACGACGTTTGTACCGATGACTCGCGTCTTTTAGAGCGTAATGAACATTTCTCCTTTCTGAAGCCTATACGGCGTGCAAGTTCGCCTGCTCCTTGCGGACCTCGTGCCTTTGTTTAACCCCCCCCCCCCCCCCAATCGCGCCCCCCGTGTTTTTGTTTCCCCCCAACATCAACCAACAACGGCGATCGCTCGGCTGCCTCGTCATCCCGCCCTTTAATTGCCCTGTCATGCCCCTTAACTGCACTTTAATTGGCGTGCTCCTCCTTGCCTTCTGATGCGCCGAAGACGCATTTTGGACCACTTGCTCGACTTATGAATGTTTTGATTCTGACCCTGCTACCTCTACGGAAAACACTTCTTTTACAGCGGAGCTGTAAAGGACTAGTTTCCCCAGTATCTTTTCCGCGGGCAAACGAATGTTAACACAAAACTCCGGACAGCTACCGTCATCTATGAACGATGGCAGAAACCAGACAACCGGCTTGCCGGTGGTTTGGTTGCCACCGTTGTTCATAGATGGCGACAATCTTTCCAGCCTTTCCACTCTGGCTTGCCGACTTGCGGCCGGCCATTATTTCATTCCCACCATAGTACAGCTTCGCTGGTCTTCCTTTTTCACCAGAGTGGAAAGGCCAAAAGTTTTTCCCAGCGACACGTTACACGCAAGGTACAAATAAAAAAGAAGGAAATCCTTCTCCCGTTGGCATCGCCTGAAACGCCGAACAGTATACGCAAATGTCAGACTCCGATGCGCATCTTCAAAACCGAGGAAAGACTGATGAGGCAGGCAAGCGGGTCAACAATGGTCATACTAAAAGTAAAAAATGGAGAAGCAAAATGGGGCATACGACACGTTTTACATTTGAGGCATGTCGTATACGTTATCTTCTCTCTCTCTCTCTCTCTCTCTCTCTCTCATTATCGGGTTTGAGTATTTGTTCGAAAAATTCACGCTCTTGGCTTTCACTATCTGCTGTAGGATCACTTTTTATGTCTCGTGAACTCAGCATACGTTTGAACGTCTGAGCATGCGTTACAGTGCATTTTGCCATTATAGAATGGGACGAAAAATTCCTATGCACACGGTTTTCATTCCAATTTTCTTTTTGTTGTGATGGAAGTACGACTCCTAATTTACAGGAAGACACAAATCGGTTTTGCTTTTGGAATGTGATTAGAATGAAGTAATTACTATAAATTATGTCATTAGTTTTAACATGTATTTAAAGCTTCACGTGTCATGCCAAAGTATCAATCTCTACAATATCAAAAAGTGTGCCAACGATTGGGAATTTCGTACATTTTGAAGAGTGCAGTCGTACCAGTGACATTTCGAGCAAGAAGTATCTCGCACTTGTGTGAGGTGTTCTAATCTCCTGTGGGGCCTTCAGCGGAAGCGACTTATGAACAGCATATCAAATGAAGAAACTTTTCAGCCAATCACAAATAAGTTTTCGTCATTATTAAAATGGCTAGTGTGCTCTAAATTGAACCGAGCATATAAATGTTCTGACTTATAGCAGAACAGTAACACTGCAGCCTGGGCCGGCGTTTATGCCAAGTCTTGCCAAACATCGTGCCAGGCATATCTCTTTAGCGCTATTTCCAGTGGACTCAGGGATCAGAGACGAATTTACCTGACAAAACTTCGGCAGACCACAAACCTATTTTAGGAACCTTTACAGCTTCACTCTAACGTCACGTTACCACATAAACTTGCTGAGATTAGATTGTTGCTTCCATCCTCTAGGTTTTCCTCGACGTCTATCAGCGATCTCTCGACGCGTGACATCTCAAGGCCCTAAAACCTCGCGGACAGGTAAAATGCTTTTAGAACGCAAAGTGCACATATCTGCATCAGCTAGCTAACATCACTAAAATAGGTTACGCTGTAAAGCTGTGGACGTTTTGAACACCCCCCCCCCCCCCGAACCTCTTTTTTTTTATCTCACTAGTTGAGTGAGATTTTGACTCGGTTTGTTTCCACATCTGTATGCCAGCCTAAGCCGACTGTCAGACCATTTTCCTTATACTGGTGTTCTTGTTGCTCTGCAAGTCAATTTTTGCTTTTCCACGTGTTGAGTTCAGCTAAAAGCTCGTTGAGCCATTTGAGTTTGAGCATGGATTTTACTACTCCTTGTTTTTTACTGCGACGCATTGCACGGACTTGAAAGGAGGTCGGGCCAATGTGCAAATATCACTTTGACGGTTCTGGCCCTGAACTAGCCTAAGGTATTGCAGTATTTGCGAGATCAAATATACGCGTTATTTATGAGAAATAGATGGTTATACTAACACTAGCAGAATTAATTCAAGCTCATGATAAAAGTATGATGCTTCAAATATTACAAAATAAACGCAGACCGGAAGTGAGTAGGGCTACCCAAAATGTGGCGCCAGTATTTGTGTTGCGGTGTTGCGGCTATTATCCGCTGAGGAGGCAGAGAAAAAGGCATGGTGCCTGACAGTGCCTCTGCCCCCCCCCCCCCCCCCCGCGGATTCAGTTCAAAAGCTTAAAAATACATATACAATATAGATATAATTAAAAAAAAAAACATTTGAGTATGGCCGTTGTGTTCTTTCATCTCAAAGAAATAGCAGCCGAGGCGTGAATTAGTCAGCGTAGCCGCTTGGAAGGCACTCTAGCCAAGGACGTGCTTGTGCGAACACATGTCACGGACCAAGGAACTACCCCCCCCCCCCCCCCCCACACACACACACAGACACACACAGGCTGCGGAATCGGAAGATCCAAGTAGGCCTAAATGGTCAGGTCGACGTGCCTCAAACTAAAGCATGATCGGCCTGAATGCCCATTGAACCTTCAAAAGATACGGAAGGTCCAAGGAGGTCTGAATGTTCAACGCTCCTCAATATCCAACACGTCTGATTGTTCAACGGTGGATCTTTCGTCCCGTTTGACCGTTCAATTTTCTGAATATTCAGACACTGAATCCCCGATTACCGAGGAAACATAGCACAAACACGCCATCGGCACGAACACGCCATCGCTAGTTTATTCCTTTCAATCAAGAAGGGTCACTAGATCGTACCACCTAATTGGTGCCCAAGATAAGCATACTGCACCATGTGCCAGATGTTATGTTGCTGATAAAAATTAAAAAAAAAACCTGCGAAACCTTGTGTGGTCGTGTCAGGAAATGGTTTATTAACCGTCTAGAATATAGGAGTTGCAATTAGTGACAGGAACCGTTACCCCAAAGTTGGTGTGCTAAAACGTGAAATAACACCTTCTCTGGGATTGTATTAAGTTGAAATTATCTCTTCAGTAGCTGACACATGCACGTTCAATTTTTTACTGCATACGAAATGTTTATGGACCCAGATGCTTTGGACTGAGCTTTCAACAAGAACATAGCCTACGATTAGTTACTTCCAAAACCATAAAAGTATTAGTAACAATGTTAAAAATTAAACTGAGAAACGTCCATCAAATATATGCAAGTAGAAGTTTTCAAAGTTCAAAATTTTATTCGAGTTAAAATTCGGGCGAGATGGTAAGAGTTCACAGTGAAAAACAGCACGATTAGGTCTAGGAACAAGAAGATAAATACACGGGCCAGCGCTTGTCCAGTGTGTCTCTCTTCTTTGTTCTCGCAAAAGTCTCGCTCTTTTTCAAAATTATCTAATTTTGTTGCGTGATTTTTGACACTGCAATTATAGTTTGAAATATTAGAAAGCCTTGACCAGCATGAAACGGTGTCACTACAGATAGGCTCTCACAAAACGAAAGGAGAAGAATTCAATGACAAAACTTTCCAAGGAAAATTCACAACCCAAATATTTGTGAATTGCCAGTGAGTGTCCATGTGCCAGCGTGTGCAATCATTGCCAGTGTCTTCCCTGAGACTCTAGGAAATATAATGTTTGTTAATTTTGTTTAAAGCAAGTTGGTCCTGGAATTTTCTGCCTACATATGATAAACATATTATTCGTTTCACGAAATTATACTGGATATATTTATGATAACGCAAGCAGGTTCGACTCCACGCTTGATTTCGATTGCCGTCTAGTCCTCTATTCACATGATATGAATTTAGGTGTGTGCCTTCCGCCTCATCTTCCGCGTTAGCTGCGTCGTTTTTCTAGATTCATATTGCTTACACTGTAAATACAGCAGAGAATCAAACAACGACGTTAATTAGGACGATTTTAAATATAAAACTGCCCACAGGAATTTTTATATCTACAGTCGTATTTCTTTCATTTTGGGCTCAGCAGCATATGCTATTGAAACTTTGTTTCTTAGAAAGTGTGTGACCTTTCTGATTTTAATTTTTACTTGGCGTTTACGTGACCTCCATTTTCCCAGGTTGTCCATAGGTGTGATTTATATTATAGTGACGGTATTATGAATCCGATTTGGTGAAGTATGGGAATGATACTGAAATTGAAGACTCGAGGTCCGACCTCAAGGCCATCGGTTGATATGTTTGGGTGACAAAATCATTGCAACAAAAGCACCAATCGTGTTAAGGGAAATCAGACATAGTCTATGGGCACTAAATTTGTTCGTGGCTTCGGTTTCCACCAATTATGGTGATTCGCACACGTTCATATTAGAGGTTTGTCATTATTGGCAGGGCAACTTGAGGGTTCCACGTTCTATATACTAGTATGCATTAAACTCTATATTTTGTTGTTTTTTGCACAAGACTACAAATGTCGGCAGCTTCCACCATATAGCTGCTCATTTGTCCTCAGTATTGATAACCTTTTATATTTATTCTGCTTTAAAATGTGGTCACTTATATGACAAACATTATTTCAATATGCAACAGCTTGTACTTCTCGCGTATGTTTCACTGCCGCACTCTCTTGCGAAAGGTGAAGCACTCGCCTGTCCTCCTTGCTGACTCTATAATATCTTTCCTACGTGTCTATTCAATGATATATGCGATATGAATTGTGACAAGAGTCTGAATATCCAACAATACAAAATGCCCAATCGATTTTTTTTTTTGTTTCAACAATTCTGAATTTGTAACAAAACGAAAGATCTAACCAGATGCGTGAGCACCCGACATGCTTGAATGGCCATTACTGAATCTTCCATCTAGATGAACATAATCAGATTCGTTGGACACCAAGACAGGGACATAATGGTGACTTCGTTCCATGATGGCTTCATGCGGGGTAGGGTGAGGCATCATTGCTTATCTGGCTTATGCAACTTATCGCAACGATGAGGCTCGACATTGGTGCCACGTTTCCCAGATGAATAAATGCTACTTTGAAGACGCCATTCCAGTAGGCAGTCTTCGTTTATTTATTCTATAACAAGAAGAGGGAGACCATTGCAGCAGCTAGGTGATAGAATCAGTTTTGGACCGCAGCCTTTTTACGTCATCTCAGAGGAACCACCGAGAAAATAAACTATGAAGCTACAATATTGTGATTCAACTTGAGGCAAGGGTTGGAACCGAACGAAAGAGAAGTGTACAGTGTCGGGCAAAACCTGATGTCGTCTGATTTTGTGACAAATTCAGGCCGGTAAGGACCGTGGTGTCAGCGGAAAACTCGCTGCGAAAAGCTGCGTTTTTTTTTTTTTTTTTTTTTAAGGATTTGCTGGCCCACCACCCGTACGGAGGCAACAGAACAGATGAGTACTTGTAATACCGCAAAAACGAAACATCATTTTTTGAACAGATTCATAAGAACACAGAAACAAAATGTAGTACTATCAAAAGACTGGAAAATCATAGATTGAAGAGCGTGATAAGGCATCAGTAGCCTTAGATTTCGCACGTGTAACATAAATATAAAACATGTTACATTTCTCTAACATGAACTTTTCTTTTTTGGCTGGGAAGGCTAGGCTTGCTCTGCGATATTGAAAGATGTTCTTTTTTACACAACGGTAACAAGTGGAATCGGTTGACTGGTGGAGTGATGTAATTCCCTTTGACGGGCACCTATTGCTAAATGTTTAATATCTCGTCGACTATAGTATACGTTATGCTACTCAGCCGGTCGCTTAATTTTCGCCCTGTAACTTTTGGAATACCTGAGATGTATTATCACTCTTCCCTCCTTCATAAAGCCCACGTGGGCTTTATGAAAGAAAGTTGATGATTGATTTTTATCAGCACTTGAAGGCGTGACGACAGTCTGCAATGGTGCATGTCGTTAACAAACACTTGCCTAAATTTGGAATCGGTTCATTTTGTTCAAGCGCAAGCTACTTTGAAAAAGTAAAACGTCGCGCTTCTATGTAATTCAATGCGTTTTATAGAGCATGTCTCTTGTCGCAAAAGCTTATTTTCATCGCAAAATACACGATAAAATTGACCTTACTTTGTAAAGGCTGATCCGATTAACAGATGATCGGCAGTTAATGATATAGTAACACGCTAAATTTCGTGGGTGGTATAGCGGGATTAAGATCGCTAAATTTTACCGAGGTTCTGTTGTCATACTGGGGCGGGAAATGAGAGCTGCCCAAGAACGTGTTCTCCAATAACCTGTATTTCGGAAGCCACTTTGTGCTTAAAGAGTTTCGTTCAGTTTCGTTTTAGTTTCCGATGAGAAAGAAACAACCGGTATGTGCAAAGCACTACCCCAAGTAGTAGTACATCACTAAGACCGCTGACACAGTGCTTGCATCGACTCGTGCGCCATACTGTACAAAGGGCTCAAAAGCGCACGCCTGTGCGGTCCGCCTGACCGCAATTCCTTGAGTTTCTTTGTTCATCGGACAACAGGAAGCTTCCTATAGTAAGGCCAAGGTGCCATACACTCAGATGATGAAAGCCAATTTTCCAGAATGAATCTCGTGAGAGGCCTAGTGCGTCTGCTATCTGCGCACACCCTATAATCACGTGATCGTGCTTCCCTTCTGTCCGAATCAGCAACAACGTTTCCATATGTACATCGTCAGTGCGAGCACTGCACACGTTTTTTTTTTTGTTTTTTTTTTGAACGTCGGTTATTGGTAACGTCAAGAATGCGTACCCTATAGAAGTGAGATTTTAGACTATGAAAAGGCTGGACGCCTATCTACGAAATCGTACACTGGGGAGCATTTCAACGGTATGGCCGTAATGTGCATCAATCCTTCGTCAGAAATATCGAGGAAACAATTTCGACTTTGGTTATGAATATATAATATATATTATATAATATATGGTATATAATATAAAATCTATCCAGTACGTCCAGGGCCCGTTGCATGGTGGCGGCAATAGCTTTGGTGTCGACTCGAGCGTGGTGGCGGATAATATCACCAGAGTCTGATATCATTCGCGTACATTGTGAACTACAGACGTTTAATGGTGCACAGCTTTTTCGAAATCCTGCGCATGATGAGGTTTAACAGCGTCGACGAGGTGCTAGCGCCTTGATGAACTCCGCAGACATTGGGGAACGTGCGAGGTTGTTTGGCACCGGAGCTAATTTCGAAAGCACGGTTCTTGAAGAAGCCCTTGACGGCGTTGACGATACGGGTGCCAGCCCCGCATTCCTCGTGTGCTTCGATCTTTGCCGAATGTTTCACTGTGTTGAAAGCTTTTTGGAGGTCGACCGCCACCAAAAGCCCGGGTACTATGTTGGTACCGCGGCGCTTCTCGCCCACCATGTTGCGGAGGAGGTGCAGGTTGTCGTGTGTCCGAAAGACGGGACAAAATCCAGTTTGCGGGTCGCCGCAGTAGGGGCCGGTTCCTGCTTCTTCCAGTTTGGTCGTGAGCCTGGTCAGGATCAGCCGTTCTATAAGTTTGCATAGGGTAGAGGTTGGTCAGATGGGGCGGAGGTTCTGGACATAGTCCGGCCTCTTCCCCGCAGTGGGGCGGGGTGAACCACCGAATGCTTCCAGTCGGCCGGTAAATTTGCTGTAGCCCACACTGCATTGAGTCCGGTCAGGAGCTGTCGCTTCTCGGGTTCATCGAGGTTGTGGAACCTACGCCATGTGATGCCGCCCTTGTCCGGGACGCTGGGCACGCTTATGGAGTCCAGCACCAGGGCCAGGTCTTGCATCGTAAATGGCGCGTCCTGTCCGTTATCGGCGGGGGTTCGCGGTTCGTACAGGCTCGGGTCTAATGCGTTGGACCGTTCCGGAAAGGAGGTCGTGGCCCTTTCTTTTCGAATTGTTGTGGGTTACAGTTGGTGGCGAATTGAATGCTGAATCTACACGGATTGTCGAGAAGTACTCACCAGACTAGAAAAGACACCCCGAAAAGGAACGCTCCGTCATAGGATGAAGAGCCTCTGCGCCGAACTCTTCACCACTAAGAAAATTTAGGTACGAATCGACTGGATACCGGGGCATGCAGGCGGCCGCGGCATTGAGGCCGCGCCCGCGTGTGCGAACGAGCAAGAAGCCATACGCTCTGACCCCAACATCACAGTTCCTTTCGCGCCATCGGACCCCGACTCTGTCGAGCAGAAGGCTGCGGCCCGCCAGGTGGACCGCCGTCCACTGCTCGAGCATACCCCGTTAAATCTGCACCCTTACCTCCAGGGCTTCCCCGAGGCGCGCAGGTCCTCATTCACAAGAGGCCGACCACCTGACCAAAAGCACAATGACGACGAAGGGGATCAGGCCTCCTCGTCACTAACACCACCGGTGTCCTGCTCAACGTGCAACACAGTCGCCAGGCCGACGATCCACCACGCACTATGGGAGTGCATCGGACTGCAGCAAGTTTGCGTCCAGCATGTCAGCCCCGAGATTCACAGTCTGGAAAAGTGGATATTACCCCAACTCTGCCCGGGCCAAGTACACTCTTCTTGCCGGTGTCGACCGCAGAATGTAATTTTTTCTTACCTTTTTTTTACGCCCAGGCCATCGAGCCACCCTTCATATAAAGGGATTCGATCAATCAATGTCATATAATATTAAAAGTTCGCCAAATATACTTAACTTTTATGGCACGAAATTGAAAAGACAATGGTTAGTCAATAATATTTTTATAGCTTTCCGCTTTTGCTTTGCTGCGTAGCCTTTATTTAGAAAGTAACTTCTAGTTGACGTAAATATACATTGAGATTAATGGTAAAATAAAGTGAAGGTTTAATATAAAGCGAATTAAACGACGGGAGAGTTTGTACGAAAACGTATTCACCAGCCCTTGAAATTTGACGATCCCAGCTGGTTCAACTCTATAGACGTTTTTCGTTTCTTTTTCGACGGGGATAAGCTGAGCTAATTGGTTATGCATTGGGTCGGACCGCCTAACCTTAAATAGGCCCCTGTTCCTGTAAATGTATGTCCAACTGGTTTGTTACAACGTTTCCTTTCGATCTTAGTCACGTGTGTTTTATACATGGTATGGGGGACGGTAACATAGTAGGACATTTCAATCGGGAATATGCAAGAAGATAGAAGCGAGGCAAAAAAATAATGTGTGACAGCCACGGACGTTTCGTGAACAACTTCCAGCGTCGTGGAGTTAACAAAACGATGCTTTAAGGCATACCAGAAGCGACAACATTCAAACTGGCAGCGCCCTTGTGGAAAATGTGTTTAGGCAGCCCTTTAGCCAGTATAGGACAACTGCTACCCGGGGTGTTTAATGGCCGATCCACACAATGACCTGATCCGTGGACAGATTGATCACGTAACGGAACGTCCGCTGATCGAACGTCTCATAAGCGCATCCATACGGAAGAGACAACGAGCAGGCGACAGTAAGGACGGGCCGAACTTGTTCGCGACCTTGCCGCAAAACGTCATCATGCCACCATGGCATCGTGGTCCAGGAGCGAAAGCAACGTTTGCCGCTACGGTCGAGGCGCTAACGCTAAAAAGATTCCTTTTGTGCCGACATACAGAACGAGACAGAACAGCGTGATAAGCTTAGTGCGCGACTAGCTTTGCTAACCGAAGGCATTAGACAAACATGGCCCTGCTCTAGGTGGCTTCGATGTAGGAGCGACGAGGTATTGGGCTCGCGGAGGGGCGTTTGGAGATGCCTTCACGCACCGCGCGCTAGCGCACAACACTTCCGTACATTACAGTCATAGGAAAGGTCTTGCTGGATGACAGCCTGGACGAATGTGCAGAAAAGATCGCAGAGTTCTAGACAAGTTTTGACGGAAGCTTCTTGCAAAGACCCGGAGGAGTGCCGCAACCCGTGGCGCTTCAGCCGGGCAGTTCCTGCAGCTCTTTCACGCGTGACACCAAGAATCGCGCGACGAATTGAACATGAAGCGAACGTACAAAACTCAGTAATCCGCCATGTTTGTTTTGTTCGTATTTCAAAAAAGAAAACGTTGTATTGGTTTCAATAATTAGGGTTGTGGGGATATTTATACAGCGAGTCGTTGGTCAGCCATTTTTAATGTTGCGACGAGTCACTCGCTGTGGATGAGCAATTTATCCAGTGCAGTACAACCGCTAGCCTGGGGTCTTTAACGTGCACCACGCAGTAGTGGTACACGACCGCACGCCGGTACGATGCCTCAACGCTTTTCCAGCCAATCCCCCCCCCCCCCCCCTTTTCCAAAAAAAAAAAACGCGAGTGGAACGGCGTTTGATTATTTAATTCCGCGCTTCCGCGGATGAAACGCGGATCGCAGGAAAGGGTGACGTGATGGTCACTTGGTAAACGGGGCGCGGACAAAAGTCGCAATTCGGTCCGTTGTGTGAATCTGCCTTATCACGATTTCAAGGTACTCGCCGTCATCGGAACTGAAATAGGAGGGGTCCGAACGCAGGGTCCTTGGGTCTGAAGCACGTGCTTTCGCACCATTTCCCACGTGATGAGCGCGGATCGTGGCATCTGTAGCTATGCGTAAACTCACTCGCCCGGTATATATAGCCGGAAAACATTCCAACAAAGTTAAAACTGAGGAACCAAAAGAAAAGCATTTATTATGGAACTTCCAAAATGATACTTCGTTACTTTCTCTTTTTTGAATAATGTTTCTATACTTCGTCTCACCCTAGCATGGACTAACCGCGAAGGCTGTGCTAGCGCGAGCGGCCAGCCTTGACTGCCTTGACTAGAGCACTTGCTGCACGAGCGCTCGTGCAGCCGCCGCGGCTTCATTCAAAGCGACTAGCTCGCGCTTTTAGCACGCGCGGCTAACAATAGTCCATACTAAGGTGACACGAAGTATATAACTCGTAATGTACCCCGAATCCGATCATTGTAAATAGTAAGCAGGATACGTAGAAGAAAGCACGTGCAGCACGCACGCGAAAGTATATATTTGGAAAGCTAGCAAACACTCGTGCTTTTTCACGAGCATCTGGAGACTGCGAGCCTTAAGCACGTGCAACACGCTCCTTCGTTTGCGTCTTGCACGTGCTTAAGGCTTGTTGGTGTCGTGTTTTTTTTTTTTTTATTTCTGTTTGTCGCTTTATTTGGATTCGGGCATAGGTGAACGCAGACATGTACGATGCCCACCGCAACTGAGTTACATGGGGGCTGAAAAGACGGCGTTTCACCTCCGTTAATTAGGACGATACCACTTCATTTCATTGCCCGTGGCTCAACTCGATGCCATGAAACATCTGGTCTTCGCACTCGCCCTCGCTAAACACACACGAACGAATGAAGAAATGTGATAATCCATTTAGAGTCGGCCCATTACACGCGCTTCCTCTTTTTTCTTGCATTTTCTCGTGAACTAAATTATGGCAGCGAAACAGGCTCAAATGTACAGACAAATATAATTCCCAATCGACTCATTCAAAACTCGAAGTGCCTCACCGCGCCCTAATACCACGTTACGCATTGCGGGAATCAGTGGAAAGCAAAATCCATATGCGCAACGCTCCTGGCCCACAGGTTCCCAGGAGGCAACGCGCAGGGTGACGGATTTATGGAAGTTGTCTATTTGGGTTTTAAAGGTGAATGAATACTACCGTAGTTACAGCACGAAAGGTGAGCGCGTTTTTTTTTTTTTTTTTTGCGAGTCCCTTTAGGATTATTTATTATTTATTTATTCCAGATGCTACTACTTATTTTTTCTTAATGTGTCTCAGGGTTGTGGTTTTTTTCTAAAACATGAAAGGTACAATAAATATTTTCTCAGTGCAACCAACAAATAAACAACGATTACGCAGTCTGCTACACTCGAGGTACATTACTCCACACCCGCGCGAGGCAATACCAAGTAACCAAACGCATCTAGTTGTGACTGTCAAAAACATTTGACAGTCAACTGAAAAAAAAAAAAAAAGAAAGCAAGCACGGTCACAGAGCCTATTTACACCCACGTAAGTACGGGAGAAAAGCAAACCAAGCAGTAAACAGTACACATAATTAAAAAGTGTATGCGCTAAGAAAATATAAAAACACTGCAGAGAAACTACGGCAGACTACAAGTAAAAAAAAGGAGACTACAAACTATTAAGCGTAACACTCTAAGATACGATCGATTTTTAAAGAAAATCACCTATGTTTCAACCGCGAAAAAAGCGATGTGTTAGGTAGATGATGCATGTACAACTTCAATATGCATGTAAAACGTTTTTTTTTTTTTTTTTTTTTTGAGCCTGCCTATGTATCAGAAAGAAGAGATAATTCAAGAAAACTTTGTCCATTTCACAGCAGAACTGATGTTTTCAAATGCTCGTTTTTTCCGCGGTCCATTGAGGATTGGAATAACCTACCAAGTGACATTGTCGAAACGGCATTGTTAGAGATGTTTTTTTCAAAAGATTGGATGTTTCTTCTAACTACCGTTGTGCATTACTTCTTGAATAATTGTGTTTCACCTTGTGTATGTAGTGTAGAGATTTTATGTGTGTGCCCCTCCCTACTATAATGCTTCTTCAGGCGATGTAGGTATGCAAATAAATAAAATAAATAAATAAACTAGAAAATAGATCCAATCTTCGATGGTTTTTGAAAAACTGAAAAGATATTCAAAACAGTCGTTACAGCATTCATGTCCTGTGAGCGCAAAGGTATTATAGCTTTTTGTATTTGTTGTAGATTGTTGAATTATTAGTTTTAAAAACTTTATTAATTACTGTGTAAACTAAACTCACTATTGATTTTCCCTCGCCTTTGAAGGGGTTGAATATCAGCTGGGGTGTAAAAACTACTCACAGAATCTAGACGTTTATGTTAGTTGTAACTTGTAGATGAATGTAAGCGTATTTTTTGTATTCTTTTGAGCTTGTTGTGTGGGAATCCTAAATCATTTATTTATTTATTTATTTTCATATACCTGCAAGGCCAGTGGCGTTATAGAAGGGGGAGACAAAAAAGAAAATCAACAGCATTACAGTGAAAAGTGTTGGGAAAATGAAAACAGAACATTGACTACATGCAAGTATGTGCATACCCAAAAAAAGACACACCCACACAAACACACAAAACGCTATAAGATCGCAGGAAGGATCAAGGAAGTAGAAATACTTTTTGAAAAAAATAGATAAGTGTTTGTAGTGTTTACCATTTCGAAGGGTACAGTTCCAATCACTTACTGTTTTAATAGAAAATTAGTTCCTATATAAGTCGTAGTTAAACAAGTCTTCTTTGAATTTTACCGGATTATCAAACCTAGGGGATAAATAGGTGATAGGAGAAAGATATAAGGAGGCATTTACACAAGTTACACAAAATATATGTTATAAAAAGTTTAGGCGCAACGTTTCCCTTCTAGGCACATGTTTTCCCAACCTAAGCTGCTCTTCATTTGCGATACATTTGCACCACAAATTTAACTTCTTAGGCAGAAACGAACGGCTCCATTTTGACTTTTTCTATTTTGCTACTTAGATATTTTGGTAATGGGTCCCACAAAGAACACTCCAGGACTGGCCGAACATAACTCAAATAAGCAGCTTCTCTTAGGTTGCGAGGTGCTTGCTTTAAATTTCTTTGTAGGATGTTTAACGTCATGCTCGTCTTACTGAGGATTTGGGTGACGTGTGCTTTCCAAGAACAAGTACTGAAAAACAATACGCCTAAATATTTAACTTCACACTTCTGAGGGGCTAGCTCGTTGTTAAGCAGCAATCGAATTCCAAAAAAGGGACCTAATGGGAGACGTGTATGCTATTCATTTCGTTCCAGATGTAACATGTTTAAGGTTACGTTTAAGATACCATAATTAAAACATCGATCTCAGACATGAGTCCATGCGGTCATTCCACCTGCAGATCGGAAGTTATAGTGACGCCAATGTATTTAAAAGATGATACTGTCGCGACGTTTTGCTCGCACGAGTGGTTAGTCTATCTTTACTTCATGCTTTTACCTTCTCTGAGGTTTCGTTCGTCTCCATGGCACGGCTCATGAATTCTACCTTAATCGGGGGAACGTGGGGGGAGGGGGAGGGGGAGGCTTAAATGGGGGCGAACAGTGAACGCTGTAACAGTACACTAAGTTTATAGATCCCCGCGTCGGAGATGATTTGTCTTGTGCATGTCTGGTTTTGGGATCTCCGCTTCGAAGGTGGTTTTTCTCCGTGTATAACTTCTCTGTCTACGAATGTTCTTTGTATTGTTTTTGACTGCTCTTGTGAGCTTCGTTCGGGATGTGTTCTGTCTTGTGTATGCGCTTGTTTTTGGAATGTTCATATTTGCTTTGGGTTCCAAGCCTTTTGATTGGCTCTAAGAAAACCTTCTGTGATTGGTTGCCAAAGTGGCTCCAGAGTGCTGCTAAACTCAATATAAGCAGCTGCCAAAGGCCCGAAACCAAGCCTTGAACATCACCCTGCCTCTGGAGGCCAACCTGTACGTCCGACCCCCCTTCGGTTGTGGAGTCTTCCGCCCGGTTGCTCGCAAACTTGGGACCCCTTACGGCTGTGGAGGAGTTCGGCTCGCCCGCCTTTGTGTGGATCCTTGTTCGTTGAGTTTGGCTGTGGTCGGGGCCTCCGCTGAGGATGTGTGTGGTCGAGTAGGACGGCAGGGGAAATCGCCAGAGGTTAGGATTATTCCCCCCATTATTCATTGACGAATTGGCCATATTCGTTACAAAAGAATTTATCTCATATTCGTTAAATAAACCGTTATTTGTTAATATAAGACTTTTCATCAACGCAGTAAATGAAATATTTTATCCGCGACAATATTTCTGAAGAGCAGAGTTATTCAACTCGCATGGAAACGACAATGGGGACTTCTTATGAGTGATGGTACCAAAGACGCATTTTTTGCTATTAAACTGCATTTGCCATGTTTGGCACCAGTCGCTAATTTGGGTCAAGGCCGAGTCAAGGTTTGCTTGGTCTCCATCATTATTTGTAAAAAAATATAGCTCGTTCATTAGTAAATGGGCGATAATTAAAGTATTTGTATATATATATATATATATATATATATATATATATATATATATATATATCTGTATATTATATAAATTATAATTTATATACCCGAAAAAAGAAAAAAAAGTTTTAAAACGGAACTCTGTGGTACACCCGATCGCACCGGTAGATGTGCATACCTTTATCCATTTACCACAAAAAACTATTGCTTATTGCAATAGCATAGTCTCTTAGCCACCTAAGAGGGTTATAATTGAGTGATATGCTGGATAATTTTAAAAGAGGTTTGTCGTTTCACACGGTCGGACACCTTCGAGAAATTTGAAAATAAAACGACCACTTTCCCCCTTTTATTAATTACATCTCTAAAGTAATGTACCACTTTCGCAAGTTGCGCAGACGTATAAACCCATTCAGTATCAAAGTCCCCCTAAGATCATGCTGTTCAGCAAAAAGGTCATTATTTGCCTCTAAAAACAAGAAAATATAACTATGAACTAATGGAAAAACTCTGAGCGATGTTTCAGGAAAGACTAACACTTTCAAAGCAGTGAAGGACAAATATTGGTAAAGCCCATATCACATTAACATATCGACTACCGTACAGGATACAGGCACGAGCGCACTGCTTTAGCTGGTGCTACTGGTAGTGCCGTGCACGAGCGTTCAGGCAGCAGAGACCGCCAAATTTAAAGGAGAAGCACGGGTATGCACGCTGCATCTGAACGTTGCTGCTAATAGCTCCGTTTTGAAAGTCGCATAACATGCCAGTACGGCGGAAGCTACGGCCCTGGCAGGCCAACCGGAACGTGGCAACACGTGTAACCGGAGTGCGCATTTGATGCGAAGAAGTATCGAGCTTTTCGCTGCGTCATGCTCCAATATGGAAAAAAAAATTGGGTTGTGTGTATGTTTATACAGCCTAGAACTTGGGTTGCCTCAACGGGCGACGAGTCTCCCAGCTGTGGATGAGCAATTTAGCCAGTGCAGTACAACCACTAGCCTGGGGTCTTTAACGTGCATCACACAGTAGTGATACACGACCGCACGCCGGTACGATGCTCATCCAGATCGAAACGGTTCAATCCCCACCCCTGCTCCAATATGTGTGCGGTGCGCTCGTATACCTAGCGCATATCCAAGCCGTCGGCATGGAATGTGGGGCTTATCATTCACCCCCTGTCAAGTTACAAAGAGACAGAAAATAACCGTGGGCTCTCACTCTGCTGGCGCGCCCTGGCCGTTGCCGGCTGGCTATGCTCAGGACACGAAGCCAGAGACGTCAGTTATCAGTGTAGTTTTTACGGAGCGACTCCGGTGCTGCACGTAGAATAACGGCGGTAAATCAGAAGGAAAGATGTCACGACTACACTTAGTTTCAGCTAACGTTGAAACGCAACTCACGCTGCGAGCAGGTGGAAGCAACCAGGCAGTGTCCAAAGCGCGCCACCATGGTGCTCGTCATGTACGTGTTTTACCATCGCTGAACCAATCATAAACCGAAAAGGCCCAGTGACTTGCTCTTCCGACGCGGCTTGAACATTATCTCGAGGCGTCGGTTGCATCTTGACTTAAGCTGAAACCAAGTATAGTGCCGCGTAGAATGACGACCTTGAAAGCACCAGAAATGCGCTACGCTCTATCGATAAAACGCATACTATATAATTTGTTCCAGAGCATTGCAGGTAATTGTACTCCTCACATACTACGCTAACGTGCTTAGTTTCAGCTCGAAACGTGCGATTCAAGGTGGTAATTTCTGTTTCCGTGTAGCTGAAACTCACCCCTCGATACGAAACCACGTGCCCGCTGACACCGATCAACAGCACGCAACGATCGTGCGCACCGGCGAAAACTGCGAGCTCTTTCTCCTTACAGTGCACGTGGGCAACCCGGGGGAGCAAGGCAGCCACGTGAACCGCCACCACGTGCTCAAGCGGACCGCACCTGAGGCCCCCGTCGCCTGGTCCGCTTCCTCGCGCAGTCGCAGTCCGCCGCCGAAGTCGCCGCCAACGACGAAGTCGACGCGCTCATCACGGCACGCACGGAGGAAGGGACGAAGGAACAGACGGCACCAGGACGCGCGGGGGGAGCGAAACAGCACCACACTCGAAGGACGGCAGCACCACCGAGGGCACAGCACCAACAACACTCCGACGGGCGGCGCGCGCAAATCCAAACAGCGGCACAGTGCGGCGACGGTTGCGGTGGAGGACGGGGCCGGCGTCGTCGGCGCGACTGGCGCTCAATGAAAGGCCGGCCGGAAGAGGAGCGGAGGGGGGCACGATGGGGGGAGGCACGAACCCCCCCTCCTCGTTCCGGGCGGCGCGAGCAGGGAACGCCTCTGCGACGTCCCAGGCCACGCCGATGCGCGGAGGGCGAGGGAGGCCAAGGGACGGCGCCGACGCGGCGCTCGTGGCGCTGGTGGAGCGCTCGCAGAACGTCGGAGCTCCAACCCCGAGACGAAGACGGCCGCGGAGCCGTGGCCCCTTACCGCACTCGTCGATGGGCACGTTGCTCGAAATCGGGTTTGGTGGCCTTCGCACTTCTGGAGAGAGTCTTCCTCGCGCAAGTGCAGTGACCAGCCGGTGAGGAAGAAGAGGATGGGTCACGAGGCAGGCACGTAGCCACGATTTTGTTTCGGGGGGTGCCCGCCCATGACAAAATGCTGTATGAGGGGGAGGGGGGAGAGGAGGTCCCAGCAAAATGAAAGATTTCGGGGAGGGGGGGGGGGGATGGCGCGGGCCCCATGGCGACCCCCCCCCCCCCCCCCCTTGGCTACGTGCCTGTCACGAGGACACGGGCTTCGAGCCCCCGTATACACTTAAGCTGCTTTCGAACCACGGCATTTAATGGGACGGTGCAACGATATTCACTTGGAATGTTTATCACTTTACACGAGTTTACTAGCACTAGTGGGACCCAGGTATACTCGCTCTCTAAGTCATCGACCAAGAGACCTCTTCGTTCCGGTGTAATTTCAAGGATAAAGGCGAGCGTTTTCTTTCAATCTCTCCTTCGGAAAATTCGATGACGTAGCGTGGGGTTCGCAGTGTCCCCCAGTGAAGGTATTTGAATGCGCTTATAGATTGAACCCGAGCATTGCGTGAGCATTCGATTTGGGCACTCAACACCTCTTCACTGAATTCATCTTAAGAGACCATATACAAAAGGAGCGCCATCTAGTGTACTTATGATCAATTATCAAATTTCTTCCATCTTGGAGGGTTCCCGTACCAATAGTTTCACCCGAGAAACAATGGGCCCAGCAAAGTGGGAGTGGTAGAACTAAAATTTGATCACGCGCTGCAAGTCCTGTACGTACCCTTCACAGAACGTCTTCCATATATGGACCATTCATTGGCCTGGATTGCCCAGTTTGCTGCACATGCGACGAGTCTTGCGACTTCGTTGCTGGCATTTCCTTTTCCAGGGTTTTACGGCCGTCTTTCTTCTTTGAACCGAAACTAAACAGTAACACGTTAAGTGTACAAATTAATTTACCTAATATCGCGAAAACCTAGTTAAATGCAAATGCGCCTCGTCCACAACCGGAAGATGTGATAAACATTCCAATATGGCGGCGACTACTGGCATAGCTGGCAAGGATTTTGCGTATGGCCTATTTCGAAGGAGTTAAAATAAGGTTGTCTCATTTTAAACTGTCCAACTTTCGTGCACGTGCTTGAGATCGAAAGTAGTTCCTCGTGGATTCAGCTTTTTTAACCAAAAAATACATGAATCCTTTCCGTATCCTCTGACTAGAAAATGTACCACAAGTGGCAGTGGTGTCACGTGAGCCTTGCTTGGTTCCAGATAAAAAAGTTCTTTCCAGGAAGTACGTAAGTGCCCTTCAGATAGTCTGGATGCAACAATCGTGTTATAGAAAAAAGCGGGAAAGGAAAAGCCAAAAAAAGTCAGCCTTGCTCATCATGCTGGTTCCAAGAGCTTGCGGTTGATAAGAAATGAACAAATGGAATTCTACGCCAGTCGCAATGTATTTACTTCTAATGATTCCTCCTGAATCCTCTCTAACTTGGACTGTCTTAGTGCGCACCGCAAATGTCCGGAAGCTTCAGCGAGCTCCCCAAAAGCCTTCAAATTGTAATCTTAGACTGCTCTAAATGGAAACTTTTAGCGAGTTTCGCTGTGACAAAGTCTGCATTAGCCGAAGTGGTTCGAAAAAATGGCATTCGAACTTCCCGGGATACGAACTCGTAGAGCGCCGAACACTAGGGAATTGTAGTAGACCGTTTTTCTCCTCCGCTACGGTATCCCTGAAGAAAACGCCGCAGCTGCGCATGCGCGCCGCCAGCCTTATCTGCATAGTTCAAGGTCCTGTGGCGGATTACGGAGCGCTATCCGGGTGCTTAGCGGGCTGCGGAAACGGTCTACTACAATTCCCCACTGATGATTAACCATTCCTGGGCAGAAGCGGTAAACGGTGTTACACTGAATGCCTAAAAAGGGCCCGGACCCCATACCGTTGTTCATCATGGATGCAAAATTTGAAGAGAAAATCACGAAACTGATATAACGTGTAAAGCGTTGAAAAATACTTTGAAAAAAGGGAAGTCCGCCGGCAATCACCGACCCCAGCTCCACGGTGACGTGAGTCAGGAACTCCCTGCTTGTAACTGTATTTAAGATTTTAGAGCGCAGCTTTTAAGCGCCCGTTTCCGGCTTGAGCGGCGTCGCCGTCGGCGTCGCCGTCGCCGTCGGCGCAACCGCGCGGTGCATGATGGGTAAATTTCCCCGCTAAATTAAGCGGAAAATTTAAAACACCTGATCACGTTAGTTGGGACGCGCAAGGATCAATAGATTCCTGGAAGACAATGGAAACGGATGGACTTATTGTGGCCGGGAAAGAGCTGGGTCTTCAAGGGGCCGAACTGAAGAAATGGATGGATGAAAAGAGAAACAGGGACAGGGAGGAAAGAGCGCCAGAGCGCTAAGCGCCAAGGCTTGACCGTGAGGCGGACTGTATCAGCCGTATTCACCAGCCGTGACTAACTAGCGCGGTTTTAAAGCTACTATCGCGTCTAAGTAGTTACGAACTAAGAAAAAAAAATTAGCGACTAAGGATCGACTAGTTCTGCGGTATTCACGAGCGCGAAGCGAGCAGTTGTCTATGTAGTCGGAATTAACAAGCGGAAATGACATAAAAAAATAGGTTATGCATACGCGTACTTAAACGCCGCTGCGTAAATGGGTATTTTATCGTATAAAAACAGTATTTAAATGTTTATCAGGAAAAAAGTTACAATAAGAGACTAATTGAAATAAACAAAATTTCAAAAAGGTAAATTAAAAAAAAAATCTCAAGGGAGGAACACGGAAGCCGAATTGCCAGCGACATAAACAAATATGGAAGCGCCCGTAAATGCGTTTTTCCTCGTCATCCAGCGCCCTGCTGATATTTCTTTATCGGTATCTCTAACCACTGAACATGGCTATTTACACAATATTTGCTCCTCCAATTCTTTCTAGATATGTACCCCAGCATTCCGAGACAGTAAGTGCTTCGTTAGCACTAGCGGTCAGCGGTGATTAAAGTCACTGGATCTGGGAAAGTAACGCCATTGCCTTCCCACCTGCTAGCCGGAAACAAACAAATACCGATATACAGACGACAAAACCTCTCAAGGTGATTCGCTCATCGCTGTCGGTTGCCACGGTGATCGCCATTTTGGACCCTTTCAAAGCTTCGAAGCTTCGAAAGGGTCGTCAAAACCAGTCGCACCAAGATCGCTATGGAGTATCATCGTACTGAAAGCGTTGCACGGCCAATATGACCGCCTTTGGCACTGTGCATGCAATAAACTTATCACTCATACTTATTTCCCCAGATCTCTTACAATTATGTTGCTCTTCTTGCGTGTTTCAAGACAGCAAAATTATTTTTCAATGCCCCCAAGCACCGATGCCGCGTGAGATGTCGTACATCTTCGTACCGCCATCACACGTAACGTCAGTGCTTGGGGGCATTGAAAAATACTTTTACTCGCTTGAAATGCGCAAGAGCAACATAATTGTAAGAGATCTGGGGAAATAATCATGAGTGATAAGTTTATTGCACACATAGTGCCAAAGACGCTCATATTGGCTGGCTGACGAATGCTTTCAGTGCAATGATGATGCATAGCGATCTTGGTGTAACTAATTTTGACGTCCCCTACGAAACTTCGAAGCTTTGAAAGGGACCAAAATGGCGATCACCATGACAACCGACAGCGATGAGCCAATCACCTTGAAAGGTTTTGTCGTCTGTATGTTGGTATTTGTGTCCGGCTAGCAGGTGGGAAGGCAATGGCGCTACTTTCCCAGATCCAGTGACTTTAGCGGTGATACGAGTCGGCCATGGCGCTGAACAGCTAGTCACCCGCTTAACACCGGCTAAACTAGCCTACCCCATGACTAAGATTTGTTAGTCGACTTCTTGGACGCACGGGGCGAAGGCCCTAAACACCACCGGTGAATACCAAGTGCTGACTTAGCGGCAACTCTCGCTCGCCACGTGATCATTTTAGTTCATGACGTCACTACTCAGTAGTTAAACAGGCACTACTCGCGTCTGGTAAATACTGGTGTATAGTTAGCTGTATAGAAAACATGATGGCGGGTCAGGAAAGAACTCACAAGAGTAGCGAAGGGAAAACCAGCAGGCAGACGCAGCATGTTAGTCCCCACAAGTTAGTGCCGCAAATCAAGGAGGGAAGGGACGATATGGACGCTTATATGTTTTGAGAGTATACGGCGACGGGAGTGCGATGGCCGCAGCAAAAATGTGCAACGACCCTTGAGTTTGTGCCTGAGTGGGGAGGCGCTGACAGTAGTGGGGCGGCTGTCGCCGACGAGTGCATTGTATTATGTGCGAGTGAAGTTTGCAATGTTGCGAAGATTCCGCTACGCTATTGAAGTTTACCTCAAAAGTTTTAGGGAGGCGAAACCCGAGCATGGGGAAACAAGAAGGCAGTTTGCCGCCCGGTTTGCGAGATATTTTGACAGATGGGTGAGATGACAGAACTGGAAAAGGCGTTTGAAGCTCTGAGTGACCGGGTAATTGTTGAGTAATTTCTTCCGACGTGCACTAGTAAGTTGGCGGTATTTCTCAAGGAACGAGACTGCAACAACCTGGAGGAGGTGGCGTCCAAAGCGGACCTGTTTCTGGAAGCTCAAACCCAGGGGGTGCGCAGGCAAGTCAAAGGTGATCGAGTCGTCTCAAAGGCCTAGAGCGTCGGTGCCAGACAGTGCGACAAGTGCCGGGAGCCGAAATGCGCTGCACTTTGCACCAAGATCGGACGTAAGGCAGAGGATTGCCGCGGTCGTCCGGAAGCGTTCGAAACGCTGACTTGCAGGACCTTCTGGCAAGACTGGGCACCAAGCCGAAAGCTGTTGGTCGAAGCCGAGTGACAATACTCAAGCGTCATGCCTTTGTACGGAGCCTGAGGAAGAGAAGGCAACCGAGCGTGATGATGGCTTTGTCACTTTTAGGAATGGTGACAAGATTCACGCCGTCAACGCAGTAGTCGGACGTCCTCCAAAATTTCTAGTAGAGAACTTTCCAGCCGTAGAAGAATCTATGGGTGGCCATAAAATAGCAGTCCTTAGAGACACGTGATGCAACATTATCCTAGTTCTCCAGGAGTCGGTGCCCAAGAAAGCATTTCTAGAAACATCAACTCCGGTGCTTCTACTGGACCGGACAGTGAGCTACCTTCTGGAGGCGGGAAATGGTCAGGACTCCATATTTCACAGGGAAAGTAATTGCCAAGTGCATAAGCAATTCTCTGTACGATCTGGTGTTGGGCAATGTACCCCTGGTACGAGATGCTAACAATCCCGACCTGAATTGGAACACGGACTATTAAACGAGCCAAACACGTGTGATGACAAATCGACCACCTGTGGAACCGAAAGAGGGAATGGCAGAGGGTCGCGGAAAGCGATAAAAAGTAAAGACGCCTGAAAAGCCGTCCGAGATACTTTCTTCGTAACTAGGGGTCGAAAAGCCCATGGATACCGTAGGCGTAGAGGAGACTATGAAAGTAAAACGTTGGAGGGGACTACCATCCTCCGAATTAAGAGTATCGCGGTTTTTGCCGCTTCGAACAACACCCGAGGAATTGCTAAACGAGCAGGAAAGCGATCAGACCATCAAGTAACGCTTCCCTGAGATTGGAAGCGTCACGAGAAAGCACTGAGGAGGAACAAATTACCTGTTCTTAATTATAAAAAAAAATTTGTACAGAAGCTGAACCTACAGCTCAGGAAGACTAACGGACCAACTGCTTCTTCCGAAGAAGTTTAAACAACCCGTCATCGCGATGGCACACAATGACGTAATGTTAGGCCACAAAGGAGTAAATAGTAACGTGAGACTAGTGACCGAAGACTTCTTCTGGCCAGGCATGCAGAGTGAGACTAAGAGACACGTACGTTCTGGCGACACCCGTCATCGGACCGTACCTAAAGGAAGGGTGGGCATAGCTTCCTTACGCATTATGCCACCGCACAGCATCAAGAAGACATTCTTCAAGAAGCTGCGCGATGTAGAGCATATTAAAGGAAGCGAAAATGCAGACTGGGTTTATTTCTCACCATATCTAGCGAGGTACAAGGTCAAGATAGGGATTTATGGGGAAGGGACTCTCAGATGTGTGATCTTGCTTTTGTTTGTATGTGCCATCTTTTTGTTTAGTTTAAATATTTGTGTCAGCTTGTTTGTTTTGCTTTTCTTGTCACACATAAAGTGCAAGGTGTTAGCATTAAGCAGTCCAAAAGGGAAATGTGCGGGTATTCTACACGAGGAAGTGCGTAGTGAAATGAGTGTCTTCGTGATGTGCGTGTTGCAACAAGCTACAAGGGAATGATGTCTCCAGCGGAAGACGACAAGAAATAAGCTTACAAGATGAACTTCTCGAAGTTAGGGGGTAGTGTCAAAGTTGAAAGAGGAACAATAAAAAAAAAAGAAGAAGAAGAAGAAGAGGAGAGATCTGGGGTTGCGGGTGCGGGTGCGCTGGAAAGATTTTCGCTGGACGGGATGGTTAGACTTCGGCTCCGTCCCGAAGTGAGTACACCAGCGGCTGGCCTCGCCCCAACGCCAGCAAGCTGCTGTCTTGCCTCCGAATACTACCCCGTGAAAATTTACCGGGAACAAGAGCTGCCGACAACCAAGGTTCCAAGGGAGGTACGCCGGAAATCACTTACTCTACTTCCACGGCGACGTGAGGCAGGAACAGTCTAGCTGGAACCGTATTTAGGATTTTGAATTCGTGTTTTTCATTTTCATCTGAATCTTCCATTTAACCCTCTTTCCTTCTTTTTGTAACTGGGCGGTTTCATTTGGATTAAGGCAACGAGGTGCAATCGTATTTTTTTTTATTTTGCCTCAAATTTTTATATTTCGTGGCGCATGTTCCAAGAAGGACAATCCTTTTTATTTTAATGTCCTGGCGTATGTTTAGTTTCTGAGAAAAAAATCTCAAAGATTGGATTGACGAATAATAAGTAGTAGTTGGAATGTCGCTTTACCGACTTCCATATATATATAACAATAAAAAATATAGAAGCTCTCTTTTTAATACTTTGATATTGAGAGTGGTTCAAAAACGCCACACACGACAATGGTCAAAATCCACCATCGGCATTTGCTCTTTTCTAGCATATTTAGAAGCTTAAAACTCAAACCAGTGCAAATACCTCTAACGGAATGTTTTCGGGGTAAAAGAAGGGTGTGAAGAGAACGCGACGCGAGAAAAATAAAAAAAAAAATAAAATGTTTTTTGTTTTTTTTATAGAGCGTGCTGAAATTGAACGAAAAGTCAAAACCTTCTCTGTTTCATAATTTATTTCTGAGTACTCGTGCATGATAAAGTAACAAACATTGTTTAATTTGGAAGGCACTGAAAGGTTCTACACGTGATATTATTTTAAAAGCGATACTAAACATAGTCGACTAAAAAACAAATCCGCAATTTAGGTCACAGTTGTTCGCGGAGGCATGTTTGGGGATTGTTACAAAGATTGGAGAGACGAATAATAAATAGTAGTTATAACGTCGTCTTACCAACTTGCATATACAGGGTGTTTTTTTTTAACTGCACCAAATTTTTAAATAAAGGGGGGAAACGTTTTATGAATGCGGTTTTCACTGCGTGTTTATATGGCTCGGCGGACATTAGATGGGAATATAACCATCAATATTATCAGACTAATTAACTAAAATCCGTTAATTAACTTTTTAATTACTGTAATTAGGATTTATGTTTATATTACGAACTTTGAGGCAGTCATATGCCAAGACTGTTCCATTTGGTAGAATTCGCGTAACCAGCTTGTGTACCGCGATATTCGTCCACGAAATTTGCAATTTTCTCCGCCTAATGTAGCAAAGTTCGGCTATAGTGGCCACTTTCGTGTGTTTGCCGAATTGAGTGGATAAAAAGTCGGATTAAGTGAAATCTTCGGGGGCAGATATCTTGGAATACAGGCACATTACGCAAATTCTAAAAAATGGAACAGTCTTAGCATATGACTGCCTCAAAGTTTGTAATTTAAACATATATCCTAATTACAGTAATTAAAAAGTTAATTAACGGATTTTGGTTAATTAGTTTGATAATAGTGACGATTATATTCCCATCTAATGTCCGCCAAGCCATATAAATACGCAGTGAAAACCGCATTCATAAAACTTTTACCCCTTTTATTTAAAAATTTGGTGCAGTTAAAAAAAAACACCCTGTATATCAGACTAAAAAAATACAGACGCTCTTTTTTGAATACTTTGAGAGTGAGGGTGATTAAAAAACGCCGTCGCAGACGACAATCGTCAAAACCTCGTCGTTCTTTCCCGCTTCTTTGAGACATGTCAGGACACTAAAATAAAAAGTATTGTTCTTCTTAGAACATGCGCCACAAAATATAAAAATTTGAAGCAAAATAAAAAATACGACTACACCTCATTGCCTGAATCCAAAGGAAACCGCCCAACTATATATTTGTTTATTGGTTTCCCCCTTTTAGCCTCACCTGCCCTGATTTTGTGCACGATCACGGTCGAGCGTGACACCAGCCTATTGCAGTCGCACTGCACTGACTATATTCATCATTTACCCACGTCGCCATGAACTGCAAACCAACCTCACGCTCTCTAGACCAACGCTCTTAGATCCATCAGTTGACAAGCTAAACGGAAGTGCGTTGTTTGAAAACGGTTATTTTCTGTTGCCTGACGCGAGAATGTCCGGGCGGATAGCGATCCTAGCACCATCAGCGTCAAAGCCTCCACAGACAACAAAGAAAGATCTTCTACGAACGACGCTCTTTTTGTTCAAACGTTCGCGCAAACTTTATGTTTATCATAAAAGAAAACCATGATAATCACATTCCATCCCAGGTAATGGCTATCCGGCGTTCCACCTGTAGGACAATAGGTTCCTAAGGCGGGCTGATAGCTTAGCGAGCGCCACAGAGAGAACGCGCCACGAAAAGGTGTCAGACATTCTAGGAAGCTTGTCGACTGCCCTTGATCCAGTAAGGTTACTTGTTACTTGCCATTACTTGTGAGAAACGCGAAGCGTGGGTTTCATTAAGCCATATCACGCGCCACCTGGCAGTTTCCAAAATAAGTTCTCGAAAGGTAGAGCTAGTATTCAAGTGAGAGCTGAAGGCCAAGAACAGTGGGGCGAATAATTGAGACATATCCTGCCATAACCTCGCAAGCCTGTAAATGCCACTCAAACACCTTATCCCGAATGGCAGCGGTCAGACTGAGGGGCCTCTTCCCGTATACGGTCAGCTGCCGCTGCATAAGCTCATCGAGAAGAAAGGCGTGGAGGCCCCGGCGTCCCGGAGTTGCACTCATCTCGCCAACTCGTCCAAGAGGCTTCTTTCTATTCCGCGACCCCTAATCGCCCGGCCGCCGAGCTAGGTGCTCTGGGTGCAGTCGTGTTCGGTCGGCCGCGGAGCATTGTCATAAACGCCCTCGTTATATCCTCCCGGAGGCTAAAGAGCGGAAGCGATAAATAAAACGCCGCCATTATCAACTCCTGCCTTCTCTAAGTTTCACTCTGAAAAGCCACCTTCACATTTTCTTTTTTTACTTTCATCTGGCTTCCTCCCGAGCTCTCTCATATTTATGACCCCGTTGTTCGGTAATGAGTCCATCTTTTGTGGAGCGTCTATGCGCGCTGTTACACGCCTTCTTGATTACTACTCCTTCTGTGACTTCTCTATCAACGTGCTTTCTACCCTCTCCGTGGAGTGAGGTATAAGCAAATTGTTTTGAGGCTGACCGGAAGAACTCGACCTCGATAGGATCAACGTAAATCTAATTTGCTTGTGCCCAAACTGTTCCGATGGAGGCGATCTTTCATTCATACATGATTACTCGAAAATAACGGGCCGAGAAATCTGCACTCTTCATTGTAAAATCAACGCGCGGAAGTTAGTAGGAATTAAGAATGAGAAATATGTTGTTCTACCCGCATCTGCTAATATCTATTGGAGGATTTGCTAAACTTCACATATACTCTTGCCAGTCCGAATCCTCGTGGGACCCCCCGAATACCAGACGACGTTTGACTGAGGGACTTACCGAAATATTCGTTAGCCAGGAGGCTTCTTTTCGAGGGCCCCTTGGATTGACCGCGAGGTTAGATCACCACTCCAGCGACGGGGAAGTGCAGACTATAGGCTTTACCTTACTTTGGAGTATACATGGCTTGCACTGATGTCATTAGAGCGACAACTGTGGTGGCCTCGCCGCTTAGAGTGCGCCTTCTGCGTGCATTTTGCGCACCGAATTTGCTGTCCTTGGACAGAACACGTTGGAATGACCCAGAACACCCATAATGACCACCAGCACGTGGCGATGACGTCATGTGCAAGCCGCGTATGCAGCGAACAAGAAGTGAGGGGCATCATCAGCTCGCTAGGTCTTGCCGTGAGAGCAGCGTTTAGAGTAAAGAACAGCGTGATCACAGCCGTCGTTATGTTGTTCATTACTTATGTGGGCACTGTGACTTCACCTGCTGTGCGTGTGCCAAGGCTGTCTGTCAACAAAAGCCCCCAGAAACAACTGCGGAGCTCGAGGTCTGCAGAGGTGCCTGACAGTCTTCCATGGAGAGGAGAGTACCCCTAGATTGGAAAGGTGGGACCGACAGCGATTCAACTTGAACCATTCTATGCTATCTTCCCTCTTGAACGGTGAATACAAACTTGTGAAGCCGTCAACGGATATACACACCTTCCTGACGTCTGGGGTATACTCCGCTCGCTTTTGGGACAACGCAAGACGGCTGACGGGACGACACGGGTGGCCCTACGAGAGAGAATCAGTGCAATCGAGCTAACCAAATGCGCATCTACGGTGTTCTTTTGCAGACATCAACCCCATCCAGAACCATGCAAGAGATCACGCGCAGCAAGACAATGAAGCTTTTAACAAATCATTCACTATGGCCCAGCTCGAGCATACTCTGCAGCATGCCAACGCCAAAAGTACTGTGGCAGCAGACCAGATCAGCGTTGCACACCTCCGTAACCTCTCCAAAGTCCATGAAAAAGCCCCCTTAGATGAAATGAATCACATCTGGGACAAAGGGGAACTCCCAACCCTTTGGAAAATTTCACTCGTGAAACCTATACCAAAGCCCCGTAAGTCACCACATAGTCTCGTGAACTTAAAGCCCATCTCGCTAACATCATGTGTATGTAAAACCGGGTGTAGCACAATTATCCCGCGTGCAGAATCCCTGTCGCAAACGTCCCGGGTCATTAGTCTCATGTTTCGAAAACCCCGCGTTCAATTGTCCCGTCCCGCATTCCCCGCTTGCAAAAAGCCCCGTCCTCCCTGCTCCGTCCCACCCTCTTCGCGCTTCAACCAGCATTGTTCCATGTTCCGTGTACAGAGTCTACTAAAGGTATTTTAAGTGAAAGAAGCAACAAAATAAGGTTGACTTGAACTGCCGAAAAACTTTGAATGATGTACAAGTGGCCAATTGCATAAATCTGCATCACTAGCGATGCACTCCTCTGTCATAGAGGCCTACTCAGACGCAAAATTATGGACTTTTTCTACCTAGATGAGTACAACTATTTGATTAAAACGACGTAAGAAGAATGGATCTGGTGTTTGGTGCATGTGATAAGTATGGTTGGTGCCATGAGCTGCAGTTTAACGGTTTTGACAGAACCCACTTCGTCGGAACTGTGAAACCGCGCGTGCTTCAGAGTGAACGAAAACTTCGATTCAATGCTTATTGATAACAGCTGTAACAGCAAATGTTTTGCCAGTGACTGCTTTTCTTTTTGCTTATTTCTACTTCTAACATCGCAAGACGTGAATATGTTTATTGCACACCTGAAGAGCGGGAAGTTTTATCCAGTTATTCATTACTTGAGTCCCGGGTACGGCATGATTACGTTACACAAGCACGCGTGCACACTTACTGTGTATTAGTTACAAGCGGAAGGCTCCGTCGTTACGTTGAGGACCCGGCCACCTGACACGGGGGATTCGCGTCATGGGCTTCTGAAACTGGGGCTTTGGGGCTTTTGAAAGCGGGGCAGAAAGGACGGGGCGTTTGCCGCGAGGTATTTGACACGGGGCTTTTGACATCGGGTGCTTTCGTGCACCACCTTGTAAAACCATGGAGGGTATCGTGAACGCACGGCTTAGCTTGTTCCTGGAGGACCTGCGATTCCTCGCGCCGACGCAGCACGGTATGAGGTCCAGGTTGTTCCCTCAATACGTCCTCCTACGGCTAAAGGAGGACACACTAAATCCGACATCTCCACAGCCCAGGATCGTGGTTGGCGTCGATATACGTAATTATTTTGATGGTGTTCCTTACGACATAATCATGAGCAGGGCGCGGGCCCTAGGCATCCACAGACGCGTGTACAACTTCATTGCTGCCTTTTTTGATGACAGAAACTTTCAAGAGCAGATAAGTCAGGCAATCAGCACCACACATCCCAATAGAGCCGGAGTTCCTCAAGGATCGATGATATCTCCGACATTGTTCAACATCGCCATGTCTTCACTATCTTTCAGGTTGGCCAACATCCTGAATCTTGAACACGCCTTTCATGCCGACGACGTGACCATCTGGACACATTCTGGGTCTGTTGGCGAGCGGTGGGCTCAGTACGGCCCCGGAAAAGACAGAGTACGTCGTTGTACACGGTGGCCAACCAACGAAGGCAAAAAACGAAAAAAAAAAGACGTCATTCAGCTTTTCATTGGCCACCATCTTATCAAGCGGAAACTGGCAATCCGCGTCCTAGGCATGAACACTGGCGCGCCTTGTACGGCCAATACCTGGTTTAATTGGACCCCCAGACCATCAGGAAGATACTCCATGTACTACGGCGAGTGTCAAATCGCACCCGGGGAGTAGAGAACGGGAAATGCACCCCTTTTCTCATTCTTTCGTCGTCTCCAGAGTAATGTATGGCCTCCCCTACAATCCATCAGTCGTACAGAAATGCGAACACTGGATCGACTCAACCACGAAACACGACACATAGCAACCTGTCTCCCACGATAGATCTGCCTAGACATGCTCAGAAGCTGCTGCAACATCATTGCCTATGATTAGCTTCTAGAAATGGAGAACTATGTTCCACCCCGGCAAACAGGCATTCGCTAGCAAAATTGGGTCACGTCGTGAACAAACTGCCACTAGTGCCACGGCGCCATCCGCCTTGGGAATTCACCCGAACCGAACCCAAACCGCTACCAAAGCAGATGCCCTCGGAGCAAACCGCACGGCGTAAGTCACATATCAAGAAACACCTCAAGTGGGTAAAATCCATCAGAACCAACGGTGACCACCGCAAAATCTACACGGACGCGGCATGCCCCCCGGACGACTCAGGCTTTGCTACAGCGTGGTTGACTCCCGATGGTGACCAACAGTGCAGGATGTTTTATGTGACGGACAGCCCCATCCACTGCACGCAGGCAGAGACCATTGTCATCCTCGATTAAGCCAAGCAAGCAAACGCGACGTCTCATGCCGGGCAGCCAGTGCACCATCACGTCTTTACAGATTCACAGGCAGCACTCGGAGCCCTGTGCCAATGTAAGACAGACATCCATTGCCATCAGCCAGCTCCGTCTGTACGTTCATCAACTTCGAACGCTGGGGCAGGACTTCACACTGGGTTCCCGGGCACAATAACGCGCCCGGGCAACGAGAAGGCTTACCGCCTTGCACGAGTGAATTTAACCACCGTACAATTTGGAGCCTTCGTTCCCTGGCAATTCTACTCCCAATCCGAAGACATCGAGACACACCCTCCCTGTACCAGATCCCTGCAGAAGATATTACCCGAGCTAAACAATACCGCCAGGCTTACCTCTCATCCAGAGAAAACTCACTCCTCATTCTCTCTCCCTTTCCCCAATCGTTTACCCAATGTGGTTTACCCACCGACAGAGCGTTACCCTCCAGGAAACCCAAACCGGTACCTTGCTGACACCCTACTTGTTGCAACGCTTCCACCGCAACAGCAGCAGTGGGAGTGGAAGTAGCAGCAGCACCCGAGGAGCAACGACTCCTACCTCCGGCACGTGCGCGCTGTGCCAGGTTAGGGCGGACCTGGAACACCTGCTTTGGGAATGTCCGCAATACTCCGAACCTCGGACTCAAGCCACGGCAGACTCGATCGAGGCATGAGGCCAACCTCACTTCACTCGTGGGCCTGTCTGGGACCCTCCACCTCCTCAACGGCAGTCCTGGAGCTCTGGTAGTTGCTGCTTGATTGCCTCTGCAGAAACCGTCAGCTCCCCCGGTCGGCACTGGGCTCCGAAACTTGAAGCGTAATCAACACAGAGCTCAAGTCTACGCCCCGAGACACCACAAGCATCTCCAGCGCTGAAGGCTCCGAAGGGTAATCTCAATAAAAATGGAGGCGCCTTTCCTATCCCCAACCCCCTCTCCCCCGTTTTGCCTACCACAGCAGCACCACAGGGGCATAAAAGTGGATTAAAGCGTGTTTTCATCGAGCAGTCCCTCTTGACGCGATAGAGATACACTATAAGGGAACTTTTCACGTACCTTCCTGGCTCGTGTTGGTCTCACGGCATGACGTCACGATGTCACGTGGCCCCAGGGTCATGTGACGTCATCGTGTCACGTGAGGTGACGTCACAATATTTTCAGTTTATTTGGCGGGGAAATGACTCCACTTAACTCCTACAGAAAGTGCTGTCCGTTAAATACCCCATCATGTTCTATCATAGCTTCATTGCATTTGACAGATTTTCTAAGCCAGGCGATCTGATGCAATGGCCTTCGTTATTGTAAACACAATGCCCCCGCGGAGCAGAGTAGTCAACCGGGAAAAATACCCCGGTTTCATCTCTCTGTCTGCCCTTTGTTTTTCCTTATTCTTCAAACTACTGGCTTCTGGTGGCATAGTTGGTTGAGAAACACGTGGTCGTTTTATAACTCTGGGCGCCAATTGGTCATGTAAAGATTTTCTCAAGCTCACAGTAGGTAAAACTAAAGGCAGGACCACGCATTCACTACTTTCACCGCACTTGCGAGCCCACAGAACCTCTGCATTACGAGGATTTCAACTCGCGCCCGTGGTCTTCGTTGTTCCCTGAATTCAGTTTAAGCACAAAGTAATTCCACAATCCTCCGCAGCGCGCGCTTCGGTTGAATCTTGCGGTCAGTAGGGCTCATACGCCAATCCCCTTTACAGAACTTTTATCGCTATCCAAGTAGTGGAATACTAGTGCCCGTTGCTCACCTAAAACGTGACTTAACACGTTTCCGCCGTTAAAAACCAACATAACCCAAGTGCGATACGAAACTACTTTCACCCTTAAGATGAGACTGCAGTCAATGCCACAAGCTCGAGAGCATGAGGTCGCTACTTAGAAAAGTTCTTCCCCAAAGCGTGCACTCGCGCTAGAAATGCACGTTTCTAAGCTGGGAGCACGGATTAGCTCGTGCTTCTAGCTGCAGTCTCAGCTTAAGGGTGAGCGGAGTATTGGGCAGGAGATCGAACTATAGGGGGCGCTTTATCGAGCTTGTTGTCCCCACAGCCCGGTGTTTACCAACACAGCATAACAAAGAAATTGAACCTGGCCGAGCACGGTCTGGGCACGAGCGCTTCGCTCTGACCAGTGCTTTGGTCGCACGAGGAGTGGCATTCGAATCGTCATCTTCGATTTCTCGGATCAAAAACAAACAAAAAAATACGGTTTGTTGTCCCCACAGCTGAAGCGCACCGCTAGAGGCGTGACTGTTCGATCTCCTCCCCAATATTGTTTGTCCGTAGGAAAAAAAACAAAACAAAAAAAAAAACATTGCCTTCATCTGCCAAAAAAAAATGCTACAGAAATGTTTTTTTGTAATGCATTAGGTTGGGCGAACGTCGGGGTGTGACGTGGTTGGGATGAGCACTAGATGCAAAGTCAGGGTCCTTGATCCGGCGCCGGTTTCTCGTAGGTGCACCAGAGCCACGAGATGAGAAAGAGCCAAGGCAGAGAAAAAAAGAAGGCGAGGCGCGGCCGGCGCAAATGGAATTAGGCTCCGGCGGCATTCGGAGGAGCTACCGGTTCATTTGCATTTAGAAGACGGGAATGGCTGCGCGCCGCCCGCGCTCCAGCCGATGCCTCGCACGCCCGACACGTCGCTCTCACGGCGTACTGCTCGCTCTCGCCCCACTCCGTGAGCACGCGTTCGCACTCATCCGTGAGGACCTCGCGCCGCTTTCGGCAACACGACTCAACACGCTCCAAGGGCCGAGGGACGACAGAAAAAGACGCAACGAGGAAGGTGCCGGCAGTCATAACAACGCCACTTTAACGGACCCAAGGGTGTGCTCGCCTCGATTATTGCGATGATTTCGAGTACACCCCACGTTTAAGGTTCTCGGATATGTCCTCCCCGGCCGCATTATAAGGACGCCAGCTTCCTTCCGAACCACGGAGATCAAGAAGCCTTGATGCGTTTTGGCAGATTGCTTTCGTCGTGACAGAAGAAAATGCGGAGCACTTTGGAAAGCATACCACACGGTCGTACAGTATTTCTACTAACACTTGCTATAGACGTTTGCAAGCATGGCGTCCCGGCTGGTGCCCCATCCGTGTAAGCACGTGCAGCCTGCACGTGAAGATAGCCTTGGCAGGCCTGGAATTCCACGTGCTTGCTCACACGAGGAAGAGCATGGCGGCCGCCAGATGCCCTGTTTGCAATCATCTATAGGAACCGTGCACATCTAATTCAGGCCCCGACCAGGGCGCCCCTAGCGGCAAACGGGTCCGTTTCATCGGGGAACTTCCTTGGAACTTCTGCCAGTCGCTGCGTTGGTTGTGCGTTGTAGCGGGTTAGCGCTGTAATTTCCAAGGTAGCTATTCCGCACTAAGAAAGCCACAACCATGATGCGGCAAACAATAGGCGACCGCCGCGACGCGGCCGGCATAGAAAAGGTGCGGATCTAATTCAAGCCCCTACCAGGGCGCCCCTAGCGGCAAACGGGTCCGTTGCATCGGGGAACTTCTGCCAGTCGCTGCGTTGGTTGTGCGTTGTTGCGGGTTAGCGCTGTAATTTCCAAGGTAGCTATTCCGCTCTAAGAAAGCCACAACAATGGATGCGGCAAACAATAGGCGACCGCCGCGACGCGGCCGGCATGCTCGCTTCCCATAGTGGCCAGCCCGATCAACGGTAGAATCCACAGTGGCGCAACAAAACGAGCGACTTACGGCGCAGTGGCAGAATTATGAACCATGTTTAGGTTGAAATCAAAATGCTGTCGAATGAGATGGCGCCACCAAAGAAAGCAAAAATAATAATAAATACAAACAATTTGTAGTTTCGTTTTGTTTTTTGCCCTCTTTTATCTCCGATTTCCTTTGTAACTTTTCTTCGCGCACGTAGTTTGTCCATGTGAAGATAACGACGTGAGGAGCGCGCTTGTGCGCCTGCGTCGTGCATCGCTTTTGCACGTTGCAATTGAGGAAATCGTTCCATATCGATATTGCTGTGCTTTTTGCGATGCTGAATGACAAGCGGACTACGCACGGTCCCGCCGAAGTCACGTGATGTAATGGGAAGAGTGGTTGAAATATAATTTCTTTGACAGTGCCTATTTATACCACGGTGTGTACATCACCTGGTAGGAGAATAGAAAACAGCGAGACATTGGAGAGATTAACTTCACGCGAGGTCATGAGGAGCTATCAATAAATATATAAATACGTATAAAATAACACGAGTGACAAATCATTACCACCCAACATTCGAGAGGTTTAATGCAACAGATCTAACGCAAACAAAAGTTAACGACCCGCAGTAAAAATACGCAACAAGCTATTTACACCTGGCACACCTGTCGTCCGACGGGAAGCGAAATAAACTGCGTTCCGCGTTAGTGTTTTGACACCACTCGGCCGTCTGTAAACCCCTGCCATCGCGCGCTCGACTTTTCTCGCACAGACGCTGCATCACACCCACCCAAGGCGACGAGGGAACGCCCACATAGTGCTCTAAAGCAGGGGTCTCCGAACCTCGGCCCGCGGGCCAGATTCCCCCGCTGAGGCGCTCCCGCGGCCCGCAACTACAAACGCAAGAATAAGCGTACGCAGAATAATAAGGAAGAAAAAAAAAAAGTGCGTCGCGAGGCGTTTTAAAAGTGCGAGCGAGATGTAAGAAATAATGAAAAAAAAAAAAAAATCTGCATCAAAACGCGAGGTTTCTCGTCATGACAAATAATAATCCTTGGAGAAGCGGAACAAATGGGACAAACACAAATGTCCATACACAGCTGACTTTTGCGCGACCGAAAAAATCCACCTGGTGCCGGTACCGAAACAGGGACTTCTCCACTTCCAGTGGAGCGCTCTACCAACTAAGCTAACCAGGAGATAGACGTCAGTAGAGTAAACGGGTTTATCCCCAGGTGGCGGGTTCGAACCCTGACCGATCTTCCCACAATATGACTGGAGCTTATGGAGGAAAAGGCGCCGAGTAATCGAGCTTTCGGCTGCACGTGAAGATATCCGCAGGTGGTGTAAATAAATGGTCAGTCTCCTGCAAGGGCGAGCCAGATGGCATCCTTGGGTTTGGCACGTCAAACTCCCAAGTATCGACTCTGGGAGTGCTTTGTAGGAGCACAAGAGACACGGGTATTTCTCATCACCCGGAGGGCAGATGGTGCATACAGCTACTCTTGCTGATATGGAGCGTCAACAAACTCGACCACTGATGATGGATGGATGCTTATTTGTAACGGGCGGTAGCTCGCGCCACCTAGCCTAGAAACCAAAAATATTATTCCTCCCCTCCTCCTTCGTGGTTTTCCTGACTTTAAAGCAAACACAATATTTTTATTATATTTGATTAAAGTTTGCGTGTCTGAAGATTTTACGTGTGGTTACTTTTTTTGCTCAACATCGCTTAATCACGACGGACCGCAGCGCTCCTTAGGAGCCATCCCAGCGTTCACATCACGTGACTAGTCACCCCGCGCATTGCTGCGTCTCTCCCGAAGTACACTCACACGACATTGGAATGGCTCGTATCGCCCACTGCTGTCTATCGTGAGGTGAAACGGAGTATATTCGGGTTTGCACGGTCTCGATCGGTCCCAGAAGGCCAACTTGCTATGGCTCGCGGAATCAGCGGCTCGTTTTGTACGCGCGCGAAAACTCGACGGCGTCCGTTTCCTTCACAACGATGACTCGCGAGACGCACCACGCACCACCACATCTGTTTCCTCGGGCCACGTAGCACCTCCTCTCCCGATCGGTCCGAAAATCACGCGACAACATGACGTTCGCGCCATCCGTGCTGCCATTGGCTGCGGCCCTTCGAGAATCGGACTACAGTGAGGCGAATATCTGGTAAGTTGGTCCCATGCCGGTGCCGGACGCAGCCCCCGTTCGACGCTCCGTTGCGACGAAAACGCTCGCCTCCGGGCGTTGCTCCAACATTTCGCACGTCGGATCGGACAGTTTTGACGCGCATGTGTCTCGCGCTTAACGCGTTCAGTCGACAACAACGTCCAGTTGCGGGGCCACCGGAGTGTAAACCGAGATCAAGTGGGCGAGTCAGGTCTCATTGGGAACCCGAGTCTAGTCAGTTTGCTGCAAGGAGCGAACATCGATTGTGCGAGCGAATTTGCGGCGCACGACCGTAGACCTTTGAACCCGGCGCAACAGCCACTGTTCTCAAGTGTTCACTATTATCAAGTCACGCGCACAGCGAAGACTTCAGAGCGAACGTCCCTTGTTGCACCTCTACGAACACTCTGCCCCGCATGTCTTGTTACCTGCCTTGCACGGCAAGCTTTCTTACGAAAGTTATTTTTTGTCTCGTGATGCAAAGAGTACGATGACCTTTTGGCGCACTTCGGTTGCTTGGAGCGGGAACTTGATATGAGAAGTGGACGTCCTGTGCATGTGATGGGGACAGTTTGACTGATCTTCGATGGCCATTATAATGGTGATTAAAACCTCGTTCGGTTTGTTTAGCTGAGCTCTGATTTCTAGGTTATTCATCCTGGAGTACCGGTCAAGCTAAATTTGTTCATTATGTGGTTGTTGGGACTTGGCAATTCCTCGTTAAGTCTTTTTAACTATCTGTTATTTTTAAGGAAAGTTTCACATTTATATCGCAGTTGCTCAAACAGAGCATTGCTAAATCTCCGGATTTGTTGGACAGCAGAAAGGTCTTTGGACAGGGAAGAGAAAATTTGGAATTTACTTCAGCGAATTATTTCTTCAATTCGCTTACTGAAGCGGCATTTCCCTGAGCGATTTTATCACTGCAAGCTCCTCGTTACGACTAATGTTCTTAACGAGTTCGACTTTAGCGGGCGTGCCAAAAAACGTACAGTATTAATGTAATGTTCGTGCTTCTTCGCAAATACCCTTACTTTGGAATTAATATACCTCTATAGGTGACGGTAGTTAATTAGAGAAGTAATATAAGAAAAAAATTATTTTCATAGGAAATGCGACGATTTTGACTGGAATCTAACAAGAAATAAAACATATTGTCACTCGCGTTATATTATCGCATTTTGTTTTATAATAATATTTATGTTTCCTCGTTGTTCACTGTATGCCACAAAGTACTTTGTTCAGTTTGTAATATTTCTGGGATGTATGTGGTAAGATTATACAAGCTGTTTGATTCTAATCCGAAAAGAAATGTTTCAGGGAGACAGTTTCAAGAATATGCTGCCTTCACCGTGCGCTAGCGGGACTTGGCGGTGGAAGGGGCGATAGCTGCCACAAGCTAGATAATTAATACAAAACTATTAATTCACTTTTCATTAATAATTTAGTGGGTTACGTCACAATTCCAGGTTTTAAACCAGTAATTTTAACAATTCGCGTGAACATAATTGTATTTCATATATACAAGGATTAGTATGTGCGTAATTTTGTCAACGATTATTAAATAGACCGATCTCACCAAGCGTTGGCTCATGCGCGACGCCGCCATAAATTCAGTGATAGCCTCCTCTATACTCACAAAGCCTGCCAGTTCGACGACGGAGCAATAGAGTGCCCGGTCGCAGTTGATTTGAAGCGCGAGGATATGGTAGCACAGAGCTTTTCTCGGGAAACCTGGTATTCAGCACCCAGCTTTTGTAGCGGCGATGACCGGAAATATGGTTTTTAAACCCGACGAAAAAAAAAAAAGCGGTAGCGCGAGGAACGCGAGGAGCATGAGCGGACATTCCATCGCTCGGGACAAGTGTGCTTCGGCGTCTCACCGCAGCGGGGGCGCCCGTCACCGTGACTCTCGTCTCATCCAGTGTCTGCCGCTCTACCTTTTCAATTTCGGCGGCCGCGTCTCATGGCGATCTGCCAGGCTTTGTCAGTATTGACGGCGAGACGTTCTGGTGGCGCCCTCCTTTGGCTACCTTTCGTGACGTCGTTACCTTGTGAACAACAAGTTTGAAGGTGTTTGTAAAGAGCATGGTGGAAGCATAGCACTCTCAAACCAACACTGCCAACACCGTCAAAATTGAAGTTCTTCCATTCCTCTTATTTCCGTCGATGGGAAATCCTTTGCTGACGTCATAGTCAGCATTCGGCCTACCGTAGAAGACCGATCACAGCGCCGCTTTCGATCGATCACGTCGCCAATAGAGGATGCTAGGATTTAGTTCACCAGAGGCAGACGGCAGCGCGCGGGAGGTCTCGTTCCTTATCGTGCTCTGCACGCGCAGAGCTCCAGCGGGGTTGTCGCACGTGCTAAAAGGCTAAAGTTCCCTCGTTGCATTGCGGCAGTGGTGGCATAGTAAAGTGGCTAGTGAGGTTGGTCTAATGGACGCAGACAGAACGCCAGAGCCTTTCATTATGATGGATGGAAGAGTACCGTGCTCGTTTGGGCCGCTTTGTTATTATCTCGGCAGCGGGGCGTCGGTGCATCTTCCAAGAACACGCTGTCGAGATAATGACGAGGTGCGCGAAACGACTACGTCACACGTCTATGTACAGTCATGACCTGAACTATACGAACAGCCGCGAGTGCGTACTATCCTTAAAGTCCCTTGATATTTCTTTGTACAAGTAACGACAACCAATACAAATGACACAGCACGATCCGCTGGAACAAAATGCCATCATTAAGTTCAGTATCACGCTGTGCGCTGCCATTCGCTTCCTAAAACCTGCAACGTCACGCAGTTGGCGCTTCAAAGAAGGTCGCTAGTTGTAGGAAGCTCTTATCTAGGGACTTTAGCCCATCAAGTTCTTATAATGTACGATAGAGGTTCAACTGGCGCTAGTGTCTATGCGACTTCCGTGACGTAAATTAAAAAAGACAGCAAGTCTACTTTTCCGGTGCTCCTGTGCATTCCTATGGGAAAACGCGCGTGCATTTTGTCTCTTCACCGAAAAATAACATAGATCACTTTTGTTATTTTGGCTCTACCGAATAGTATGTACACATCGCGACACTGTTAGCGCGAACACGACATCGGCGCATTTTCGCATTTTACTTCTAAATATTATTAGCGAGCACAAAATGTTATCGCTTACATTATAGAACTAAATGAGCTCTTTCCGTAGCAATAACAACTTGGATGACATCCCTTGGTTTCAAAGAGAAAAACTGGAAAAACCGGCGATTGCTTGTTCGCGCTAACAGTGTCGCGCTCTGTACCTTGATTAACATTGCAAAAGTTTAATTGCCTTATTTAGCGCAATTTTCTTCATCAGTGAACGATATTTCACTTCGCTCTATTTCAGCTCCAAAGATGTATTCCACTGCAGGTGTGTAAAAGCAAGCTACGATTCTAGGAAAAAATAACAATCGAAAGGAATATAGAGTGTGTTCAAGGTTTGCAAGCATTCCGCTGACGCTTATATTGTTATTATGCCAGTCCTGTCAATATACAAAAATGACACCGTCTTGCGTCTTTACTAGCGGTTAAAACATTCAAAACGTAAAAAAATAAAGTGCATGGGCTGTGAAAGGTGTCTATTTTTGTTATTTTCTATGCCGGCAGCTCTTATCGCGTACTTGTTCTCAAACCTTTCGAGCGTGCGGGTGATGTTTTGAACGTACAACATGCATCTTCGCACAAAGCAGACAGAATAAAGCGGTATATTTGCCTGATTGATATTACGTGGCCTTCTATTTCTTTTGATCTTACAAGAACAGGGAGTTACTGACCTAGTGATACTGCGTAGGTCTTGCCGTCTCTCTTGGCTTTCCATATGACCTTCGTTCCTTTGGCACGTATGCTTCGTTCCATGCTGAAAAGCGCCGACGTCGTGTTCGCGCTAACAGTGTCCGACAGTGCACATAAATACGTGTACGAAGCCGTTTTAGCACAGTTTTTAATGCGATGAATTTGAAAGAAAAACGCCGTGACTGACCACTTATTTCGTCTGCCGGACTGAGAAATGTTCCAAGCTACCAAGTACGTACGAATTATTCGGGATATTTGCTCTTATAATCAAGTACAGAGGAAAAATGCATTACCGGAAGTCAATTTTCAACTGGTTGCTGTCTGCTTCAATTTGCGTCAGCACACTAGCGCCACTTGAACCTCTAGCGTGCATTATAATAACTCTATGCTTTAACCATCCTGAGTCTGCAGAGTCTTCTGGCGGTACATATCGGGTGAGATTATTATCGGTGTTTCGCGCCGTCGCTTTATCTTCTCTTGGCTAAACGTGGCGGGAAGCTCGCCGTGTTGCTGGTAAACGCACCATTGAATTGCAACTTTTCATCATCAAAGGGACCGTTAGTGATAGCATGAAAACGAAAGAACGCAAAATTGAGTGTTCTCATCGGCCTTGCGGAGGAATCTCATGGCGTGTTTTTTTTTTTATTTCTATGAACAAAGGCCTTCTTTTATTGCAACATAATGATTGCATTGATAACGTACAAGCTGCGATGCCAGAGGATTATTGAAGAACGAAGCCCCTTCTTGTACGGAATTGGAATGGCTTTAATCAAATGATCAAGCAGAATCTGTCAATGGAATACGCAGCTCCTGCGGCTGCACAATCAGTCGCCACGGAGCCACGAATGTCTATGAAGGGGCGGCATCATTTTGCGCCGGAAACTCAATATGGCGTGCAAGTGCGTCTGCTTTTCGTGCAACTGGTACGTTTTTTTACCCCCAGATTTGCCCACGTGCTCTTGTTTCCCCTCTAACTCAACCAATGACAGCAGGCGCTCGGCTACCTTGTCATCGCGCGTTCGCTGCGCTTTCCGTATGTCGCCCTTTGGTTGGCGTGCCCTTTCTTACGCTCCGATGCGCCAGAGGTGCGTTTTAGAACACTTGCTTTCCGTATAGCCAGAGGCGGATTTAGCATTTTGCCGCCCTAGGCAGCCTTTAACAGTCTGCCCCCCTCTACCCACCCCCGTTCTCCATAGTTAGTGACCATGGGGAGTGAGGGTTTGGGGGTTGGGGGGGGGGGGGGGGGGGAGGGTTAATATAGCGAAGTTTGGAGCCTAAATTTTCAAAAGTAGCTAGATTTGGAGCTAGAATTCTCGAAGTAGCTAAAGTCGGAGCTAGATTCGAGAAAAAAAGCCAACTAATTTGGGGGCGGCAACAAATTGGCTGCCCGAAAACTTCTGACGCTCTAGGTGGCAGCCTACTCTGCCTATAGGAGGTATTCACTGGCCGCCATATTTGAGGTCACTGTTTAGAGCGCATGCTCAGAACGAGCTCTCATTAATAGGCTGCCAAGACCGGCAATCTTGATGGTGCGGAATGCACGTGGCGAAAGAACTGTGGAAGCTCGCGTTCAGCACGCGCTCCGCAGCCGAGCACACGGCTATGGCCGCCAGTGAATACTTCCTATTGGTAAGTGCGCCCCTGCGTATAGCGGAATACAAAGGAAGCGTCGTTGGCGGTGAATAAAAACAAACATTTACCGCGATGAATGAAAAAAAGAAAGAAAAAAACCCATCCCTCACTCTAAACGTTGCTTGAATGTGCCGCTATGAGGCACCCTGGGTATCGTTCAGCCCAGAGCCGCTACAATGACCTAGAATGGGGTAGTTAGCGCACCTCCCTCTCTCGCCCATGCTTCGAGGTGAGACGGTCTATGTCAGAGCCCGACGGGGCGCTGCCGTCAAATCCTCCCGAAGTGTCCTGCATCCCGGCTACGCCCGGCCGCTGGTGTTAGCGTTCGGCTTCGGTGTTGGCGTGGAGTGAGTGACTGCAGTTCGCGTTTGCCCGTCTGCGGGCCTTTGCCGTGTGGTCTCCGTGGTTACTGTTGTCTTCCGGTTTTGGTCCATAACTCAATTGCAAAAATGCCTAATCGCCGGCGAAACTGCCGTTTTTCGCCTGGCTGTATATAGGACAGGATCGTTCGCGTGAAGGACGCGCCAAAGGTGCCCTTTATTGGAGTACCCGAAGACAAGGAGCGGCGAAAACTGTAGGATAAGAACTCGCATCGAGCGGACAAGATGTTGGATGAGACCTCGTGTACGGTGCGAATTACATTTTGAACCGCAGTACGTAATTAAAGATTACGTGCACATCATCAAAGGTGAAGGTTCCCGTTCAGCATGGGCAACCAATGCTTTCGGTCGACGCATTTTCTAAGATCCTTTCGAATCTTGTCATCTTTCTAAAGAAGAAAGCACCGACGCACACATGCTCTGATACGCACGCGGTTACAGAAGCGCGCGGGAAAGCTTCAGGAGGAGTCGACTGAAGCGCCATCTCTCAATTTAGACTTGAACCACCTCAGCAAGGGGGCGTGCTGAGCCCACTACCCCTTTCTAGGCCACTGTAGCGCTGCGATGAGTCGTTGCTCCATCCTTAATTTCTTTTGTTCCTGACTGTCCTATTGGGGACAGAATGATCCGGCGCTTTGTCCAAGTACAATTTATGAATCGGGAGACAAAAACGCGAAGACCGATGACCTAATATCTTCCAGCCCGTTGACATTTCACGAGCTGTTTATTTGTCGCAACCCGTTAGAGACCCACAATCCTGTAATAAGTGCTGCCTCGCAATCTGCAATAGAAAAATGACCCAAAAAAGCAATAATTAAAAAAAGTTATTTGACAAACTTTTGTAAATTAGCCAACGCAGCTCTACGGTTGTCCTGAATGTTACCCCACACCTAATTAATATCCGCCGGGCGGGATAAATACACAGTGAAGGCGACACACACGGGCTGTTTCTGCGAAGACTTTAAGAAATTCCTAAAACTAGGGTGGTTGAGAAAAAAAAGGAACTCCTTTCGGAAACAGACTGCCAGCCGCGGCAGATGTCAGGGATTGCAAAGAACATACCGATTAGCGAAAACATGAACTACAACTTTCTAATTAGCTTTTCGATCAGTGCAAATAAACATATGGTTTCATTAGGAATTGGCTGAGCGGCATAGAAAACCCCGAAATAAGTAAATTTGAGAATGGCTCGAACCGTGTGGGAAGCGCGTGCTTCGTGTCACACTTCAAAGCGCCTGCAAGGAGATGCAGCATGACAGTCATTTCAAATTTCATTTTTCTGAGAGAGCTAAAAATATTAAAAATAAAATGTGCCACTCTACCAGCACCACCAAACGGTATAACAGGTTTAAAACAATTAAAAATAAATTAATGGGGTCTAATATTACCAAAAAGAAAACTTTGGTTTAAGAGGCAATCCGCAAAACAGACAAAAAAAAAAAAACAGGGGAAACTACGAAGCCACAATTATTGGAAAAGACCCGAAAAAAAATCAATGCGGGCGCTTATTTATAAAAAAACAAAAAAGAAATTATTTGTATGTATCTATTACTAGGTTTGCTAGAGAGCAAAGGAGGCTTCGTGTCTCCTAGCTGGTGGACGACGGCGACAGAGGCTTGTGTTCTAGGATGTTTATTCTGAAAAGAGGAATACTGCGTATGAATGATGATTTAGTGTGTTATGGCTTTCCTATGATATGTGGTGAAGGATTTACTTGTATTCAACTATTAGATTTTTGTTTTGTACTCAGGAGGGACGGAGGAGGAAATAGTGGTATATTAATATTAACTAAGATATGTATTTCTTAATGACTTCATTACCTGTTAAGTATTTATGTCATTATTTAAGGAAGTTGCGATTGAAAGCTCAGGTTGAAATATAAGTTAGCTGTAATTGTGTTTAAAAAATTCCTTTTTCCATGGTGCTGAGTGCAGTGTACCTTTTTAGATATATAGATAGATAGAGGTATAAGCGACGTGAAAATCGAAGTTTGAAGATGAATATTTCAAAGTGTCTTATATTTAGTTTTTTTTGTAATTTTGTAAAGGTACCCTGACTTCAAATTTGAAGAGAAAATATTGAAATAGTTCATCCCATTAAGATATTATAAAGCAGTGAGGTTTCTTGCACCGCTCAATTCGATTATCGTTTCACAAAGAACAAGGCATATTGCCACGCGCGTCTCCGAGCAAGCGCGTCCGTGGCAGAACGGTTATCGTGTTTGGCTCCCCCGGAAAGGACCACGGTTCGATACCTGGGAGCGGCAGTACCTTTTCGTTATTTCTGTAAATGTCGCGTTCTGGTCAATTCGAAAACACTGTTTATTTTTCGACGTCCGAATGTTCTACGCGCCGAACCTTCTACGCCGATTGTTTCCAGAAGCCCACGCGTGTACATCAGAGTCTCCGCGTCCATGGCAAGCCGGAGTCAGTCGCGCCCCGCGCTCGATCCTGCTGTTCTCGCCGACATCGACGTCTGCGACGCTAAACTCCTCTTTTTTTGTTTTGGGCACAAATTCGCCCCATTAAACGTTTAGTTTCTCCAGTTATTAGCCGCCTCATCATTTGTCCTTGGTGACAAATGAGAAGGCGTCGACACTCGGAGACGCGTACGGGACGAATGCCACGCGCGTCTTCGAGCAAGCGCGTCCGTGGCCGAACGGTTATCGTGCTTGTCTCGCACGCAAACGGCCACGTTTTGATTCCTAGGAGTGTAAGTACAGAGCGCGACACTGTTAGCGCGAACAAGTGATCGCCGGTTTTTTTTTTCAGTTTTTCTCTTTAAAACCAAAGGATGTCATCCAAGTTATTACTGCTACGGAAAGAGCTCATTTAGTTCTATAACGTAAGCGAAGATATTTCGTGCTCGCTAGTACCTATTAAGAAGTAAAGTGCAAAAATGCGCTGATGTCGTGTTCGCGCAAGCAGTTTCGCGATGTGTACCTAAAAAAAAAAAAATACTGGTGTATGCCCTTTTTTTAATGCGCTCGCTATCCTTTGCTTCTTAAGTCCGCCTTTGGTCATCCACCTGGGCATAAATAAGGTGTTGCATTTTAATCGATGCCAATTGGTGACACAGCGCGCCATAAGCAAGAATTAAGTAAGGTAGTCGAAAAAACGAGCGATCGTATTCTCTATTAGCTTCACCTGTGCTTGTTTATCGCGCGCCCCGTAACCAATTTGTACGAATGAACCAACTCGCCTGCATCACCCATTCCATTCATTTTCATCAACTTTCAGACTAACAAAATTTTAAAGCTCGCGCGATTATCGGGAAGTTCGTTTAAGGCGGTACCGCATGAACGACACCACGGAAACTGCTCCGTGCGTGGAATTGATGGCGCTGGCGTGCTGAACTTCACGAAAAGTTAATTAACCTTGAGTCAAGCCCATCTTCGCTTTGTATGAGATGCGTGGGTAACTCAGGAAGCTTCCTCAAAACTATCACCGGCTTCCGTGTGAATAAATATTTATGAACGGTAATTTGTTTAACTGTAAAACATTTCTACATTGGCACTGCAACCGCATTTTAGTGTATTCCCGTGTGTCCCGTAGAATACGATTCAAGAATCGCCGACAGTCGTAAATTTGAGAAAACATACTTTTCGTTCACAATATTCAAAGCGAGGGCTCTGCAGATTGAACTAATCCATTGCATCTTACACGCCTGGAAATCAACTTGTGAAACGCATGGGCAGCTTTCGTGTCCACTCCGCGGTTTAGTTACAGATTTTCACGACACGTGGCGTACCAACCTTAAAGAAAGTAAAACTCCTCGATGAATGCGTTTTTAACAAGTACCGCCAATTACTGCTGTGGAAACGCGCAAGACACGTGCCACGAGCAGGTGCTCCGCCACCATTTGATTCCAAGGGATAAGGTGGGCTAGAAGGGGGAGGTGTTACAATCGCGCTTGCTAACTGACTCAGTGATTCAGCATGTGGAGCTGTGGTGTGTTATAGCAGGCTGGAGGGCCGTCGATAAGTGAATTGTAGCGCCACCCTGCGCTGCAGGGAAGGGGATAAAAGAAGTACACCCAGGGTCCTCACACGCCCATCACTGCAGCCTGTCTTCGTAGCGTCGAGCTCAATGTGCCGTGCCCAATTTCGTTATGACTAACAAGGCAAAATTCATTATGTGGTGCTTCACAATTGTGACCAACGGTGAAGACATTTTTCTTGCTTTGAATGTTGGCCTTTTTTTGCGTGTTCACGGTGTGGCCGAGTGCAGTAGTTTGCGCTGCTGCGAGCATATCGGTGTTAACGCTGCGTGCTGAACAGCCTTGCCATTTTCTCACGCTGGACAAAGCGATGGATGGTCACACCTCCCTTTCTAGCCCATCATGCAAGGGCCGCTCATTTCAGTGCTGCGCCGCCATTTGCTTCCAAAGGCCGCTCGAGACACGGGCATCGTGCCCTGGTGCATTTGATGCTGCTTGTAGGACAAAGGAAACACATCGATGGAATTTAAAACAATGCAGTGACAGAAAGCTAAGATGTAAAAAGCGCGAAACGCACGCCCCCAAGCCAGAGCTTGGGAGAGCGAGACTTGGGTGGCTTTATAAGGCTGAGCTTCATGGGGCGAAAAAAAGGGACGAACTCGCCCGACGGCGCTCACTCCGCGCGTGCCATCAGAACAGTGACTGTTGCACCGCGCGCCTAGCGAACGTGCCACCGGACGAAGTTCGTCGCTTGTTCGCCGCTTATTTTCTTCATGGAGTTCAACAACCTTTACTGTTGTGTCTGCGACGGCGACCGACTGTACCTGCGCCTGTCTCTTCCTATACTCCGTTTTAGCGTGCCTCAATGTCCTTCTGTTTAGGGTAGGGTGCCTTCATGTGCGCTTTGCTTGGGGTGATGACATCTGGCCAGTTTGTTTCGAACGTTTATTTTTATTTTTTGTTCTGAAGCGCGTGAAAGCGCGTGTCCCTGCACGCGCTCGTGGCGCTGACTGTGCTACAGCGACATTTTGTTTCCTGAAATTTCTTTGTATTTTCCCTGTGAGCGCGTGCTGTCGGCATCGGGTACTACAAACGATGGCATCACCCTAAACAGAGGGACATCAAGCAATACCACCTAGAATACAAGGCCTGCGCATGACGTTTCGTTAGTAGATCCCCGACCCGCCCCAAGCGGCAAACAGGCTGAAGCTTGACGAGAGTATGGGCCGCGTCGCAACTACGTCGCATTCACACAGCTGTGTGCGTGACTGCTGAGCGCGAGCTGATTGCGAGCTTCCAGTTCATTTGCAACGCGCACGCGAACACTCCCTCGGCCACAAGCGCGAGCTAGCACGCGCTCCTTGCTTTGAGACGAGCATTTCTAGCGCGCGCGCTCGTTCTGCGGAAGAACGCTTCAAAGCAGCGACCCGGAGTATAAACAGCGCCCTCGAAAATGGCGTCCAGTGCCAGCGTCCAGCGAAGGGCTTTGCAGCTCTTCGCACAGCAGTAAGGCATTTTCACTCATGCATTTGACGCTCCACGTGAACGTCTAACTTCATCGTATGCTATAGCAACAGACACTCGGCGTGAGCATCTGTTTCATTATCTGCTACACAAACCACTGAAGCAGGCGATGGAGCAGACGATGTCGCAGATGATGTAGCAGACGACGGTGCTCATCCGGGCTACCTAGGGGGCGCTGAGGGGATCTACTAGTGATGACGTTTAGAGGAGGAAACGCGCAGGCCTTGTGTTCTAGGTGGTATTGCTTCAATGGCCTTTTCCATGCTAGAGGTAGGGTGCCTTCATGTGCGCTTTGCTTAGGGTGGAGACATCTCGCCATTTTGTCCCACACTTTTATCTTTCTTTTTTTGTTCAGAAGCGCGTGCAAGAGCGTGTCCCTGCACGCGCTTGTGGCGCTGACTGTGCTATGGCGACATTTTGTTTTCGTCGATTTCTTTGTATTTTCCCCGTGAGCGCGTGCTGTCGGCATCGGGTACTACAAAGGGTGGCATCACCCTTAAAGGGATTGTCCGGTGAAAACCGGAAGTTCTTAAGATTTCGTGATGGTTACCTGGTGGGAGCCTAATGATTAACATAGGCCATTTTTATTTCATTAAACGACACCCCAATTTAGTGTAATCAACGACGGATATTTGAACGAAACTCCATGCCGAATTTCGCAAGTATCAACGGCTGCACTCCCATCCCTGACGTGACGTCACACCAGTCTTGCAATTGTCCTATCCTATGCCTCATTCCTCCGTGGGAACACAGTGCTCCCGACGCACCGCAGCATTCCATATTACTCGCCACTGTAAATGTCGCGGAGAAGTGTGGAGCGTGACAATCGCACAACGAAAATACCCTTTCATTCTAAAAAAACAAAACAAAAAAAATCTAGCGCAGCAGCGAGGGTGAACCACGTCGTACCACTCACGCGGAGGACAAAATTCGAAGTGCACTTCAGTTCGGCGCGTTCTTTGCCTGATGTTACCTCAGAAACTCCGCTTCCCTGAAGGTGGAAGAGGAAAACGCCGTTTATGCACGCTTGGGTTAAAATACAATTACTCCTCCAGGGAAGCACACAAAATTCAGATTTGTCGTGGAAGATGCTCCTTCAGCCATTGACAATGAGGTCTAAATGTTTTCATGAATACGAAATTTGACCGGATAATCCCTTTAACAGAAGGACATTGAGGCACCCTAGTTTAGGGTGGTGACATCGTTTGTAGTACCCGATGCCGACAGCACGCGCTCACAGGGAAAATACAAAGAAATCGCAGGAAACAAAATGTCGCCGTAGCACAGCCAGCGCCACGAGCGCGTGCAGGGGCACGTTCTTTCACGCGCTTCAGAACAAAAAATAAACATAAGCGTTTGAAACAAAATGGCCAGATGTCATCACCCCAAGCAAAGCGCACATGAAGGCACCCTACGCCGTTTCACTTGTACCGCAGCGAAGGCTAGAAGCGCGAGCTCATAGCGTTGGCAGCTGCCCTTGGTGCACGAGAGCTTGTGCCGCCGAGGTGTGCCCTAGAGCAAGAAGCTCGCGCTTGTAGCCTTTCCTGCGGTACAACACAAGGTGAAACTAGAGTCACTAAATAAAGCTACGCTTTCAGAGTACCGCATTCCTTTTCTTTGGCATTTTGCCGACAATACAGTCGCTCTATCCAACAATATTCTGGTTCGCTGCGGCATCATTGGGCAGCGGCAGTCACGTGCGTCGCTATCATCATCATCGCGTTTTTTTCAGCGCCACCATCTTGGGTCCAGCGATCTTCTGCGTGCTGCTGTTTGCTGTTTATTGCGCGCACACGCTGAAGTCCGTCGCTCAGCACGCGCTTTTTTCGTGTTACGTCGAGATACGAACAACACGACTTCGATTCGCTGCCACAGCTGCGGCCGCGGCAGCTCGCGTAGGCGACGGCTACAGCTCGGCTTGGCTCAGCTACATACACCTCTCCATTTCCGCGCGGACCCAAGATGGCGGCGCCTGACGCGCTTCAGACGCGTAGTTCGGGAGTTTCGGTACTCTGGAAGCGTAGCTTTATTTAGTGACTCTAAGTGAAACAGAGTATAGGTGCGTACTAACGGCGATACCCAATCGTCTTTTCGGGACAATATATTCCGCAATCCGCGAGAAGCCGGTGCTCTTGCGATTCCAGCAGTGGAAGAGGATCTCTCGATCCCACGGGAGCGGTGGGTTGAGTCGATTGCCAATTTTGGGCGGGCAACAAAACAAAACAGATTATTTTCATTCTAGAATGCGCGGCCAGTAACGTGCGCGTGCTTTTTTTTTTAATAATAATTTACTCAAATAGTTATTTAATAGAAATCAAGCATAACGTTTTAGAGGAGGTTCGAGCTTAAATTATTAATACGCTGTTAAAATTAAAATGAAAAACAAGCAATTATATTGTCTGAAAATATAATCAGTGGTATTTAGGGACCTCAGCAACGCAATACGATTGTAAATGACCGGAATGTCAATACGAACCGGCTCAAGCCGTACAACTGGAAAACTGAACTGCCAATAATACAAGAAATGCTGTTCAGAAGACAAAATCCGTGAGCAGGTCGGCGAAATTCCCTGGCATATGGCTGGAAGGTTTTTACTATACTCCGTGCACCCTTAAGCTGAGACTAGAAGCTCCGCCTTCAGCGCCAGCTTTCAACCCTTGCTAACACAAGTGTGAACGCGCAGGCACGAGCAAGAAAAGCACTGCGGAAGCCAGCGAGCTCGCGCTGAAGGCGGAGCTTCTAGTCACAGCGTAACGGCCGACGACCATTTCGCGCTTTCCACTTTTCCTTCGCTTCCTCCTCTCCCGTGTTCTACCCTTTCCATCGTCTCCTGTTTTCTCCTCTACTCGTAGACAACTCACCGTGATTGTGGTGTTCAAAACGTAGTGACTGGGCCTCACGGTAAGGTAACAAAAAGCTACACTCTAAAAAAAAAGGGTGTAGTGGGTACACCCACAGGGGGTGTAAGTGCTGCCACATATACTACACCCATAAAGGTGTACAAAGTACACCTCTAGACGAGGTGCATACATACACCCTTTTTCAGGGTGCATATGTGCACCCTTTTAGACACCTTCAGCATTCGGGGGTGCACAGATACACCCCATATTGGGGTGTGTCACTACTCCTTTATTACACCCTCTCTGTCGTTTCAGTGTGCAGGTACACCCCAATTTAAGGTGTACAAGTATTCCCTTCTCTACACCCACGCAATTATTTGGGAGTAAAGATACACCCACCAACAGGGTTTACTATTACACCGTTTTCTACAGCCACCCCGCTCATAGGGAACATAGATACACCTCATTCAATGGTGTACCATTACACCTCTTTGTGCACCCACCTCAAGGAAACCTGTAAAAAATGTACGCACCCAGGTGGTTGCAAAAAGGCAGGTAAACAGACACAAGGGATTGTTTTCAAATCTCCTAGAAGTTTATTAGACAGCCTATTCCGTAAACAAGTACAAACGTGCAAGCAATCCGTGATATGTGAAGATGTACAACGAAGCTGTTACACAACTGAGAAGATTACTTAGCAAACAAGAACCGGGTGATTCTTAGGTAGTGTCTATTCTCCCAGCAGCCGGCAGAATTATTTACCCGAAATTCTGCCGGCAGTCGCCACTCATTAGTGATACAACCACTTCATCGAACAAAGTTTCATAGACACGCGATGTTTCATAGACAGCTTAGATTAGCTTTTCTATATTAGCTTCTCTTTTTTTGTAATGAGCCGCCCTACACTATATGCGCGAAGTGACATGTACGGGTGGCAGAGGTGGGGTAATTTTTTTGTAATGAGCCGCCGCAGACTGTCGCCACGAAGCGACGTGAACGGGTGGGCTGGGTCGGTGAGCACGCGCCTCAGAGACACACGCGCGACGGAATGTTCCTTCAGCGTACATTTCACGTAACGAGTGACGATGAAACGTGTCTACAAAACGTGTATCAACGAAAAGTTGTCCATGCAACGCGTTTTCACAAAACGCCGGGAGAATAAGAAAGCCAGTATTCTACCTGCAGTTATCACCTGATTGTGGGCGACTAATGGCAGGCGACTGCCGATAGAATTTCGGGAAAATTGTTCTCCTGGCTGCTAGGAAATAGACACTGCCTAATTTTAGAGGTAACCCGGAACGGAAGGGTCAATTGCTGCAAAGGAGTAGGTAGCAGCGCACTTACGATAAAAATACCGGACTTAAAATATGTAATCCGAGATGTCGACACGGGCTCACTGCAGAACAACCACATAAACACAAAAACGAAAAGAAAGGGGTCTTCAAAGATTCAACACAATGTGGCAGAAGCAGTAATTTGCCAAACCGAACAAACGCATCACATGAATTCCTTGGGCTTCTTTGAAGAAATCGCTTGTTGCCGATGTACGAGTAGGACTTTTCAAACACTGGAAGCCTTGGTGCACTCGAATACGTTGTCGCGGACGAAATCTCCGGCAGCCCCGCTGGTCGCAGCACAGCACACAAGAAACTAGGCCGGGAATCAGACATTCCGGGATCGGAAAGAGCTACCTCGTCATCCGCGAAACCTTTATCACATGATCACACTCCTAGCCATTACCCGCACCCAGTCAGCGGAGTAAAGCGATAAAAAAAGCCCCCGGTTCATTGGTCCGGCGACTGCGCAGCTTCTTCCACGCTTTCAGCTTAGGGAGAGAAAGAAAAGAGGAGTATACGTGTCACAGTCGCCCCCGCCTGGAGGTTAGAGGCGCGATTCCCCCTTGACGGTTTGCCCGCCGGCCCTCTACAACAACTGTGGACAACATTTATTTTTGTTGAGGCCGGTCAGCCCGCGCGGTTGGCGCGTGTGCCCAAGTCGGGGAAGAACGGAATGAGCTCAGGCGGACACATAGAGTTTGAACAATGAACAATATATTTACTTAAAAACAAAATAGAAATTTAAATTCCAAGGTTTGGCACAAATGCAAACAACACACAACAAAAAGAAAACCCCAAAGCTCCACACGGAGATTCAACCAAAAGAAACAACAAGGAAAACGGTTGGCGCTCTACAGCAATACAAAATAAAGACAATGAAATCAAGCAACAAAACCACGGACGGAGAGCAAGTAAAAATAAAACGTCCGCAAAAGTAAAGTCCGAAGTGTACGGACGGGTCTCACTCAAATTTGGTGTCGAAGGGGATCGTCGGGCTCTCGGCGGTGGTGAGCTGGCAGGAAGACGGCGGCGGTGACGATGAAAAAGACTCAGAAGATATCGCGTTGCCGGGCCGCCATTCGCGCCGACTTCACCCCGCAACCACGAACGTCTTGCCTCCTTGAAGACCCAAAAAGCTCTCTCCCGAAACTATGCGCTCCCCACGAAAACCGTCCCAACCGTCCCTCTCCACGGCGACGTATTTCCCGCCTTTGTCGGCGCCGAAGGCACCCGCGAGGGGAAAAAAAAAGAAGAAACAAACAAAACCGGCTTTGGTTTTCCCGTTTGTGGTCGCCGCAACGCGAGGCGGCCCACCGAAAAGGCAAATTGTCGAAGGGACACGGCGAGCAGCACAAAAACACAAAGAAAAAGATCGCGGGAGAGTCGGCCGGCGCCAGAGTTTGCGACAATACGAAAATAGCAGCTCCTTCAAGGCCAAAAGAGGCTGTCCTTGCAAAGGCTTATCTTCAGGGTTATCCCAACAATGAACCCAACGAGAGGTTTGTCCCATTCGACCCAAAGTTAATAGTACAGTGGATGCTACCCGTGGCCTTGGCCTTCAGGCAGGTGCCGTGCTCTGCCTTATCTCTAGCTTGGAGACTGTAGTCACGTGATCCTACCCGGAGACCCGATTGGCCTAAAACAAGCATAGCGTCCACTCTACTGTCAATACCGAGTGAACACGACAGCTCCATACTTTCTAAGAAACTGCCCGACCCAAAAAGTGACCCCCAAGGGGGAATCCAAGCACAAGGTGATGGGGGTGCGTGGCTAGCGTGGCGGTGCACTAATACACCTAGAGGTTTTAAGGGAGAGGAGAATGCTCATTTTTGGTGTACAAGTACACTGGCTGGGCAACGGAGGGTGCATCTTTCAGAAAAAGGGTGCATGTGCACCTGATACACCCGACTACACCCTTTTTTTCTTAGAGTGTAGTCATTGTGGCTCATACCTGACGCTCAGGAAAAAGGTCCAATAAACCCCTTTCCCGTGAAGTGCGCTATCAAAAACGTTGCACATGGGCAAGACCCTCCATAGGTCGTCTTTTTTTAAATTAATTTTTATACCATTATTTGAAATTAGATTAATGTCAGACGATCAACTTTCAGGGTGTTGGGTTTACTAATGCAACGACTCCAAGCTTCCATTTCGCGCTTTACACCCACAATGACTCTTGCCTTTAGCAACTAATGATAAGCAGCGAGGGCCGACTTGCTAGAAACAGCGTCTCAGCTGAGACTGGGGGAACGAAAGCCCTGCCAAAGCCAGCGCACGAGCTGAGCAAGATTCATGCCGCGTCTCAAGACGCTGGCGCGACCCAGCCTGTGCAGTACTTTCTTTCGTGCACTCTCAGCTGAGACGCTGTTCTAGCAAGTCGGCCCAAGATCGCTACTCGTGAAGTTTCCTCGCGCTTCCCTTTCATTCTTGCAAGAGCATGCAATCAGTGTTGCGAAATAAAATCAAGCGAGGGGCTCAAAGCTGCCCCGCCATATTTTTCTATGGCCGGGCTAGGGAGCTGTTTTCTTTGTGGCCTTCATTCTCGCCTAGGGAAAATTGGACTTCTTTAGCCGCGTGCGGGTGTGACCACACTGCCCCACACCATCTGAGCCATCCTGAAGAACTGTTCCCCGCCCACTGCGATTGAAAATGCGCCATTATTCTTATTTGAAATAACTGTAGTGAGCCGATTGAAATATGTTTCGGCTTACGATAATTAAATGCTTGTCTATGCAAATTTGTTCCTTGAGGAGACGTAGACAACGAGTTGTTCCGCATAAGTCGCTGCAGGCAGCCGGCCTCATGACATATGGGTGTAATTCCTCTAGAAACTTATCGAATTCAACCTCGGAGCAAAGAGGACAACATGTTGAGGAGGATGTGCCTCTCAGAAGGAATTAAAGTGCTGTAGGAAGGGTAGGGTTACAGCGACCCCTTCGAGCTGCCGCCGCAGGGAGCAACGTGCAAAGGTCCTAAGCGATCGCGCCTGTTCACTCTAGCCCGGCCATAGCTCTTTCAACTGCGGAACGAGGCAAGTGCTTGATCATTAGCACACTTGGCTTCAAACCTAAACCCATCAGGAGGATAAAGCGCCGTTCACACTCTTGCGATCGAGTAAGACCGAGAGAGACCAGACCGGTTTTTAAGCCTTTTGCGACTTCTTAGGACCGGATGCGCTGCAGCGGAGCTGGTCTTAACAGATCGCAAGAGGCTTAAAAACCGGTCTGGTCTCTCTCGGTCTTACTCAGTCGCAAGAGTGTGAACGGGCCTTAACGCCGAAGGGAAAACGTGCGCCGCAGAGCCCAGTAATCATCGACTCGAACCACGCCGCCGCCCGTTTCGACCTGGATGAGTATCGTATACCGGCCTGCTAAATTTCTCACCCATGTCTGAGGGACCAGGCGCCTCTTGGGGAACTTTAACTTTCTATTGCCTAAACATCTAACAACAAATCACTTCGGTGATTTATCGTTAGACACGCACAGATATGTACAAAGAAGGTTTTCTATACACAAAAAGGAGCAGACGTCATCGCGTTTCGAAGCCACGTGCGACACGTCGCGAATGCTTGAGAATCCCCGTACTACGCCACTATGCCGAGAGCTGGGGATTGTCACACCGTTCCGGCGAGAAGATAATATGGCGTCGAACGAAAAGTTCGATGTTGTGTGCAAAAAGGCGGTGGAAGTTTGAAGTCGTCGCCTTTTTGCACCAGCAGCGACAAGGTTGACAGTTTGATATTGGGATTAAATTTTCTTTCATCGACGCAAAGAGGAGCACCGTCGGACTGTCAACTTTGGCGTTGTTTGTTGAGAATGCAGGGACTTCAAGCACCCACCGTGCTTTTCACGAACATCAACGAACTAATCGAACTCATCGTTCGACGCCATCTTCCTTTCTCGCCGGAACGATGGGGCAATCTGTAGGAAATGAACAGCTTGTCCTCGGCTCCCTGTAGAGTACGGGGACTCGCAAGCGTCGGTGACGTGATCCACGTAACCTCAAAACACAGTGATGTATATTCCTCTACGTGAAAAAAATCTATGTCATGTGAATATACTACAAGAGCAATATGACACTGTCAGCTTTGACGCTGTTGGTGTAGGAACGCGAAGACTTCAAGCTTCGCACCTGATCTTTTGCACACGCCATCGAACTTTTTTGAAAGTTTGCACAAAAAGGTCTTTAAAAACGGTCCTCCGTTGCCCATCGAGGCATTCGTATCACTGATGTCTATTGCAGTGGGCTGATCGCGAAACGGGTCTTGTTTTGCTGTGGTCGAGTGGCGTCCCCGGCGACCATTGGTTGACGCCAGCAAACCCTAAGGGAAAAAAGTGAAAAAAGGAGATTCCTTACGTTTCTCTTACTTATTTGTCTTACTATTGCTACGAAACCCCATAAAAGTTTCTTTACAAGAAACTTCACAAAAGCTTCAAAAAGTACATCTTTATTCATTCCTCCCTGACTTGCCCGGAAAATACGAAATCCGTATTTTTCCCCCGAAAACCGCCGGTCGAGAATCGGCCTGTTTCCGTTGCGCTCACTCTCTTTTTTATGGTCACGTGCCGTTGATCCTGATGCGTACCAAATATATGCAATGTCCGGAGTCATCTAAAGCACACATTCAATTTTAAAAATAGAAAAGAAGATGAACCTTATTTCTTGTGGCTTCGAAGAAGCTGCAAATACGTTGTTAAAAAAAAAGGTTGCACAGATCACAGGAAGTACATGTACACGTCATTCTCAATATGACGACGTACCTCGGGCTAGACGACGCGATGGCGGCTCACGACAGACCAACGTTGTGACAGACGTAGGACCGCTACTTCGGAACTGTGGTTCGCGTTACCGACCAATCTATTTTCAAGCGCAGAACAGTGAAGGATAGATATAAATGCGAAAATATCGCACGACAAACGGTTCACGAAACGTCCTCGTCCTCGTCGCCTGCTTCACGCGTCCGAGAAGCGGAGGAACGGAAACAACGCTTTGGTAGGGAGCGATAGCCACGTGACATCCGGCAACTCTCTCCACCGAGCCTCCGTACACATGTTTCGGTTTCGGTTTTGAGCAGTTGAGTGTCTTGGCTTTATTAAAAATATATCTGACTCTGTAGCAATATATTGATGGCGTATATTCTCTTGACACCATAATAAATCGAATGGCCATTTTTCTTTTTTTTTTCTTTTGTGGGTGTCAGTGTTTTCTAAATGAACATGTCAAAAACCCAGCAAACACGGAGCACTGCAAACACGCGACTCCCCGCCATGTTTTAACCTGTCTGGTTTAAAATAAAAATGCAGTCTTTTAAATCGAATAAATAGTGACAAAATTCATAGCACTGGAATCGGGGTTTTCAAACTTCCTGACCGCTACAAAAGTTTTTAAATAGATCGCTAGAAATTGAAATCTTTAAAAGGAACAACGTAGAGCTTACGGTTGATAACCTAGATGCCTCGTCATCATGTGACCTGTGCGATAGACCGAATTTTGACTGGGCGATCTGCCATTACCTCATCGTGCACACGGTCAATGGTTTCTTGCGCGTTTATTTCCGCAGGTCTGGCGCTCTACCCGAGGCTCTCCATCCTCGCTTCAATTCTGCGGCCCACTTGCTCGCCGTGTCGTAGGATGGGACATCCTTCCTCAACGTCTCCACCGTGTCTTGGTGGATGCTTGCCGGAGTCGGGTCCTTCCGAGACAAATACTCAATCAGTGCACGTCTATTCACTTTCTTCATTTTAGCTCGACTGCGTTTGCCACCTGCCTACGGCCGCCACACAGAGAAAAAAGAGAACATTGTAGTACACATGCGCCATTTTTGGTGGCTTGAAAGTGTCCCATGTGCTATAATAAAGTTTCGTTTCTGTGCTCACACTCCTCTGTCAGGCTGATGACGTTTGGGACGCCAGTTAAAATGCGCTTTTTGCTCGTTCTATTATTATTGTTTTTTAGGCAACAAGCACAAGCATGTTGGGCTTCTGAGATCTTACGCTTGGCTCTGATTTTGTGAACACTGGAACACTGTATATTCGTGAGCTTCGTCTCGACTAGAGTTCTTTCTTTTGGAACAAGCATCACACGAGCCCCGTCCCTGAATTCGACCAAAAGTCGACTCACGTGACCCGTGTTCTCCTTTTTTTTTTCTCTCTTTGATACTCCAAACTTATTTTTACGTAACTGTTTATTTTTAAAATCTACTGCACGGGGCCGCAAGCCAAGAACGGTCAGACAATGTACGACGCTTTATTAATCGCTGCGGCCAAGACCCACGAGCACAAAATTGTTGAATTGCGCCAACAACAAAAACTAAACGCTGGAACAGGTGTGCCAAAGACCTACTTAGAATCGCACAATATTCGGACCAAGCAAAATAGGCTCACGTCATATTTTTGACAGAAGAACCACGCGTGGGTACGTCGTGCACAAACGTAGAAAATAGGCTGTACACGATATTTGCAATTTACTTACAGAATTTATTCGCAGAAAGGAGGGGTTTGCCCCGCTTTTCTTTTAGGTCGCGTGGAACGATTTTCGGCACGTTCGTGCGAGTTAAGCTTGATTTGTTCACACATGTGTTGCAGCCTTATTAAGGATGTGTAAGTAAGCATCACCTCGCACACGCTATAAAATACTATGAGCTCCGGAAAAACACGTACATTGGGACTATGACGCTACTTACTGACGCGTTCTATTTTCCGGCCCTATAGACCTTTCCAGCGACAGTCTCGAACTAAGCGATTTACAGAGCGCGTCTCTGGTTTTGAGAGTGTACTTCAGTGTTGCCCGACTGTGCTGGGCATGTGTGTTTTCTCGTCAGTGGGCTGTGGCAGCCTGCGCAGACGCAATGCCAGACCTTGCTAGCTGCTAAATTGCCGCGTTTTCATTGTTTCTTTTGTTTTCAATAGTGAATAGAATCTAAACATTTCTAAAACCCAAGACGGAGGCTACACAGAGAGGACAAACACAACATGTCTTGTGTTTGACCCCTCTTTGTAGCCTCCGTCTTGGGTTTTAGAAATATTTAACTTTAACTAGCTCGCCTGCCTTATTACGTTATCTTGAACAGAATCTCTCGATCTTTTTAAAAAAGCATCGTACTATTTTAGGGAACAAAAGCAAACAAATGAAAGCTATTTTTGGTGAGTCCGTGCGCGACAGAACAAATGCAACTGGAATGTTTGTTTCATTTTATGTTGATTTATTTTTACGACACCATACACTTAGCCGTGTCAATCTACAGAGGTCTTAAGTGTCGAAGATATCTAACCACACAGAATAGCCGAACTGCATGAGTATTCCCCGCTCACAACGAAAATTCAACAGGTATCGTCAGTCGAACAGCATATATTGTACGTACCCGACGGTGCCGCGTTGTCCAAACAGGATTTGAAAAAGGTCTTAAATAACACAGCATAGTCAATTCACGACGATCGGACGGAATCCGGCTTGTTTTGGGGCACGTTTAAAAGAGAGCCGCTTTTCTGCAAAGCACCAAAGCACATAAATGAACGTGTCTATTCCGTCCCCACACCCCGGATCCGACCCTCTCAGCTATTTTTCGCAAAGACCGGGAACATAGCCGGGAATGCTTTTCGGAGGTTATCTCAAAGGCAAAAATTCCTAAAAGAACGTCAAACGGCCCGTGTCGCGGGCTGCTTGACGTTCGCTCTCTTCGTTCGTTTCCTGCGAAGGCCGAGCAGGCTACGGGCCCTGATATTCCCTGGCTCTCAGAATGGAAGATAACACCGAGAGGGTAAGCATCCTGATCAGGCAAATAAAGCAAAAACTTTCAAGAAAAGCCGGCGAACTCCGAATGCACAATGCAGATGGGGAGTCGCGCTGACCGGGTTTCCAGACATTTCTGGCTGAGAGGGGTCACTCGAGTCGCAAAATGGCGGCGGCCAGAGAGCTCTTTTTGAGAAGGTCTATACGCTTGGTCCGTAACCCCCGACACGCGTCATATTTTGTCCGAGAGATGTGAGGTGTAGTGTAAGTTGGCAGCTTCACGCCTCGCACTCTCGATACATCCTGCTTTGTCGGAGCCGCGAACGAGGCGGCAAAGGCCCTCTGAACAGCCGGCCACCGAAGCCTATTTCCGAGTACATCGCCCCGGTCAAAGTAGATCGAGCGCGGAAGCGGACTGCACGTGACGTCACGTCAGAGTACGTCAGCTCACGTTCCAGTCGCACTCTTTCCGCCGCCACGACGTCTCCGCGCACAATCAAGAAAGCGGCGTTTTCCCCGCTGCCCGTAAAAACGTGCACCCGTGCACGTGACGACCGAAAACATGGCGGCGCGTGACGAGGAAGTTCTGCGACCGGCCTCCTCCCCGATCAATCTCAATTAGGGCTTCTGGCGGTGCCCAGGAGCCCTCTCGTGATCCCTACCTGCCCCCTCCTCCCTCTCCCGCTGCACTTGGCGCACCATCCCCGGCCACTCGGCTGCCCATCTCTCCCGGGCGTCCCCCTCCGAACGGACCTCCTGTTGTTCTCCTCCTGGCCGCGCTTGTATTTGCACCGCCGTGTCCAGCGGCGGCGCCGTCCTAACCGTGTCTCGCTGCAGCAGCAAAAAGGAAACGAGGAGTCGTTGCGTATTATAACCGCCGCCGCTTTGGCAACCCGCTTAATTGGCTAATTGAAAAGGGGCGAATAGCTTCGGGCTCCGTCACGCAGTACTGGGCGGCCATTTTGTATTACTGGTTTCGCTTCGCTTTAGTTCTGGTTGTTGCCGGACTCCGCTCGTTCTCGCCGCTCGCAGTTCGGCGTTGCTCGCCGCACGTTTCGAACCGACGTTCTCCGAGTCGGGTTTATGCGTTCGACGCCGCTCTTAATGAGAGCCAGCTCTCCCCATTAACCGGGAGGGGAATGAGCTTAATATGCTAATTTTTGGCCGGGAATCTGCGCTTTCGTGACTCTCGGCTGCCTTGTCGTGTTCTCGTTCCTGCGCTTTGTGTTAATCTCGGCCGTAAGAGGCGCTGTAATACCAGTGCCCGCGGCGGCTCTGCGTTGGCTCCGGGTGGGGCGATCGAGTTTTCGCCGATGCAGTTCAATTTGCGCCCGTCATGAATTGTTTTGCGGACCGCGAAACGCTTCGCCCGCGTAGTAAACGAGTACCGAAGGGTTGCTATTCTCGGAACGTTTTGAAGAAGGGCATGAATTTCTTGCGAGGTACTCGTCCTGAACCTTGTCCGGATTCCTGTCATTACGAGCGCACATGGAGGTAGGAATCTTCTGGAGGTGACATGATGCCACCAGATGTGATGCCGGGGAGAATTTTGGTTTGGGGTGATACGCCCCCAACGATGACCAAAAACGAACAAAACCTAACGATGCTATTGGACGGAGAGAGCACCCTTGGGGGCGTTCCCGCCGACTGCGACATCTACTTCCGGTTTCACCTGGGATTTTCACGTTTGGCTGGCTTGAGCCGGTATGTCGCCTCCTCTTCCTCTTCGTACCTCCATGCTAGTGCACGATGCACGATAGAGAGGAAAAATGAGCAGTCATGCGCGCGCCAAATGTCTGCATCATAATGGGTGCACAAGTCGTCAAATTTCATAACCTCACGCTTTCTATAGATACCTGCAACCAAGTCTGTATTTTGAAAAAGTATGAAAGCGCCCTCGGCAATGATTATTTGTGTTAACAGTGCAGAACGTATACGTGACTTGCAGGCGACGTCATCGCGTCATGCTGGTGGTCATTTCTGCTTGTTTTTCCGGGAAATGCGCGAAACGTAGGCTCCAGAAGGTACGTGCTCAACGGCAAGGACACCAGAATGGCTGCTTATGGGATGTCAGTGCAATGGTAACGTAAATTTTTGCTGTCGGGTGTTTTCTTTTTTTCTTTTAAAGTGCTTTTCACTGTCTTTAAGTTTAAGGACTGCGTGTTTACAGGCTCATTCGCCTTCTATTGTAAATAAGACACGCGCGCCACTGTCGCCGCCAAATATATATATATATATATTTTTTTGTATTAGCGAAGAGTAAACACACAGGAAAGCTAGTGAATAACTTTCATTATAAACTAGTAGCTGATTTTTGAAAACTTGTGTGTTGTGTCCACTTTTTTTTTATCACTCCTCGTCTCCGGTTTGTAATGGGAGTTTGTTTTGTATTATTTCAATTCTTGTAAGAAACTTTATTAGTTTATAATACTGCGCTTCTTCAGCGCGCTTCAGATCTGTCATGTCGTGACATTTTATGAAATGATCAAGGATTCCACAAGAAGAGAAAGGGGAACCGGAGGGATATAAGTAAAAAGGGGAGAAAGCGCACACATTCATAAACGAGGACACAGAAAACTAAGTTGGATATCGCTAGTATATTTCTCGGCTACTTAGAAAGAACACAAAGAGAAGACCACTAAAAACACTAAAGGTCAAGGTTTCTTTAAATAAATACAACATTTTCGAAAATCCTGGAACAGATAATCAAACCGATTTTTTCTTCTTACCTCCAGGAAAGAGACATAATTGCAAAGCGATCATAATGCCGTTTTCAGAAAAACAAGTCAACGAAAAAGGCGCTGTTACGTATTAAATAAATAACTTCGATAATATGCTCCACAAGATAGAAATTGTTTTGGATAATCGCGAGGCATTTGTCTATAAACCAACACACTGTTTACAAACAAGCCCGCTTTGCCCACAACAGGTGTGGGCACTGCGCATGCGCAGAAGCCAAATTTGGGAGGAATGAAGCGTTAGCGCATGCGCAGTACCGACAGCAGCGCCACCGCGGTCGTATGACGTCAGCAAGTTGAGTTGGTCTATATTAAACATGACATTGCTAAAAAAAGGCTCGAGGTACACCCAAGCACTTCTTATGAGTTATGAATACGAAAGCACACACGCCGCTCTTCGCTCGGTTCTTTAATTTGCGGCGTACAACGCGCTGACCTTGGGCGTGGAACGCTGGAGCCGCTGCCTCGCGGACACGCAGCGCCATCGGGTGCGCGATCGTTCAAACTGTCGCGTGTCTTGCGGCGCAAGGAAAGAACAGACAGCAACATATTTTCCAGCAGAACGAACCCCTTGGCTTATTCCATACGCCATATACATATATTGCCACGCCCCGTACAACCGATAAGACGCGAGCGAACGCGGTGATTAGTGATAACACAACAGTGTGATAACACAGTCAGGATGACACCACACAAACTGACGCGCAGCGGCCAATGGGAGCCTCGTTGACGCGCGCCAGCCAATGGGACCGACGTGTAAAAGGTGCCGTTGGAACTTTGCGCGTGGTTTCATTAAGGTGCAGTTTTGCATGGTTTCAAAGCTGATAACGTCGGCTGTAAATTGTGATTTAGTTCGTATCTATTTACCTGAAAGTTGACAGCTCGTAAAAGAAGATGATCTGAATCGAAATTAATTAGATATAGAAACAAAGCATAAAGTTGGGCGAGTTGGTTAGACATCATGAAACGGGAACAGCGCGAAAACAAACGAATGTCCCCTCGAGTGGCCTGGGACGTCAACCACCGCACCCCCTACGTCACGTGTGCCACGGGGGTTGTCTACCAGATCCCTCTCTCGTGCGGCAGAGTCAACATAGGTCAGGCGGGCAGGTGTTTAAATTTAAGGGCGAGGGAACATTCCCTTTCCCTCCGTTCCTCCCCCCTGGCCACCTCGCAATTCATTGTAGCCGATGCGGCTGTGAGCCATGTTTCCATGATATAACAATTTTAGCCCGCCACAGAAACAAAACCGTCAAGGAAATTGATGAAGCTTTTTTTATATCTGTGAAAGGAGAGGAAGCGTGCGTCAGTGCGCCGTCCGTAGCTCTGAAGAGTGACGAGGTGAATTTTATCATGACTTGTGGAAAGTTTGTCTGATCGCGGAAAAGCGTGTGCGTGGAATCGGTTTGACCGGTTGTTTGTGTGTTTTTTCCTGATTATTTCATGTTTTGTCCACAAATAAACTTTCAGTTGCTATACTCCGTTTCACCTTATGTTGTACCGCAGTGAAGGATAGAAGCGCGAGCTCATAGCGTTGGCAGCTGCCCTTAAGGTGCAACCCCACCCTTGGTTAGTGTGATTCTGAACCAACAGATGGCGGTGGGATCGCCTTCCAGGCCTGTGCATCAATGCGAGAAATCGTGTGTGGTGGCGCTTCGATACAGTGGGGTATTTTTCTATATCTTGAATTTGACATCCCTGGTTCCTTACTTGTTTTTCTCTGCACGAGCTTTCTTTGGAACGCGCACGGCTGCGCCAGTTCTCGTGCAGGGGGGCCAGTTGCCTACGCTCCGAGCTCACGTCTCCAGCAAATGTGGGCAGAAAAAAACGCGAAAATTATCCTGAGCCAAATGGCAAGACACATGCACAACAAAACAACCGACACGTTAAAAATTATAAAATTGCGTGTGCGCCGTTATCGAAGATTTTAGAGGCCAATTACACATATTTCAATGTGATCATATTAATATTGACACTAATGAAGATGACGAGAGGACCAACCGTGAACTGAAAATAAAGGTTTGATCGGCGAACTTGTGCCAAACAAAAAAAGTAAAGAAAGGGCGTCAAGGCAGCAGAAAATCAGGCAGCGATTCGGTAGCGTAACAGAGAGCGAGAGCGAGACTGTCTCGACAAGGTCGCTGGCGGCTGCTTACCTACAGTGCGTCACCATCTCGAAAGTTCGGCAAAAAAGGTTCGAGCGTCGCGCGCTCGCGGCGAGGATGAACTGGCACTTTCGAGAACAAGAAAGCAGGGCGAAGGTTACGTCTGGTGCAAGAATGAACGCGAATCTTCTAGAAGTCCGTGACCGAGCGTTGCTTTCTCGGCTCTGCGTGCGGAAATGTGACGGGCCGGCCCTTTTGTCGTGCATGTGTTTGGCTCTTTGTGGATTTCCAGGCAAACGTGATGACGTGATAAACTTAGGTTTCCAAAATTCTAGCTTGAGGTATTAACTACCTAAAAAAAAACAAAAAAACAATCTAATTTTTGGGCTGTCAGGTGTCTCATTTAGGTAGCTGGGTGTTTATTTTGACCAAAACCATGAGACTGGAAAACATAAAAGAATGACACTCAGGTTTAGATGTTGAGTTTGGTAAACACAACGCATTTCTGGTGCGGGAGTCATTATAAAAAAAAATGCCGGGATTAAAAATTAACTCACAACAGAAAATTATAAGAATTGATTTTAATACAAATTCAGTGATAAATGCAATGACTGGCCAGGCAAAGATTCTGGGTCTGTGGATAGCTTTTGCACAGAGTTTAAGCAATGTACAGGGTGTCACAAAACGAAAAATTACATTTTTTTTACCGCAAGAATAATTTGCATTGCCGAACGCTCATTCTCCGCCCAAAGGTAGCGCTAGAGGTCACAACCAGATGCCAAATTTTCAATCCGATCCGATACCTTATTAAAAAGTAATAAGTGATTTTCAGAAAAGTTCAATGGACAAATAGTGGCCGACGGAGTTTTCGAATACATGGGGCTATATGACACCAAAAACCGGAAACAGGCAAAAATGGGCTCCATTTTCCCATTGAAATTTTCAGAAAATCACTTATAACTTTTGAATAAGGTGTCCGTTCGGGATGAAACTTTGGCATCTGGTTGTGACCTCTATCACTACCTTTTGGCGGAGAATGAGCGTTAGGCGATGCGTAGTTTATTTTTGCGGTAAAAAAAAAAACTGTAATTTGTTTTGTGGCATCCTGTACCAGTTTTAATTTGGTGATTTATGCGCACAAGTAGTGGTGTGCAAAAATGAAAAAAAGATAGAAACGGGTAGACTTTGACGTTGTATAAAATATAGTGTAAGCACGCACATGGTACGCTGATTAAGAATAAAACAGACCTACATTTTACACTAGCGTTGAGCGTATCGAAAGGTAAGGGTGCATCAAAAGCTAAAGCTTGTACACATATACTGCTGAGGCCGTTATGTTTGAATGCTCATAGCACTTTATTACCCTCAGATTTGGTGTACGTTGTCTCCTGATTGCTTACAACAGAAAGAAAGAAACATTCTAATTCTGGGTTGATAGAAAAACTCCACCTGCTGACAGCTACCAATCATCTCGGCGCCGATTATGGGTATTCACTGCATGCTAACGGTCGCGTGCTTAGAACGAGTTTTTCCCACGTGATTTCATACAATCGCAATAGACCGATCTCACCATGCAGTTTGACTACGCCACCGCTGCCGTAATGCATCGAGGGAACTTTAGTCTTTCTGCACGTGCGACAACCTCGCTGGAGCTCTGCGCGTGAGGAGCACGAGACAGCACGAGCCCTCTCGTGTACTAGCGTTTGCCTCCCGTGAACTAAAGTTATGGTGGCGTCACGCATGCGCCGAACGCTCGGTGAGATCGGTCTATTGTTCTTGACAAACAACAACGTTTACTCAGGCAAGCGGTCACATGTGAAGCTTAGAATATTTTGTATTGATTGTGGCACACGTGGCAAGTTGCATAGGTTTTTTTTTTTACAATCCGCGAAAAAGAATGCTCCTGGGTTACCTTGGTCTCTAATGCATGTAGCACACAAAAGAGCACGAACTGAATCACAGTACGAAACGAAAACTATGATGATAAACAGGCCTGTAATCACGCGAAAACTGAGGGCATTGCACGTACACAGAAGGTAAGCTTTGTTTCACTAAATACATTACCAGTAAAGTATTTGGTTTTATCCTGCGAGCGAAGCGTAACATACAAGTGCGTGCATACTGCCCTAAACTACACTTCCAGTGAACAGGCGCACCGTCCAAAGCATCGAGATCGCTTTTATAGCTTTTGGTGCGCTCAAACCTTTGAAAGCACAATCATAATCAATTTTATTATTTCAATTATTTTTATTAAGTGTGCCTATGTGTGTGTGTTTCTTTTTGGTATTTTGCGTTCACGTGCCATTTTCATAGTTATATAATATTTTTCCAGAAGTCCGACAACTATAGGCAACCTGCAATGCTGTTTGGTTTGGCGCCATCTAGCGACTGAAGCTAGAAATATTGGGTACCCCTGGGAGTGGCGGCTGCATTGTTCAAACATGAACTTTTACTCAGGTGGCGCCGCTTAGCCTAGTGTCTGAAGCAAGAAATACTGGGTATCCCAGGAAGCCGTGATCGCGTAACATGCCAGTACAGCGGAAGCTAAGGCCCTGGCGGGCCAATGGGAACGTGACTGCGTATCACCGGAGCGCGCCTGATACTCCGAAGAAGTATCAGGCTTTTCGCTGTGTCATGCTCCAATATGTGTGGGTTGCACTCGTTCACGTCGCGCATTTCGAAACCTTCGGCACGCAATGTGGGGCTTATCATTCACGCTTTGCCAAGTTATAACGAGACAGGGTATAACCGTGCGCTCTCACGCTGCTGGCGCCGCCTGGCTGTTGCCGGCTGGCTATAGTCTGTTTCATCATTAGAAATAGTTGCATAATCAAAGATGTAGACAAAAAAAAAAGAACGCGATTACGCGAACACAGATTAAAAATGCAATGTAACGGCGCATTCAAAATTAGTCGTTAGTTTTTTTAGAGAGCAGGAGTTTCGTAGGGCGACATTGTTACCCGTTGAAGGTTATAAAAAGTGCAGCACAATTGTTAACTCGGGGTCTTTAACGTGCATTGCGCAGTATATGTGGTACATGCAGATGGGCGACTGAACCCAGGGCCCCTGCTAAAGCCCATTGATAAAGGCGTTTTTTACAAGTGCCGCCCACCACTGTTGTGGAAACGCGCAAGACACGTGCCACGAGCGGGTGCTCCGCCGCCATTCGCTTTCAAGGGCCAGTCATTTAAGTGCTGCGCCGCCATTTGCCTCCAAGGGCCGCTCGAGACACGGGCCTCGTGCACTGGCAACCTTCCGACGTTACATGAAAGACAAACGCAAAGACATCGTAAACACGCTGCAGAGCCCTACAGGTTCTGCAGCGTGAGCTCCGTGCTTTGAACGGAGCTCGCGCTCGACCATTTCTTCACGTGCTCTGATCTGCGGTGCCACAACATACTCGGCCCACGATCCCCCACCCAGAGCCGTTTATTGAGAGAGTTTGGCCATACATTGGTTTGAATAGGCGAGCATCTCGGGGCCAACCACAGGCCGCGAAACAGCCCCTAGCGGTGGTCGTGTGCTCTAAATTTGTGACACGACTATACTTCGTTTCACCTTATGTGCGAGCGAAGGCAAAACTGGAAGCGCGAGCATGGAAGCTCCGTGCGTTCAGGCTTTGCTCAAGCGCGCGAGCTGGGGAAAAATGCAAAAAGCGCTGGTCTCGCGCTTCTAGCTTTGGCTTCGCTCGCAGATAAAGTGAAACGAAGTATAATTTGAGCCGTGCCGAGCGGAACTCCGCGTCGCAAGACGCTCGCGCACCCCACCCTTTGCACTGCTTTCTTTCAGCCAGTCTCAGGACGCTGTTCTAGCAGTGCAGACAAAGGCATGGGCACGAGCGCGTGGCTTTGGAAAGAGCCTCCTATGCACGAGGTCTCGTACAAACAAAAGCGTTTCGCTGAGCTAGGCTCACGCGCCTGTGCCTTTGTCTTCACTGCAGACATTTGTGAGATGGAGTAGAGGTCTCCTGATTGGTCGACGCTGTGTCACAAATTTAGTTTACGCTCTAAGCGTGGGGGGAATATTCGGCGCTGGCGGCGGCCTTTGCTCCTCCTATTGGCCAAACTCTCCCAATACACAACTCTGCCCCCACCGCACTTGGTCTAGCCTGTGAGCTAAACCAAATGAGTTACGCTTAGAGTATCGGCACTTTTTCCCCCAAATATTGTTGTGGGCGCCGCCATCTTGGTGGTTAGTAACAAATCAAACGCAACTGCCGATAGTCATGATTCAAAAGTGCGACTTCCTCAGCATTAGTTTCGATGTCAGGAAGCTCACGTAATATTGCTTTGCTTTGTTGCGAACTGTTTAAACATTTGTGGAGGACGGAAAAGCGTTTCCTGTGATTTTAGATAAAGCTTCAGATAACTGACAATCTTCATTTTAAGCACCAAGATCTGTATGAAGCGTAGCTTATTTGGTGGCTCTGGTTTAGCCCGATCACATAGGCACAGAAAGAGAACGAACAGCTTGACCTCGCACTCTTGGCGCTGCTTCAGTGACTTCATCAGCCCGTAGCGTTGGTTGCGCTCTGAACTAAGGTAAAGCAAAGCAAATATTCAAATCTTAGGGCTTCACAAGCCAAACTAACAAAAATCACTTAACACGTCCCCCCCCCCCCCCCTCTAAAAAAAAAAAAAATTGCGGGTTTATTTTGACCAACTGAAGATCTTTTGACGTGCAATCAAAATCTCAGATTCGCCTCCGTCGGATTGCGGGCACCTCGGCCGATATTTAAACCCGACAAATGTGGATTCATGGGCCAGCGCGTTGGCTCAGAGACACTGAGACGATTTAATGTTTTGTGTTTTATTTTAATATCATTGCCACTTAAGAGCCACCGAGATGGTTTTTAAAATAAAATATAGTCAAACCATTCCGACAAGCATAATTAGATTGCGAAAAGGATTTTCGCAAGTGATAAAGACGTTAAAATGTTTTCGCAAACGTGGCGGAATCTGAAATGGCAGAATGCATTTCATGGCTTCCATTTCATTTGGATCGCGGTGGGCATGTGTACCGACTGGTACCGACGCACAGTAGAACGCGCGCAAAAGTAGCTGTGGTGCACCCGCAGCCTCGCGCTTGTTGTTCTGAAATCTCTGGCTCGCTCACTGCGGGCATCCAGGCATCTGACACCCTGACATCTGGCGCTTTTTCTGTCTTTCACGTGGCGTTCCAAGCGGCACACGACGGAAAATGCACATCAAGCTGTTCTTGAACACGTGTCGCCATCTGTACTTTATATTAAGAATCTACGATTTGCCGTAACTGAATGGGAAAAGTTTGAGGTCTTATAACATTCTTAACGTGTAATATATCAATATGGAAGTTCTGAAAATTGTAATATCGAAGGATGCTGCATAATTTAATGTCTCGTTATTTTAACTAGTTGACGTGATTCCGTTTTTATAGCGCCATAAAATAATACAATTTTAAACTTTATTTTTTATTTTAAAATACACATTACCTGAACAGTTCGTTGCTTACTTTTTTAATTTATTAAATCCAACCGAACGCTCACGTAAAATATCGTGGACGATGGGACAATATAACTCGAGAAATAATTTTTTCAATATCAGAGACTGTGGTCTATTAAAAGCTGAATAATGAACTAAAATCTAAAAATAATCTTAATATAGAGACATTAAAGTATGGTTGGAAAACAGCTCTTTAATTTGACATTACCTTTATAATTGTAAGATACTTAGAAATAAAGTTATAAGCCGTCAAAAAGCAGCAAAACGTCATGGACGGTGGGGTTGCACCTTAATGCACGAGAGCTTGTGCCGCCGAGATTCGCCCTAGCGCACGGTGTAAGATACACTCTTTAGGTGAGGACACGGTGGGGCTGAACGCGCGGCGCGAGGAATCAGATAGTGTTCGTTCGACGGGCATCCGAAAGGCTGCATTATTCCGCGGCCACCGTGCCCGCGGCTGACAGTGTCGCCGGCGGCCAAACGACGAAACTGTGTGAGAGCGAAAAAAAAATATTTCGTTGCCATGACACCCCGGTACACCGTGGTCTTTCTGCACGAGCGACAACCTCGCTGGAGCTTTGCGCGTGTGGAGCATGAGGCGGCACGAGCCGTCTTTGCCGTGCCCACGGGTCGACGAGTCATCTGCCGGCGCCGCTTGAGACCCTAGTGAGAGAGAGAAAGAGAGAAAGGGAAAAGCGAACTTTATCGGCAATGCGCGAGGAGCGCGCTGTCCTCACCTGAAGAGTATTATCTTACACCGTGCCCTAGAGCAAGGAGCTCGCGCTCGTAGGCTTTCCTGCGGAACATCACCCTCTTCTACTCGTCCCTCGTTTATTTTCGCGCAGTTCCCGTTTCATGATAGATATAGAAAACCATTTTTTTATCTTAAAGGCTAACTGCAAAGAAAAACAGTTTTTTTAAACAGCCAAATTTTAGACAAGCATGTCAAAAAACAATTTTTCCGCGAGAAAAAAAAGTTTTACAGCAATATTTATTGCGTGGGACTGATTTTAGTTTGCGGCTGTTTCATCCGTTTTAAATCGCGCGCCACGAAGTTGGTGTTCCGTGACGTTTACCACCAATTGGCTGCTATACTTCTCATTGGCTAAGAGATTGATTGACAGTCTAGATCTTGGTTGTTAAACCGTTGTTATATGTTGTAATTTTCTTTTGAGCGACATATTTTTACGTTTAAAGAATAACCCCTGTAATGATATTTATTATTTTTTACAAAAGGTTTACAAGACGGGCACTTCCGTTTGGATTCATACCATAACAAACAAAAGCTTCGCCGTTCTTTCATGGCCGCCGAATCTCTGCTCCCGCCTGTCTCACCTACCTGGATTAGTCGTTTCGCCGAAATGATCAGTGTTTCGTGTTGACCCAGGTGCTTGAGTGAGACTTCCTGAACTGAAGTATTGTGTGTTTACCAGCTGTCGCCACTGTTAAAGGCTGTGTTTACTCCGACGTTGAGCGCAGTGAACGCAGCGTAGCGCAGAATGCGCGCCTTTCATTGACCGGCGGCCAGGAACTCAATTTCTGCGACCAATCAGTAACTGTGTGCGCTGCGCTACGCCGCGTCCGTCGACGTTACGTTGAAGTATAAACGTACCTTTAGTGATAGGAAGCGACGCGGGGTTTTGGCTTTCATAGCACGGTTTGTTACTTTCGTTTTCTTCTGCCTTCTTAACGTGCTTTTTTTTGCGTGTGCGTGCAAATGCTGACTTTTTTGGAGATGTCAGCTCTTGTAAACCGGCACCGTTGCTCTCTAAAATGCTGCGAGATGAGTGATCGCGACAGGGATTCTTCCAGCAGCCATGTCACCCCGAAATATCACAAACTGAATGCTATTTGGCTGTAGACAGTCGGGCGTTCGCGTAGCGACAAACGAGTCCAGGTATGCTCTCGTCATTTCGCTCCGGAGGCCTTCGAGATTCGCACTGGGTGCACCGAACGTCCGAGACGGGGACACAGCTGTTGCGTAAAAGACATGGCACAACCAGGTTATTACGTAACAGCTGTCCGCAGAAGCCTTCGGACGTCCGAATACTGTTTTAGACGACAGATTGTTTTCTCGGCTTCCAAATTATCTTGCGTAAAGTTGTTTGAATTGAATGTGTACTGTTATCGTAAAACTTGGCTTGTGATTACGCCTTTGTAGATCATCTTATTCGTTTTGCTGGAGAGACGCAAACGACGGGCATAACAAAATCGTTTGCATATTCCGCATACCTCGCAGAAGAACGTCCCCAATCATCTTGCGAAATACGGAGTCTGCACCGTCCTGACTTTTCAGTCTTTTACCTGCGCAGTTTGTACCTGCTATTAGGTATGCCTACTGAAACTGCAACTTGGGGCAGTGCCAGAGAGGAAAGACAAAGTTGAGAAAGCTTGGTCGCCCTCCCTAATTTCTGAACTCTCAAGTGATTGTACCATAATAAATGCACCAACGCCTCTTCCCAAAATAAAGAAAAAGCACTATGTTCACTACATAAAAAATGGTCTCAGTTCATGCATCTGTGGGGAGGTAGGAAACTTTGCCTTAATTTATTCACACCGCATGATCAGCGCAACAAACTCGAACGAAATTTACACGAAAATATCGGTGGTACTTAAGTTTCCCTGAAATTTTGTATAACCGGTCGTTTGCAGGACCGAATCATCTACTCGAGCGGTGTGCGTCGCTGTGCAAACAGGTCGCTTTGCAGACGCAGTCCAACAACACGAAGCATAAAAACTGCAGATTTTGGACAACAATCCGGAGTCCATTGTTCAATCAAAATGACGTAATGTTGTTGAAAACGCCTGCAGCCTTTTACTCACGGTATGCGTCGGGGATCTTCCACATTTCGAAACAAAACGAAGGAAGATTTACTTTTAAAAACGCTCGCCGCCACAGCTCGGTGCGTCCTATCGGACCAGCTGGACCGGATCAGCTGACGACGACGGGACTGAATCCGTTGAACGTCAACCCCACAACCACCAATTTGCGCTCCGTGTTAGTGTGGGTTTCTACTTCCAAGCCCCACACCACACACCACGAACGTTTCAGTTCTTTTTCGCATCGAGGTGTCGCACCAAACGGAACGAGATCACCGAAGTTAACGCAGCGTTGGCGTGAACGTTGGCTTGTGGTTGCGCACTCGTGGACGCTGTGACTCCCTTCGCTTTCAAAGCACACGCGACGATTACGAATGATACTTTCCGTCTTCCGGGAACATCTCAGGGGCACTTCTCAGGTCACGTCTTCGCTACATGTGCTCGCAAACCACGGAGCTTCCAAAACAATACCGGCGCCATGTTGAACGAGCGTTGTTGCCAGATTTTCACCGACCAAACAAATACAACGGAAGCAAACCGGCTCTAGCTTCCAGCGTACATCGACGGCACCTTCCTTTCCCCCCCCTCCCCCCCTCCCCCCCCCCCCCCCCCCCGGATCCTCGGCCGGAAGTCAAGATGCTGCGTACTTCGCAGCCAAGTCAATCCAAGATAATCCAAGTGAGCGGCGGGCGTACTTCTCCTTCGCGCGGGTCGAAAAAGCGAGAGTTTCAAATGTGGAGAGGTTGTGACTGCGACAAAATTAGATCCTGTGGCGTAAATATTGCTAAAATTTTGTTTTCACGGAAGATTTGTTTTTGTGACATGCTTGTCCCAAATAGGCTGTTTAAAAAAACACTTTTTTTTTTCTTTGCAGTTACCCTTTAAAACTAGCAACGAGGAGCGAGACCAATTGGAGCGCTGCTATCGCAGGATCGTGACGTAGTCCGAAATCACGTGGCCGTTCCAGGTATTTCCTCTGCTTTGCTTTGGTTTTAGCTGGAGAATCAGTCGACCCTCAAAGTCCTTGAGCGAAAACACGTCGGCTATACGAAAGGTACCAAGACGTTTGTCTGACCACTCATGCGAAGTGGAGGCAATGAAATTAAGAACGATGACAAAGCGAATTAAGAGGAATCAAAGTGAATTAAAAAGAATTAAAGTGAATTAAGTAAATTTAAAGAGAAGTAAAAGTAATCAATGGGAATTGAGAAAAACTCTTGTCTTGAGCCTTCTCAAAGCCCGCTTCAGTGGCTCGGCATCTCGGCTACACAAGAGAAGGTCCACAATGGCGGGTCAGTCTAGCGCGTGTTTAAAGCGTCTGTGCAATAGGATGCAATAGAACCCCTACAACAGGTTCAGGGGCTGTTTCATGTTGTTTTCTCGCCCTTTTTAAAAGTTACATTCACCATCTAGTCTTCTAACTCTCTAGATCGGTGAATCTTTAAATTAACCTATTTGTTTTTATATATCAGACTGTTTATTGACAACGGGGTATGTTTGAGCGCGTAGTGGTGGCATTATAGTAACGCCTTTTTCAACTTATATGACACTATTTCAGTATGGCTATAAATTCGGCACTCTTTCCGCTTCTCAGATTATTTTACTATTTCGTTTTATTTTTTACTCACCTTCGTCGTCGGATCGTCGGAACATACCCATTCCTACTTAACCGGCTTGAGATGAAACGCATTACAATGCACATTAAAACCGCGCTCAAAGGGACAGGACACGTGGGAGGAAGGCAGGAGAAACTGCGAGTTTGTTCTGTGTTTCTTTCTTGTGTCCCTTTGAGTTCTATTTCATTATATTCGCCAGTCACCACCAACTTACCACCTCGCTGCGTAACATTACACCTAGAGTAGCGCTTTAATTATTGTGAAATAACTTATCTTTGTAAAACTATGTATGTTTACTGAAAGAAGCACGTCGTAATCAATACACTTTCAACTTTTCAAATTGTGGTGACCCGCTCTCATCGCCGACCAGCGAGAACATTAATATTCACCCGTACTCCGTTCGGTGTGCGCCGTGCGAGTACGTCGTAGGAGGCCTTCAGGGAGAAGTCTTAAGGGCCAAACACATGCGCGTCCAAACTGTCCGATTTCGCGTGCGAACCGCCGGAACGACCTTCGAGGGCGAGGGTTTTCGTCGCACCGGAGGCTGCGAAAACCCTCGCCCTCGAAGGTCGTTCCGGCGGTTCGCACGCGGAATCGGACAGTTTGGACGCGCATGTGTTTGGCCCTTCACGGTCGTGTTCTATAAAAAGTTACTACGTAACTGCTCTCCGAAAACAATGAACGTATGTCTGCCGGTTTCTCTCCAAAAAAGAATGTCTGATCGTTCTTGTCACTACTGATCACTTTAACCTGTTTCACGTAACCGTGTAATGTGCATCGCTTTATGTAATGTTTCCATCAGGGTACAACTCCGGAACCAAACGACACGGCGGGGAGTTGGTTGACGATGAGATATACTCTCGTCTCGATTTCGGAGGAAAAATGAGTCCAGTGCAATATGACTGCAAGTTCATCACGCAGTACTTATTACGCAAGTGGATACCTGTAGAACGTTTGTTTTGCTTTTGGTATGAATACGAGATAGTATGTAAGTCTTTAATCTGATAGGACAGCTTTCGCGTCTTATGCGGTAAGATGAGACAAAAAGGGAAAGGAGAACAAGGAGGGACAAAGAAGAAAATACACCTAAGCATTTCTTATGAGTTGTGAATGCGAAAGCATCCAAGCCGCTCGTCCGCTCCCTTTGTCGTCTGCTGCTTACTAATCTCGGAGGCCATGGCGCAGCGGCCAATGGGAGCCCCGTCGACGCGCGCCAGCCAATGGAACCGAAGGCGAATCGCTCCTATTGGGATAGCGGCGGAAACTAGGAGCCGCTTTCGCGCTTCAAACTGATGACGTCAGCTCGCTCCATAAGACAGTTGATGCTTTCGCAATAAAAAAAAAAGGAGCTAAAAAAGGAGAGGCTCTTCTTCCCGTTCACACCGCCAATGGCGTGAAGTCAGATTTGACTTCCGGACGTTGGAGTATGAGGAGTGGGTTTAAGCCAACGTTACTAAAACACTCAGTTGGGAAACTGCCATAGAGACTGCCCTGAAAAAGTGTCCCCGATCTGTCCTCGCGAACCGAGCTAATGGCGAACACGACGCCGCCATTTCTCCCGCAGCGGCCACTCGAGGAACCGCACATTACTTCCATTTTGGCTTTAATCGGCCATTCTGAAGCCGAAACAAGCCTCGTTTACATGAAAGCGACTTCAGCGCATCGACTCCACTCGTTCTTGGAACGAAGCCGACGCGGCAACGTTTACATGAATGCGCAGCAGAAGGTGGCGCCACGCCGTGTCAAAGCTCGAAGTTATGCAGTTCCGTCAACAGCCGCACCACGTTTTCCGGTGCATCGCACGTGGAGGTCTGTTGACGCGTTCAGTGAACGCGTCAACAGACGTGCCCGTTGTTTTTGTGCCCGCTGTGATCGTGCCCGCTGTTTTCGGTGCTGTGGAAGAAGTTACGAGACGGAAGAAACATCAAAACCCAAGCGTTTAGGGCTCCAGGCCGGGCCGCCGGGTCACTCTGGAACGGAGGCGACGTGTGTGTGCACGCTTTGAGGAAGCCTCCGCGATTCGCCGCGCCAGACCTCGCCGATCGCGACCGGACCAACCGGACCCCGAGTCCGAAAGGCTCCTGCGCAGTCAGGAACGGCACCGAGGTAGGAGCTGCTCGTTCTGCGCTACCATGCAGTGCTCTACAGTGCTCGGAGCTCTCGGTGTCGTTCGTGCTTGCGCCGAAGCCTTTGGGACCCCTTCGGACGCGCAAGTCGTACTTCGCAAGGCTTGGACGGGGGCCGCCCTCACCGAGCAGCTCCGCTATATTCCGCTTACTTATGATGGCAATAAAAGCTCGCGTTTGTTCTCGGGAAAAAATTGCGGGCGACCATACGGGACCGCTCTCCGCGCCGCCGACGAGGTTGACCGCCGCCATGTTCTCAGCTGTTCACTCGCTCCCGCAGCGAGCGCCTTCCCATAATCCTCCCCGTTCCAAAATGCGATGCGACCTCCGTTTACATGGGCTGAATGAATGCGCACTCGCCATCTCGATCCACCCCTGTCTAGCGACTTCAATGCGATGCGCTTTCTTTGCGCATTATGTCGTTTACATGACCGCATTGAATGCGACAATTGGATTCGATGCGACTAAGTCGCATTCATGTAAACGCGGCTACAGATACAGTGGAAGAGGTTACATGGGTGCCACCCCCGTCTCCCCGGCGGCCGCGCCGCGTCTTACTACCGAAGTTAAAATGCACCTAGGTCGGGACGCGCTACCTGAAAGTACCGCTGAGGCATGGTCGTATAAAAACAATATTAAATATGCCGCAAAACCTTGCAAACTAAAGATTTTAAAAACATCACGCGCCCTTCATTTTGTACTAATCTCCAATAAATATCATACAAAAAAGTCTTTTCCGTTTGTTTTTACGCAAAAACATGCTTTATAAAAGCTCAAGGTGACCACAGTACAGACAAATGATAACGAGTGGCGCTGTTGTCGCATTTAGCTCGGTCTCGGTGGACGCCAGCGGCCCAGGTTTCGACGGCGAGTTTCCCAACTGAGTGTTTTAGTAACGTTGGTTTAAGCTAAGTTTAATTGATCTTATAAAAAAAAAAAAAGCCCGAGTGTTCAATTTCAAAGACAAGACTCATTACACGCTAAAGTGGAAACCGATGATAGGAAGAGGAGAAGGAAAAACTTTATTCGTCTTAGAGTGATTGTTGAGTGGGCAGGATAGGGAGCTAATACCACTTTCTACGGCACATTTGACCCCACAAAAGCTTTTGTTTTCGCAAATATCCGCACTCGCGCCAATCGCAATAAATCAAGCATTACATCACGTAATTCTGGCTCGAGGTCCACTGCTCTTTTAAGATGCTCGGTGTTGCATCTGGAGAGGCCCTGGCAAGAATCGATCAGCTTCCTTTCCTCCAGCTCCATTCCACTTTAAACGCACGCGGTAAATTAAGATGAAAGGCGTACCTAACGATATTTGGACTTCTGCGCTTTTATATTACAACCTCGTTAGTGAGTCGGGCTAGTCAGAGAACAAGTTGTAGTCACAAACTATTAGTGCATCATATTTCAATTTTATCAGGCAGAAAAAGCGCAACATCTGGTGGCGCCTCCCTGTGTGCAAAACGCGCATCTGGGGCCACGGTGGTGACGTTTTAGGAAATACTTTGTGATTGGTAGCGTTGGCAAGAGCCGTCAGAATTTATTTTAGGCAGGCTAAATAAAGTGTATGAGTCCGTGAAGTATCGTTATTATTTCAAAAAGTAGCTTTAGAGCGCAGCTCTTAGGCGCCCGTTTCCGGCTTGAGCGGCGTCGCCCTCGCCGTGGCCGTCACCGTCGCCGTCAGCGTAACCGCGAATTGCATTATGGGGCGTTTGCCATAATGACATCACACATAACGTCACGTGTGACATCCCGGGGTCACTAGGGTCACGAGTGACGTCACGAAGGTCACCCGTGAAGGTCACGACTAAGGTCACAACCTCCACGAGTGATGTCACGACACGAGTGACGTCACAAAGGAAGAGGAGGGAGGAGGAGGAGGGGAGGAGGAGGAGAGGAGATGCCAGAAACCCGTTGTGCGGGCAAGTGATATCACCATTCATAAATCACAGAGAGGCACGTATGAAAACATGGTGTATACTCGTTATCCAAGTGGCTGTCTACATGGGTACGAGTCTGTGCTGTACAAATTGATCTTTGTGGCACGTCAGACGAAGTTGGTAAATTGTGTTCCGCCAAAGTCGACAACGCCTTGTTCGTGGTAGCTTTGTATCTCTCGCCTACAGCACTCAGCAAATATTTCGTGCAAGACAAAGAAGAACTTTGTACCCGCCATGCAGGAAAGCATCCCATTGGCCCCGAGGGACAAGCACTCGCTGTTCTGTTGTGCCATCTCGGGGGCAGCACACTCAAGACTAATGCTGAGGAAATCAAAAACGCCGAGAAGTCTTGCACAGAGCCGAGAGCAAGTAAGATGACATCGAGAGTATCATGTGCTTCGTCAAAGTGTTGACTCTAACGCTGTCTCGTTCTCCCGCCTTGCTCCTTCTGTCCTGTCTCCTTGCACCGGCAGAACATAGACAGAGTGGAGCTTCCGAATGTGATAACTATATTTATTTAGCTGGAAAAAAGATTTTGATTTTGAGATATATTTCTTTTCTCCGGACAAGCAATGAGCGAGAATATATGTATAATAAGCGAACATATGCAGATGAATGAACCGTACTTAATCCAATGAATCAAAGAATCAAGGTTTTACGAACCCGCCGACAACCAAAATAAACGGCGGAGCCAGGATTTTACCTCTGGGCATCCTAATGTCCGGTCGGGTGTGCTGACCACCCCACCACCCCAATCTGACTTTCTGGCGTTTTCTATCTGTCTTATTAATGCACAAGAAACGAAATGTATCCAATCAGAGGCACCCGCCAAGAGAAGAGACGCAGCCTGTTGACGATGGACGATGACTGGCTGCGCGTGGCTATGCTCGTGGGCGTTTATTACGTTCGGGTGATCATTGTTGCCCACCGAGCCTGGCGGGCCATCGAAGGTTAGGCCGGGGAAGGGGGGGGGGGGGCGGCACATGATTGTCACATCTAAAAAAAGTACGTCCGAAGATGCTGATTCATATTGTAGAGTGATCCAATTGATATCCGGAAGGTTAAAATCACCCATCATAACAAGCCTACAATCTTTCAGGCGACTTTGCTTGTAATCTTGGCAAACAAGCAGATTATCTCTGTCACCCTGGACATGTTGGAAAAAGGCACTCGCTTAATGATCTAAATAGTCTGCGTTCCAATAGACCGATCTCACCAAGCGTTCGGCGCATGCGTGACACCGCCATAACTTTAGTCCGCAGGAGGCTGGCAGCAGTGCACAAGACGGCTCGTGCGGCCTCATGCTCCACACGCGCAGAGCTCCAGCAAGGTTGTCGCACGTGCAGAAAGACTAAAGCTGCCTCGATGCATTGCTGCAGCGGTGGCGTAGTCAAACTGGCTGGTGAGATCGGTTCATCCCGTCTGGCACAAACGCGTTTTTACTGCGATGGCCCACACAATACCAATCAGTGTCGAACCTCGTGGCCACGCTTTTATCCAGGCTTTATCAAATGCCAAACACCTAACCAAAAAAAAAAAAAGAGAGAAACATTTATACCGTGTTTATTAGGCCCCAGGATCACGAATGTCAATATTATATTTCTGGCTATTTGAGCCACGTAGCCACAAAAACGCTTTCAAAATCGAGTTAAATCCCCTGCTTCCCGGCGCGTCCGGTGGAAGGAGGGAATCATGACGTGCACTAAACAGATATCTCAATATTTCCGTGCCTTCCGCAAGCCTCACCAAAGCATTGAAAACCGCAGCCCGCGTTCCCTCATGAGCGGCACGCGCGAGGCATTTGAACCCTCTGGGTATGACGTAACATCCAGCGGTTGGTTTTTCGGTCTTTCTCGCGCCTATTAATGCGTTTGGATAAAATGTTCGCGATATTCAAATTCACGAGACGAAAATTAGCTAAACTTATCCCCTTACCTCGTTTTTTTAATTTTTTTAAGTAAAAAAAAGTCCGCAGACACTTAAGCACTTCTTATTAGTTGTAAATGCGAAAGCATGAATGTCCAATTGAACGCCGCGGAGTGTTTCGAGGCGTTTTGCGGCCGCCGACGATGTAGATGTTTGAGGCCGCGCCATGTTCGCCGGCGCCCAGAGGAGCGGAACAAATGCAAAGTTTAACGCGATTATATACGCATTTGACCGCAGCGCCCTCTCCTGTATAGACGTTGAGCGGCTATATGCAACTTTACATCTATGACATCCCCAGCTCTTGAGTTACTACCACATGTCAGAGCCCCCCAACTCGTCCCACAATCGTGGCCGAGTGGTTAAGGCGATGGACTAGAAATCTATTGGGGTCTCCCCGCAGAGGTTCGAATCCTGTCGACTGCGCAAACAGTTTTTTTCTTTTTTGTGAGCACGGACGTTGGATCGGACGGACGGACGGACAAGGCTAGACCCTAAGGAGCTTCGCCCCTAAAACAAGTGGCGAAAGACAGTTAGAAAAGAGTCCTAAAATATGAGTCATCGATGAGTGAAAGGACAGGGCGTCGATTTCCAACAGGACTAAAAAAATCGTCTACATAGCGGAAAACCCTTGCAACATTGGTACACTCAAGGTGTTCTAGAATGATGCGATCGAATCTTGCTAAGAACAAGTCGCTAAGAACAGGGGCGATGCAAGATCCAATGCACACTCCTTGACGTTGCATGTAGATGCTATCCTCCCAAGTCGCAAGGGTCGACATCAGGTACTTGTCAAGAACTCTAAAAAACCATCAACTGATATTCCAGCCGTATCTGCACCATTAATACACGCAAGTGATGATGCAAAGTAATTACAGCCTGCGTGGAAGTTTTCGCCACGCACGGACTGCCAGTAAAGTTGTGCAGCGACAACGAACCACCTTACACCAGCCAAACGTTTTTTTTAATTATTATTGTTTAATAATACTGACTAGCCCATATTGGCACATGGTACGAGAGGCACAACAATGCGAAGAAAATTCAACACATTTGAACGTCGATGAAGACAAAAACGGCACTGAAATATTGTATCAAATAATAAACACCCGATAAGCAAGGAGAGGCACAACAATGCAAATAAACTTCCGCACATTTGAACATTGATGAAGACAAATACGGCACTGAGATAATGTATCAAATAATAAACACCCAATACACAATCAAAAGAGAAAATAACAAATCTAATAACGTTCTATATTTAAGTAAGCAGCGGCTCTATCGACAAAATAGTCAAGATAATCTGAATTTGCCAAGCCAATTCAGATACTTCGTGAGTGAGCACTGCATCATTCAAGTAATTTCTAGCCCGCACCGTTCAAAATCAAATGGGATGGCCGAGAACGCTGTGCAAGATGCCAGAAAAATGCGTAAAAAGTTTCCTTTCAAGTCTACAAAGTTTAGCGGAGCTTTGATTGCACACACAAACAGCCCAAGGAACGACTGTCTGAAGTCTCTGGTGCAGAGGCTCATGGGAAGGCAGACAAGGACGCTGCTGCCAACTCTTCGACTCCAACAAGTCATTTGATGCCCAGCACCGTCGCGCCCAAAAATGTACAAGCCCGTCTCCAGCAAATCAGAAGGAAAACGCGCAAGTAATACAACAAGTCGGCTAGACCACTGCCAGACTTGGAGCAAGCTACTCCTGTCACCTGTGTCTGTGCACGACATACGCTCACGCACGTGGGCTCCAGCTGCTGTAGTAGGGCGAGCGGGAACCCCGTACTGACGACGTACAAACGCTGCATCGAACACGCGAGCACCTGCGAGAGAGAGCACCGCCAGCTGACCAAGGGTCAAGCTACTTCACCTGAGCAGCTTTTGTCAGTACCAGGGCTCAGAAGGAGCTTAAGACCACGACGAAGCCCCGCTTGGTTCCCAAGGCCTGAGAAAGCCCGGATTCCTCCCGACTCTTTAGTGCAAACTGACCGTATTATTGCGAAAGCATTATATGCCCCATTACGCGAAAATCCGGCGTCGTCGTCGGCGTGACCGAGCGATGGTACCAAAAATGGCTGACGGCGTAAAGAGTAAAAACACGTCAAAAATGCTCGGATTGACGTCACATTTCACAGGACGGTTCCTGCAAACAAAGTAAATTAATGGTTTTCAAAAAACAATTTGCTACATTTCGATCTGGGTCGGAGTCGAACCCGGGCCTCCGGGGTAAGAGACGAGCACACTTACCCGACCCCAGGGCGGCTCCACGGTTCAGGCTGACTAAAGGTGTGCCTAGTGCGTGCGTCACTGCACACGTCACGTTGCAGCCATCTGGCTCACGAATGGTGTGGGTCCAGTGTGTGAGTCACTGGGCACGTGACGGCAAAGCCAATGGGGAGGAGGTGGCGCCAAGTCATGAGTGTATAAAATGAGAGCGCTGCCTGCTGCGCGTCACTTGCTCTTCGGATTTGATCGGTGTTGTGTGTACTGCGATGGACTCACGGCTCGACGTCATGAGTTTATAAAATGAGCGCGCTACTTCACCGGCCACAAGGCAATGGCCCTCTCAGTCGACCACATTCCACCACCGCCGACACTTCCGCAAACGTTACGACGCGAAGATTACACGCCAGACATATATCCCTCTGATGACGAAGACGTCGCCGCAACAGAAGATGACGTAATTAGGACAGGCCTACCATTAGACATAGAGGATCGCATAACTTGAAATAAAATATATTGTTGTGCAGCAAAATGGTCCGAATGTTTCTGGTCTGTGGCCAACGTATACGGAAAAACACACACCAAATCAGCAGAAAGAAATTTAATGCATGCCGAAAACATCAATCGACAACATTTCACCAAAGGGACTATAATGCTTTCGCATTCCCACACGTAAGCAGTCTTAAGTCTATCTGCCGAATTTTTTAGTTAACTGTTTCGTTTTAGCTCTACTAATTTAATTCAATGGAAAAGGAAATATGTAATGACTGCAAGTAATGTACTGCACTATACCAGCAAGTCATGCAACGCTCTAACCACTTGCCTCTTCCTCACTTATCATTGAGGGGCGCGGCACTACCGAACTGTACGTCGGCATAAGCGTTTGTTTCTTGAATAAAATTATTATTCGCCTATGCACGCACGGGCGTGTTACACCCACTCGCATTCATTCCGGCGTTCACCCTACTGAAGCGGATATATGGAGGGCGGTGCGATGAAGCTTTTCTTGCTATTCTTGCAACTGATCTTTCTTCGAACCACCTTTTGTTTTTCTCCATTTTACTGACTTCATCTGCGTTGTACATACCGGGCGACCAGGCTTCTCTCCTTTAGAGGGAGCTGTGAGGCGGGCTCATAATATAAATTTTGGAAAAAAAAAAACTCCTACCAAAAAGGTGGTTTTCTGTTTATCGTGAAAAACCCGACAGCTACTTTTTTAGAACAAATGTGACGTGGTACCTAAGCTTCGCAAAGTATCGCAATACAATCAATGGATGTAAATGCATTTCACTACTGAGATAAACACATTTTTCAAATGTATCTCGATACACAGATTCAGATGCTCGAAAGTATCTCTAAGAGGCAATCGCGATGCATTTGTATTGCCATACTGCTTTGCCCAAGTATTATACCATAGCGGCAACCATGATATCTTCGTCGGAAGCCGCGGTATAAGTTTCAGTGTATACGAAATACCGACCGAACAACGTATTTTGAGTACGACGTTCTGACATTTATAACGTAGAAAGTCAATTATTTTTGCTTCTTTTTTGTAGAGTGCAGATTTTTACGGGTTTGGCTTGTACTCGCCACATGTTTTACTCGGTTGTTTCTTGAGGTAATTTCGACTCTTTATGCCCTTTTGCATCTAGTGCATGCAAGTTATGCACAACACGACTACTTCGTATAACCGGCTTCCAAAGGGCATACGTAGACTTTGAAGCTATTTTTTTTTTTCATTCGACCGACGTTCAATTAGTTAACAGAATCGACTGAAACAATTTTTTCTGAGTTTTCTAACCATCCCACGGTTATAAATACGTTGACCGCATACGCACAGAGGTCAACACCCCAAAAAATGAGCTTAACTTTTCCCCGTCAATTTTTTTTTCTTCAATTTTTTTTTTTCGTGTGTGTTTACAAACTATCGGCGTTGTATCAGTAAATCAATATGCAGTTGGTTGAACCCCGTCGTGCGTGTGTCCTGCTTCGTGATGAACAAGGAAGTTGCTCAGTTAAGACAGTAGACGAAGGAAGAGGGGGGAGGTAAGAGGGCTCCCCGTTTTACCCATTAAAACGCTTGGGCGGCTTTGGGAACAAGGCGGCGCTGCCGAAACCTCCTGGCTTCCTCCGCGGTGGCTCCCGACTTCTAATCAATTTGGCCTCTCGGCAAACATGGAAGCTTAATTAATGAAATCGTGATCGGCTCCCGGTGGCTCCGGAAGCAAGACGTGTCGACGTCGGTTCTGCTGAACAAACAACAACCACCCGAGAATAATGGCGCCACACGATGCGCTCGTCGGCACGGCTTGCGGCGTGGTGCGTGCACGTGTGAGCTTGAAACTTGCTTCGAACCAATGACAGTTCAAACTTTAGTTATTTTCAGAGGTCGCAGGTGTTATAGCTCCGAAAAAAGGCCTGTACCAGCCGGGGTATATCCCATTATAACGACTCAGCATTATCCGGAATATTCAATAAGATATTGTAATACTTGTTGTGATAGGCACTTTTTTTTCTTGTGATCAGCGCATCTCACCTCAATGCCTCCCGAAGTCTTTAAAACACGCTGAGCCTCATCGTAGCTCTAGGACGAAGACGATGCAAAAGAGTTGGCGCAGGTTTAAAAAACCGACTAAATTTTCCTGTTCCCGGTGGCGCGAGGAAAGCACTGACAAAAGTCACTTCGTATCTTCTTTTTAAGCACTGCAGAGGAAAGAGAGCCGGGTAAGATGTGGGCCTCTACTGAGATGACTAGGGTTGATAATTAAGTTAGTTGGTAATCTTTGACAGTGAATTCAGCGCAAAAACGAGAAGTAGTAAGGGACGCAAACACCGCGCTGTGTTTGTGTCCTTTTCTTGTTCTCGTCTTTTGCGATGAATTTTCTCTACTATGAGTCGAGTCGCTACCCCATTGGGGGAAGGGAAGAGCGAAGAGGTCTAAAGACCAAGGGGATAAATTAAGCATGGTAAGATATTTCGCATTGAGGCTTAGGGGGCACCGTTATCACATATCTTGCTTGATATAAATTTATATTCTGCTCGTGTGTCTTACTTTTAACTGTCCTTTTGTATAATTTTTTGCCGAAGTATTCTTTTACAGTATAGTTCAGAACAAAGGCTACTGTCGCGAAGCCAATGCTCAAGCACGCAAGAAACAAGGTGTTCATGCTGCGTGCAAGGACGCACTTTGGAAGCTGCACAAGCTCGTTCCTTTCCGAGCTTCAAATGGGCACTGGAGTATCAACAGCATAAAACAATTGACTACCTGTCCTTCTGTGTCTGAAAACACAAATAAATTGCCCGATATCTCCTAGGAAGTGAGTAATAAGCGAGATTTTTTCCCACAATACTGCCGCGAGCGCAGCTGACCAAGTAGTCAGCGCGCCCGTGGCCCAACGGTTATCGCGCTTGCCTTCCACGCAGAAGTCCAGGATTTGATTCCTGGCCGCGTCTACACATTTTTGTTGACGCTGTAATGTAATGTTCTAGTAAATTCGAGAACAGTCTTGCTGATTCGAGGATAGAATGTTCTACACACCGAACCTTCTGTTCCAGAAGCCCACGCGTGTACGAATGGGGCTCCGCGTGGCAAGTCGGAGTCAGTCTCGCCCCAGCGTTCGATCCTTGCTGCTACGCCGCCATCGACGCCCGCGACGCTCTGGTGTTGTCCTCTGTTTTCTTTTTGTTCTGGGCACAAGTTCGCCTTATTGAACGTTGAGTTTGTTTCAGTTTTCGTTGCTTCATTAACTCATTCGTGACAATACTGCCTGTGGCACCCCATGACAACGTAACCGAGAATATATGGGCGAGGGAACAAAGTAAGGCGCTTATGTCGCCCTCTCGCTCAGTGCTTGTGTAGCAAATTCCTCAGTTAGAATTGTATAAACGTTCATATTGTACAATTTTTATTCAGTCATGTATCAGTGAGCAGGCGGAACTAAAGAGCTGAATTCTTATTCACTGATATGTCAGTGAGTAGGCGGAACTGGAGAGACCGCAGTTTGCTTCTTTTTGTAGTTTTACTCATCTATCAAAAGTTCACACAAACATTAACGGGGACCTCTCTCGGTGAGCATGAGACTAAACAGAATCATTGGCGTCTACGTTTCACCAAATGACTCGAAGATTTCCCACTAGAAGAGCTGACGGAATAAAGAACGCTTTGTCAGTTGTAATTATGAAAAATCGGTAAAAACGTCTGATATTTTGATTGCAGCACGGCGTTGTGACGAGTGGCAATTATAAAATAATTAAAATATATATCTGCTATTAGTTGACTATATTCCATTTTACCTAAACTCCGACCGCAGCGGAGGCTATGAGCCATCCCAGCCGATCCAACTCTGTGAACGTAGCACGTAATACGCTCTGCGCGCGTCACTGCGCACCTCCTTCAAGGTCACCTTACACTCGCACCGCCTTGTATTGTCATCGATGTCTCATAGCATCAGCTGCGGCCGGAAATACGGTGGAACAGAGTACAAAGCACGTTCACACAATCGGATTTTATTTAGTAAGATTTAGTTGACCTAAATCTGACTTCTTTTGAATCAAATTTGAATGGCTTAAATCACTTTATCTACTAAATAATGTGGTATATTTTTTATGCTTTTTTAAACATGGAAGGTCGATTGTTTAAAGCTCCAAATCACCTTAAACATCGCAGACAAAGAAATTGAATGAAAATGTATAATTATGCTGTAGAAAACAGTTTAATTAGGAAGTTGCTATGCTTCATGTCAACGCCGACATTCGTCTTGTTGGAACAGAAGCAGCTTGATTGTTTTACTTCCTATTCTTCATGCAAACGCCGACATTCTTCTTGTTGGAACAGAAGCAGCTTGATTGTTTTACTTAGTGAAAACACTTTATTTGCTGTAATACGTCAGTAAATATAGACGAAAGTCAAACAGCTTCCAAACATTTTTCATATCTTCTCTTGAAGTCTTCAAGCCAAAGTGTTTTCTGTCGGTTTCCGATAGATTGCACGATTGTCTGCTCAGGTAAAATATGAGCGGACTCTTGCCGCAACAGAAGTGCAAAGCAACGAAACAAAATACTTCAACAATTTTGAAATTGTGGTTTTTTAACTCGAACACAGTTTGTGAGTCGATTCTCGGAAATAGATTGTTCCTTCATAAAGCAGGTGGAATGTTTTCATAAAGATGTTTTCATAAAGCAGGTGGGACAATTATAAAAGACAAAACGGCTCTACCAGCCGAAGTAAGATCAAGCTGACGTATATGACTCGGTCTGTCTTCGTCAGGGTTTTTGTGTCTACCTCTGCCGGTCTGGATTTCTGTGAATGTGCATGAGAGTATAATTTTCCTGATTTCCTTTCTTCTTTCGTGTTGTCTATTTCTTGCAATTGGACATCAAGTGACTGAGGAACAAAGCACACAGTAAAAAGACAGCCGAACACAACCGTTCGTTCAGAAGAGCACCACTTTCTGCGCATGTTCAGCCTGATTAAAATCTTTCTTGCTCGATGATTTCTTGAGTTTATTACAAAATCACACGCTCATGACAAGACTCAGATAATAAAGAAACGGTAAACAAAAATATATTCTGGAAATTGGCTTTTGTAAAGATGTGATTTGAATCATTATTACGGTTATACTAGTGTAATATAAATCATGCTGTAAATCATAATTTATATTAACTTGCTTTTTATTCTGCACCCCCAAGAAAATCGTGCGTGTGCACAGCTTCGTTGAAGTAGAGCCCCTCAAGACAGGGACAGAAGAAAATGATGCGAACATGACACGGCGTGCTTTCAACTAAATTTGTCTTTTGAAAACACACAAGCGAAACAACAAAAACATAAAACAAATGTGCTAAAAACAGTAGAGATAAAAAAAGGCTATGCCCCTAACGCATGACTTGCTCTTTGCGGATATGCGCAAACTCCTTATCAGAGAGAAGGATGTCGCTGGCATCAAATGCAATTGATATGGCTTGGGTTTCTTGAGCTGACGTCTTTCCGCTCGTCTTTCCGAGCACCAATGCACTGCGGAGAATGAACACACGCGGAGCTCGTTTCCACGGGTGTTACTTTTCCGCAGTGCACCGGTGTTAAAAAAAGAGCGTGCTCAACGGGGCTAAAGCAGAGCCGTATATAAAGAAAGTTTAGGCAATGGGATTAGCGGCCAGAGCCAGGGCGTGCACCAAACGCAGATAGAGGGCTGGACATGCTCTCTTGGCCAACCGGAAGCTGAAAATAATTCCCTAGCGGTGGTAGTGAGAAACAGTTTTTATAAGTGCGAATAGTTAAACGTAGAAGCTCTTCGTGGTTGAAAATATAGTGCACGTGATGTTTCGATTACGATCAAACAAAAAGATGTAAGAAACGGACGTGCCGCTCGAACTCTGTTTTGCTCAGACGGAGTCTGACCGCTTGGACCACAGATTTCCGGCCTTTGGCGTCTGGCGTACGAACTACGTCTATCGTTCTGCTAGTCGAGCATGCTTTTAATATATACTATATATTTAATATCTTCCACCATTATTTTGCATTACCATGATCGAAACATCACGTGCGCCATTTTTTCAGTCACCGAGAGTTACTCCGACGCCTTTTTAACTTTGTTTCTTGCGACCACCGCCGGGGTAATATTCGCGGGTTCTGGCTGGCCACATTCGAATTTGTGAAAGTGCCCTGGAACATGCCCATTCCACTTTCGGTCAATGGCGTCTTCTTATTTGCCTTCTATACTTTTCGATGAATGGTTAAACTCTTTCTATACACGGCTCTAAAGCAGAGGACACATAAGCGACAAAAACGGGCGCTGCGTGGCAGTTTCCATAGCAACTTGCGTGGACGCTGGGACGTAACGGCATGGCATAGGTCCACGACACAAGGACCATGCAAGTTGCCATAGACAACTGCCGCGCGACGCTTCTTTTCATCGCTCATGTGTCCCCTGCTTTATACCACATAATAGACAACGTTTTTCCTAGATAAAAAGCTTAATTATGTTTTGAGGTGTTATGTCCGGTTAAATAGTCCACGATAAACAAAATTTTTGAGGTATGAGTAAACCTCTGTCGTAAATTTCACCAAATGTTTCATGAGTGGCAGACCTGCTTATGATTACTAGGAAATCATAGAGGAAGTCATCACATATATCTGTTTTGAATATGTGTAGCCATTCATATAGCAAATCATAATTTATCTTCCAACATACTTAGATGAACTTGGGAAAAATCAAACATTTTCATAGAAGATTTGTACCTTCGTGGAGTATCAATTAATGAGAGAGCTGTGTGTTACAATCAAATTAAAGGTTTCACTTTTTGGGCCTACTGTTTCAGAACCTTTCTCCCATTGGCAGAGCATTTAGAGCAAAATAGTACAGCAATGTATTTGCTCTGGTTTCATGCACTGGCACAGTCTCGTGCAACAGAGTCAAACTAGCATGAAAGGAAAGTTGAAGCACTTTTTTAAGAAATCTGAGTTAGGCGCACTTCTACGGCATTTTGTTTCGTGAATTAAGTAGTTGCAGTAAACTTGGGCAGAGGACAACGTAAATCGCATTTATTCTGTAATTTATGGGCAGCAATTGCTACAGGGCATGCATGCAGTAGGCCTCTCTTCTACATATAGACGGTTGCAAACGGGAGAACTGGCCCCCACCATGTATCCGCTCGTGCAGACAAGCCCGTGCCCGCGCAAATGCAAGCTCACCAAAGCTACGCTCACGCGCACGATGCGCGTGCTTGCACACGTGGGGCACCAGTCGCGACGCCATGCTTGCAATTGTCTATAATCTGTTCAAAGCGTCGTGACGTAATCGTTAGCTTCTTCGAGTCAGCTTATTGGCGAGAAAGGGTTATCGCACAAAAAGTCTTCTTAAAAAATTAAAAACGTTTACAAATCTCTGAAACGCGAACTTAGAGCAATTGTTGAGGAGGAGAAGGGGAGGGCACGGAGAAGAGGGTATGCCCCTCCTCCTCCTCCGTACCCCCTTCTCCTCCCCTGCTCCTCGTCCTCCCCTCCTTTGCTCCTCATCCCCTCCTCCTCTCATTCTCCTCCTCCCCTCCTCCTCATCCTCTCCCCTCCTCCTCCTCTCCTCTCCTCTCCTCTCCTCCTCCCCTCCCCTCCTTCTCCTCGTTCCATCCTCTTCTTCCCTCCTCCCCTCCCCTCCTTCTCCTTCTTCCAGCTTCTTCTTCCCTCCTCCTCTGCCTTCCCCTCCTCTCCCCTCCTCATTTTCTTCCCTCCTCCTCCTTTCTTTCTTCTCCGTACCTTCCCTCCTCCTCCTCCCCCGCACGTGACGTCAACTTTCCCGTTAAATCTAGCGGAGAAACTGAATTTGTTCATAGGTGACGTGACACCAAGTCATGTGACGTCATTTTCCCCGCTAAATTAAACGGGGAATTTAATTGGTGTTGAGGTAACGTGACGTTGATTTTCCCGCTAAATTTAGAGCGGTTTCGCCGACGCCAACACCGCTCAACCGGAGACGACCGCCTAAAAGCTGCCCTCTAAAATGAGCAAAACTTCCGATGTGCACATGGATTTGGATATGGATATGGACATGGTGGCTTAACCCTTAGTATCGGTCGATCGCAGTTTTAACAAAACTGGATCTAGCCAAAAAAAAAACTAAGTTTGATTGCCATTGCCCCCCACCCTCCTCACAGTTTTCCCCCACCAGTGCTCCAATCTTCGCTTTGTGATTTCAACCACCCCGAGGACGCCGACATCTTCCCGCTGGCCGCGCTGGCCACCATGGTCTCGACTTCCCACTTCATCGATGCACGTCGTCTGCGTCGTCTGCTCCTGCCCTGTCGATGGTGTCGGTCCAAACCTCTTCAGCCCCAGTGCAACCGCATAATGTACCAGATCTGGTGGCATTGGCGGCCTCAGCTCTCGGCACTCCATGGTGACATGTTCGGCTGTCTCCTCCTGCCGGCCGCATAGCTGGCATGTACCGTCCATTCCCGGCGTGTACTTGGACCTCAGGTGGCGTGTCCGCAACACTCCACTTCGTGCTTCACACAGCAGCCCACTGCCCCTCGAGTTGTCGACGAATTCCTGGCGCACAATGCTCTTCTTCTCCGCACCGTAGACGGCGAGGGACGGCCGCGCGCCTACCGCGGCGACCCATCTGGTCGTTTCTGTCTCCTTCACGCGTTCCCGAACCCGTTTCGCCGTCCCCGGAGATTCGACCTCGCACAGCAGCACCCGTGGCACGTCATATCGCTCCGTGAGCTTGTTCACTCTCTTTACCCACCGGGTGTTGACGCTTTGAAGGTGGATGTACTTGAACACCTGGCCAGCCCATCGCTGTTCTGGCAAAGTGCAAAGACGCCGCTCGAAAATCAGTTTGCTGCTGGCCTCACGGGCTTCAAAGCAAGACCAGCCCATGTCGCCCTGGATGTAGTCACTGGTGGTGTTTCGGTGTGTTCCCAGCGCCAGGCGACCCACCTCTCGCTGCCTCACTTCCAGATGTTCTCGTGTACGTGCCGACAGGCACAGTACGGCATTGGCGAAGGTCAAACCTACACCGCCACCATTTTCCAGAGTGCCCGCACCGTCTCGTACCGGCTGAAACTCCACATTCCCCTGCATCCCAGGTAGCCCTTGCGTTTGTTCGCCGTGGTCAGCAGCTCGGCTTCATGTTGTTCGAGGTACTTTTGTCCCGACTGCAGCGTCACTCCCAGGTACTTATATTCGGTCCTCCACTCTATCTCTAGTCCCTGAATGTTCACCTTCTGCGACAGCTGCGTAGGGGCATCCTCTGTTTTCTGGGTTTCCCGTTGCTCCACCCCTGCTCCAAGGACTCCTGACCTGCTGGGGTTGAACGTTAGCCCCAGGGTGGTTCCCTCTTCTCCACAGGTGTCCAGTAATTCCTGAAGCTCCTCCAAGGACCCCGCCATGAGCACCACGTCATCCACAAAAATCAAGGCAGGAATCCTCTGATCTACTTGCCTCCCCTCTTCACCATAGCAGATCCTGAAAAACAAGTGAATGTCCTCCAGTGCTCTCTCCAGTCTTGCAATGTACAGCATGAACAGAAGTGGTGAAAGCGGGCACCCCTGTCTCAGTCCTCTTGTGGCCTTTATGGGCTTGGTGAATTCTGCCCCCCACTGAACCACAACACTGTTGTCTCTGTATATTTGTTGGAGTAGGTCCCTCCATTCCACAGGCATTCCCAACTCCTCCAATACCCTCCAAAGCAGTGAATGGTTCACAGAGTCGTACGCCTTGGCAATGTTCAAGAAGCCAAGGTATAGGGGCCTCTGCTCATGGTTGGTGATCTCCATGGCCTATGTGATTACGAACAAGTTGCCCTCCAGCCTCCTTCCCTTGCGGAATCCATTTTGGAGTTCCCCGAGTATGCCCTCGTGCTCAGCCCAGCTCTGTAGGCGTTCCTTCAGTACATGCATGAAAATCCGGTAGAGTACCAAGGTCACTGTTATCGGACGGTGCTTTTTCAGGATGAGCTTGTCTCCTTTCCCCTTGTACAGCATCCTGACCCGGGATCTCCTCCAGTCCTCCAGTCCTCCAGTATGTCGCCCGTTTCCATCACACAGGAGAGCCCCTCTCGGAGCCGTTCCCTGGTGTTTTCTTCTTTTTTTCCCATGTCACTGTTGCTTGTTTTTCCCTGGTTTCTGTTGTTTGTTACCGTATGCCAATTGTAAGGCTGCAGAGGCCTTGTCAAGTCAAAACTGTTTTGACTTTTTGCCTCTGCAGCCCACATCACAATTTGATGATGATGTAAATAAAATAATTGATTGATTGATTGATTGGCTTTCCTCCCATTTTCTTCAGAAGGCCTGCTGGAATATCATCTAGACCCGTTGCCGTGTGACCATCCATGCGTTGCATGGCCCTGTTCAACTCGCCCTGAGATATAGCTCGGCGCTGTTGAGTACCTCTCGTGCTGTCCCTCAGGGGGTCACTCTGTCTTACTGCATCTGGTTATTCGAAGCTCTCCGCCATTGCTAGAGCGATGTGCCTGATACATTCCTGTCCAGTCAGGACTACTCCGCTTGTGGCATCCCTTATTGTTGTCGGGTTAGGCTCTGCCCACCTCTCTTCACCCTTGACATGTTGCCAGAACTTTCTTGGGGCATCTCTGCCACTGCTTCGCAATTCCTCAAGCAGTTGTCGGTCCAACTTCTTCATCTTTCTTTGCACCACAGTCGAGAACTCAATCTTTGTTTCCTGGTATTCTTCCCGTGCTTTGAGAATATCCTCTTTCTGCGCCCTCATTTTGACTGCTTCACCGTGCTTCCTGCATGCTGCGCTCCTCCGGTTTCTTGCCTCTCCCACCTCTGTGTCCCACCATCTCTTTCTCCTTCGTTTCCGTTTCCGGTGTCCACTCCTTATTCTCTTGACCTTTGTAATCCACTTGCACATCCAATTCACAACGTCTGCGTACTGTCGGATGGGTTCATCCTCTGCCTCTTTTTCCAGCTCCTCCACCACTCTCTCCATTTCCCTGCTGGTCAGCCCCTTAGGTGTCCTTGGCATCGGCGACTGTCTTATTTTGTTTGCCCCAAACTCCAATGTCAGTCGGCGGTGATCACTTCCAAGACTCGTTGCGCCAGTCTCGTCTATTCTCATCTCTGTTAGGCTTTCATATAATGCTGGGGACATGAGACAGTAGTCTATGCACGAGGAACGTTCCCAAACTGCCCATGGCGATCTTCCCTTTACATTGGTCTGTTCCGTTCACCATCACTAGTCCCATTTTTTCCATCCAACATAGGAGTCCCCGACCGGTCTTATCTGTCCTCTCATCCAGTTCTTCTACATGCGCGTTAAAGTCTCCAAGTATGATGGTGGGTAGGTTCAGTTCTTCCACGTCCTTCTGTAGACAGGACAGTTGTGCCTTGTTTTCCTCCTCGGATTTGTTTCCAGTCCAGAGGTACACTATTCCGACCGCCACCTCTTCTTCCCTATCTTCCCTGTCATCCACAGGTGCTCCACACAGCTTTCCCTTTGCCTTTCCCATTCGCCTGTAGTTGTCCCCAGAAAGCCCACACCTCCCCCTTTTCGCTCCCCACCTCTTCTGTTCTGGCCCTGCCAAGTGAATTTCTCATGTGCCGGTGGTACCTCCGAATTCCTCAGGTGGGTTTCCACCAGTCCCACCGCCACAAGACTCTCCTCTTCCATTGAAGCGTACAGCTTCTCCCATTTCGCTGCCTTTCTCCCCCCTTGCATGTTCAGCAAAGCCAGAGTTTGTCGCCTTCTCTTTTTTACTGCTGCAGGGTGGCCAGATGCGGCCGAGCGAACAAGCAGATAGTCGTCCCCAACCAAGCCCAAAAAAAGCGGCGCGTCCTTCGTGAACAAGCCCAAAGCAAGCGGAAGTTCAATAAATGTACACATTCTTGAAAATAGTTTATTAATAATAAAGTGAGAAAGAGAACTCGCTCAAATACGAAGGCGAATACTCAGCGTGCCATGCCACTATCCACAGAGCGGATAGTGACATAGCACGCTGAGTAACATGCCAGCTTGAGCTCCAGTTCTGGTATCGTTCTTGGAGGCGACGACTTGGTGAAGCCCATGGAAGTCAAACGTGCACTGGAAAGTGGTCGAGAGTTCCTCACGTGTTTTTTTGTTGCCATGTGCTAAACGAGGTCGGCATGATGAGCGCGGATCTCGCACTTGCAGTACTTGCACGCTGCTTTTTTATCGTTTCGGTGACTGGTCGTAGCCAGTCCTAAAGGGCCTCTGACACGCCAAAAAAAATTTTTCTTTTTCATGCTAGGCGTTGAAATGGCATATCAGGACATTACAAAAAAATTGTTTCACTATAGAGTTGCATAGTTTTTTTATAAAAAAATAGAAATACGAGGCCCAATTCAAAGTTCCCGCCAGTGCACTGTGACGTAACAGTGTACCGCAAGGTGTCGGGGCGGTCAGAAGGGAGGCATCGCCGGAAGTCACGTGAGTTGTATCCCTCCTCGTGCTTACCGCGAGCGCGTGTAATATTTTTTAAAATATTTTTGTCATTCTCCGCATCTCCACGAGCGATCCAAGCAGACAAGGTTTCTTTTATTTGCTTTTCATCGCTTAATCTTGCTGTAAAGGTAGAAGAAGCGGAGTCAGTGAATTGACGTGATCAACTGCAATGCCTAGAAGGTGCTGTGTGAGGGACTGTCCCGGTATTTCAGCAACTGAAGAGATCACACTGCATGCATTTCCGCGAGACATACAAGAGATGGACCGGTGGCTGACTGCGGTTCCCGCAGGACAGCCACTAGAATCCGTGGGTAGGCGATGGATATGCTCGATGCACTTTAGTGATGACAATTACAACCCTAGGCGAAGTTTTATAAAACTCACCGGTCTCGATGTGAGACCTCAACTGCAGCCTGGACAGTATCCGATGATTCAACGACCTCGGTGTCTGAACCTTCACCGATGCGATCGGGCGTGTCGTATGCTAGCAATCCTAATTTCTGCGAGCGTTCTAAAATTGTTTTTTCAAAACTTGATAGCCTGTTTTGTGCCCAGTATAGCCCTGTATCATCGGACTGACGGCATGCACTCGTACACTGGCTTGTACTCGCAACGCTTTCATCATTGACCTCCATTACGTCGATCAACTGACTCTTCGTCTTCAACTTTTACAGCACGCAAACTCACCAACGGTGCAGCGATAATGAGCCAGTGGAACAGGAACTTCGTTTTCTACGATCGCTCGTACGAAGAGCAGAATTAAAAAAAAAATAAAAAAAAGTCTCAGGCGCGGTCGCGGAGAGCACGAGGAGTGAAACTCACGTGACTTCCGGAGAACCCACTTTTAGTGACGTAGGTCGATGCCTCCCTTCTGACCGCCCCGACACCTTGCGGTACACTGTTACGTCACAGTGCACAGCGGGAACTTTGAATAGGGCCTCGTATTTCTATTTTTTATAAAAAAAAAACTACGCAACTCTATAGGGAAACAATTTTTTGTAATGTCCTGATATGCCATTTCAACGCCTAGCGTGAAAAAAATTTTTTTTTTGGCGTGTCAAAGGCTCTTTAAGCTGTGTTTCCTTTTCCCACTCTTTGCAATATCTTTTGCCGTAATTCGACCACTTCCAAGCCATTTTGCGCAAAATACAATGGCAACTAGACACGACGACCGCAACTGCCGACTGGCAAGATGGGCAAGGTGCCAAAACATTTGTGAATGGATAGTAATAGTTTTGTACTTTGTGACGGACGGTAGCTTGCGCCTCCTAACCGCTGCGCCAAACGGTCATGCTGTTTTTCGCGTTTTTGACGACAAACGCGCTGTCAGTGAGCCCGACGAGCACTAAAATAACAGCTATTTGCAGGAAAAACGCGACAAGCGACTGGAAAAATCTACCAGCGACTAAGTGAAAAAAGAAGCCCAAATCCGCTTATAATAAGCGGAACTGGCCACCTTGGCTCAAGGGTGCTAGGAGCAATTAGCCACACTATACTCTGTTTCACGATAATATAACTTGGCAAACTGTGGAGGCTGCGGCACCCGCGACCCAATAAGGGTGTCGGAGCAAGGCACGTGACAACACCCCATGGTCAAGGCCACGGAGACCTCGTGTCCGTGGTCCTCGACCGCTGTTGTCATTTGCGTGTCCACTGGAATAGATCATCACTAAGGTGTCTTTCACAGCCTTGATCCTGCCACACCTAGAGTATCGCAGCTCCATGCAAGACTCTGTTGGGACCGTTGGTCGCACTTCGCCGATGACCGGTATAGCGGCCGTGGTTCGGAACACTCGGCCTGGTTGCCGTGAGCTCCAACCTGTTCGTGAAGCGTAGGAGGGCCTCCTGGCTGGGGGGGGGGGGGGGGATCTTCATCCTCACTCTCTCCCGGGGAGACCTTTTTCCGTCCCCCGCTCATCCGGGAACCTGGTTGTTTTGGGCGAGTACGACGCCCGCGGGGGGAGAAGGTCGACGCGCGTTCCCGACTTCGGGACGCAGGGACTCCTCCCGCGGATGCGCTAGAGATCGGACGTGTCGCAAAGGTCTTTCTTTGCTCGCTCTGGACTGCGCTCTTGGGACGGTGTCGACAGGGTGAGCCTTTCATCTGACCTTGTCGGCGCGGGGGTTTTGGGACAGCGTGTCTTTTGGTGTTCCAATAAACACCGTCGGAGCCAGTCCTATTCGGGTACGTGCTCCTCCTTTTTAGAGAACCTATCAGTTGTGCGGCTGACGTTCGGACCGGCACGTAGCGGTGTTCTCGAGAGAAAGCTGCGGGGTGTGGGAGTAGGCTTGGCGTCTCCCGATTAGAGACCGCCGCTGAGCCCTTCGGTTACCACCACCCGTGGCCATCCCACAACTCCCATCCGGATGATCTCACAAGATCAGTGAAAAGTATTCAGCAAAGTGCAACTTACCCTATGCTTCGGGAGCCAAACTCATCCGGATTTCTCGCTGCTGTGACATTGGCTAGAATTCTGGCCCTTCATTGGAGGGCCAGAGTGGACCACAATTGATCCCTCCAGTGGGTAGTCTTATTATGCCTCCTAGACAACGTTGTGGAACTGCAAGGTCACGAGACAGCACTGCTCATCTTCATGTAGGAATCGTCTTTTCATCCGATTCCTACCGTAGAGCAGCAGCATTCCTTCTTAGTGTTGTCCTCATCGTTCTGGCAATTCCTTTGTATGCACTCACGCAGAACCGCCCCAACAATCTTGAGAAGCATGAAACCTTCTGTAGACATGCAACTCGCCACCTCCAATCCCAGTGAGGTAGAGCAGTGTCTACGTGCTTAACTGTGAATTACGAACTTTTACTTAATTTCTATCTTGTTTCCCCCCCCCCCCTCCTTTTTTTTTGTTTCCTTTACTTGGTACTGCGGGATTCGTGATACGGTCCTTGGCCTCTTTACTATGTGAAATTGCTTTTAGCAGGATAAAACAATAAAAGCACTTAACGCTTTTATTCTTTACTATAGTACTCTATGGCATACAAAAGAATAATACTTTATTCACCCTCACAAAAAACAAATTTTATGTCTGTTAACAAAGAAAGGGACACAGAGTCCGTCAGAATTAAAGACATAGATGTTTGCAAAATTACGCAAACTTTTTACAGTGTGGGGGATCATTGTGCAAATGTATTTCACTCCTGAGATGGAAATACTTTTTTTCAGAAGTACCTTGATACAGGGATACAGATACTTAAAAATATCTCTGAGATACTATCGCGATACATTAGTATCGCGATACTGCCCGACCCTTGCAAACACTTGCGCGACATTTAAAACAAAAATACCACATGACTACCCGCTGGCGAACTGCGATGTTAATTACATGGGATTTGTTATTAAATATTGCGCACATTCTTTGAAGCTTATAATAATTAGATACAATAATGCTACCTCGATGGAAATGATACGATGGAATGTTTCTCAAAACGTTCTACAAATTGTGTATTGAGAGTTTAGCGCACGAATTAATATTTTAAAAAAGTTAGATAATATACTGCTTTAAATAGCCAATTTGGCCTATCGCAAAAAAAAAAAAAATTGACTCGCACAGTACGGAGAGCAAGTGTTTCAAAACGCGTATTTGGCGCATCGGAACTCAAAAAGGGGAACGCCAATCAGCGAGCAACATAAATAGCGCGCAGAGAACGTGCGATGACGAGGCAACCATACACGTGCTGTAATTGGCTCAGACTGAATGAAAGCACAAAGACGTGGGCGCATTGGGAGGATACACAAGCACACAAGGCAAGCGTAAATTGGACATACCTCCACGCCGTACAGGACTGTGAACAATACTGCATTGGTTCGACCCGCATAGCGAACACCAATTGTTTTAGAGTCTTGACACAATTTAATATGTTAATTGCTCTACCTTCATTTATGTTCAACTTGAATTAGTACAAAACCATTTACCATTTCCGGTTTAGCTTGCTCCAGCGCCTCAAAGTATTACGCCCGCCGCCTACCGGACAATTCAGGATCTCGTGTTCATCAGCGTTCCCATTTTGGTGCAAAGCCGTTCGGGGGTCGGTTTGTGTGCGTGCGTGTGGATGCACAGAAGTACATGCGCCCCGACGGTTTTCGGTCACCCCGGAGGACGAGTTTACGCAGTAAGCGTACGAGCAAAAAAAAAAAGGACCAAGTCTTCGACGATCTCAAGATTCGGAAATCAGAACTGGTTTTCTTTTCATGAATTCCGCAGTTCGGAAAAGAACGAACGCTCGAGGACGGAGACATATAGGAAATATTTCGGGCAGGCTGGAATGCGCTTCCATTCCACACATCGTAGGCATTTTTTTTTTTTTTTTTTATTATTATGCGTTAGCAATAAGACGCTCGTTTCGGCAAAAAACCCGCGGTGCCTTTCGTTTGTCAACGTCGGGGAGAGAGGGAAAGGAGGGAGATAGGGTGACGCGTGCGTCGCTCCCATTGGTCCGAAGCGCTTACATCAGCACGCGTCAACCTCTCCCTCTCTCCCCGGCGCTGACAAACTGACAGACACTGCGGGGTTTTCGTCACAACGAGCCCTTTCATTTCCTTCAAAGCCACGCGCACAGCTGGCGCAGAGTCAGAGAGGAGGAGGAGGTGCCGCGCAGCACTTAGATGACAAAGTCGTAGTTCTGAGTGAGATGGCGTCATCAGAGAAGGGCAACGCTGGACACAGCATTGGGAACGAGTGCTGCGTCAGCGCTCAGTTTTGAGTTTGAGGCGAACGTTGACGCAATTGTCGTGTCCAAACTGCTCAAAAAGCGTTGGCCTCCTCTGATGACGCCATCTCATTCAGCACTAAGGCTATGTTATCTAGGAGGTGTTGCGCCGCGACGTGGTGTAAGACGGGTGTGCTCAGTTGCCGCTCTGCCCTCGCCGGTTGTTCTTCGCTATGGGTTTCTGTAGTAGCGGTGCGTGGGCTGTGACGTGCCTATCTAGTTAAAACGATGGATGCGGTTTTCTCCACTAGTGATATGAATACGGTGCTTTCCACGAGTGGTATGGATGTGGTTCTTTCTACGAGGGATATGGATGACCGTATCCAAGAATGTCGACGTACTCTGACAGGCAGAGTACAAAAAAGGTGTAAACAAATTACAGGAAGATCCTTTGGTGGATTCTTGGGGAACCCGTTGGCACCACCCTTGGGAAACGCCACACACGTCCCCCTTTGGGAAGTGCTAACACTGATCCCGTAGCGAGGCCGAAAAGAGGCAACAACAAATAGAGGCAGCAAAAGAGAAAGCCAGATGAGAATGCCAAAACAGAAAAGTTAAGCGGTCAGCGTCTCTAAGCGTCATGCTAACGCATTTCCTAAGAATGCACCAATTTTTTTTTCTTTTTTCTTATATGCCCAAACACAAATTCCCACAAACACAGAGCACAAGAGGCACATGAGCGTGCACACTGATTTGCCAACAAAACGAGTACATGCACACACGCACACGCCCCCCTCCAGAAGGTCTATGCACATGCGCATACACATTGAAACGCGCGAAAACCCGTGCAATCTCATGCACGCGCACACACACGCCTACATACATGTGTATACACTCCCGCACAATGAGCGCATGTGCGCAATCACACACACGCTGGCATAGACACACACAAACGCACGCAAACACATTATGTACACCCGCGCACATCCACACACAGATAAACACACACAGTCACACGCAAACACACGTACGACGTACAGTCGACACTGTGCGGGACAGTGAGCAGCACTGCATGTAGAAGACGGCGCCGGGAGAGGGGAAGACGAAGGGGCGAGGCTCGTGGTGGGTGCGCGTTAAGAGACAGTTCCAAGGGCGGCTGACGAACGGAAGAGCCGGTGCCGGGACAGCCATCTCAACAGAAAACCTGAACCACAGGGCAGCCTTGGCCTTCCACAGCATTGCACGCACAACTTGAGTATTCATAAAGTGTTTCTCTATGATAGCGCTCCTAGTGTGACTTCCTCGGAGCGAGTAGAACTCGGCCTGATCGGGCGATATTGATAGGCGACCCACAACACTAAAAAGGTTTGGAAGTGATTGACGGCTGGAACGGTAAAATCGTCCCACGTCGCGCGGCGTTGTCGCGAAAGGACCGATATCGTGGGTAGACGAGCCGTTCCCACTTTTCAATCTCTGGGGTGCTCCGGCAACAAATTTCCTTCCCAATCTTTTTTTCTTTTTCTTTTTCTTTTTTGCAGTACTTATGGTTTTTTTTGTTGTTGTTGTTCAGCGTCTTAAAAAGACAGTAAAGCAGTGAATAAAAATTAGGGCTTGGCAATTTATCGAGTAATCTTCCGAGTAATTGATTATTGCTTTCATCTCTATGCATTGTTTAAACCGGTTAGTTGGTTTCTTCTGAGTCAGGCATTTCGGGTGAAAAGAAATTCTTGCTTCCCTACTTCGCCTGCTATTGTTTAGTTGAAGAGGCAGAACTGTTGTACACTGCGCTAGAACACTTTAGTATTTCCTATACTCGTATTCCAGAGTGATTATGTGGTTGAAACTAATATAGAAATACTTATCTTTCTTAGATTGCTTTCCCGTTTTTGTTTTTTATGAGCGGTACAACGTCAAGTTTTTAAAGAGGCAGTATACATTCCGCCCTTGATGACCAAGGAATAACACAGACAATGTTTAGTTTTTACACTTATTTTAGATGATAAGGTTAATGCAGCCGATTAATAAAATAATGAATTCATTAGAGAGTAGCGATTAATCTCGTTGAGATGTTTAATCGATATCCAACCTTCTATAAGAAAGATATCGCTGTTCTCAAAGACCAAGGAAAAAGAGGCCCCATCTGCAAGGTGTACAATCATGGATTATTTAATTGTACAGCATGGGTAACATAACAGGTTACAAACGTTATATTGATATGCTCTCTGCCCACGGCTAAATCCCTCATAAACAAAGCACTAAAGACGGAGAATTACACGCACCGTGGTTGTAAGGCTGGATTGCCGGTAACTCGTACGCAGAAATGGCAGATGTTAGCACGAGTGTGAACCCGAGTACACGGTCCACGGCGATCTCGATGTGTACCCACGTCAACACGGCGTAATGCGTGCACTACCGCGACGAAAGCAAGGCTGGGTGTTTCGCTGTTTTTGCTAGAATTCACAATGGATGCGGTAACAACACGACACCAACACAGCCTTTTTTTGCATAAAGGTAAATGGTAAAACGAGTACGACCCCGCAGGACATAAACATTGCCGTCGCTACCTTGCCGGCTTGCCGCGGCGCTCTCGACGACGCGGTAGCACGATCCATTTTGTAGCGTCTTTTGCCAGCGGTGGATACTCAAAGCATTCCCCATTCATGTCACACACACTATCACAACCGAGCCTTGTTCCCGATATAAAAAGCGTAGGGAATGTTTTTGTATCTTCAGGTCCGGGGACCGGTGCTCAAAGGGGAATCCGATAATCGTCCCACCGCGCGGCCGACGGCTACAAGCGAGGGCGGTCACCATGCCGGGTTTGCTCACGCCATGCCAACAACGATAATCCCGGTATCAAACAGCGTTTATTGAGAAGCAGTGGTCCCCAACAAGACACTGTGGTCAAGCGAGACGTGGACACGGAATGCCCGCAGCGACCGCCGACCAAAGAGCCACAAGGGTAACTGCGAGCGGAGTCATCGCCGGTGGGCCGGGACCCGCCGCTACCCATTGTCGCAGGAGCTTGTGTCAGGGCTCTCGGCAGACGGACGTCCACTAGGAGCAGGGGACGCCGACTGTCAGAGCCAGGGGAAACGCTAGTGTTGAGTCATCGCCGGACGGACGAACTCACGCCTCGACTCGACCCGTCGCCCGGAGTCCAATCCAGGACTCCTCGAACAGACGGCCGGCCCTCCTCCGAGTGGACGGCCGTCTGGTCGAAAACGGGAGACGCGCGGAGGAGTGCGAGAGGGTGGGTCAACATGGTGGCGTACTCTCCCCGACACGATACGGAACGACCAGGTTCAAAGCCAGACGACTTCGCCCGGAACATCCGCGGCTTACGCCTTCTCGGGGAAGGGAAACCAGTGGCTCCCACGAAAAACACCCATCACTAAAATCACACAAAGCCAATCTGTTTCATGCCGAAAGAGGCCATCGACAGACTTGTCCTGTTTTCAGACGAAACAGCGAGGAAACAAAACGTAAATGTTTTGCCACATCCGGTGTCGGTTTACCCGTCTTCGCCCCCATTTTTATAGGAAAATTTCGTCATTTGAGCCTCCAACCAATCAGACGCGATATAGTCACTTCCCTTTCTCCTTAGAAGAAACGAAACATTTGTCGGACATGGCCTTTTGGCTAAGCATTTTTGATACCGCTGTCTTGGCGCGACTGCAGTACCACGTGTCGCCCTTTCGCCAATTAATCATTTGAGCTAACCTTTGAGAGCGCTGACTTTGTACACGCATGCAACGTTCGCACGCGCGCGCACGCTTGTGCACACACAATGTCTGCACGCACATGCACACACCCGCAACGTATGCACGCGCGCACACATATGCGCACGCACACGTACTCACGCGCACACACAAAGTGCGTACGCACACATACATAAAGAGACACGCGCACAAAAACCTAGTGTAGGCACACCTTCCTGCACAGACAGACACACGCGTATATGCACGCGATGTACACACGCGAGCTCGCAGACACGAATTCAAAGTACGTACACACACTCATTGGCACATACATACATGTCAATGTATGCACGCGCGCACGAATACAAACACAACACATAAACTTCATTTCATTTCAAGTGGAATGAAATGAAGATACTGTTCATAAAAGTTAAACATAATGGTGTACACCAAGATAAACACAAGAAAAAACAAGAAGCATTATTGTAACCACTGGGGTGAAGTGTTCGTCTACGGATCGTCAGTTGTCGCTCTCGAACGCTGGTCAAGGCGCGAATAATAATAATAATAACAACACGAATTTTATTCAGATCATAAACATGTTACATATGCAGGCCCGCGAAAGAACTTGTGTGCTTGTATGCGGGACCTGGCGTCCAGCGGGCTGCTTACGCTGATATCCTCCTGTGTGCATTACTGGCACACAACAAAAGCAGACAAGAAGAAAAGAGACACAACTCAGTGGAATACGAAAGCAATAAAGCCAGGTTACATTTCCAAATTCAAACGCCAATCTTTTAGCTCATATTCTACTCGTTTCAGTGACTCTATGTTATAGTAAGTTTCTGGAAGCCTATTAAATAAACTGGGACGTAATATGCCCGTGTGTTTTCCTCACAATTTGTATAAATCTTCGGAATAACAAATCTTTCTATGCGCCTAACTGTTCGTTCCTCTTTCAATACTATTTTAAAGTTGCTCTTATAATAGTGCGTTACTAAAATAGCATAGCAGTGCAGTTTTTCGATGGATAACAGCTTTAAGACATACATTTCCTGATTCATTTCCAACTCTGCGTAGGTTGGTCCATAAGTAATATTACTTGCAATTTTATGTAGCATTTTGTCAAGTTTTTCTTTTTTATAATGAGAACACACACCATATTAGAAGATACCATATCGGAGTATAAACTCACCCAGTGCACTATACACTCTCCTTCTTAATGACATTGTCGCTACACTACGCATCCTGTACAAATAGACTGAGACGGCACGCATTCTTTTGATACAATATACTATATGCTTATTCCACAGGAGATTTTGATCTAGATGTGTTTCTAAACATTTAGTTGTTGTAACATAATCGGATGCTACACAACTGCAACGTGTGCATTTCTGTGAGTGGAGAAATAACGGAGTGCTAAAAGTTAAATGTTTATATGGACTACGGAAATACATCAGTTTTGTTTTACTGGAATTAACAAAGATGTGATTTGCAGAAAACCAGCTAATTATTATTTCAATATCCTCCTGAAAAATGGACAATGCACCTTGTTCTTCACTGTGCCGTAATATCAAGGCAGTATCGTCCAAATACTGATACAATTGAGATGTACAAGGTAGAGTTCCAATTTGGCTCACATAAATGTTAAATAACAGGGGTCCTAGTATTGACCCCTGAGGTACTCCCGAGTTATGATTATGTAAATCTGCTTTTAAACCTGCCAATTTTTACCAAATCATATTTATCTGTAATATAATCTTTTAAGAACGCGTTAAAGGTACCTCTAAAAGCCATTTCCTTAGTTTTTTTAATAGCCGCTCATGATCGATAGTTTCAAAAGCTTTTGATAAATCTAAAAATAGGGCTAAAACAAATTGATTCCTATCAAGACTGTAGTTGACATAATCTAAAAGATCCTCCAGCAAACGTTCAGCACTTCTATTTTTAGAAAATCCGTACTGAGACGTAATTTTTAAACAGAACTTCTCGCAATACGATGTCATTGTATTAAAAACAAATTTTTCCATCATTCGCAAAATAACGGGCAATATTGAATTGTGTCTATAATTCATAATTTCGTTTTACTGCGATTTTAATATAATGGTCTCACAACAGCTCTTTTTAATTCTATAGAAACTTTCCCCGTTGAGAGTGATTCCTTTAATATTTTATTAGAACGTCTTTTAATACCTAGAAATTTGCCTGAATGTCTCTTGATCGAATGGAATAATTCCCACAGGTTTTGACGCTTTCATGTTGTTTATTATGCGTCTAAGACCTCTCTTTGTCATCTGAGGTAATTAAGCTGAATGCACACTATACTCGTAGCTATTTGATTCTTCTTCTTAATGTTGTAGTACTTTCCTGAGATCCGCAATCCTTTCAACCAAAGAGACGTTAAATTGATAAAGAAGTAACATTGTTACTACCAAAAGCTTTTTGAATTGTTTCGTCTATTTGTCTATTTTTGGTTTCCCTTTACCGCCCGTAACTTCCTTTATCCAATCTCAAGTTTTCTTCGGATTTCCCTCGCATTGTTGAAATTTAGCTGCATAATGATATTTTGTTTCGCCACTATTATTTTTGGCAGTTACCTTTTTACGTAGTTTTGGAAACTCTCCTTTGATTATGAGATATTGTGGTCTGGCTTTACAAATGTTCCGCAACCTATCTTTTCCCGACATAGAGTCAATATTTCGTCGTTTATCCAGGCCTTTTGTGGATTTCTTTGTCTTAGTTTTACATCTTTCCAACACTCTTCGTATATCGACCTCAAATTATTCCCAAGCATCTGGTAAGTAGTAATATGATCAAAAGCAAGGAAGGAGGCCCAGTTATATTCTCTTATCATTCTGTCACTCTATTTGTTATTGAGAATGCGCCGGTACACTGCGCGTTCGGCTTTCTCCGAGCTCATCCTTTTTATTGACAGAGCTATAAAATAATGATCAGTAACTTTTTGTCTAATTACACCGAAAACAATTTTAAGATCACTTCCTCTAACAATGATATGGTCAATACATGACTTTGTTAGTGCGGGATCCCTAGTATTCTTCCCTAGTATATTTATTAATTATTTTTATAATCAAAAACCTGCTAATAAATTAAGGTAATCAGACACGCCGTGCTTAGTAGCAGTCATTACATGTGTGCTCAAATCGCCAGCAACAACGAAGTATTTGTTGTTATTTAATTTTTTAAATATTTCATTTAATTCATCGAGAAAGCAAGGTATATTATTTGCACTGGGTGGTCTATATACTGCACAAATGATAAAAGATAACTCCCGATTAGACACAGAAACTACCAAAAACCTCCGCATGGTTACAAGAGACTGCCAGTTGATCGGACATCCAGGTATGTTTTATAAAGACTGATATACCACCCCCCCCCCCCCCCCTGCTTCCGTCTCTGCACTCCGAAAACAATTGAAATCCGGTCAAACTGAAAGAACTCACCATCTTCGCGTCAATATTTACTTCTGTTAAAATTAATATATTCAAGCATGTTACTCTATTTTGTAAATATACCTTTAGTTGGTCCCAGTGCTTTTGTACATTTCTGACATTTATGTGCAACAAGTTAAGTTCCATCCTACCACCGTCTATATCTGCTAACATGATCTGGGTACTAAGATTCCAGTCATCAAATGATGAATATGAATTCGCCATGTTTACCGCAGTTAATACAAGTCATGTTCATTTTCCACATGGATCACTGCCGAGCTTTCTTTTTCACGCGCAAAGATTTTTCCATTACTAACCCACACAAAACTTGTATACTTTCTCCTTTGCACACAGCTTTGTTTTCCAAGAAAGCTGTCTAAGAAACTTGGTCATATTTTCATTAATGAACGCCTGTTCATATTTTAACTATCTTCTTTTAGAGATCCAGAGGTCCCTAACCGCTTTGTTTGTGAAAGGAACAATGACGGGTGCTATCTTACCCTCTTTTTCGACCAATCTGTGGGCTGCTTCTGTGCGTTCAGGTGCCGGAGACGGCAGCTGCAGTTTAGCAGACAAGTGCTGGATGACTTCCAAAAGATTTTCATTATCTTTTTTTAGTGATACCAAGGATTTCCACATTATTCCTTCTAGAGTATTGCTCAACAGCGTCTATTGCGGTTTTGAGCTCCTGGATCTCCAGTGTCTTTTTCTTTTGCGACTTGTCTTTCAAGTTCTGTCGATTTTTTCTTTAGCGATCTTAACTCCCTTTCCTGCACGTTAACCTTCTCCAGAAGTTCATCGTAGTTCTTTCACATCATTTCTAAAGAATTTTCTATTCCTTCCACTGTTTTTTCTTGGTTAGTCAACTTCACTATTACAGCGCCATGTTTTCCTGACTGTTCATCCACTGACTTCTCGATGTTATTCATTCAACCTAGAACTTGTGTCAGTTTGTTACTCATTTCCAGAATGTGATTCCTCAAAAGTGCTACATTTGGTTCTCCCGAGCTTTCGCATCGGCTGCGCTGATCAATATCCTGAGAGTTCGTAGCCGCAGGTGGCACTTGCTGACTTTTGTGGGATTTGCAAGTTACGCATAGCCAAAGGCTCAGCTCTTCGCTAGGTCATGTTTTAAATGCAGGTTTTGTTACCCCCGCGCGTTTTCCCACATGGTAACTCCAGCCACAGTCAGCCCACATCAAACTCTGGCTATCTTCTGGAATCGACTTCAAACAGGTAGTGCGATGAACAGTCGACATTTGGGGCAATGCGCCAGTCCAGCGAGGCGTGAAACAAATGAAAACGAAACAAATCAGGCAACTTTTTACCTAAAAATGCAGAAGAATCGGCGTTAAAACGTGTCGTTAGCACCCCGCTGGACAGCGCTTCACCGCTGTCTGCCGCTCGCTTCTGAAGACGAGTTCGGAAAACACAGCAGCAAAAAGAACCGTCACATGCTCCAATCAGGCACCTATAGCAGCTTATTGACGGCGGACTGTCCGATGCAGCGATAATAGTTTCACCTTGCGACAAACAGACTTCCGTAGCCCCTAGAAGGGCGATAGCTGATCTATGAGGAGCGTAAAAAGCAGGGTGTCGCCTTGCTTCGTTCGTTCTTGCCGCTAGTGACGAGCAATTTGTCAAGCTTTCGTTGCCACGGAATGCCTATAGCGTCCTGCGGTATTCATGCAGCGTTCTTCCCGGGTGGCAGAAGAATGGGCGTTAGAACGTGTCGTTAGCACGCCGCTGGACTTCCAACCCTTCGAGGCTCACTGCGGAGAGGGTGGAGAATCGCTGAGGTATTTGCCGCATGTTTCTATATTTTCAAGCGTTCGCTGGGGTATTCAGTTGCTGTCGTTTGTTTCACACGGATACAATGAAATGTATTGTGTCTTTATCATATGAATGCGGTCGGGAGATGCGGAATCTGCAGGCGTGCTCCGAGCTGTGCGGCGTGCTTGTTTAGGAGCTTTTCTGGGTGTGTCGTACGTGCAATACGTACAACCAGTTGCGACAGTCGTACCTACAATATCGACGGTGTTCACGTGGCACTATGGGTCACTTGGTCGCATTGCGTCAGTGTGACACTGAGGCATCAGTGACATCAGGTGACGTGGCGACAGGGTTGGCGTCACGTGACCATTTTATGCTGATGACGTGACCTGAGCACCATCTTGCTGATAACGCCACGTGACCACCGTCTCGCCGGTGACATCCCGTGACCACCACCCGCTAAATTTGGTGGGCTACGTTCTCTAACCTTAGCGGGAAGCCTGAATTGGTCTAGACCAACATCAGTTCGTAATCCAGATTAATGGCATGTACCAACGTGTCGGCTAAACACTGAAAAGGAAATGCCAGCATACCCAATCCCAAAGCTTCTAAATGTTTTACATTCTGAAGGTGTGTTTATAGATAAGATTAAGTCTGGGTGAATTGCGCTCTGTCATGCATGATTTTGCATATATGGATTGATGTGATAGGATTTGTTTTGTTTTGCTTTCTCAGTTTAAACGTAAGTTTTGTGTTGATTTACGAATGTCGACTAATATGGTGCTCAGTGACGTTTTCTAGTTTCTTGTTGTTGTTTTTTTTCGTATTCATTGTGATTATGCACGATTTTGTTTGGATATTAATATTTCCGAAGCTTCTGCAGAATGTGCTGGGGCCGCGAACTCGTAAAGCCGCGTAGCGCGGCTTTTTTCTTGGCTCGACCATTAGGTGTAGTGAAATAAACTGTTAATATTATTGTTATTAATTTCCCCGCTATATTCAGCGGGGAGTTTTTTCATTCTAAATGTGGTGGAAAAACATAAATTGGTATAAAACGACATTCGCGACTCCAGCCAAACGGACGACACCTAGTGGGAAAACGCTGAACTGAACGACAAAAGTCCTTTCAAGATTTCTGCTTGTCCCTTGTGGCTTTCGTAATTACATGCTATCGGCGGCTGGAGTGATGGAACAGTTGTTCCGGTGACTGTGTTATTACAGTTGCATAAGCATATGTTGCCTAGGTCGCTTTGAAGGCATCCTACGCTAACTCCATGAACCAGACAATGTGCGTTTACCAACGTTCATCAGCCCCGCAGCCCTTCCATCGCTTCCCCGAAGAAGATCAAGCCTCTGAAAGCTCGCTTAGGCTAGCATATCGCCGGAGATTTGAGACGTAGTAAACAAAAATCGGGGCAGATCATTGCGAGTCCAATGCTTGCCTCCTGAAACCTGAGCTTCGCGCGTTGAGCTGGCTGAGGGAGGGGAGGGGGTTTTGAGGAGTTCAGTTCTTAGACAAACCTATCCAAACAAAAGACTGACGAAAAGACCAGCTCACGCTCAGCCCTATTCTTCCTACTGAAAGAAAGTAATTCAATTTTTACCTGTTTTTTTTTTTCCTTCGGACGTTGCCTATGATCATTGTCGCCGTGCATGTCCCTCTGTTGCTCATTTTTGGAAATTAGAAAGGTCTCTCCATTTTAAAGTAAGGGACAAATGCAGCAACAAATAATTTACACAAAATGAAATTTCTACCAAAACAGAACACCCTCCTCTCATCCTCCTTTATTATTTCTCTTTAAACATTCTGGACCTCCGCAGTTACGTTAGCTCAGTGGCTGATTCGAGTTCAGTGTTCAGTGCACGCGAAATTTCTTCCTTCTTTGTTTCTCTTTCCTTTTTTGTTTTCGATTCTTCACAGCTACAAAAGAAGCAACGACTGACACCGCTTCACCACGGTCAAGTTCAATCGCAGCGCCTCCCTGTTTGATATTTGAGGCGCAGACCAGTTTCCCCTTTGTTTTGCATAGAGCAGTGAGTCCGAAATGCTGCCCTGTCTTTGTTTGTCGCGTGTGTGTTCGTGTTGCCGGTGCCTGGACAACAATATGTGTTCGTATCTTGACACTGTGCCTCTCTGCCTTTGTTCAAATAACCTTAAACTATGAGGATGTCTGAATAATTAAAGAGATCATGGCGCCAGGTGTCATCGAAACAAGCTAGGCAGACACGCGTACCGCCGTTCAAAAAAGCAAGTTGTTTGTAGTCAACCGCGTGTGGGCAGTTAGTGTTACAGACAAAAACTAGTCCCTCTTTGTACAGCATGGGCAGGGTTAAGGCGTTAGCCTGCAAAGTTGGAAGTGTCGGCGCCACTCTAGTCACTCTCCGAAATTTTCCACCTCCCAAACCCTGCTGCCCGCTTCAAGCCGTGCATGAGTATGTGGCACTCCAAAGAAAGCAACAGATGGCGGCTAAAAGCTGCCAGAACTAGGGTTCGTGTATAAGCTTCCTACGGCAGCTAGACTTGCGCGTTCAGCCATCTTGAAATCCTAAGTTATGCGGGAAAGCCACTCCTCGTGCGTGTGGGAGCCATGCTCCGTCTATTGTGACAGGTCACGTGACTGAATTCGGCGAATAGCGGCACCGCGCGCGCCACCGCGTTTGGAAAACACTAAAGGAAGAGTAGTCTAAAGCAGGGGAACATACGACGGGGCGCGTGCAACGTCAGCGAAGCGAGTTTTCTGCACGGCGCAGGATTCTTTGGTCCTCACGTGATCTAACTCGGCGAATAGCGGCGCGGCGGCACGTGGACAACAGACGCGCAACTCTGGCTTCCGTAGGGAGCCTTTAGGGGTTAGTCTCTGGACGCCATATTTGAGGGCGCTGTTTAAAGCGCATGCTTAGATCAAGATCACATTAACAGGCTGCTAAGACTGTCAATTTCGATGGTGTGGAGTGCACGTTGTAAAAGAACTGCGGAAGCTCGCCATCAGCAGGCGCTCAGCAGTCGCGTACACAGCTATGGCCGCCAGTGAATACTCCCCATACAGGAACTGTAGACAGAACCATCAGGGCTGACCAACGCCCCTGTCCCGTGACTTGAGTCTCCAGGAGACACGAGACACGAACAGCCAGCACAAGAGTTTTAACGTTCCTCGGGGAAGCTTCACTCAGTTTCCCGATAACCGGGATTAATAAACAGTTATTACCGCGAGAGCAAGATAAACTTCCTTCCTTGCTACAAGTACGCCACTGAAGCTTCAGTTGCGAACCGTCACTGCAAAGTGTGTGGACGGCTCGAATATTTCCGCAGGGAAGTTGTATATCCTTCTGTCTACACATCTGAACGACATTGACAGCCTTGGGCGTAATAACGAAAATGAGTCTACTGGACGTATGGTTTGCGAAACCTCAAGAAAGTGACTGTTGAGAAGAAAAGGTCACTGGAAATCTCGAGGAAATGCAGAGAGGGCAGCAGTCGAGAATCTTCAACGAGGAGCCACCCAAAAACCCGAAAAATCTGAAAGGCGCTGATTTGTTTATATACCGCAGAAATGAAAACGACTTCCTTGTTATAAATACTAGTGTGCGTCGTTTTCATTTACTATTCAGAAACCAACGTGTAAGGGTCATTTTAATCACTAAAAAATCTCAAGAAAAAAAAAGTTTTCGAAAAGAAATTTTGCGCGCGCCGCTGCCTCTAAGAACAGCATATTTCCCCGATAGTGGCGAATTCTACAGGGCGATAGAGTTTCGAATATCCACAAATTAAATTTCCCCGCTAAAGTTTCCGGGAAATTCGCTTTTCACTGCCAGTGAACTGTGTTGTGCCATTTTTTACGAGATACTATCTGTATGCAGATGTCCTGTCAAAAGCCATGTTCCTAAAGAGACAAGTCGCCCGCACACGCGCATGGAAAGGACGTACATTGGAACGAACGCAGAGGAAATATAACGAACAGCCCATAACGAAATTATCAAGGCATAGCGCATACATCCACATCCACGGTTATGCAAACAGCTATACAGACGCATGTCGACACGACGACGAGGACGGTACATACGCAGTCTGCGACGCCGGGGGAATACTCTGCGTGGTTCTCTTTTCTCGAGAACGCTCCAGGCCGCGGAGACGACGCTCTTGACCTTTTCCGCGGCGTATCTGTCGGACGGCCGGTTATCGCTTCCATCGACCCAGGCCTGAAATTCGTAAACAAGTTGTGATTTATTCTTTTCCTGCATCTCTATTTCGGCCCCCTCGATATCACGGCCCTCGTAAACCACGGCCGTTCGGTACGTACACTGTATTACTTCGTCCCGTCGCTTACTGTAAACAGTGTCGCACGCTTCCTTCTGCGCGGGAATCTTCCCAAGGGCCGCGTCTTCCGCGCCTATCGAATCCAAATGCATCTACGGGGGGCAGGAACTTCATCCCTCTTTCTGGTTTCCGGGCAGGGCGTTGCCGTGCAGCCGGCCTTTGCGAGGACAGTCTGCACATTCGTAGGCAGGAGAAATGGTCGTGGGCAATTGCTAATGCGGTGAGAAGCAATGTATTTCCGATCATCCGCTTTTAGCGGATAATCGTTTTTTTTTTTTCATTTTTTGCTCGCGCGGCGACAACAAGGTACGATGACGAAATCTCTGCAAAATGTCGTCCATAACGCTATCGCTTAAAAAATACACAGGAAGATCTATTGGTGGAGACTGAGGGAATGCGTTGGCATGACCCTTGGAAACGCCACACACCTCCCTCTTTGGGAAGCTTTGAAGCTGACCCCCTCAGTTTTTTCTTTTGCTTCCTTAATTTTTTGCTGCCTCTGTTTGGCCTCGTCACGTAGTCAGTGTTAGGTTTCCCAAAGGTGGACGTGTGTGGCGTTTCCCAAGGGTCATGCTAACAGATTCCCTAAGAATTCAACAGTGGATCTTCCTGTAATTTTTTCACTCATTTTCTGTACTCCGCTTCTCAGAGTACGTCGACGCCCTTGGACACGGTTATCCATAGCACTCGTGGAAAGAACCACATTCATACTACTCGTGCAAGGAACCGCATCCATATCACACGTCAAAGAAAACCGTATTCATCGTTTTTCACTACACACACACATAACAGCCCACGCACTGCTACTACGGAAACCCAGAGTGAAGAACAACCGGCGAGGGCAGAGGCGGCCACTAAACACGCCCGCAGTCTACCGCACCGCGCCGCAGCACCTCCTAGATAATAAAGCCGTAGTGCTGAATGAGACGGCGTCATCAGCGAAGGCCAACGTTGGGCCCAGATTGGACACGACGATTGCGTCAGCGTTCGGCTCAAACTTGACTCGAAGCCGAGCCCTGACGCATCACTCGTTTCCAATCTGTGCATAGCGTTGGCCTTCTCTGACGATGCCATCTCATTCAGCACTACGGCTTCGTTATCTAGAAAGTGTTGCGCGGCGCCTCCTCCTCTCTTGCTCCGCGGCAGCTGTGCGCGTGACTTTGACAAAAACGAAAGGGCTCGTTTTGACGAAAACCCCGCAGTGTCTGTCAGTTTATCAGCGCTGGGGAGAGAGGGAGAGATTGACGCGTGCGGACGTCAGCGCTTCGGACCAATGGGAGCGAAGCACGCGTCACCCTCTCCCCTTCCTTCTCCATCTTTCCCCGGCGGTGACAAACGAAAGACACTGCCGGGTTTTCGTCAAAACGAACGTTCAAATGCTAGCGCTTTTAAAAAAAAAAGGTCTCCTTGGAACCCCGAACCGTGCACCGAGGTGAGGCGGACCTACCCTCCAGCTAGGACGTTCGCTGCTTGTTGCACAATGTTGTCAAGCGCCTCGTGCTGACGCATACACCACAGAGCGCAGAAGTAAATTAAAACAAGTATTTATAAAACATACAGCTGTTGTCTTCTACCACGAAAGAGCGCAAACAATTAAATAAAATGCCTACACTAGTAACAAATTGAAAAATTTCAAAAATATATAGACTCAAAGCGCTCACCAGAATGCGCCAGAAGCCGCATGCCCAGTATCAAGGAGGGTTGCGCTCGCGGCAGCTCTGGCGTCCTCGATGTGCTTGAACAGAGGCTGCAATCGTTATAAAGCCAGCTCCAACCCTTCAACATGTCCAGTCCTACAATATTTGATGCTACGATTCTGTGTGATAGCTCCTCTCGCGTTCCGAAAAAGTAAGTGTGTCGCAAACACTTGGCGTCGGCGATACAGCAGACGCCGCCATCTTGTCATCGCGCACCCCACCGACGTGTTCCTGGTGGACCCCAGCACGGCGGAAAGGTTACGCGGCGCCAGCATCGCTCAAAATGGCAGCACACAGGAACCTTTCTTGGAAACGTGTATTGTGTGAATTTTGATTGGCAACCTAATAGTCTGGGGGGACAATGCAGTGAAGTGACCGTTTCTTAGTTCTTCCTTTGTTCATTTGCAGAGTCCGCGGGAGTTTTCTATCATCGCTGAACCAATAAGCTGCAGGGTGGAACGGTGTCACCTTAAGTTACCTTAAGGTAGAACGAAGTCACCTTAAGTCACTGCAGCTCAACAGAACCAGCAGGATCTTGCTTCGTTGGTCGACGGAGTGCCTGCACTCGCTTGAGCACATGCTCACGTATTTTTATACCAGAAACTCATGAACCGGCGACATTACAAATTGGTTGATTGCTAAGTGCGCAGAATCCCCCTCGCGAAAGCCCTGTGTTGTTAGCCCTGCCTTTCAAGAGCCCGGCGCTCAATAACCCCGTTCCATATCCCCCACGTGCCAAACTCGTCTTCCTGAATATCATATTTCTGGGGCGCTTCGAACGAATTTCGCCCTTAAATATTCACTTTGAAGACATTCGGGTGTGCTTCATTTTTCTCATCCAAGCTTTTTGCTCAGATGAGTATTCACCGCAGCATTCAGAATGCACTGCGAATAAAAGTTAAAAACAAATTTAGTCTCACTAAAAGATAGTTTCAATTAAGTAAGGCAGGAATCACCCAATCTGTTCGAAAGTTAATGGAACATTTCTTTTAATCATACATTATATTTCATTTGATATAAGGAAATTGGCTATTCATTGAATATGGGAGTTCAGTCAGAATGCACGAGGTGGGTCTACCAATCAATGAGGAAACACCGATCTATACGTAATTTTAAGGATAATTAAGAAACGTCAGTGAAAATAGTCACCCATATAGATCATGTTTAGGCGCGACCAATTAAAATTTTCGCCAGTATTTATGCTATACTTGTGGCCTGTAGATCGTAAAACTTGAACATCGAGAAAGGGACTTCTTTACTCTCGTTTTGGGGTGTGAGGTTTAAACAGAAACCTATCAATTTGTACCATAAAAAGAAATTGTTTTTTAGGGGAAACTGCGCGAACATCGACATAAGGCAATAGAATATATATGAACTGATGAATGAGAATTATCTGTCCGCCACTGTCGCGCATTATATCACTGTGAATTTCCTCTCTAGCAAAAATAAAATTGTCTTGATCATTCCGGTAACTTCAAGGTAGTGCAAAATGTATCGCGCTTACATCATGCGTTTGTTATAACTTGTTATGCTTGGTTGCAGAATGCTTTGTGTGGTTTCGAACGCATTGCTCGCACGACAGACGCATGAACTACCCGGGTTGGATGGCCGAGACAAGTTTATTAAATTTATTCAGGACCAGCGAAGTCTTAAAATCACGTGGGGAGCTATGCTTCGTCATTCGCAAGCCAGCTGCCAGCTCCGAAAGTCGCCTATTACCGCAAACTTCCTTGAGTCAGCTGCCATGGCTTCCATTCTCCTCCTTGCGGAGACGAGCAGAGGCGTTGGGTTGCAAATCGCATGGTCCGGGGTTGAATTCCTGATGCGCTGCTTTGTAAATCCTGTTAATTTTGATTAAGTATGATTAATCATGGCTAAGTATGCATGCTGTATAATTGGTGTGCATAAGCATTGCCTGCTATGGGCTATGTTTGCTTTATGTTGCCTTACCTTGCGTGCAACGGTTACGCTCGTATGTAACAATTTTTGAAAAAAATATAGCCCATGAACACATTCTGTGTAAAAAAAAAATACTATTTCTGAAAACTTTTTTCCCTACTTAAACCTTGTTTGGTCTAGATTTGGAGCGCAGTCATTTCTCGGCGCTCATTTTTTTTTTTTTTGCTCTGTTTAATATAGCAGCAAATGCCCTTGTTCGGCTTCCTCACTACCCTTGTCTCCACGTAACCTAATTTCAATATGCCAATTTTTCTCTTTAGTAAGTTGTTTTTGTGTACTTTGCCCTCTAAACAAGTGCAGGTTTGGACCTGCATGTTGAGTTCTCACTTAGGTTGTTGCTATACTGTAACAGAAAGAAGGGCTTTGCGGCAGGCCAGAAGGACGGACACACCGATTTATTTACTTATAAACTTATGGTTAGGAGTTCACTCACACCATGAGTCAACAGTGTCTGCACGCTGAGTCTCCAAACCTCGCGTCTCGACGTTGGAACCAGGCCTTACATCTTCCAGTGTTCTGGAACGCCGACGCCTATAGTCCTTTTACCCTTAAGCTGAGACTGTAGCCAAAGCTAAATGTGTGAGCTAGCCCCCGCTCCTCACTTTGAGAGGTGCATTTCTGGTGCGAGTGTTCGGTATGCAGGAGAACCATAGCCTCCTCTATACTCACATAGCCTGACAGTTCGACGACGGAGCCATAGAGCGCCCGGTCGCAGATTTAGAGCGCGAGGATCTGGTAGCACAGAGCATCCAAGAGACATTTCTCGGGGAACCTGGACGTCAACGCACAGCTTTTGCAGAGGCGAGGAGCTGAAACACATTTGTTCGCTCGGGAGAAGTGTGTTTCGGCGCCTCGCCGCGGCGGGGCGCCGAAACACACTCATCCGTTGTCTGCCGCTCCACCTTTTCTATTTCACAGGCCGCTTCTCGTGGTGATCTGCCAGGCTTTGTTAGTATATAGGAGGCTACGGGGAGAACGTTTGAAAGCAGCGAACTCGTGCTCTCGTGCTTGTGGCATTGCTTGCAGTCTCAGCGTAAGAGTGAACGGAGTAGAGACAATAGACCCTTTCCGGAATTCAATCTGGCCACTTTGATCACTATCATCATCTGAAAAAATGGCATATGTGCTATACTAATGGTTGCCTTCTGTCTACTGATGAAGGAAGAAGTCGAAGACGCTTCTAAGCAGATGATTCGAGGCCTATACATTCTAGACGTTAGCGCGACGTGAAGCAGAAATTGGATGCAAGAGCTGCATAAGCGTTCATTTCTAACTCGGGCCCAGTCAATCTGTTAGAAGCATATACTCGGCTTCAAAGCGTCTCTATGTGGGTTGGGGCTTCGTTCGGACTGGTTGCATCGTTTTCACCATCAACACCGAAAGAGATTGAAAAAGAACTGTACAGTGAAGCGCACATTCTCGCTTACCGTTGACTTGCGAAAGTGGCGGTGCCCCGTAAAATATTGCAGACCACAGGTTCATTGCCGCCATTAGTACGGTAAAAGTTAAAACTGCCATTTGAGTCACCAGATGGCACTACTTGTGCCCTATGATTGCAAGCACGTGCAGCTTGCACGTGAATGTAGCGCTTGCAAGCTTGAAATCGCACGGGCTTGTCCGCACGAGCAGAGACATGCGCGGCGACTAGTGGCCTTGCTTGATAGGGCGAAACTCCGAGGATTCCATTTCGGCAACGAGGTAGAGGGCCTTAGAGCGATAAAGTGGCAGCTGAAAGGGACCCCCGATTGGCCGCCGCCATGTTGTACATTTTTTACAGCCAGACACGTGACCTTATAGTTTTACATCTAGATTTTAATGAAGTACCACGCACAAATAATTGCTTATTGATCTTTATTAACATAACGACAGATAAGTTATGTTTCGTTTGTTTTAAGTCCAAAATGTGCTTTCACGACAAAAGCTCCGGCAGCTTCGCCAGGCCTCCGCTAGACGCCGTCAGCCGCGGTGCTGTATTTTGGGTTTTTATCGGAACTAGAGACTGATCTCTTGGGCTAAAAGTATTGAAAAAATAGTTGATCATGTTTTTTTATAGCGATGGCAAAAGAAATCTCGGCTCAGTTTTGCGTAAATAGCCTCAGGAGTTTGTAGGCTCACGTGTCTAGCGGTCAAAATTGTACAGCGTGGCGGCAGCCAAGTGGGGGTCACTTTTGCCTGGTGAACGGTATACCAGTTTATCGCTCTAAGCCCCTCTATCTTGTTGCATTTTAGACAGTTTCAGAAGATTCCAATACTCTTTGGCCGAAATTTCGGTTGTTTCGAAAGTCCGTCCGTTTCGTCACCATCTAGCCAGCATGGCGATGTTCCTTTTCGCTTTGTGGGCGTTGTGAATGTTTGAAGACTCTAACCCTTTCTACAGACCGAAATCCGATCTGTTTTTTGTTTATTTTCTGCATTATAGCAATACATGCGAGGCGGCCCGCGGTGCGTGGGGGATCTTAGTAGATCGTACGATCTCATGCTGAGGCTTCGGGCGTTCTTGATCCGTGGTCGAAGTGACGGCCAAACTAACGGCAGGAACCTAAAAAAAAATATAAAAAGCTCTATGGTAGCTTGTGCGTGTCCAAGTGCCAGAGCTCCGAGTGTAGTGTGATGGACTCCAAAAGATTTCGGTCACAAATCACGGCTGACCGATCAGCGATCTCATTTCCACTCTGGAAGCACGCTGCCAGTGGTCTTCAGTGGAGCATTCTTTGTGAAAGGCGCATAACTGCGATGCACGAGCAATAAAGGTCTTCGGGTAAGCAATGGATATCGCTAAAGTGTATTTCGTTGAGAAGTTGAGGGCGGGACTTTGTTCGCTAAAACGGGTTTCGACCAACCGAGTTCCACGTGCCATTTGTGTTGTTTCAACGTAAACCGCAATGTTCCCGGCGCTTGGAACGAACACCACACACGTCGTCGAGCTATTGATGCGATGAAAACGAGCGTTGCGATTTGGAATTATCGATTTTATCTATCTCTCCGCTTTGTTTTGGTAACGTGACGACGTGACTATGGAAGTTGTGGACTCGAAACACTTTTGACAAACGACACAAAATCTCAGTATTTTATGTCTTGTCTGTTATTTTATTTCTCCGTGTCTCATATTTTGTCTGAACAAGCCTATTTTGGTAAATTAAGACTCTATATTTAAAATTTTAATTATTTTCTGGCTACTCTGGCAGCGTTCCGAAACTATCCGAAGCCATAAGAAACACACCGAGGTTCGGTCATTCTTCGGAAACTTATTGAAACCCCTATTTCGTGTCCGGGACCTTTTGCAAAAACAATCTTGCCCCAAGCACTACTTGCAATCGCCTATAGACGTTTTCTGTTTCCTGTCGTTCTCAGTCACGTTGGTTCCGTATCTTGTATACGGGACGAAAAAATAATAAAACATTTCAACCTGGAATATGCGAGAAAATATAGGTGAGGCAAAACAAGAATGTGTGACAATCACGCATTTTTCGTAAACACCTTCCGGCGACGTGGAGAAACCAAAACCATGTTTTACCGCATACCAGAAGTGACGACATTCAAGATGGCTGCGCCATCACGGAAAAGATGTATAGGAACATAGCCTCCTCTATACTGACAAAGCCTGGCAGATCGCCACGAGACGCGGCCGCCGAAAGTGAAAAGGTAGAGCGGCAGACAAGAGTCATGTAATGGGCGCCCCGCTGCGGCGAGACGCCGAGACACACTTGTCCCGAGCGATGGAATGTCCGCTAGTGATTCTCGCGTTCTTCGGGCTACCGCTTCTTTTCTCGTCAAGTTGGAAAACCATGTTTCGTGTCGCCGCTGCTGTAAAAGCTGTGCGCTGAATACCAGACTCCCCGAGAAATGCTCTTTGCTACCAGATCCTCGCACTCCAAATCTGCGACCGGGCACTCTAGGGCTCCGTCATCGAACTGCCAGGCTTTCTGAGTAGAGAGGAGGCTATGATAGTAAGTACAGTGTTCTTCAATGGCGGCCATAGCTGTCTGCGGGACTGCTGAGCGCGTGCTGATGGCGAGCTTCCACGGTACTTTTGCAACGTGCATTCCACACCACCAAGAGGGCCGGTCTTAGCAACCTATTAATGTGGGCTCGTTTTGAGCATGCGCTGAAAGTATTCACTGGACGCCATATTTGTGGGTGCTGTTTAGAGCGCATGCTCAGAACGAGCTCACATCAATAGGCTGCTAAGACCGGCACTCTTGATGGTGCGGAATGCACGTTGCAAAAGAACTGTGGAAGCTCGCCATCAGCACGCGCTCAGAATTCGCACACACAGCTATGGCCGCCAGTGAATACTCCCTATAGGGAGTATTCACTGGACGCCATAGTTGAGGGCGATGTTTAGAGCGCATGCTCGGAACGAGCTCACGTTAATAGGCTGCTAAGACCGGCAATCTTGGTGGTGCGGAATGCACGTGGCGAAAGAACTGTGGAAGCACGCCTTCAGCACGCGCTCAGCAGTCGCGCACACAGCTATGGCCACCAGTGAATACTCCCTATAGGGAGTATTCACTGGACGCCATATTTGAGGGCGATGTTTAGAGCGCATGCTCGGAACGAGCTCACGTTAATAGGCTGCTAAGACCGGCAATCTTGGTGGTGCGGAATGCACGTGGCGAAAGAACTGTGGAAGCACGCCTTCATCGCGCGCTCAGCAGTCGCGCACACACCTATGGCCACTAGTGAATACTCCCTATAGGGAGTATTCACTGGACGCCATAGTTGAGGGACGCCATAGCAAGCGCAACGCGTCGGGAAAACTCTCCGCTAAAAGTGCACACTTCCCACTCTCCGTTTTTGGTTTGGAGACCCCTTTACAGCGCGCGACACGAAAGCGCGCAATCAATGGAGCGCGCGTATCCGAGAGCGCTAACGGGACCGATTGCGGTAGGCAGCCACATGCAGGACAAAATCACACGACACGTTGGAAAAATGAACGATCCGACCAAAGCCTCTAAGATTAATTTCGGCGTGATGATGATTTTTTCCCTCACCTTACCTATGCCATGACAAAGTGATTAGGGCTATTGGGGTTACTCTTGGGTCATTTCATTTCTTGCTTGGATTCGGCGGCAATTTCCCCCGTCCCCATATCAAGTTTGAATGGCAAAAATATGATAGGAAAAGCTTTTTTAAATACACGAGATATCATCACGAACACAGTTTCTAAGAACAGTTTCTAAAACAGAACACACCCGGAACCGCCCTAACAATTTATTTGAGCAAGACTATCTTGAATACTAACCTTGCTTATCGAATAGTCACCCCTAAAGCCGGGATCATCCTGCTTATACATCATACAAATGACAGTCTGCATACAGATTCGAACGCGAGTCAGTGCGACGTCCGTGTTCGATCGCCGCATGGCAATGAGTCCAAGGAGAAAACTTGGCACGCGGCATTCGAACCAGGGACATTGCGGTGACTCGTATTTGCAGACTGTCGTTTCTATGATGTATGAGCAGTGGAACCCCAGCCCTTATTATAATTGTGAAAAAACAAACAAACAAACGTGGCACCGCGTTAGCACGTCGCGGAAAGTTATTTCTTACAATAAATTTTCTACCTGGGGCCCTAAACTCGTCAAACACAAAGTCGGAGCAGCAAGTTTTCGGAGAGCTCCGATAGGACGTCGGCCAAAAAAAAAAGCGCGAAGTCATCGTCGTGATGCGCCAATCGATGCGCTCCGTCAACTTCAGTCCCAACGTTGTGTTTGACGAGTTTAGGGCCCCCCTGGTCCTCTAAACTCGTCAAACACAAAGTTGAAGCCGAAGTTGACGGAGCGCACCGATTGGCCTATCACGACGACGAATTCGCGCTCTTTTCGCCGACGTCCAATCGGAGCTCTCCGTGAACTTCCTGCTCCGACTTTGTGTTTGACGAGTTTAGAGGACCTGGTGAGTGTTTCTCCTACTTTGTCCCGTCCTTTTTGCGCTTTTGTATTATGTTTATCGAGCAACTAGCCGAGCAATCCACTATTTCGCTGTAAAGTTAACCCGTAAGATTATTGAACAAGCGACCCGAATAGTGTAGTCTGTTAAAGTGAATGTAAGAACTCAACATGCTGGCCAGAACCTGCGTGTTTCTGAGGCATGTAACACTCAAGGCTTGCCGGAAACAGGGCACAGGAAATACAATTAGACCTCAGAGGTCAGCGGTGAACGCCCAAAACCGCCGTTTGGCCGCGAAAGTAGGTCGGTGTTGAAAGGGTTTTAGACCAAAAAATACGATTTTTTTTAATGTGAATTACAAAGCTAAAAATATAGGCGTATCAAAATGATAGTTTCCCGAAAAAAAAAAAAGCGCGCGCCGAAATGTTCCTATCTAAACATCTGGTACCCAATTATTCGGTACCGTCCGTTTAAACATCTCATCGTCACTTGAGCGAGCACGTTGGTTCTTACGTAGCTTCTAGTAGTTCTTTTTTTTTTGCTTCTAACCTCCAGCTCTCCGGAAGAGCGGAGGGGAAGAAAACCGAGGACGGCGCCAAGTCCCGAGAACAAGACGGGCCGTCTCCAATAAAACGCCGAATTCGCGCTCAATTTGCCCACGAACTAAGACGGCGATTACTATCGCCAAAAAACACGCTGATAACCCCGGCCTCAAGTAACAACAGAACAGACATACATGTATGTATACATGCAAGAGACACAGTTGCCGACTCTAAAAGCGTTCCGGCCAGGGCGTCCGCTCGTACCCTTACGACGCATGCGCGAGCTGGTGCGAAACGCGTGCCAAAACCGTTTTATTCCGCCTCGTCATTTATAAACGGAGGGCGTCCTACGATGAATGTGTGTTTGAACTTTGTGCAGTCTTGGTTTGTTTTGAGTCGCTGCCCCTCCGTGGACCTGGCCAGCCCTCTAATCCCTCCTGGATCTTGGCTTGGCTTTTTGCTGAACTCTCGCAGCCGTACGATCCTTGCGCAACCCCGTAATGTCATCTCTCTCTCTTTCTTTGTATCCGTCTACCTCTCCCTTTCTCTCCCACTCACGAGGTATATTTTTGTATATTTCTATCTTCCGTTCGTTCTTTCCCACTCACTCTATTTCTCGCGTATTCCTCTGTTCTTCCTTTTCTCTTCTCCCTTTTTCTCTCGCTCTCTCTTTTTTTTTTGTTGTATGCCCCTTTCTCTTCCGCTACTTCGGAGGTTTCGTTCCCACAGCGACCTTCGTGAATAAGCCTGAATGCGAGGTTTTTCGTTTTTATTCATAAAATGCGCACGAAATGTTTACAAAGCTGTTATTCGGTCGCTATTATAGCAGCCTTTGTAGCTGTTTTTTACACGTTACTCGAAAAAATTAATCGATTACAGTTACTCTCCGTTGAAGAGTATTCAGTTCGATCAATTAATAATTTATTAAGGAAAGCCGTTACTTGAAAAAAGTAAGTGTTACTTTTTCGATTACTTAAGATTCTCAAAACGACAAATTTTTCAGTCGGTTTGAAAAATGGGGAGAATGAGGAGAATAATCCCTGGAGAAGGGGAACAAGAGGGACGAAGGACAAACACAACCTTGAAAAATGGTATTTCGTACTGTCCGCTATTGAATTAGAATCGCTGAATCTTAAGCTACTTAACTTCTTAGTAATCAATTTGGGTAAACCACCTTCCTGTCACAGACTTGGTTCCAGGATTTCTCGGTATTAAACTCGTAGAAGTAAAGGGCGTCACTACAATTGCGTCGAAAAAAAATTAGCAGACGTGTGCGAATCCACAGCAGACTCTCAGTGACACGTCGCGTCCAAGTGGTTGGGCATCGGTGTCACGTTCATGCACTGTGTGATCTTCATGGCTAACGTTTCCTGGCTTCGTTCTCACGAGCACGCACCTCACGGTTCTCCCTGCGACGAACGGCCAAAGACACGTCGGTGTCGCCGACAGCGCGTCTTTCAGAGTCTCAAAACAAACGCGACGCTAGAGCGCACGACGCCAAGATGCACGCGTCTGCCACTTTGCGCCGTAGTCTTGTCAAGCTTCGGCGCCTTTTCCGCTGGGATGACTAAGGGATAGAGTTATTATAGTGTACTCTAGAGGTTCATACTGGCGCTAGTGTCTATGCGACTTCCGGAAGGCAAATTGAAGCAGACAGCAAGCAGTGTACGTTTTGCGGTGTTCCTGTGCCGGAAAATAACACGGACCACTTTCGTTATTTGGGTCGTAAAAAATAGCACGTACACCTTTATTAATATTGTAAAAGGGAAATTGCTTTAGTTGCAGCATTTTTCTTTACCGCTAAATAAAGTTAAACTTCGCTGTATTTCAAGCCCAAACCTTTGTTTCACAACAGGTGTGTAAAACGAGCGGCAATTCCAAGCAAAATAACCATCGAAAAGAATATAGAGTGTGTTGGAAGCTCGCCAGAATTCCGGTGACGCTTATATTTTGCTGATATGCGCGTCCTGCCGCTATACCAATATGATCCCGTTGCGCATCTTTACGAGCAATTAGAAACATTCAAAACGCAAAGAATAAAGTACTTGGGCTATGAAAGGTGTCTCTTTTTATTATTCTCTATGCCGAGCAGCTTTTATCGGGCACTTGTTCTCGGAGATTTCGAGCGCGCGGGTGATCTTTTGAACATAGAACAAGCATCTTCGCAAAAAGCAGAAAGAATAAAGCGGTGCTCACTTATTGAAAATCAGACTATATTACGTGGCCTTCAATTCATTTTTATCGTACATACACAGGGAGTTACTGATCCAGTGTTACTGCGTAGTTCTTTCCTTCTCTCTTCGTTTTCAGGATGTCCTTCGTTCGTTTGGCACGTACATCCCACCATACTGAAAAGCGCCGACGTCGTGTTGACGATAACAGTGTCCTACAGTGCACATAAATACCTGTACGAAGCCGTTTTAGCTCAATTTTTAATTCAATTAATTGGAAAGAAAAACGCCGTAACTGACCAATTATTTTGTGTGCCTGAGTGAGAAATGTTCCTAGCTACCTAGTGCGTACGAAATATTCGGGATATTTGCCCTTATAATTGAGCGCAAAAAGAAAATACACTCACTTTAAAAATAAAACAAATATGCATTACCGGAAGTAATTTTTCGACTGGTTGTTGTCTGCTTCAATTTGCCACAGTACACTAGCGCCATTTGAACATCTAGCGTACATGAAAATAACTGCATGGGCTGAGCGATCCACTATACAATGACGTAATGCTCAGGTCTTGTCTTCTGGGTGGTATGGGTGGATGGATACGGCTGAACCGTCTTAATCGTGGGGCGGCTTGCGCCGCCTAACCGAAGCTTTTAATTTTACCAATGAAGCCCGATTGAAATTAGATTTAATTAGGAATTATATATAAAAACTTCATATCGTGGTAGGATGATCGTGGTTTGGGGTGATTGGTGAGCAAAGAAGAGCTGATCGAGGTCCAGAAAGATGGGTTTCGTCAGCAAGTGTCGCAAAAACTGGCGATAATAGCAGTTGACCACGGAAACGCAGACGAACGAGTTGGTGCGTCGTTCGACTCATATCTGCTGGAGAAAGAGCCTTGCTTCTCCAGTACATTCCATCGATCCACGAAGAGGAGAGGACTGACTCTCCCTTCAGGGTTGTGATTCCTCGGAAGCTACGGAGGAAGTTTATTGGGTGCTTCCATGACTCGCCACTGGCTGGTCATGGGAGCGGCAGCAAGACTTTTGATAAGTTTTGTAACGCTTGCTGCAATCTCGGCTTAAGGGTGGAAGGAGTATATACTCTGCTCACCCTTAAGCCGAGGCTAAAGACAAAGTTGCGAAAGAGCGCTTCAAATCAGCGACCTCGAACTCTCGTGCTTGATATAGCTAGACGCAGCTTGCACGACCAGTACAGCCCCCCCCCCCCCTCCCCCCCCCCCCCCCTCCCCCACTCTCCCGTCTCTCACCACAGCTCGTTGCCCGTCGTTCGACGCGCCGAGCGGCTACAATGGTAAATGCAATTATTGAATGGAATACGTACGTCTCGAAGTCTCGAAGCACAGCGTCTAGGTGGCGTTTCACCCTAATCTTTGGCAGAGCCGTATATCAGGAGAGTTTGGCCAGTTTATGATCTCGCCACCGTGACGGCCCCCTCCCGAGTGAGCCAATCAGCCCGCGGTGCAGAGCGAGAGGCGTGAGCGCATGCGCGTGAACTCACGGCTGCTTCATGCTGAGCGGTGAGGGCCGCCATTTTCATTCATTCGCCCAGTGGAATGCATGGGATCGGCATCTAAATTTCGGCTATTTCCTTTTATATCGCTGGCTCTGGCAAGGAAATAATATACTGTATTTCCCGATGTGTAGTGTGCGGACTACACATATCTAAAGCTCGATATTTTACCCAAGGCGGGCTATCTACAGGTGCGGACTATACAAGAATTTCATTTTTTCTAGGTCGTTATCTGTGACAATACGTGAAGGATTTTATGAATAACAGACTATATTAATGTTTCTTAATGTATGATACTGGCTTGTTTCAGAGCTAATAGAGCAGGCATTTGTCAAAGTGTGCTGTGCGTGATAATCATTACGTTTTGCCTAGGCACTAAGTGCGGACAATGCACGGCGTACGGACTTCGCACCGGGTGCGGGCTATCTAAGCAAACACTTTTATTCTTGACCCCCAGTTCGCCCCTGCGGACTGGGCACCGGGTGCGGACTATAGTCCGGAAAATACGGTACTGTTATTTCTCGGTAGGTTAAAAAGCTAAGAAATGAAGTTGTTTCGACTTCTTACCGCCAACCTTTATTCAGGCGAAAAAGAAGCCGGCCCGTAGCAGACGACTCGTAGATTCAACAGTGTCCTGTACGGAAAGCGTGTTGAGTCAAAATGACGGAAGCCTCCTCTTTGCTCCCTCCTTCCTCTCTCGTTCCCTCGGCGCTCTTCTCCCTTTCCTCCACTTTCCTCATCTCCAACGCATTCGTCACCGCACCCACTGGCCAGACTCTCCCAAAGTACGGCTCTGCTCTGTGGAACACCAAAATAAAATCTAGATGGCGCTTCAAACGACTGGAGGCGGACTAAAGTAAGTGAGGAGGGCACCCACTCCGCGTGTGTCCCACAACTGAGCTAATCTAGGAACGTCGGCAGACACGTTCGGTGACATCTTTTTATAGTTTCTATCCTTGACTTCAGGCTCAGGGTTATCAGTTGTGAACGACAAAGTTTTTGGTGCTTGTCCGAATCGACGGTGAAAACTTTGATTGTGTACGATGGAAGCTTGGAGTCCTCGCGTCCTTAAAACATCTGCCGTTAATATCGACAAGCTGACATTACTCTTATTTTGTATTGATGAGAGCAGGATTAATCCCACTTTGACTAATCTTGGAAAGCCTACCACACCGACGCTTTTGGTAGCATACGTGGCCAATAGTCACTACTTAGAAAAAAACAGTAAAATGCTTTTATTCCGCCGATGTAGAGACACTGCCCGGAGGCGAAATCCGATCCAAGACGGCAACGCTACTCGGCTGGTTCTGACCCAGCCACGTCGGGCTACGCTTTGATCACATCCAAAAGACCGAAAGAAAAAAAAGGAACGGCAAGAATGTTTTTTTATTAAATTTTGTTTTATCGGCTGAAATAAGAACTATATCAGACTGCCAATAATAGCTTTGTTCGATTTAACTGCACCTCCTGCACCGGTGCAGAAAAGTGTAGGGTGGTGTACTTCCGGTTTTATCTGAATACACACACCGGAAGTACACTGCCCTACACCTTTCTGCATCGGTGCAGGAGGTGCAACTAAATCGAACCAAGCTATTAAATGGAAACGAGCGTGTTGGTGAATTAGATACGAAAACACGAAACGATAAAAAAACATAGAGGGCGGGTATACGTTAAGAAGTTTTGTTTCTGTCGTCGTTCTTTATATTTTTATTCTTTCATATATTCGTAGCGGCCTGTCAACTTCGACGGCATTGATTTTAGAATGAAAATACCGTAACCCTCCGCCGTGCTCTTTAGAGACCATTGAACAGGTTGGTAGCAGCTGATAATCTTTGTCGTGACGTCACACGTATGAACCACGGTCGTCTCCGCGTGCTGTCTCGTGCTGCTCTTGTTGGTCGCCTAAGGAACGGTAGGGATTTTTTGCCCCTTCAATGAAAAACGTCACAAAGATAAACGAATTCGTGGGTTTGTGAGAAGAAACATTTTCGGCGTTTTTTCGGCCACTCCCCCTTCTACGTCTTCACGCAAAGAATTTTTGTGTTCGACGAATTTAGCGTCCCAGGAGACAAAGTTATCTTCAGATTAAAGAATTGCAGAAGCGTTAAAGCCTTTTCTTAAGGGATACAAACTATTTGTAAGCCAAGCCACTGGTCTCTGTCGGATGTTTACTACCCTTTCGTAAACAGCTCGAGTTGTCATCAGTTTCCAATTTTATTGACCTTACCCGCGACCTACTCGCGACTCGCAACCTTAGCTTTAGGCAGATAAATTGGCGTTGCATTTGTCTATATGGTCCCAATACCCCGAAACAAAGAACATTATTTTTCTTTAGATTTTACCAGAACTTTTTAATACGCAGAGAACACTAGTTGGAAGGGGATATTTCACCTGTTTGTAGTAACGACGACGGATAAGTGTCTCAAGCCAGGTATGACAGAATGCTACTGTTCTCGAGATTATTCTTCAAACTCATCACAATATTTATGTTGCTTATAAAAAGGGTAAACCGATAGGTTATGATCACTTCCAAGGAATCTCCTACGCAAGCTTGAATAAATGTATCTGGTGACATAATTCACTGTATGAATAGCTACTACGCTAAACCTGCGTTTTCCTCTGACCATTATTTGGTATCAGTATGTGTCGGTTCACGGAAACACCGGTTAATCAATGTTGGGAGTTCTGAAAGCTTTTTAGACTTAGGCTAGGTGGCGCAAGCCACCGCCCGTTACAAAGGGTATGGCCATTAACATCCATCAATCCATTCATCAATCTGAAATTTCTGAGTTCAGAATTCACAAAGAAAGAACCCCACAGTTTCGTTCGATGATCTCAAGAACTTGTGACATGCACATATTTGTCAAATACTAAATATTTAAAGAGGCAAACAAAAAAAATCTACGCAGTTGAACGCTGTGCGACGTTATCATACGTCGATATTTTTTTTTAATTTTTCGTTATTGCCAGATTGTGACAATACAAATAAAATAGATGACGCTTAATGGTGAAAGGCTGGCCATGTCAGCCACTCCGCAGCTACCATGGCAGGGTTAAAAGGGTCTCAAACATGTCGCTCTTTCCATCACAGGTACTTAATTAGTTACAGAAATTTGGACCTTCCACACCCCTACAACGTATTTTAATCACTCTTTGAAGTATTCATGACCCTGTCATGCATCGACATCTGTGTGACAAACAGCCGTTCGATACTTCCACACACTGCGCTGGCCCAAAAGCATAACAATGCCGGACGGTAGATTATCCACATTCTCTACAGAAAAATACCTAACACACGTGGATCCAGCGGCATGTTCGCTGGGGAAGATCCCAAAAGAATACACCGTCCCAACATTCTAAAAAAAACACGCTCAGCTGTCTCCTGTTTTTGGCACTGAACGGCAACAACATATTTGTAAGTCTTCGTAGCTTTAAACAAACTTGAATGCCAAGCTCCGAACAGCCTACAAAGCAGTCTCTCAACGACGAAAGGAGCTAGTGCACTGTCAAAGCTTTTTTTTTTTTTTAATTTACATTAGCGGATCCACACTTACTGTGTTAACGTATACTGTTAAATCTTTCCAAGAGTTTTACACAAATATTCTTGGACAAGCAATACCCACGAAGGAGAAGACTGAGGCTGAGGACGTGCGAGGACAAATGCAAACCCTTGACGTGGCAGACCGAAAGCTAATTGACGGCTCGATAACCCTTACTGAAACGCAGGACGCCATTACATCTCTACCGAACGGGAAAACGCCAGGACCGGATGGTCTAAGTGGAGAATTTTACAAACAATGTAAGGATATTATGTTACCTCTTCTGCTTGCTGTATTTCAGGACGCCTAGGTACAGAAACGTCTCCCGCCCTCCTTTTACCAGGGATTGTTGGATGTTCATCTTTTTTTTTGCAGGCGATGTATACTGTATAAATCAACATACTGCATCTTTTTAGATATTTTTTCATTGTTTGATTTTTCCACATGCTGATTGATGGTAGTATTTTTCTTTGTTTTTTTCTCTTTTATTTTTGTATATTGTTACTTGATTTGTCCCATCTTTAGCTTGAATAATGTAAAGCTTTTACTTTACTTATTTAACCTGTTATTATAGCATTGTAAATTGTCGCGTTTTTTATTGATTTTATTTTTGTAAAATAAAAACCTCACCCATACGCGGGCGTTCAATGGCTCAAAGTATTATTCTAAAAAAGTAGGGATAACATTTTTCCCCCTCTCGAGCACGGAAAATTGGGATTGTGTCATATCTTTCAAATGAGAGTCACTTTTTCCAGTTCCATCTTGCCGAGAGGTATGGGCACCCTGGCGCCCCCCCCCCCCCGCCAAGTTGCCCGACTACGGGGCACGGGGGCGAACTTTCCCGGGTAGCGGCGGTGTCAAACCGGCCACGCGCACATCGCGCGCGCCGCCTTGATACGGCGGATCAGAGGCGTCACACAGGGAGACGCTCCCTCGACGCAAGCGCCTCTGGTAACGATGTTAATATATTGATCGTCTCGTCCATGTCCAATTAAATGTAGTTTCTTGTTGTTGAAACCGCTGGCTCCGTGTTTATCCTACGGTCCGGGTATGCAGCAAGGCAAACCGTTAATTTGTTTCAACGGGCGATACTTTCTAAGGTAGGACTTGCGGATAATTGAAGGAGGTAGTCGATACCTTCAGTTTTCTAAAAGTAAAGGTTTTCACTGGAATATTTGTTTAGTGCACCGAGAAGGACGTTGTCAGGGAGCATTAGGGAAAGCATGTTTCCATTATTACTTTACCTAACTGTTTTGCTGAGGAACCCATAAACAACCCTACCGAAAAATCCGGTATAACTTTTCACTATCCGGATTAGGGAACCGGAAATGTTTTTCTGGAAACCCGAAATCCAGATTGCAGACAAAGGAATAATTTCTGAAAACCTAAATTCCAGATAGAGTCCAGATATAATCCATATAGATTTCCGGGTCCATAATCCGGATAGCGAAAAGTTATACCGAATTTTTCGGTAGGGAATGCTTTCAAAAGAGTCAAAATGGGCGTGCTTTTCTCAATCAAGACACTCTTATTCAAACTACACACTTCAACTTTACTTGTAAAACCGTACCTCCAAGCAAAAGGAATATTTATTCACTGGACAGTGAACTGTTGACTTTATAATAACCCAGAAACCATAAATCACTGTTTCATTTATTCCAATGACGCCTTTTTCTTTTGGGATGTGCTGATACGCACACTTAAATATGATCTTATTCTCAACGATTAAGCCTTCACGTCCCTCCATGTTCAGAAAACGAGGCTGTTTCATACGACATGATTGTCTTATTAGGATTGATTGTCCTATAGGAGAATCATACGACTTGGTTGCCCTGATGGAATCCATCAGGAATTTATATAGTTTATGGAAATGCCGGATGATAGACACGCAGTAAAACCACTTACGACGAAGTCGCTCTTTTTAGAGCTGGTCGCGCAATCGAAGAGTGTATGCTTCACGTTTCAGTCAATCCGACTGATTTCCTAATTTTTATGCATATCTGGGCCTTCCAGATTTTTTAAGAGTGCAATATTTGTGTTGTTGTACGTGTGAAAAGTTTAGTAAAATCATTGAGTCGGATGCTATATCTCCGTGTATATAAGTATTTCACTGAATGTCCACATGTAGGGTGTGTTCAGATAAGGGCGGTCATGGTGGTATCATGCCTATTGTTTGTTTTCAATTAAATTTTTATATGAGGTAGCGAAACCTGTCCACACAACGGGACAGACCTTACTTTTTCGATATACTTCCTTGTATTCGTGAGAACAATTGCGTTCGAGAGAAGGTTGAAAAAACGATTTTCCCAACTGTGCGATGACGCAAATTTGAAGGCTGGAGGAATAAAGAATGCCGCTCTCTCCACAGTCAAATTTTTTTTTTAAGTTCAATTCACGCATACGTTACTGCCAGAATTACTTAAAGTTAGCTTATTTGAGCATATATTTCAAGTGAAATAAAATGCCAAACTTGGGCCAAACTTGGCTTCTGGAGCAAATCCTACATAATGAGGCATTTTTCGGCGAATTTTTAAGTCGCTTTGAATTCATATTCTAGAGCTGAAACTTTTTTGTGTGGAGTGTTTCGTGCTTTGTAAACGTTTAAAAAAATAATTAGCGTTCTACAGTTAAAAGTGTTTTCTGCATTGCGCCCAGAAATTAAAAAGAGAAATAATCATTCTCGATTTTTTTTAAGTTTTACCCGATGGGCTCTTGGTGACCGGTAATTACAAACCTGCAAAGGCATGTTGCCTTATTTTGTTTTAAAACAAGAAAATAAATGTGTAACCGTGTCGTGGTCGCATCAATTACCGCTGGGGCGTTTCTGTCTTAACGAATAATTGCGCATTATCCCTATGGAGTTGTATCTCGAAATACTAGTGTTACCCCGACTGCATGCCAGGATTCTGTAAGGGCCGCAGCTCTATAGACCGGGAAATCAACCTTTTTACCTCTATCAAAAATAATAACATATTTACAATTTATAGGCGCTTTTATATTTAGAGTATTTTTCATTCTGTTCTGCATGCGGCCATTTTCACCGCCTCAAGACACCTGAGCATTTTGTGGTTGCCTTTACGTCTGGCTGGCTAGCTACCTCGACGACCGTGTCATATCTGCAACAACTAAATGAATGACACAAGACACCCCTAAACCTTTCAGGGTGGTCACCTTGAGATAACCTTTAATTCCCAAACTTTTAATTATATATATTACTCGCTTTGCAAATAAACTTCTGAGGACTGTCAGAGCACAGTTTTAGTCTTATAATACTTCTATTTAAACTTCAAGCAGTACGTGACTTCATGTACGCGTAAGACTTCAAGAAACCTTGAATGTAATTAATAAACATCTCTTTCTGAATGTGTTCCCAATCTATAAGATTTGAAATCTGCGACAGTTGTTGTTACTCGACATATAAAAAGATATACACCCACAGTATTCGTTAACGTTATTCCATACGTAAAAAAGCACATGCTTTTAGGAGTTCTGAACCACAGCGACCTCAGTCTGACTTCTTATGTGGTCCACCTTAAAAGGAAATTTGATAATATTAGGCGGATCTACATGGAGCTTTTCTGTGCCCTCAATGCTTCGTATTCATCAACACATTTTTTATACAATTTGGAATATAATTTCTAGGTACTCAATAGAACTTTCAACACTAATATTACTATGTCTGCAAGCGCAAGTCCTTCGTGCATGTCTAGGCCTTCCGCGATCAGCTTCTATATCAGCCATTATTGCTGAGGCTTGACACTTTAGAATTCGTTATCTTTTTTTTAATAAGCGTTTATGAAGATGTTGGCACTGTCTTCGCAGTGCCGGTTAATTCCCATTCCAGATGTTTTATTCAATTTCTTCAACTTAAAAAAAAAACACGATGAGAGTGCAGATATGGCACTTATTCAGATATCCAAATCACCACCTTGTATGCATACCTATCGGTAGAAAATGTTACAAATTTGCGAAACTTGGCACCATGCGTTTGTGTCAACGGGCTTTTACCCTGTCGCAAATTCAATTCCTCCATCATGGAGTTTGCCCAGATTATGTATAAAAACAGAGGTTCGAGGCATAAAAAACAAAAACTGTCTTTGTGGCATCTGTACTGCAGCAGTGCACGTTCTGGATGGTATACACAATGTTCATTTCCTACACATATCGATGATTGCACCGGACAACTGCAGTTTTTGTCCCAAACAAAAAAGACGCCGCTTTGTAGATGGCCATCTACGAAGCACTGAAGTATATCAATTCAATGAACATAGCACTGAGAAATGTTTGGTCTTCACAATCTCAAAAGGAGCTTTACTATACCTCCAGTCAATATAGAGACATGGTGAATATTTTGTACTCCTATATACACTTCTTGCACTTGCGAATACCATCCTGCAGTTCGATCATATTATTCTACTTCAGCAAACTCCTAGTCAATATGGTATCATCGTTAACGAGAGCGGCTGGCAATGCCGCAAGGAGCGCTCTTCAAAATATTAGAAGCTTTGCAGTACCATGCTTTTGAATAGATGCTGCGTCGATGCTTCATTAAAATTAACATGGCATCCGTGGGATTGTTCTGTTTCCTTTAACGCCCGCCTTGGCTCTCTGAATACTAGTATATTAAATCCTGAATAAGCCCCCCCCCCCCCCCCGGTGCTCTTTAAACGTACAACCAAACCTTTTAATCGCAACTGATAAAATTCTCATGTATAAAACTCTTATTCGCAGTAAAATTAAATATGCTGCCACTATCTGGGATTCCGATCTTGAAGTTTACATTTAAAACTTAGAATCTGCAAAAACTTGTTCATTGCTCTTTATACTTTCTAATTATCACACCACCGCCAGCATAACGGCGATGAAAATGCACGTGTTATTACCTAACCTTTCCCAGCACATAAAAGTGCCCCGCTTGTACTTGTTTCATAAAATATATAACTATCCATCTCTCAGGCAACTACTACTAACACCACCACTGTATTTAGAATTACACATCAACCATCGTCACAAGTTGGCATTCTGTCGGACAGAACCAATTCATATTATAATTAATTTATTCGACCCCTTTGAACTGAATCACCTTGCCACACCTGTGAAAGAATTTGTTGATACTAACACTTTTAGAAATGCCGTTAGTAAACTTTATTGTTGTAATGAGCCACTTTAAGGTGTATAATATTTTGTACTGTTCTTCTTTCCTGTCTGTTATAACCCATTCCCCTCTGTAACGCTAATGGCCCCGATGGTGTTGTAATAAATAAATAAATAAAGTGGACATGGTTCCAAACAGACGTTTTTAGTCAAAGTGAAATTGAAGCATATACTTGTCGTGGCCTAAGGAGGAGGAACCGTAACAACTCGCCGCCAATACGATCACACTTCACAGCCCATATTGCCGTGTGCGAATAGCTGAGTCAGCAGCGTGCTCGACTTCCACGCCGCTGACCGAAAGTTCGATCCCAACCAGCGCTTGTCCTTTTTATCTTTATTTTGTTTGCATTACTGCAAATGTTCCAAATGACTCAAAAAATTGGGGCTCCAATCCACGCTGTGAAAATGGTTGGTCAGCCAAGCTGTGGTATCACCTGCAACGATTGCCTACTGCACTATACGAAATGCCGCTGCCGGTCCGCAGCACGCCGCCGCTGGTCGTATTGCCGTTTCTTTTCCCTTTGCCGCTCCTAGTATTCACGCTGCTCCTCGGGAGTCCTAACTATGCGTGGCCTATCCATCGCGGTGCTGCAGCAACAATGAAATCCGTTGCTATACCAATGGCTATACTCCGTTTCACCTTACGCTTAAGCGCAGCGGATGTTACGAGCCATCGGAGCCAATCGGAGGCCGTGTGAGTGTCACGTGACCTTAGAGAGGGGGCACAGCGACGCGCGGAAAACGCATCACAGGCCACGTCCACAGAACAGGATTGGCTAAGATAGCTCGTAGAATACGCTGATTCCGGACGTAAGGTAAAACGGGGTACAGGCGGGTTCTTCTTTTATATACAAAAGGCTAGTGATGTCACTCCCCACGTCGCAAGCTGCCGTTGCCGCGGCAGCAGGCGCCAATATCATCCATTATGCGGTTCGCACTTCACACGAGGGCTTCGAATGACGTCAACCCCTTTTGAAGCAGCTGCAAACCTAAGGCCAGATTCACGAAACGATCTTACGCCAAAAATGTGCGTAAGACAAAACGTAAACACAAATTCGTATTCACGAAACAAAATTATCGTAAATTTTGCGCAGGTTACGACGGAATCCTACAACAGCTCCGAGGCTGTCTTACGCACTTTTTACGATCAAATCAGCATGGCCGACAGCGTCGCTCAGTTACTTGGTTGCGACGACCAACGGACGTTTATTTTTCTACGTGCGCTTCTCACGCGTCCCGACTTGAAGCAGCAAGAAAATAGTAAAAAGTACGCTGGATCCACAAACACCCGGGAAAAACTCCAACGGCCACGATTCCACCGACCCCGACCAAGCGAGCTCGGCAGAGATAGGCCCAGCAGGCACTCCGACTCGGCGCAGCGGTGCTCCGACGGTCCTTGGCCAAGACCGTCTGCCCACGACCGGCTGCGTGCTGAATGGAATATGCCCGCGCGACCCTTGTGAACACTTCCCGTATTATAGTTTGACCGCTGACCTCAATTTTAGATTAAGAGATCAATCTCTTCCTCTTGTCATCTCCTTGTTTTCCGAGGCAGCGGTTGTAACGGCAGAACCAGCATCATGGTCAGGCAACTGAGCCACCCCATATAGGGACTCGAGGCACGACTCCGTACAGCTCTACGGGCGGCCAGTCGTGCAGGACTCACCTTGAACACGGAGAAATGCAGGTTTGGCGTGAAGGAGGTGGTTTTCCTGGGAGACAGGTTCAGTGCACTTGGCATACAGCCTGACAAGAGCTTGGTGGACAGCGTAGTGAATATGCCAGTTCCCAAAGACAAGAAGGATGTTCAAGGCATGCTAGGTGTGTTCACATATTTCAGCAAGTACCTGCCTAGGTTCTCGGATCGGAGCACCCTCCTACGGAACCTGCTCAAGGCGGAGTCGGTATTCGAGTGGACCCTCAACCATGACAACGAGTGGAAGACCCTCAAAACCACACTGACCACAGCACCAGTCCTTGCCTTCTACAATGAAGCACTGGAGACTAAAGTGTCCACGGATGCATCCAGTTATGGCCTTGGCGCAGCTCTCTTCCAACGCCATGACACGGAGTGGAGGCCTGTAGCTTATGGATCCCGAGTGCTAACAGAATGCGAATCTTGATACTCCCAAATTGAAAAGGAAGCACAGGGAAGCACGTTTGGTTGTGAGCGGTTTCACGATTTTATTTATGGAAGACCCATAACCTTGGAAACAGAGCACCAGCCCCTCATCGCTATTGCAAAAAAGAATGTAGGGGACATGCCCCCTCGCCTCCAGCGCTTTTTTCTCAGACTGATGAAGTATGACTACAAGTTTCAATTTGTTCCGGGCAAGCAGCTAGTACTTGCAGATGCGTTGTCACGCGCACCGGCTCCAAGAGACTCACACCCCATGCCTGAGGAACATGATGCCGAAGTGCATGCGGTCGAAACACTGTCAGACCTGGTGAGCGACACCACAATGACCAAGTTCGCTGCAGCGACAGCCGAGGACAAGGTATTGTCGGAAGTCATCAACGGCCTTCAGGATCACCGACCGCTGCCTCAGTCATCCCCCTACGGGTCATGCGCCGAAGAAATGTCTGTCGTTCTAGGAGTGCTTCTTAAAGGACTAAAGGTGGTTATTCCGAAGAGTCTCAGAGGAGAGATGCTTAAAAGGTTACATGATGGTCATTTGGGAGTCAACAAATGCAAAGCAAAGGCCCGTCTCCTAATGTTTTGGCCTGGAATGTAAGCGGACATTGCACAAATGGTTAACAACTGTTCAACGTGCAAGCATCATGCATATCAACAACCAGCAGAACCACTGTCGATGAGAGCAGTGCCACTTCGCCCATGGGCGCGCGTTGGTCAGGACTTATTTCAGTATGGCGGGCAGACCTACCTAGTTGCGTTTGATGCCTACTCGAATTTCCCAGAGGTTGAGCACCTTACACATACCACGACAGATGCAATGGTCAATGCACTGTCGGCGATCTTCGCAAGGCATGGACTACCAATCGAAGTGTGCTTCGACAATGGGCCCCAGTTTAGTACTAGCAATTTTAAGGCTTTCGCGCTCAAATACGACTTTCGGCACGTCACTTCGAGCCCACACTTCCCGTGCTCAAATGGTCTGGCCGAGAAAGGCGTTCGGATAGTCAAGAGGATCATGAAAAAATCAGAGCATGCACGAGAAGATTACAGGCTAGGACTTCTCAACTACAGATCTTCGCCTGGGAAGACGACAGCCGATCACCAAGTGAACTTTTGATGGGAAGAAGAATCAGGTCGCGTTTGCCCGACTTCACTGGACCGGCTCCAAATTCAGTGCACAAGAACCAGCAGAGCAGCCGGGGCAGAAGACCGCTTCAGCCACTCCCTCCAGGGAAGGTGGTCCGCCTCAGGGGTAAGAATTCCTGGGAAATGAAAGCTAAAGTCCAGGACTTGGTGTCCCCAAGATCCTACCAGGTCATCACGGAAGCGGGCAGAACACTGAGAAGGAACCGACGACACCTTCTTCCAACCCCAGAGGACTTTACCCCTAAAGGGGAAGACAGCAAAGTGAACGACTCCGCAAGCTTGGCTCCAACAACCAGACCCTCATTTGGGGACCAGCCTACTGGGATGGACACGGCGTCTGCAGCCCCAGGGCAACAACTCGGTCACCGACCCCAGTGCCAGCGACTGTGCCTCCAGCTCTAATGGGAGTTACTGTGCCGCCGGCGGACTATAGTAGAAGGACGCTACGACGCGTGCGTCATCCACCTCATAGGCTCACCTACGATGAAGCTTTCCGTCAACAGCCTTGACTATAGTGTTGTTGCTCTGCCCTAAGAGAAGGGCGGTGTAACGGCAGAACCAGCATCATGGTCTGGCAACTGAGCCACCCCATATAGGGACTCGAGGCACGAGCGCCCGAGCCGCCATTAAAGGTTCGACGTTCGTTTGGCTCACACCGTCGTCTTGGTTCCTTGCTGCTTTCCGATACAGCGGTGACGAACGCTGTCGTCGAAAAGGGGCTCTCATTGATTCCATCTCCTTGTTTTGTGCGATATAGAGCTCAAATAAACGCCGTATGGATTACCTTCGCAACACGGTATGTACACTTTGTTATTATAGTATGCCATTTTTTATTCTGACACGACTGCACCTCACTGTCAATCGCTATAACAGTTCGTGGGTCGCAATGCCGGTCCAACCTTTCTTTGCCGAGTGTCACGTCAGTATCGAGTTGCAATCGTAAAGGATCGGTCCCGAAGCGCTTACGAATTCGCGGTCCATCAGCGCGAATCCAGCACTTCGATCAAACGCGCGCGTCCGCTCCGAGTGTGAACAGGTATTACGCGGCTCTTGCTGGCACTCTCGTAGTTCAAACGTATCGTTTTTAACGTCGGCTCGCTCCTGTATCTCCGAGGCCGCGAAAAACGCCGCGGCAGTTTGTTTCCATCTACGTCGCTTTGCAGACGACTGACACGGGCCGTCTTTTACCAACGATGACAGTTGTGTTGACTTCGTAGCGATCGAGTTCGTAGCAGTCAACGGAGGCGGTTACGCATCCCGGCCTCGGCATTTGGGCGTGTTTAAATCGTGTTAGCGTCGACATAGCACTGCACGGACACGAACCCCAGACAAGCGGTGGCAGAAAGGCCGCCTGTGTTTGTTATTAAAAGTCCACGTGCTCCGAATGGCTCCGAACCATGCCGAGCTCTCCGATTGGTTGTTCGTGCTGCCGACGACGCCGTCGCCGTAGCAACAGCACCGGTAAGTTCTAGTTTTTCCGTACGAGAACGTCGCTTTCCTCCTCTCACTTAAGAACGCGTTCGTGAACACCGATTTCTTCTCTTCTTACGACGTTCTTAACTTACGAACTTCTTAGCTAAGTTGACGTAAACTAAGAAGCTCTTCGTGAATCTGGCCTCTAATCTTTACCGGAACGCGTGGGAGGGGGTTCCTATTGGTCACACGCGCCTTATCGTGCATCATGTGGTTTTGATGCTTGTTTTGTGGTTTTCTTTAGTGAAACGGATACTGAGCTGTATGCCTGATTTCAAAGGAGATATGCTGTTTTGCCTTCAATTGTTCGCCGGGAGTTTTAGGGGCGAAGCTTTTTAGGGGCTAGCCATGTCCGTCCGTCTGGCGTCCGGTGCTCGTGCTCCTGCTCGTGAGCTCACGTGCTCACGTGCTCGTATAGGGCAAAAAAAAATGATGAAAAATATGTTTGCGCAGTCAACAGGATTCGAAACTGTGCGGGGAGACCCCAATGGATTTCTAGTCCATCGCCTTAACCACTCGGCCACGACTGCGGGACGAGTAGGGGGCTCCGAGATGTGGTAGTAGCTCAAGAGCTGGGGATGTCATGGATGAAACGTTGCATGTAGCCGCTGAACGTCTATACAGGAGAGGGCGCTGCGGTCAAATGCGTATATAATCGCGTTAAACTGTGCATGCATTGGCTCAACGTTTATAGACGAGAGGGCGCTGCGGTCAAATGCTCAAATGCGTATATAACCACGTTCTATGCCACACATTCTCTTTCTGACATGGATGAAAACGAACGAAAGGCTCGGCATGCTGCGGCTCAGCGTCTACGCAGACAAGCACCACCAAAGCTTCGCCCCAATCAACATCATTCACCACGTGGAGATGCGGTCAATTTTTTGCTTACAACGACGAACCGAAAATTTCCTTGGCTGGTAGAGGTACACAGCTTCCAGGCACGTAGCCAGGATTTTGTTCCGGGGGAGGGGGGGGGGGGCGCCCATGACAAAATGCTGTATGAGGGGGAGGGGGGAGAGGAGGCCCCAGCAAAATGGAAGATTTTATTTTGGGGGGGGGGGGGGGCCGGGGGGGCCTCCCCCCCCCCTCCAAAAAAAAAAAAAAAAGGTACGTAGCCAGGGCCTCCCCCTGGCTACGTGCCTGACAGCTTCGCTGTAATAATCTTGTTTGTTCGAGCTCGGAAACTTCTAGATACCCACGCGCTTACAAAAGGAGTTTAACATGGCTGCTTGAGACAGCCGTCCTTCCATCGCCGCCAAAGTACGGTCTTTTTTTAGTTTATGTTTCTCGGCACAAGTTCGGCGAATTAAGCGCTTAATTTAAGTTTTATTAATTCAGTTTGTTTTTATTCGTGACATTAAAAATTGCGCTTGAAACTAGTTTTGAGGTATATTTCAGAGTAATTGCTATAGTGATCAGATTTACTTATATTTGGAGCTTTTAGTCTGAATTGATCTCCGCTTTTTTCCAGCGTTTGCTGAATTTTCAAAAAAACAAAAAACGCTCAGTAGAAGTTTGGATAAAAATGGAAGTGCGCATATCAGCAAGAATCTCACTAACCTAAAAAACTATTGGCGTATTGCACGCGAGAAGAAACTTAAAACGTGAACCGCAGGCGAGAGTGAAAATAAACATCCAAGCGAAACGCCGGCACCCTTTTCTGTGACGTGTGGTCCCCATCAACCGTCACCCGTAATACCATAAAGAAAACCGGCTGATATACGACGCCAATTACGAACATGGGACCGAACGTTGATGGCTATGATCTCTTTAGGAGGCCGGCGCTCGTAAAACGTGTTTATGGCACCTCCTTACGCCAACCACGAGGGTCTCTTTATCTTTTCATCTTTTTATGGCCTTGTGTACGAGCTCGAGGCTCAGGGGATCCTTGGTCGAAATGGCGGGCGAGGACTTCACTCTGGGTGATGAATAAAGCGACTTTGACGGATCAGGTGAGACAATTGCCCATCGCTTCTATCGCCTCGTGGAACAAACTTGTCGCAGTCATTCCTCGTTAATATGACCCCTGTTAATATGAAAACTATATTAAATAGACAAAACTTTCGGAGACAAACAGGGCAAATACATAATATTTTTTTGTTATTATGGACAACTATCATTATGGACGATTTGGGGAAGGGGAAAATGGAAGTGTCCGTAATAACGAGATGCAACTTACTAAAGACGGCTCCGTCAGAAGAAAGGTTAAATTATAAACGTCAACACAGTCCGCAGATACCATACCCATGCTTTTATTATTGCGAAGTAAAAACGAAATATGTGGAAAAAATGCATACGATCGCGAGAACTATCAGCCGGAACGCCGTAGCACGTGACCTTCGATTCATACTGCTCGGGGTTAGGCAGAGCTCCGTATTCAGAGTCCCCATGTTTTACATACCTGTTGCGCGGCACTTTTCTCGTGCTATGCTTCGAATCGTGCCGAACGATTCTAAGGTTTCGACGACCTTTTTGTGTTCGAAGTATGAAGGCAGCCAGAGTAGCTTGAGTTTCGCATCCTTTGAGTATGGGTCAATGATCAAAATTTGTTTTTGTTTCACGCTCAGTTATTTTGAAGTTTTCAACTTCTCTGTGGCTTCGGGGATAGCCAGCGTTGCCATACACACATGGCTCATCATCAACTGCCCAAGAGGCACCATACTTCGTTCAGATCGACGACACCTCTGAGTCCCTCGCGAAAGTCAACTGCATGGTAGGGGCGACCCGTGAGGTCAGCGTGGAGAGGAAGACAGAGTTGGGGACACTAGGCCCCAAGTGGAAAACGTGGAAGTATAATCCTATAATCATCTTGGCCGGTTTACGAAATCGGGACGTTTCTTGAGGCCACGGTTGCCGCTGCAGTGTTCTCCGAGTGCATCTCGTGATCTTCGTTGCCGGTATAATTACAAGAGGTTTAATTTCATTTATTTCTCCTTAAGGGCCCCGTGGAGCGTTACATAAAGGGGGAAGCTGGTGTGGTAATACAAAACATTTTGGCAGAAACAATATAAAAAATTAGAAGTAAAATTAATGGTCATAATAACGCATTTATTTGTTAAAACTTATTGGATATGTGGAGTCACTGATTGGCGAAAAGTGGATTGGTCAGTAAAAAGGATGATTTATTCAGGAACATAGTTCCAGATGGTTATAGCATGACGGAAGAATGAAGTATTAAAGGTTTGAGTTTTGCCTGTTATGCGTTTGATGCAACGGCTGTGATTGAGGCGTGGCGAGATTCTGTCAGGAGATGATATCGGGGAGTCAGATAAGTTGTCGCTGGTGTGGTAAAATATATGTAGGAGACATAATCGAGAGATTATTCTGCAGTCAGAGAGCATTGGGAAGTTCGAGAGTAAGTTTAAGCTGTGTTACACTGGTTTCGCGGGAGTATGCTCATGAAATCTACCGGGCTGCACGATTTTGAATTCCTTCCAGACTGTCCCCCAGGTAAGCTCGTGAAGGGTGCCAGACGGACGAGGCATACTTAAGCTGGGAACGGACGAATGCACTGTAAGCTAGTTGCTTTAGGTGAGAAGGTGCTGATGTTAGATTTCGATTTAAGCAGCCGAGGGTCCGTGAAGCATCAGCAGTGATGGTGTCAATATGTTAATCCAAGAAAGTGTGGAAGCCAGATGCACACCTAGGTACTTTTATGAGGGAGTTGTGCCAATTGAAACGCCATCAAGTGAGTACGAGTAAGAAAGAGTACATTTTTTCCCCACGTGAATGATACAAGTTTGCATTTCTCGTAGTCAAGAAAAGCGATTCATCGCAACCAAGCGTTCATTCGTGCTATATTCCTCTGCAGGGTGGTATGAGCTGAGCAGTTTGCGACTGGACGGGTAGAAGGGTTTCCTCGACCTGAGGCCGATTGTTTACTTTTGACAAAAAACATAAAAGCACGACCGTGCGAACGGCGTATTCTTCTTCTTTCTCCTTGAGCTACGGCGCAGCTTCGACGTGGTTGCCTCAATGGACTCCGTAACTGTGACGTCATGGGTCCAAACAAACCGTTGCTAGGGTCGTTGTTATGGACAAATACATGTGGCTAGGTTTCGCTACGGAAACCCGATCGTTCAAAATTCAGGAGTAGGATTTAAACTCCTAAAAATCACAAATATAGAAAGCTTGAATGTCATATATGTTCCCACAGAAGTGTGCCGGTAATCGCTTGTTTCTGAAATATTTGCGACTGCAACTTCCGGTCCTCAAGATGCCTGCAGCAGACGACGAATGCAAGTAGTATGCTGTCTGCCACACACCCGCCGGCCAAGCCGACGCCGGCGTCTGAATCGTGTGAATAAAGACGATATTCTGATATTGCATTTGTTTGAAATATAATGAGTTTCAGACACTTATAAGAATTCATAGTGGGGTGCGATGCGAAATATGGTTTATCGAAAGTCCGGGCGTCGATCGAGATTATTGTCTGCTAAAAGATCGTATTGTGCCAGTGAGAAAAGCACTTGAGGCGATCGGTTGAGATACCAAATTTTGTTTGCGGACTCGCGCTATGGGAGGGTGCTTCGTACCTGGTTGTAACCATCACGTGGAGAAAGATTATTGCAGTTTCTTCATATTTCCGCGACACCCCGAAGCGCGAAAGAACTGGGTAAAAAACATAATGTGAGTTTATTACAGATAGTACTCGCATCGCGGGTTCGATGGAGATCTTCACCAAAAGAGCACATTTACAGAATTTGATGTATACCATGAAAAAAAAAAAAAAGCAAAATACTGCGAAATCGCAATAGACATGCAATTCTTCAATAACCTGACAACCTCAATAATAATAATAATAATACTAACAAACGACTTACCCCGACGGCGTACAATTTGTTTCTCATGTTGGCCTGCACTACACCGGTAATGCACTTCAGGTCGTCGTCGTAACTGATCTGCATGACGTGGTTTGATTTTACGGCATTTTTAACCCTCTGAACTAAGCTGGGTTCTTCCCAGAAAAGAAAAGAAAAAACGCACATTGCGGAGGCATCTACGGAAATGGTTATGCCCTTGTTTTTGTCGCTCGTTTACCGACGCAATTCATTGAAGACGCCCGCTGCAACAGAGGCCAGCAAATCTATCGTGTCGTCTGCCAGCAAATCAAAACGGAGTGTAATACTTCAAAAATGCCTTTTATCGTTGCAATACGACACTGAGACGACAAGAACATCTTCATAATTAGATAACGAGAAGTTGGGTTGCTTACAAATAATTATTTACTTACTAGTAAGCAAAAATCTAGCCTCATGTGGAGTCTCCATGCATTAGTCCATAGCAACGTCCCTAGCAACGGTTTCTTTAGACCCAGACGCCATGTTGTGATGTAGTCACTTACGGCGTCAATGTCCTTCCGTTTAAGGTGATGCCATTCTTTAAATTACCCTATGCGCACGCTCTCTGAAAAAAAAAAATAAGAAAAAAAGTGCATAGCCAATAACAAAATGCCAAGAGCTCGCGCCAGGAGACGCACTTACACGCGTTGTGAAACAAAAAAGAAACAAACGCGTTCAGAAAAAAATGGTCAGATGTCCATTTTGTTTCGACGCTTTGTTTTCACTTCACCATCAAGTGTCGCAGCTATCGCTGTGACTTTACTATGGATTAACACAGTACTGTTCATTTTTATATAGGATGTGTATAATGGCTATAGATTCTATTCGAAATGCGTCATGCTTTTCTAATAAAAGGTAAGGGCTTAATGGCTACATTTATTTGAAAAGCGTTATGCTCGAGTGGAACGAGAAACTGTTGGACGTTTGTCAAGGCAATGCATTAGCTTACAACGCATTCAGAATGCATTCAGAGTCATAATCAGGCGTACGTTATTGTAGTTATCATGGAAGTTTCAATACCCCAGGACCCGACATTACGTCCTGCTCAGCGACGCCGGAAAAATAACTCAATCCCAGACTGCCTTGGGCATCGACACTGCTCTCAGCAGAAACTTTTGTGCCCAGTGTTCTTTTACTTCGCCTCCGCTGGTTCGCTTGAAGCGTTCACAGCCTCGAACGTCGCGAGCTTTTCGCGTTCAAGGTTCTGCTCATGCTCATGGTATTACTGGTGCGTACTCTTTGCGTGTGTGTGTGTCTTTGTGTGGCTGTTCGTGGTGTTCCTGGTGTGTTTGGGATTGTGTGTGTGAGTGACTGTGTCTGAGAAGCGCGAATGTTCACAGGCTACGAACATTTCAACGAACGTGTTAGGCCTACCTTTCATGAACGTTTCCTCGAACTCTGTGATTTCGAAAGCATATCGCTATGTCGCTTTTTTTGTTGGCGAGAATGTCATCTGGTTTTATCATTGCGGCAGAAGAATGTGGTGAGACCTGTACTCGCGGCAGAATCTTGTAGTGTGGAAGTCAACGTCTTCCCAGAACGGCGCGTCGCTTTTTTTTTTTTTTTTCGATTCTGACCTGCAAGTTTGATATCTGAAAAACAATTAAAACATAAAGCTCGTGTTTTTCAAAAGCCGCCTTTCCGCTTACTGTCATGCGAGAGGACTACAACGTGACCCACGTTATGGAGCCATGGCGAAAACAGCTGACGGCGGCAGTGAAGCTGATGTCGCGATAGCGACCGCCATCTTTGTTGGGAGTCCCTGCGCGCATCGTAGGAGCGTATATGCACAGCAGAGAGGGATCGTTGTAGCCGCAAATCATGCAGCCGTAGATAAAGCTGATGTGAACATCTCAATCAGTCGCAAGTGTGCAACACGGTGCTGATTTTATCCGTGTGAAAGTTTTATTTCGTTCTTGATGACGGAGACAACCGCGACTTCAAGGGGATTCTAGTCGAAGACTCTTCTATGAACAATGTACAAGTTGATTCTACAATTCCGCACTTCAACTTTCAAGCAGTAGTTGGTACGAGACAAGATACGAGTGGGAGCTGTTTTGCGTTAAAAGAATCATCTAGCTGCCAGCCACATTGCACATTCCGCGTCAGACCTGCTCAGTCAGCCGCTACCAGTACCAGCGGACGGCACCACGGCGTGACAAAGCGGCAATCCTCGGGGCACGACAACACCAAAGGCTTGGTGGAGTTTGTGTCCGGAGAGAAAGTGAACACACCGCCTCCTGGCGGGAACTGAGCGTGACTCCGGTCGCGCTGGATGAGCGCTAGACGCTTTTGGTGCTTCCCGAACCGCAGCCGCCGCGTAATTTCTCCGATGCCCCGCCGACCAAAGCGCGCAGTGTATCACATCTCGTGCACGCACGGACAAGCGGGAAAGTGCGGGAAGCGCATGAAGAGGGCAATTCGAGACGCGCACCGTTCGCGCGGCATGCACCGCACCAGGAAGACCATTAAGCCGAATTTACGCGTACCTTTTTTTACTTCTCTTCGTTTCGAACAACGCGGCCATCCCGAGGCTTAGTGCGCGGCGGGCTCGCAGTACGTCGCTGCTATATAGATGTGGGCAAGGAGGGGTGGGCTGGGTATCGTGGCATTTCCTGCGGCTCGCTCGCTATTAATCAAGGTTAAATGCGACCGCTTTTCTCGCCGCTGACGTAGTTTCGTCCGCCGCGCGAATGTGCAGCGGCAGCTCTTGCAGCAGCAGCGCTCGGAAGCAGCATTTTCGGAGTGCAGTCATTTAAGTCGCTCGTTGGGGCTCCGGAGTCATCTTGCAGGGCGACGGTTCAGAGCGCGTGATTAGGCGGCCGCGATGGCTTCATCCACCGTGAGGTCCTCCGTAGGCAGTCAGCCCGCGCCGGTGCTCCAAAGGGGCTTCCTGCGGCTTAGGAGAGGCTTGAATCGTGCGTACGGCTAAATGCTAAATAATTTAGCAACTTAAGGGTGCTTAGAATCATTACGAAGCTAAGCTAGGCATTAAATAAAAGGTTCAGTCTCGGAGACCCTAGAGTTTGCTGTGGATTGACAGCGTGTTGGATGGTACCAGGGTCATCAGTCTGCATCTTACCCTTCGACTTGTCATCGTCCGGAACATTACTACTAAGTGTGGTAGAATTTCTTTAAAGGGGCCGTGCAAACATTTTTGGACTTGGGCGAAATAATTAGGGGGGCGGGGGGGGGGGGTGATCCCTGTCACGTCTAAAGTAAAGAACAGAAATCCAATTAGACACGCGTTCCTGAGTTCATTCTGTAAAAAATGGCAATAATTGGAGTTTTTGGCGCCTCTCAACTCATGCACCGTCTTCCAAGTCACGTGCGCAGTGACGTCCGGTTGGGTAAGACACGGAGTTTCCTATTGGTTTCTCTGACCGCTTCTAGCGCACGCTCTGCCTCTTCGACTGCCAACCCAATGACAACAGCGCCGAGGCACGGCGAAGTTCACGGAGCACGGAGCTGCGGCAGAGTCAGAGTACCGCCTTCCTTGTCCCTTCGCCGCCAAACCTGAATTGCTCAGAAGGGGTCACATTCGCCCAATTTGACCGCAACGCTTGCAGGGAAGCGGCATTCCGGAGCTTAGGGTTTGGGAGGGAGAATATTTTTCGCCCTTCGTTCGCGAAATGTCCGTTTTACACGGAGTCTGACGAGCGGAAAGCATATAGAACCTTCGGACGTTTGTATGCCACTTAGACATGCGTAATTGCGTTAATCTTGTAGCACCACTGCTGTTTCAAAGAGGAGTTGTAGAGGCAGACGACACGGCGGCCGACAACGCACCACGCACGTGCGTGCTTCCGCGGAACTTAAGGATACGCACGACGGCGATCCGAAGTGAACTACCACCTCATGTTGTCCACTGATCTCCACTAGAGGGCTGGATGACGCATTTAGCAAGCCGGAATGAAACTACCCGAAGAAAGCGGCTTGTCCCAGAAGAAAATGTTTGATCGACTTTTCAACTCTTCAGAGCGTGGTCCGAGCAGCGTCCAAGACGATAGATTTTTTTTTTACCTCAGCCTTCTTGTGGAGCAAAAACAACTAGTAGATCAAGTCTGCATATCTCACGTTGAAACGCCTCATTTTCGGGGTTCAATACCGAAGGGGCTTAATAAAATTTACCTAAAAGCGCAAGCGTGGACCAGAACATGGACCGAATGCCCTAAGAAGCCCAGCAAACGCCCGACTTGCGGAAAAGCATAAAACTTCCGGTCACGTCTCCTGGAAACGCGACGTTCCCTTCTCCCGCATTACGTCGCGTCAAATGTTTAATAACCTGGCGATACTTTGTTTCGCAAGTGGACTATATACAGTTACTCTAGTCATCACTGCGGGTCAGCGCCACGAGGCTCCGTACCACTCGCTGCAACCGCTACGAGAACTTCCGTTTCCCCGGCAAAAAGGGCAACTCCGCACGACATTCACGGTGAATCGGGATTCCGAATCGAGTGGGCGTGGCTGAACAAGGGAGACGTGCTAAGTGTGACTGTATTAAGCCTTCATAGAAGACAATCATTGCGTTAGCACGTAGCCTGCAACGAAGCCCTGCAGAAACGCAACCGCGATTTTATTTTCGGAGAGTTAACACAGACCTGCAGTAGACCATTTCAATTTCATGAACCATTTAGGCAACAGCGCATGCATGCAGACGCTCACCGGACATGGTGCCTTAAAATTATATCTCCCTCTCTGTATCTCTCTCTCTCTTTCTTTCTTTCTTTCTTTCTCTCTCGCGTCTTTGCTCAGGAGCCAGGGACACACGGGTGAGGTCGTAAATGTTAAGTCTCCTTTATCTCCGTTCTTTGAATTAGAATGTAGTGATTTGACGGGAACTGGAATGATTTATATAAAAATAAATTATGAGTAAATTGTATTCATCACCAAAGATAATTGAAGTGAATTACAATTGTTTGAAGTAAAACAATATTCGAGGTGGAACACTGAAATTTCATGTTTACGTTTATGTAATTTATCTTGTTATTTTCAAGTTAGGGTAAGTATTATTATTAGCTTGGTCTAGATATGGTGAACATAACACATTATTTTAATGTGCGGTACTCTATTATACTATAAAAGAAAGAGATTTCAAATACATATTCCTCAGCTCACTGAAGAGAAAATTGTTAAAATTTCAAAGCATTGGGTGTTTGAGTTCCGTTGCACTCAACATGAGCCCCATTCGTTGCGCGACGTATATCGAAACAATCAATCAATCAATCAATCAATCAATCATTTTTTTATTTTTCCAAGTCAAATACAGATTCGACTTGAACGGTCCGCTGGCACAAAAGGCAAACAAGTTGCCTGACGAGGCGCCAGCGGCCGGTAAGGACGGCAAAATCCAGCGGCAAAAACAAAAAATCCGCGCATGCAGAAACCTACAGAACACAATACTGTAATAACACTCAGACATCATACAAGAAAAACAAAATTAAATACGCACAAAAAAAAAAAAAAACAAATACACCAGGAAGCACAATAAATCACACCGCCCGACATTAGACATTGTTATGGAGTGGGAGAGAAGGAACACGATCTGGAAATAAGTCAGCAAAAATGGCCTATAAAGTATACTATGTAAAAATGGGTATAAGCATGAAGTACATAATATAAAGTACATAGTGTAAAATGAGTATAATGCTTGTGTATAGAAAGCATTATAACGATTAAAAAATACCATATATCCTACGGTCGTCAGTCAAAAAGACAATAAAAAACAGTGACAGATAAAAAAGATAAAAACTACTTTCCTATAATTCACCTTTAAAACAATGAAAAACAACGGATGCAGGCAAAAGTAAAAACCAATAATACATTTACATAATACGTATCTCATGTTTGACCAAGAAGGAGCGAAGCTGTCTTTTAAAAGCTCCTGTGGTGCCGGCAAGCGGTACGTTGTCGCCTAGAGCGTTTAAGAGCTGGGGTACTTGGAAGTTGATCTTTTGGTTTCCGTAATTCGTTCTAGTTCGTGGTAGTTTATAAGCTGACTTTGCCCTTAGGTTATAGTCCGTTAGATTTGAGGGAGTTAAATCAAAGCTATTTATTCCTTTTGCATGAACTAGCTGTCCAAGTTTATAATGGTATAGAGTGTTCAGCGGTAAGATGTTAAGCTTTTCAAATAATTCATTGGCATTACTATCATATTTCGCGTTTGCCACAATTCGTATTATGCGCTGTTGTAAACTAATGAGCCCTTTGTAGTTTGTTTTGCAAGTCGTACCCCATACTAGAAAGCAATAATACAGTTTTTGATAAAACAAAGTATAATATAGTTGTACTTTTAGCCAGGTAGGCAAGAGATCCCTTGTTTTATAAATTGCTCCTACAGCTCTAGATAATTCTTTTTTGATATTCATGGTTTGTGTAGTCCAAGATAATTGGTCATTAAACCATACACCTAAGAACTTGCAATCAGATATTTGTTCTATAGTGCAGTCATTTATTTTCAAGCCTGGTGGTCTGGCAATTTTTTTTATTTTTTGCCCTGAATAGCATATATTTGGTCTTCTTACTGTTCAGTTGCATTTTATTTGCCTCCAGCCAGCTATTTACAGTTCGTAAATAATTATTTGCATCGCGTTCAATGACGTCAATAGTAGTGCCAGAAAAAAAGAGACTGGTGTCATCGGCGTACATAATTAAACTTGGAGAGTTTGCGATGTTGACTATGTCGTTAAGGTAGATAATAAAAAGTAACGGTCCTAAAATGGAACCCTGCGGAACCCCATACTTAAGTGTCATGTGGTCGGAACAAATACCATTGATTTGCACATATTGTCCGCGATTTTGCAGAAAGCTACCTATTAAATCTAGGGCTTTTCCCCTAATGCCATAGTGAGGCAATTTTTGTAATAAGACGTCATGATTGATGCTATCGAACGCTTTCCGGAAATCCAAGTATACGCCAAGTGTAAGCAACTTGTTTTCAAAATTATTTAGAATCTTATCTTTGATGTGTAACAGTGCATGCTCGGTTGATTTGCCTTTTTGAAACCCGTATTGGGCTGGCGAGAGTGCCGAAAAGATGTTAGAAAATTTCGTATTCTGTTATTTATCAGATTTTCAAAAACCTTGGATAGTATTGGGAGTATAGAAATCGGACGGTAGTTACTGATATTATCTTTGTCGCCACTTTTATGTATCACAGTGACTCTCGCAGTTTTTAGCGGACTTGGGAAAATACCACTTTCAAACATAAGGTTTGCTATGTGTTCTAGTGGCTTACTTATCAAGGTAGACACATGTTTAATTGGTGCAACTTTTATATTATCATCTCCACAGGAGCCCTTATTTTTCAGTGTCCTTATTACCGCTTCAACTTCAGTGGAAGTAACAGGATATAGCATAATTGTATGCTCCAGGTGCGTTTGCGCGAGGGTCTCAGGTACGATAGTATTTTGACCATAGTGGGCACCGACATTTATAAAATATTCATTTATTGCATTAGCCATGTCACGTCCTCTGTAGACTTCGGACCCCATTCGCAGTTCATTTATGGTGGTAGACTTAGAATTTGGCATTATAATAGATTTTAGGGCACTCCAGGTACGTTTTGGATCATTTCGAAGATTGTCGAATTTACTAATATGGTACTGCGCTTTCGCCTTCTTAATATCACGGTTCAGCGCATTCCTGTACTGCTTATATTCTTTAAGTATGCTGTTATCACGAGTCTTTTGAAATTTTTGAAAGATCCTATTTTTTTTATTTATACGTTTTACCAAGTCACTCGACAACCATGGTTTTCTGCATTTTTTTCGTCCTACTCTAAATTTTTGTAAAGGAAATGCTGCGTCATAGCACTTTTGCAGTTCTGCAAGAAAAATAGCATACGATTCTTCGACATTTTGACAAGACATCACGTCTTCCCAGTTTGCTTCAGATATTAGATTATAAAAAGTTTCAAAACTGTGGTGATCAATTTTTTGAAAAAAGTTATTACTTGATTGTGGTAAACTGCGGGAGGGCTTAAGGTGCGAAAGGAAGCAGAACAAGGGGAAATGGTCACTCATATCTGCCAAGAACACCCCAGGAACAGCGTCTAATGGGTTTATATTCGTAATGCAGACATCGATAAGGGTGCTACTCCGTGACGTCACTCTTGTTGGAATACGTATCAAGTTCGCACAGCCGTAGGACTGTATTAGGTCATGAAATTGCTGCTGATTAGTTGTGTCACAAAGTAGATCGATGTTGATGTCTCCCATTATTACAATATTTTCGTTTAAACAATAAACGGTATCCAATTTCTTGCCACGCGCAAATCAACTAGTCCCTGGCTAATTACTTCACAGCTTCAGCAATTCAATGTTTCAAACCTTGGAGTCGCACGCCAAGACGGGTAATTTCTTTTTTTTTTTTTCTTATTACGGTGATGTGAGAAATGTGTTTTTGTCTTTTACAGTGAGAAATAAAACAATTGCAATCATCTCCCCTTTTTTAATACCCCGTAGAAAAAAATGTGTTATAATTTACAGATTCGTGTTCAATCGAATTATTTGCCTCTGCATGCCACTTGACAACGAGGCGAGAGCAGTCAGCTGGCCTCTCCCCTTGCTCGGGGGACCGATCGGTTCAGAACGGCCGTCTCGTGAGTTCCCGTGCGAGCTCTCAGCGGAGCCGAATTCCGACCGATACGAGGCAAGTTTGTGAAAACGGGTCGGCGTCAGTTCTCAGAGCCATAAAGGCCCGACAAGCACCGCAACCGTGCGACTTCTAAGGTCGCGGATAGAGAAGGGGCCGTACCAACCCCTTTTAGATTACAAGTCCGCGGTGCCGCAAAAATGTTCGTCATCTACCGAGGGCCACAGATTCGACGCGAGTGCTACGTCAGCGTTGGGCCTCCGGTTGGTGAAGTAGAAAACCTTGCGACACGGCCTTGTTACTTAGTAGGCGCTGCTCCTTTTCTTGTTCATTGTCGCCGAGTGCCTAGACTTAACCAGAAACTGAAACGCACGAAACACATCTTGTCCAATGTTCTTGCAGAAAGATACACAAATCGGAAGTTTTCGTCTTCGTTCAGATCGCACATTTTACTCGTTTACATATGCTCAACAAGTTTGTTTTTTTTTCCACGCGGATACGTGATCTACCGTATAGAAAAACAGCACGCATGCCTGACAGTCAACAAGACACACACTATGGGAATCAGACAGCTAGCAGCGTCACACCTTGATTCGGCTGCCACCATCTGCCATCCGTTCACTCTTCTTTTCGCATAAGGGCTCCTCAAAAGAGCACGTGGCTTATAATTCGGAAGAATAATGAGCATTCCGTTTTGATATATTGTGCTTCGAGAGTGTCTTAGAGCGCAGCTCTTAGGCGCCCGCTTCCGGCATGAGCGGTTGGCCCTCGTGACGTCACATGTGACGACACGAGGGCAAACATACCCGCTAAATTCGGCTGAAAATTCCCCCGCTAAATTTAGTGGAAACATTTTTCCACTAAATTTAGCGGCAAAATTTTACCCTAGTGACGTCACAGGTGACGTAACGTCTGACATCGCACGTGACCCTCCCCTCCGTACCCTCCCCTCCTCCTCCTCCTCAAGAGCTGCGCTCTAATTCGGCATTATTGAGAATCGTAAACGACTTTCTTTTTTCTTTTTGCTTCCGACAAAGGCTTTTTAAAAATGAAAAAAACGTTGCTTGAACGGTATTGGAGGAACTAAGTGTCTTCACTGCCTCTAGCAAACGTGGAATCTCTGAAGTAATACCCAAATCACACGGCAGCGTGAAAGTACCTTTAGCACAGGTACCTGTAGTAAAGGGAGCTGGAGTTCGTGATCACACGGCGCATAAAGGTCCCTTTCGCTAAGGGAGGTCCTGTGTTAAACGGAGCTCGCCGAGCTCCCTTAACAGCTACAGGGAGTAGCCTCGGACCCACGAACTCAAAATAATATCACGGATATATAAATTTATCTTGTTTAATGCATTATAACAAATTGAATATGTATAAGTCGCAAAGTATGAAATGATTGTGAACACAAATTTGATGGAATAATACATTAACGATGAACGCATACTCTAGCAAGCAGGTAGCAGCGGCGGCACGTGGAGAACAATGTCTGCTACGAACCCGAACGCGATGAACCACTGCGAGCTCTTTTTCGAGGTTGTAGACGAGTCGCCCGACTCTCCCGCCCAGGACCGTTTATGTTCGTCGTCGTCCATCCCTTTCGATCGCGTGACTGGCTTAAAGGGCGATTTTTTGAGCTACCTCAACTAACTATATTTTATGACTCCCCGGCCTTTACCCTTTCCAGTATGCTATTTAGTATCGCGAAATTCATTATAGTTATTGTGAAATCGGCAAATGAAACTGATGGAAAAACAAACATTCAAATACACCCGCTTTTTTCAGTGCCGTGACGTCAGTGGCGGGCCGGCTTGCCAGTCGAGCAAGCAGTCTAATAATAGAATATGCCAATCATTAGTTCCGTGCTGGAGCGCGGGGACTGGAGCGAGCTTCCAAAGCATTCATTTGGCACCATGAAACTGCTTCGAATCAGTTGGGAACAAATTCTACAGTTCAAAAAGTGAACCCCTGCCTTCCACTGACGCCACTTTTTCGCTGTTGCCAGTAGAGTCTTTCAGTTTGAAAAACACGGTGAGGACCAAAACTGTAAATTCAATAACTTCGTGAAAAAAACTTATTTTGGCCTAATATTTGGGATACTACTTTAGCAATGTTGTTTGGCGAGTTTAGCAAAATTTCAAGCAAATCGGGGACCATGAAGAAATCGCCGGAGTACCCCTTTAACCGTGAGACTACGTCGTGGTTCGTTTCTGCCGGACACAATTTAGCTACTTCAGTGAGAACTTTGCAAGAAAATGGAGCTGCTAAACATAAAAAGGTCACCCATTTCGCAATGCAAACTCGTAAACGCGTAAACGCAGATGATTTAGGGCCAGTGTGTCCAGACGGGTCGAACGTTTTAAAGCAAGACTCATTTAGGTGCGCCCTTAGACTTAGAAAAAAAAAGTAAAGTGCCGCAAAAGCAGACAGAAAGAGTATCTAGGTTTTAAATGTGGTATTTCACACACAGTAATAAAAAAAAAACTGCGCGTCAAACCTATTTTGAGGAATAATTGTTTATCGCGTGCTGCTCTCGGGGTTAAGCTAGAATGCAATCGACATCAACTTAAGGTGCACCGTTTGTTTATCGTGTGATCAAAAACGCCGTTTACTACAGTTACCTTCAGCTAAGGGACCTAAGCTAAAGGTACCTTTACGCAGCCGTGCGAATTGGGTATAGTCTCTGTTTCTTCACAGACTTCCTCAAATCTGATTAGGTGCTGACCGGAAAGTGAGCTAGGTAGAAGAGTCGCCTAACCAGAAGTGAACTAACTCTTTGTATAGTTCCGTTTCACTTGATGTCCGACCGCAGGGGACGATCCAATGTAGTCAATCAAATAGCATCACAAGTCACGGCGCTTCTTGTTTTTCTCGCTCTGCTATTGGCGGCTCAACCAATCACGCGCAGGAGGAAGGGTAGCGGCGCATTCACTTTGGCGTCATGGGGCGCGTTCAGTAGCGGCTCCGGGAGTCAAAGAGCTCATGCTCCTTCCACGGGACGACAGAGAGCGACTTTCGCGGCACGTTACTCGGCAGTAAAGGTGCCACACTCTCGCACACCGAGTCCCGAGAAGGAGCGCGGGGAGTGAAAAGGTCGCGGTATGACTTATTTCCCGATCCTTGGTTTTGCTTTATAAAACATCTTTTTTGCCTCGAGTTTGCTAAGTGCTATTCCAAATCTTTACTGTATAACTATTTAATGAAATATATTGGGCTAATGCTGAATGGGGGAGGGGGGTCAGACCTTGTCAAGCCGAGTTTTGGTAGCTTTTTGCTCGTACTCCCTAGATCTCGATAAAATTGAAGTGGAAATAATTTTGACTTGAAAATATTTTATTTAAAATAATATTTGATTTCAAAATGATTTGATTTAAAATAAATTTGATTTGACCTCCTTGCTCGGATGCGGTATCTGCTATCGACCTTAGTATCGTATTCTTGTGACCTCGCGAACGCTGTTCTTGTTTTTTTTTTAAATCACGTGCGAAGACCCCTCTACCGGCGCGGCATATTAAAGTTACCACTCAGGTGACGCCTAAAGTTTATTCGACGGATATTCGTGACCACAAACCAACGAGAATAGGAAACAACGTATACCCCAATTTACTCGGCAGACGTTTCCGAATGAAAAACTGCCCGCGCCTGTCCGGACTCGAGGGAGGTTCGACGGGGAGCTGCATGCTGCTCCCCGTCGAACCTCCGTGTTCGACGGGGAGCAGCATGCAGCCTTGGGTATGGATTAATTACGGCGATTGGCCTTGAAATTCGAGAAAAGTCGCGAATCGAAAGATTTCAACTTATGCATAAAAAGCGACTGTATGTTTTTTTCTTGTGTTTTTTTTTTTTTGAGACGTTGAGTGCGCCTCTTTCGAAACGGGTGCTATAGCTGCCAGGCTCTTGCGACAGCGCTTAGCCGTCTCTGCTTGTCGCCTGTGGGAAATTCGAACACCCTAGCGAGACCGGATCCCAGTGGCAAAGCGATTCCTTTTTTAGTTTAACTTTATACATTTTCATTAAAGCAAAATGCACAAGAGGCGCGCTCATTGCTTATACATACACCTTGGCGTGACCGCTCTTTCGGCTTAATTTATTTTATGCACCCGACACATTTATTGCGCTCTTGCGAATTTTAATCTTGCCCAATCACCAATCGGTGGGGCATCGAAATCAACATTTTGTCGGGAATCTTTGGCAGAAACTTCTATGAACGAAAAATATTCAGCAAAAAGGTTCTAATATAACGCAATATACTTTCAATATATATAGTAGATTTTATTATATTTTAGTCTACTTTTGTTCTAGGAACGCGCTGTGCGCGCCAGCTGATTCCGCTGAACTTGTCTGGCCATTGTGATGTATGCATGCTCAAGGTATATTTTTCATATACTATTAGAAAGCTCGTTCCACCAGGTCAGTATGTCTACTTTGGGATTGATTAATCGGCATGTATTATTTTAAGACAGGTGTCGAAGCGGTTGAGACAACAGGCGAGTAAAATCACCTGAGAATGTCCCAACCATCAATACAGCACTCAGGCAGCAGGCCTACAAATTACGAGGTTACTGCACTAGAATACAACTAAATAGGTCATCCTTAACACATTTTCTTAAAATAAAGCACGGAAGAGATTTAATGGGCCAGTTGATAAATGCAAATATGTTTGTTAAGGATGTTCAATATATAATAGAACACCTTTTCAGTTTTCTATTTAGTACTAACCTTGGGGTTTCTGGAATTCTTGGTGTCTCAGGTTGCGATCTGTTTGTTTAGGTAAATATGTGTCATAAAAGCCAACACGATCAGTGTTTATGTGAAAATGTATCCAGTGTTAATATTTTATGTTGCATAAAATAGGCGGTGCTTGATTCGGATCAAGGCAGATTCTCAATTAAACGATCTGCTTGTTTTCGTAATGTAAGTAATAGCTTAAAGTAAGTTATAGTTGTCGTGCCCCAACCCAACGAACCTCATAGCAACTTCGAGTGAATCTGAGAAGTACGCGGAGCGCGAGTTTGCGCGCTTCTTGCGCGAAGGTTGCGGTGACGTCTGAACGCCGAGCTCCGATCGGCTCTGATTGTAAGGATTGTGCGTAGACCTCAATTTTAGCTGCCTCGAGGTCTCACTATCCTTCTGGTCGAACCAATCAGAAATCGGCATTCTGACCTCACCGCAAAAAAAGAAATTGGGTTGTGCGCATGTTTATACAGCCTGAAGTTAGTCCGCCTCAACTGGCGTCTGGTGTCTCAGCTGTAGATGAGCAATGTAGCAAGTGCAGTGCAACCGCTAGCCTGGGGTCTTTAACGTGCACCACGCGGTAGTGGTACACGACAGCACGCCGGTACGATGCTCGTCCAGATCGAAACGGGCAGAGGGCGGGGATTGCACCCAGGATCCTGGGGTTCTGCAGCGCGAGCTTTCGCTCCACGTGCTCCGAGCTGGTAAGCGGTAGCCCACTCGGCCACCGATCCCCCTGACCTCACTGCAACCCTTGCGCAAGAAGCGGACAAACTTGCGCTTCGCATGAGCCAATCAGCAACTTCCAAACGAGGCATCCCGAGGTGTGCGCAGTTCTTCCAGGAGGTGTGGGTGGGCACTGCGCGTACGCACGAACCGGATTCGCCTGGAATTTCTACACCAAGGGCCCTAAGCTGGACGTTGTGCGAGAATGTCGGCGAAATTTCTGACCGCCACGAGTTTTAACCCTTACAAAAATGATTTCAGACTTTCTGATGAAAATGTGTTGACTTCTTGTCGACTCTGGTTACTTCCTTTTGACTTTGACTTTCTGTTGACATTGTCAACAGGAAGTCAACACACCTCTTGAAGACTCCGTGGTGAAAATTTCTGTTGACTTCCTGCAGACATATTTATCAGAAAGGCTGCAGACGTTCTGCTGCCTGCATGTTGAAAAATATATGTTGACTTCTTGCAACCCAGTTCAACTTAAAGTCTACAGACTTTCTGGTGCTTCCATGTTAAGTCTTTTTGTTGACTTCCTGCAGCCATATTTATCAGAAAGGCTACAGACTCTCTGCTGCCTGCATGTTGAAAAATATATGTTTACTTCTTGCAACCCAGTTCAACATAAAGTCTGCAGACATTCTGATGCTTCCATGTTAAGTCTATTTGTTGACTTCCTGCAGCCATACTTATCAGAAAGGCTGCAGACTCTCTGCTGCCTGTGTGTTGAAAAATATATGTTGACCTTTTGCAACCCATTTCAACATAAAGTCAACATAGGAGCCGTATTTGTGGTTATTGTTTTAGCGACTGTCCCGATTTATTATTAGATGTACCAATGCTTTCTTGTAAGAGATATCGTCCACGACCTTCAAAACTCTGTTTTCCCTTTGATGGACTCCCGAGGAGAAGATCAAATACTTGAAACCTTAGTAAATGTTGAGGTAGTCACCGGCCAAATGAATTCCTTCAATATGTAGGCTATATAAGGCTCTGGAGCAGTCAATGGGACTGTGTTTCAGGTCTTAGTGCTTCATGGTGTTTGTGTTTGTGTTCGTTTCTAATGAGTAGTTGTGGGATGTATGTAGTGTAGTGCCTTCAAATAACACAACGACACCATTTACTAACAAAACTAAAAAAAAAAATCGCGTTTTTTTTCTTTTTACGGAATTTTGCTGCAGCCAATTTGGAGGAGGCTCTGGCGACACAGAGACTAAAAATGGTCTGGTGCCAATGAATCGCCTTGGAGTCACAAGGTTGTCTTATGCTAGAGGTTTAGCTTTTCAGTGGAGTGTCAACAAAAAGTTGACACCTAGGCGCCAAGAAGTCTACTGCCTTTCTAATGAACTTTGGGCCAAACGGCTCCTGGAAGTCAAGTCAAAAGCTAAATACAATCTGCAGAAAGTATGATGGAAAGCTGTTCACATTTAATACCTGTGTTGACTTTTTTCAGCAGACTTTCCACAAAAAGGAATTACACTTTTTTGTAAGGGAATTGAGCGCCGCGCTTGACTTTGGCGCTGGTCAATCGCGGGAGTCACAAAACTCGCCGACGTATTCGCCGAGTGTCCGCTTAGAGCCCCAACACACGCCAGGGCCGCGTTGTGGTGTAGAGAGTTGTTCTTTGAGCCGCCCTGGAGGAAGATATTTTAACTTATAAATTGTGATCGAGAAATCTCTCTTCTCAGATCCTTCGCATTGGCTGTCCAGTTTGAATTTTGGTGGAAAAAAACATCCACGGGTTTAAATATTTACACGCGTTCAATGCTCGAAAATTGAAAAAGATGCGTTAATTACACTTCTAAATTATTTTTAATTTATATGTTTCACACACTCTACCATCGTTGATTATTGCAGGAAAAGGAGGGAGGTACGCATACGAAACAATCGTCTGCAAAGAGGCGAACTTCTACATTCTTAGTCCGGTAACGACTAATGGCACGCCTACAGCCGATTTAGGCGTGACATGCGACATATTTTGACGTGACAAATAGTGATCTTAAAAGTACCCGTGACATTCTGGTATTTCCAGAACTGCTTAGATTACTTAGGCGTTACAGCAGCGCAAATAGCCCTAATATTAAGAGCTCCGCACACCATCGATGTTACGATCTGTTTTGCACGGTGATAATGTGACGCCTATTAAACGAGTAACGCCTAAATTTAGAACAGCAAAATAATATACAAAGTTTCGAGTTCGAGTAGGCCCCGAGGCCGGTGAGGGGGTATCAGAAGGGTCCACTATATAGCTCCAACCCTCTCTCTCTCTCTCTCTCACACACACACACACACACGCGCACGCACGCACGCGCACGCACACGCCACGCACACGCCACGCACACGCCACGGACACGCACACGCACGCACGCACGCACGCACGCACGCACGCACGCAGGCGGCGGCGTGCATTGTCATTGCTACGAATGCGAACCAGCAATGTGCACAGCTTTCTTTGCGGGCCTTGTTGACCTTGAAGTCCTGCCGGAAGAGTGCTCAGTCGGGGACCCCAGATATTCGCTCATTTGGGGGAAATCTTTCCATTAGGTTTATATTGTGTTTTTTTTTTGTCTGTTTTTGTGTGTGGGGGGGGGGGGGGGAGGAAGGAAGGAAGGGGCGTTTTCATTGGCCCACTGCTTTTCTTCTTTTTTTTTTTTCCAGCATGGAAAGGCGCGCAAAAGGGTTTTGAACCCGGTGTCTCGCTAGTTTCCGTGCATGAAAAGGAAAGAAAGGAGTTTCTTTGTAGTTAGATGAATTCTCATCGCGACGTTTTCTACTTGGCTTTGGTCGGTAATGTTTACTTCAGCGGACATTCGAGGGGTCGTACGCGGCCATTGTCGACAAGAGGATTGTGACTGCACGGAATTTATGAGAGGGCGGGTTGCCCCACTGGAACTGCGAACATCGCATCGCCATTCGGGTAGTGTCTATGCTGTGGTCACGGGCCTGCAAAACTGGGACCGCTTTTCTATGTGAGCTTTCGGCTGTTCTACAATGTAAGCTATAGCTTTCATAGGAGGTTGGCAAATTTTGCAATGCGATCTTTCAGCAGCGTATTGTGCTTCTTCACGGTGCTTCGCCAGTGCCTCGTGAGTCGTGACATACAGGGGACCCTTCATGAGCCGTATGACCTACGGACATCAAAATGTGATTGTAGGCCCTTTTTATTTGCTTAACAAAGATAGATTTAGTGCCACTCGGATAAATATTTAAGTTTACATCTGTCGCTATGCTCCTCTGTCCATTTGTACACAGTAGTAATATCCAGTAGAAGAGAAAATACCTGACAGGACAGGCTAGGGAGTTCTTATTAGCGCTCTCAGCTGATTTTGGTTAGCAAGCTGGAGGGCTTATTGTCGGTTTTGTAGTCATGTCTTCTTCATATAGACCCTGTTAATATAAATATCCCGATATAGAGGCACCATTTTTGGGGTGCAAACTGGGGACAATTATGCATTTTTCTCTAGTTAATATGGACAACTGACATAATGGACGATGTTTTGGGGGAGCGAAGGTGTCCATGTTAACGAGACATCACTGTATTATGGTTTCGCAAAAGCACCATCTGCTTGATCGCGGCTGTCGAGAAGCATATCATAGATTTTTAATGGGGAATAACCTCCCCATTCGTCTGGAAGCCGACGCCAACTTGTCACGCTAAGCGTTTTAAATTTTAAATTCTTAAGGAAATCGTATCTGTTTTTGTTTTTTTTTCAGCGCGTTCCCAATTTTGTTTATGCGCATGTATACTGTAAAGGTAGATCAATCAATAGTCCTTACGGCAGGATATAAGAGCCTATAAAATATATATAATTATATAGGTTCTATGGGTTCTTTACCATTAACACCCTTAATATTTACTTTCAAGCTCAGACCCACATATAGTGTTGTGGAAGGTTTCGGCATTAATAAAGTACTAAGGATACCCGTGTGCTTTTCTTTTATCAGTGTGTACAGAACAGATTACTGTGTACAGTGTACAGATTATTTTATTGTGTACTTTATTTATTGTATTGTGTACAGATTATTTTATCATTGTGTACAGAACAGATTACTGCACGCTCAGAAATAAATATTTTAATCTGGCTTTTCCGACTAATTTTAGCACCTGATACATGTTGCTTGAAAACATAAAAGATAGCCCAATATTTACCATGCAAGAAACCTTTTGAGTTAGACGTGCTTCATCCTTGCTCGTGTGCACAAGCGATTATTCCAACGTCTCAGATCTCGGATGCCAGCCCTTTCTTTCTACACTTCGCGAGGGGGAAAGGTACCCTTAAAAGGAGCGCAGTTTTCCTCCTTTCACACTAAAAAAAGCACGCGCAAAGAGCGGCAACTAAGAAAGGCTGCGAGTGAAATGTATGAGGATAGTATCATTAATTTAACGCCAGGGCGCGCGGGTTAGCAGAAGTTCTAAGTTAAGATGCGACTTGCGGCGTAAATAGCGGGTTATTTTATCTTTCTTTTAAGGCGTTAGCATTAGAACGCTCGTTTTGACGAAAACCCGGCGGTGTCTTTCGTTTATCAGTTGTCGCGTGCGACGCTCCCATTGGTCCAAAGCGCGACGTAAGCACGCGCCAACCTCTCCCCCTCTCCCTGGCGCTGACAAACTGACAGACACTGCCGAGTTTTCGTCAAAAAGAGCTCTTTCGTTTTCGGCAAAATCACGCGCAAAGCCGGCGCGGATTCAGAGAGGGGGAGGCGCCGCGCACCACCTTCTAGATAACAAAGCCGAAGTGCTGAATGAGATAGCGTAATCAGAGAAGTCCAACGCTGGACACAGATTGCTGCGCCAGCGCTTGGCGTTGAGTCAAGTTTGAGCCGAACGTGGACGCAATCGTCGTGTCCAATCTGTGCCCAGCGTTGGCCTTCTCTGATGACGTCATCTCATTCAGCACTACGGCTTTGTAATCTAGGAAGGTGTTGCCCCGCGGCGCTGTGGAATAGGGGCGTGCTCAGTTGCCGCTGTGCTGTCGACGGTTGTTCTCGGCTCTGGGTTTCCGTAGTAGCGGTGCACGGGTTGTGATGTATGTGTGTAGTTACAACGATGGATGCGGTTCACTCCTCGAGTGGTATGTGTGTGGTTCTTTCCACAAGTGATATGGATGTCCGTATCCAAGGGCGTCGACGTACCCTGACAGGCAGAGTACAAAAAATGTGTAAAAAAATTACGGGAAGATCCTTTGGTGGATTCTTGGGGACACCGTTGGCACGACCCTTGGGAAACGCCATGCACGTCCCCGTTTGGGAAGTGCTAACACTGATCCCGTAGCGAGGCCAAAAAGAGGCAGCAACAAATGCAGGAAGCAAAATAGAAAGCCGAAGCAAAAAAGTGAAGGGGGCAGCGTTAGCGTCTCCCAAAGAGGGCGTGTGTGGCGTTTCCAGGGGTCATGCTAACGCATTCCCAAAGAATCCACCAGTGGATCTTCGCGTATTTTTGCTGAGCTAACTGTATTTCGTGACACAGCTGATCGCTAAATGGCACAACAATACCATTTTGTGCCTGCGTAGTTTAGCGTACAAAATGCACTTTTATGCGAGTTTTCCAGCGCTCCCTAATACATGTAAGCACTGGCCTTGCTTATCAGACAAACATATGGATAGTTTTAATTAAGTAGTGAGAGTAATTCAACGCGCGTTGAGCCTGAAAAGTCCTTCGAGCGCAAAGACAAACGCGGGACCAGGAGCGTGAACTTTGAGCTTAGGGGCCGTCCATGACTTCTGTTTGGGACTGCGGTTTGTCTGGGGCTGCGACCCGTCTAGAAGACTTTCTGGAAATGTCAGGATAAAGTTTTTTTTTTCTTCACACTTTGTGAAAGTTCATATGGGCGAATAGGAAGATAGAGCCAGCATTAGAGCTAGTATGGTGGCCAGTGTGTTTCCGAGCGGGATTGAGATGTGGATGGCGAGAATAGTGCGTGCTCATTTCTTTGAAAGGTGTTGATGGACACCTCTCAAGGCGAGGCCACCTTTTAAGGCGAGGCCATCAGCATCATATGGTTCGCCATCTTTTTCGTACAGGCACTGCCTTGCCTGTTGGGCGCAGCGCCGTCAATCAACTTTGCCGAAATCCCAGCCTTCCAAGTTCCGGCTTCTGACAGTCATCGTTCGGATTACGGAAGTCATCGGCTGCAGTCAAGTGTTATCGTCTTCGCGACGGCCCTTGCCTCATCCGGGTCAGTGACGTCAAGCTGTGCAGCGTCTATAAAGGAGGATCCTCAAGACCTCTTCACCAGTGGACGTGGCGAGGCCATCAACAGCATTGGCTTACTGTCTTTTTCGTACAGGTTAGTCACCCTGTATCATGCTTTACGAGCGACTTTGATTTTCTCATTGTTGTGCCATGCCCGCGGTAACTGTGTGAAATTGTAGTTGATTGCTTCGAAGTACATGTATGTAAGCTGTTATTATGCGGTGATGTTGAGACTATACCACTAGACCTACAACTGAAGAGATGTTTTATTCGATATTGGAGGGTGTAAGAGTTCTGTGAAAGACGGCTGGTTTCTCGATCGGCCGGGCGACGGTCGTCTTGTCCGGCGGCGTGTATGATGCTCCCTCCCCGGTCGTTTTGTGTAGTTTTGCTTTTCTAACGGGAGACCGCATGGGCTTTTCCGCCGACGCGGCCCCCCTGGAGAGCGTCTTCCTGTGTCTCCCCCATCGGGATGACCCCTCGGGAATGGATGTTGTTTTTCTTTTGAATCTGGAGGCTTGCGCATTCTACGGGACTTCTTGGGTTTCAACCTGGGGGTTCCGGACAGGCGCCGCTGTGTCTGCAACGGGATGCACGGACGAAGTTACGGAGCTGTCGGCTGTAGTCCGTTGGCAAGTTAACGAATGTGTATCGACGCCCTTGCCAACTATTGGACGGTGGATGTCACGTGGCTCCAGCAAAACTTTGAAATGATTGGTTGATCCTCGCCCGAGAGTGAGGGGGTCAGCGTCTTCAAAAGCCCATGACGGGAGAGAGAGAGGCCCTTTCTGGCTTGGACTTGGACTAATTTGGAGGACGGGGATTTTCCCTTGCTTTGTATATACTGTGTACTATAGCTCGTAACGTCTAAATAAACGGTTTAGACGAAGTCCTCCCGCATCTGTCGCACTCTTCTGATCACCCACCGAGCAAGGCTCATCAAACGATTGGCCCCGCAAGACACCGCTGGGCAGTCATCATCTATTCATCAAGGGACGAACCTTTACTGGCGCAGCTCGACAGCGATGAGCGAGCCTCGGTGAGGATTGGAGGATCAAGAAAGTGACAGAGGTGGTCCAGCTGAAGCTTCCTGGCTGGCCAGGTGCTTGAACGGAGCGACCTACGGAATCCGTCGACAAGCAACGCTGAGCGTCAGGGAGCGGCACTGCCGAAGCGGCTTTGCCGGTGGAAAGCGGCGCATGCGGCACATCGACGGAAAGAAAACCACCTGGGTCATCGGACAGCGACGCTGAACGACCGGTGGCTGAAACCAGGGACCTCAAGGGTCAGGAGTTCCGACGCCGAGGCCAAGGACGACTACTGAGGACGCAATATCCGGGCTCTGGGCGTCAAACTGCGGCAACGTTTGCGCCGGGTGAGTGGGATTTCTTGCGTTGGGTCGAGGTTGGCATGGCAGGTAATTGGCGGGACTCATGGTTTTGACGCGTCAGATGTTAGCCGACATGGAGAACGGGTTAAATGGAGAGAACTCGCAGGGGACAGGAGCCTCTCGTCAGGGGCAGGACGCGCCACAGGGTGCGACAGAAAAGGAATCGGAGGCGGTCGCAATTCGGAGGCTCGAACTAGAATTTGAGTTGCGGAAAGCGCAACTTCAGATTGAGTCCGAAGAGCGGATCGCGTTGCGCAGAGCAGAGCTGGGAAAAGAGAGTGGTCGATCTTTGTCCTCTGGGTCGGAAACAGACGATCAGCGGCACGCAGGCTTAGACCCGGTTGCGCAATGCGCAAAAGTTCTGAAAGGGTACCGCCTTCCATGTGACGCAGACGTTCCGCTATGGTTTGATGAGGTGGAAAAACTGTTTACCACGTACCAGGTACCGGATAGTAGTAGAGTACATTTGATTATGCCGGTACTAACGGAGCGTGTCCGCTACCTGCTGCGCAGTCTAGGTCAAGACGATTGTTTAGATTATGAATCGGTAAAACGGGCGGTGCTGAGCGAACTCAAACTCACACCAGCTGAGTACCTAGACAGGTTCGACAGCGCAGCCAAAAGAAAAGATGAAACATGGGCTCAGTTCGCCTCCCGTGTCCACACCTACTTCACGTATTACCTTCAGGTAAGAGGTGCGGACACGAAGGAGACACTAACGGAGCTCATGGTTGCTGATCGGATTAAGGCGAGCCTGAGTACCGATGGTCTGGAGTATGTTCGCCTTCGCGAGGGAGAGACTTGGTTAAAACCGGTCGAGGTGGCGAGGGTGTTACAGACTTATGAGCAGGCAAAAGGGAAAGGGCGCGCCACGAAACAGGTGTACGTTCCAACAGAACAGTCAGGGACGGGGCGCTCGCCAGAGTCCAAAGGTTACGTGAACTCAGGTCGAGCGGCTGTAAGGTGTCATGTATGTCATGAGCAGGGACACATTGCCAAGCGCTGCCCTCTAACTTCGTGTAGTGAGGTACCTCAGGGGTTGGCAAACTTTCCTGAACCGAAAGGGCAGACAGACAGAGTGTTAACCGCTCGGGTTGAGGTGAGGCGGTCGATTTCGGAGGCGTGCCGCTCGAAGCTACAATTGGTTCAACTGGCGTGCGGCGACGTACACACCGAAGCACTGCTGGACACGGGTACCGAAATGACGGTAGTGCGGGAGAGCCTGCTACCTCAAGCTTTGAGGGAACCGTCGGGCACGGTGAAGCTAGTGTGCGCCTTTGGCCATGTCATTCAGGCCAAGCTTGCAACACTTCCAATACGATTGAGCTGTCCAGGTGCGGTAGAAAATCCAACTAAAGCCGACCTAGTGTGCGCGCTCACCGATCAGCTGGCGGAGGGGGTGAACTGTTTGCTTGCCGGAGAAGACTGGGAACTTTTGAGAGCTCGGAGCGGTAAGGCTCAGGTGCAACAGGGAGGTACGACAGCCTTTCCTTGTGAAATTGAAGAACAGAACGGCGAAAGAGATGAGGACAGCGAAGCACTGGTTTGTGGGGTTGGTTAGGTGGGCCTCGGCCCTTCAGCGTTACAGTGTAACAGTCCAGCATGGGAAGGGAACCAGTAACGGAAATGCTGACGCGTTGTCTGGGCTCCACAATTTATTTTGGGAGTCGACTGAGTGATCATGCCATGCCGCCTCGGTTAGACGTGAATGTTCCCGCTCACCCGTGCCGCAGGGCGCTGTGGGGCTGTGAAGTGAATTGGTGAGTCGAACTTGGGGACCCAAAAGGACGTTCTTCTCGCTGCTGTTGTGAATCCGTTCATTGCGAATGTAACGCTGTTTTTTTTTTGTTTTTTTGTGTGTGTGTTGTTTTTCAGCCTTTGGAATGTCAAGCACGCGTTTTGGTCCCTTTTTAATGTTTGCACCGGGGCATTCCGGTTTGTTAAAGTAGAATCTGTTGTCTTTAGGTGTTTTGTTTTAATGTCAGCTTACGATTATGTTTGCACGCTTTGAGTCGGTTCCGAAGAACTTCATGTTAGTGTTATGTAGTTTTATTTCTTTTGCGTGTGTTTAGATTAACTGTTTAACAGGTCCAAGGAGGACCAGAAACAGTCTTGGGGGGAAGGTGTAAGGGTTCTGTGAAAGACGGCTGGTTTCTCGATCGGCCGGGCGACGGTCGTCTTGTCCGGCGGCGTGTATGATGCTCCCTCCCCGGTCGTTTTGTGTAGTTTTGCTTTTCTAACGGGAGACCGCGTGGGCTTTTCCGCCGACGCGGCCCCCCTGGAGAGCGTCTTCCTGTGTCTCCCCCATCGGGATGACCCCTCGGGAACGGATGTTGTTTTTCTTTTGAATCTGGAGGCTTGCGCATTCTACGGGGCTTCTTGGGTTTCAACCTGGGGGTTCCGGAGAGGCGCCGCTGTGTCTGCAACGGGATGCACGGACGAAGTTACGGAGCTGTCGGCTGTAGTCCGTTGGCAAGTTAACGAATGTGTATCGACGCCCTTGCCAACTATTGGACGGTGGATGTCACGTGGCTCCAGCAAAACTTTGAAATGATTGGTTGATCCTCGCCCGAGAGTGAGGGGGTCAGCGTCTTCAAAAGCCCATGACGGGAGAGAGAGAGGCCTTTCTGGCTTGAACTTGGACTAATTTGGAGGACGGGGATTTTCCCTTGCTTTGTATATACTGTGTACTATAGCTCGTAACGTCTAAATAAACGGTTTAGACGAAGTCCTCCCGCATCTGTCGCACTCTTCTGATCACCCACCGAGCAAGGCTCATCAAACGATTGGCCCCGCAAGACACCGCTGGGCAGTCATCATCTATTCATCAAGGGACGAACCTTTACTGAGGGTCAAAACGAAATTAAAAAGAAAGTTTCCGATTTAGTTTTTAAACAATACTGTACCGATGAATCGATTACCGAAGTCTTATAAAAACATTGCCGGTCTTGACAAAGTATTACTTGAGTTACGAGCTAAACCCCTTTGATGCCGATGCTTTTAAACAAACTATCAACGCACTCGAGCTGACAATAGCAAAACAAATGTCTCGGCTGGCTAATTTGGAAGATCGGAGTCTACGTTCAAATCTTATCATCTTTAGAATTCCAGACGAATTAGAGGAGACCGAGCAACCTTTGAGGGGAAAAATAAGTGACAATATTTTCTCAAGGCGACTGGACATTACTTGAACTGCTGTAGCAAGGTTTCATCGCCTTGGTACAACGTAGGAAAGCGGCCGATCATTCTTTATCTTCAGGACTACAAAGAAAAAGGTAGAAATCATGCGAAATACAAAGAACCTTAAAGGGCCCCTGAAAAGAAAAAAAAGTTTTTTTTTTAAACAGTCTGGTTGGGACACGCGTGTCGAAAAATGAATTTTACACGAAAAAAAAATAATTTTTAGAGCAATATTGACGGCGAGAGACTTATTTGAAGTTTTGCGCGCAAATTCCATGGTCATTCAGCTCGGCTTCTCATTGGTAACGATGGTCATTCAAATCAGCTTCTCATTGGCCAATAGAATGAGTGACAGATTAGATGTTGGTTATAAAAGCTTCGTGATCTCTTGAAATCGCCTTTTGAATTACATTTTTTTAGGTTTAAAAAACAATCCATCGAATGAACGTCGTAATTGTTTACAAACGTTTTACAAAATCGTAACTTCCGTCCGGATAAAACAACAAACAAAAGCTTCGCCATTTTTTTTTCTGTCATGGTCGCTGTCTTGCAACGTGTCTCGCGTCCTCGGGTGGTTTTATAGTTTTATCGCGTTTATATGTGAAGACCTCCTGAAGAGGGCTTGTTGCTTGTGTAAGTTAGTCATGGCCGATTCACACGACGGACTGATTGATCACGTGATGACATGTCCGCGGTTCGTCTGTCTCCCATGCCGCTGCCCAAGCGCATCCACACAAAGGAGACGACGAGCAGACGCCAGCTAGGACGGACCGAACCTGGTCGCCACCCCACAGTGCCGCGAAACTCCAACATCGCACCGTTGGACCGTTGTCCAAGAGAGAAATCGACGCTCGTTACCGCGATAATGAATCGCACGCCGCTGTTACGTACAGATCGAGACAAAACACCGTGATAGGCTTCGCGCGAAGCGCCACTAGCTTTACTAACCCAAAGCATGAGAGTGACACAGGCATGGTCCTGCGCGAGAAGGGTTTCGCGTGGAAGCGACGAAGTTCTGGGCTCGCGAAGGGGCGTTTGGAGATGCCTTCACGCACTCCGCGCTCGTGCACAACACTCAAGTTCTTCACCACAGCCACAAGAGAGGTCTTGCACGTTGAAATCCTGATTGGACGTGCAAGAATTATCGCGGCGTGCTAGACGAGTTTTGACGGAAGCTTCTTGACGCGGACCCGGAGGAGTACCGGAACCTGCGTCGCATCAGCCAGACAAAGTTTCTGCAGTTCCTTTCACACGTGGAACGAAGAAACGCCTGACAAAATAAACCAGCGAACGCACAAAACACAACGATGCGCCACTTTTGTTTTCATCGCCCAAAACAAAAACAAAACAAGAAAACAATAAACCGTTGCCAGACTAAACACTTTTCAAGTCAATCTCGCCAAAAATCCGCGAGTGAAAAAGGCGCTTGACTTTATCAGTCCGCGCGTCCGCGGACGAGGCGCTGATCGCAGGAATCGGTGACGAGCCGGTCACTTGGTACACGGTCTGCGGACGAAAATCGCGATTCGGTCCGTCGTGTGAATCGGCTGTACGACGCGGTACGACGTGCGACCGGCAAACACAGGAAATAGCCATGGCTCTCGTACGGGGCGCAGCCAAGCAGCCAAGCCGATCCACTACGAAGAGGCGGGGAGTACCTCTCCTCCACGCGCCCGAAATGCCGAGAGAGAGAACAAGTGGAAAGGAGGTGACTACCGACTAAATTGCGTCTGGCGCAGTCAATATTGCTCTAAAAAAAATTTTTTTTCGCTTAAAATTCATATTTTGACACGCGTGTCCCAACCAGACTGTTTCGAAAAAACTTTTTTTTTCTTTTCAGGGGCCCTTTAAGGGCACAAATATCTACATTCAAAATGATTATTCCCAAGAAACCCCTTACAAAAGAGGCTACTATGGAACAGTTCAAGCGAAGATAGAAAAATTAAACTAAAGGTTTTTCTTGTGAATGACAAACTTCGAGTTGCCAATTATCTGTATAAACGGAACGAGTCTACAAACGAGCGTGTCAATTTATCCCCCTCCAATGAACCGCCTGTCAATGTTTGACAAGAATTGCCTCCTGTGAACCAACAGTTTCGTCTACTGAATATGAACGCACAAAGCATTTTCAATGAACGGACTGGTTAGAATTAGTTCTCTTGAATCTTGACCCCCATATCACGGTCATTAAAGAAACATGGCTGAATGAAAATGTGTCAGAGAATGAAATGTTTCCTGAATCCCACCAAGTTTTTCGTCGGGACCGCCCCTCTCGTGCTACCGGAATCGCAGTAGTAATCAAGTCATCCATTTATGTAACAACATTGCAACAGCTTAGTAATCATGAACGTCTAATTTTACGTCTCGATATCCGGGGTCGAAAAGTTATCTTTTGTGCTGTGTAGAGGCCTACTTCTACTATTCCAAATTATTTAAATCGACTTTATGATTGTCTATTAAACTACAAGGCTAAATCTATTCTTCTGGTTGGGGGCTTGGAACTACCTTTCATCAAAGGCTGTAGCTACACTATAGCTACACTGGACCCCATTAATTGTAGCTACACTGAACGCCGTTTTTTTATCTCCTTTCGTGGTGTCTTTGTCATGTTATTAAATCTGAATACAAAATCGAGCAGTGGGCCTGATAAGATACCGAACGCCTTCCTCCATAGATATGCCGAATCTATTTCAAGCTTTATAACAGTCGTTTTTCGTGCTTCTTTTCATTCATGTGTGCTTCCGAATGACTTGCGGACAACGCGTGTTGTGCGAATTCATATCAAGGGTGATCATTTTATTGTAAGCGATTTTCGCCATGTTTCAAACACTAGCACCTCGTGCAAACTTATGGAAGATATGGTTAGTAGTTATATTCAAAACTGTTAGGAAGAGAGGAATTCGCTCATTTCTTTTCAGCCATGGTTTCCGGGGGGGGGGGGGGGGTACCACGATTACGCAGCTAGTTGCAACAGTGCATGGCTTCGCTGCTACCCTAGACAAGGCTGGACAGGTCAATATTATTTTTAGCAAGGCTTTCGGTAAGGTACCCCATGGTAAAGTTATTTTTAAACTCGAACGTCTTGGGCTACTACCAGATATACTTAATTGAATAGGATCCTATCGGTTCTATCGTAGCCAGTTTTTTTGAAGTTGGAGACCATATTTCCGGCACCCTGGATGTTCCCTCTGGTGTTCCCCAGGGTAGTGTACTTGGTACCCTGCCATTTGTGGTCTATATAAATGATATTGTGTCAACTTTGAGTACCAACGTTAATATCTGCTTATTTGCAGATGATTGTGTTTTGTTCAAAATCATATCCTCTGTCGATGAACAAAAATGCTTAATTCTTATTTAACTCTAGTTGACGATTCTTGTAATGAGTGGGAAATGCAACTGAATTTCGCGAAGATTGTTCACCTACGCATGACCAGGAAAATTAAACCTTTGAAATTCACATATCAAGTAAATAATGTTACAGTAACCGAAGTGAATGAATACAAATATCTTGGAGTAACCCTAAGAAGCGATCTGCGATGATCAAGGCATATCCAAAATATCAGTTGCTCAACTTTTCAAAAGTTAGGCTTCCTACGACGACAATTAAAAATGCTCCAACCTCCGTTAATCTTCAAGCGTACAACACCTTGGTGAGGTCAAAGAAAAAAATATGCTTGTGTAATCTGGGATCCCAACACAAGAAAAGATGCATCAAAACTTGAGATGGTCCAAAGGAGAGCAGTTCGTTTTATTTATGGAAAGTACAAGAGGCTTGACCTCCCCATCCTTCTAAATAGCGACAAACAATATTTTGGCCCTAGAGTTCTTGTATCTTCTTTATTATGGCAAGCTGTGCGTTGACTATAGTTCATATTAAACCTCGTTATCTTCCAGAGCCACTAGGAACCACCATTAGTTTTCTCAGCAACCAATATTTCCTCGAACCAACATTTTCAAATTTTTTATATTTTCGAAGCACCATATCAGATTGGAACGCCCTCCCTTACAATATATTTACAGCCTCTAAATTTAATAAAGCACTTGATGATCATCCTTTTTAGGTATTGCCTTTGTGCTCTTGTGTTGTAAATCTTTTCGAACGTATGTTATGCAAGCTTTTTTTTGTCATTGATTGTACATTATGAAAGTGTTATTAAATAATAATTATGCTAGTCATGTGTAGTGATGGTTCGAATGTCTACTGTACCCCGCACCTGCATGGGCCTATCAAAAGGCCTGCGAAATGTAATAAATAAAAAAATATAAATAAAACTCTTGCGCTCCGGGCAAATCATTTTTCTGCACATTTTAGAATATTTCCTTTTTGAAGACAACGTAAGATGATGGAACTTCGTGTCCTATTCACATAATATGGTGTACATGAAGGACATCTCTCACATAAAACAACAGGTTATAGTCATGAGAAGCACCCAATCAACTACAAGGAGATAAAAATTATTCATGTCGTGGTCAACAAAATATCCCACTCCGTTTAATATGCATGTGTCCTCCCCTCCGCCCTCCGCCCCCCTCCCCCCTGGTCTCTCGGTAGTTCTAATTTCAACACCAGTATGAACGTTCACGACCGTAGGTGTGACCATTTCGAATACCGCTTTCCGTAATTACGTAGTAAATGAAATTGGACGCTTACAATTCTCTGTAATGCCGAACTAGAGCGCAGCTTTTGAGCAGGAGGAGTGGAGGGTACGGAGGGTAAGGTATGCCCCTCCTCCCCGTCCGTACCCTCCCCTCCTCCTCGCCTGCTGCCCTCCTATATAGCAGAAAATTTCCGCTAAATTTAGCAAAACGTTCTCCGCTAAATTTAGCGGGAAGATTGGCGAAAATATTTCTGCTAAATTTAGCAGGAAGTTTGTCGGAAATTTTCCTTCTAAATTAGCAGGGAAACTGAATTGGTGTTGAGTTCACGTGACGTCAATTTCCCCGTTAAATTTAGCCGGGAAACGTAACCTGCTAAATTTAGCAGGGAAATTTTTCCGCTAAACTGAGCGAGAAAATGCCCTCGCTAAGCTCCCACTATAATTTCTCCCGCTAAAATTAGTGGGAGAACTTCACAGCTAAATAAGCGTAAAAATTCCTCCGCTAAATTTAGCAGAATTTTTTTCCGCTAAGTTTAGTGGAAACATTTCCCATAATCCAACGCGCGTGGATACGCCGACGCCGACACCGATGCCAACGGTGACGCCGCTCAACCCGAAAACGGGCGCCTAAGAGCTGCGCTCTAAAATTAAGATCGTTTACATATCTCTGTAACGCGAAATTAAATCGCAGATCTTGAGGAGGAGGAGGGGAGGATATGGAGGGGAGGGTACGCCCCTCCTCCTCCTCCTCCCGTTCTCTGCTCCTCGTCCTTCCCTCCTTCCTCTCCTCCTCCTCCCCTCCTCCTCTCCCCTTCCCCTCTCCTTCTCTACTCCTCCTCCTCCTCTCCCATTCTAGTCTCCTTTCCTACGTCTCCTCCTCTCCCCTCCTCTCCCTTTTACTTTCCTCTCTCCTCCTCCTCCCCTACTCGCCCTTTCTTCCTCCTCCCCCTCTCCCTCCTCCTCCTGCTCCTCTTCTACTTCTCCTTTCCTCCTCCTCCGGACCGTCCCCTCCTCGTCCTCTGCACGTGATGTCAATTTTCCCGCTAAATCTAGCGGACAAACTGAATTTGTTCATTGGCGACGCTACACCAAGTCATGCGACATAATTTTCTCCGCAAAATTTAGCGGGAAAACTACGGATGGGGCATTTTACTACTTGGCTCAAATGATTGCTAAAAACTCTGTCTAAAAGTAGCCTCGAGTGCTCGCAGCTGACCTTAGGAATAACATTGTTCGAGTCAGGAAAACATCGGTGTTTACGCGTACTAATATTGTTACGCGCCATATTTATTGTATTTGTTTCACAAAACGTTGCTGTCTGTATGGGCCCCCAGGATTTCTCCGGCTGTCAACGACAGATTGTTCGCCCGGGGACCCCCAACAATGTGTTGGAACATAAAATTGAATTGAATTGAATTGAATATCTGGCAAATTAAGGTCGCCACAGGTAAAAAAATGTTTAATTTTGGCTGAAGAAAACACCGGATAAACTCATAAGAACATCAGTACTTGCTTGAGGACTCCTGTACAGTCATCCTAGAAGCAATGACTGGCAGTCATAGCGAACGGAAACCGAAACCATTTCGCAATCATACCCGTGCTCAATAAACGTACTACATGCAATGCCGTCTTCACGAGTTGGGTAAAAAAATGTTTAATTTTGGCTTGAAGAAAACCGGATAAACTCCTAAGAACATCAGTACTTGCTTGCAGACTCCTGTACAATCATCCTAGAAGCAATGACTGGCAGTCATTGCGAACGGAAACCGAAACCATTTCGCAATCATACCCGTGCTCAATAAACGTACTACATGCAATGCCGTCTTTCACGAGTTGGGTAAAAAAATGTTTAATTTTGGCTTGAAGAAAACCGGATAAACTCCTAAGAACATCAGTACTTGCTCGAGGACTCCTGTACAATCATCCTAGAAGCAATGACTGGCAGTCATAGCGAACGGAAACCGAAACCATTTCGCAATCATACCCGTGTTCAATAAACGTACTACATGCAATGCCGTCTTTCACGAGTTGGGTAAAAAAATGTTTAATTTTGGCTTGAAGAAAACCGGATAAACTCCTAAGAACATCAGTACTGCTCGAGGACTCCTGTACAATCATCCTAGAAGCAATGACTGGCAGTCATAGCGAACGGAAACCGGAACCATTTCGCAATTCATACCCGTGCTCAATAAACGTACTACATGCAATGCCGTCTTTCACGAGTTGGGTAAAAAAATGTTTAATTTTGGCTTGAAGAAAACCGGATAAACTCCTAAGAACATCAGTACTTGCTCGAGGACTCCTGTACAATCATCCTAGAAGCAATGACTGGCAGTCATAGCGAACGGAAACCGAAAACCATTTCGCAATCATACCCGTGCTCAATAAACGTACTACATGCAATGCCGTCTTTCACGAGTTGGGTAAAAAAATGTTTAATTTTGGCTTGAAGAAAACCGGATAAATCCTAAGAACATCAGTACTTGCTTGCAGACTCCTGTACAATCATCCTAGAAGCAATGACCTGGCAGTCATTGCGAACGGAACCGAAACCATTTCGCAATCATACCCGTGCTCAATAAACGTACTACATGCAATGCCGTCTTTCACGAGTTGGGTCACCCCACCCCCCTAGAACTGCGATCACTATCTTATATTTGGCAGTGTAACCAAGTTTCCGTTATTGCAGTTACGTCGGGATCGAATGTCAAAAATACCCTTTCCAGTTCCCCGCCTTTGTTTGACGACACTCCCGCATTTTGATTAGTCTAAAGGGCGGTTTTCATTTGAGTCGGCTTTGGCAAAGACTTCTCAGAACATGCTATCGCCGAGCTTAAGCTGACCAAAGAATGGTCGAAAGATGAACAACCTATGGCCACGAATCGGGCAATCGAGTTTTTCAAATCTTCCTCGTGTACGGCTGCTAGATGGAAAAAAGGATACGTATTATATTTCGAAGAAATTTTCTTGCGGGAGAAACGTTGACTCCCTAACACATTTGTCACGGTTTCCGAAAGACCCTCGCAAGTTGTGTCGGGATACAACCGGGAAGAAAAAGAGCCCTTTTTTCAGGTGACTTGGCCACGACACGTAGCTCACTCGCCTTGTCCGAACCGATGGTAACCTTGATGCGGCGGCGTGGCTGAACCTGTTGAAATCCGTCCTCGTCGACCTCTGGTGGATACGCCTTTTTGAAGCTGCCGGCACCAGCTGGCCCTGGATCATCCGAAAGCGCTGACAGGGAGGTGCGCGCATCGGCCTCAGCAGACCCATGACGCAGACTTGGCTGATTTCAACGCCGTCCGCCATTCCTAGGAGGTCTTGCCCCTCGGTTGGATGAAGCAAGCTGGCGGGGCTTTCCTCTCGGTAGTTGATTAGAAACATCTCTAGAAGCGGTCCAACCTGCGAACGTCTGCATGGCGGTTTCACCTGTCTGCAGCGTCTTGGAGTACGTGCAACTGATCGAATCACTATGTGGTGCACTATCGAGGTTATCCGGAGCAAGGCATGCGCGAAGAAGCTCGGTGTTCCCTGCAAGGTGCACTCGTAGAAACTCGTTGTCGGTTTGTAACAAAACGTACTTCTTCGGACAGACCGTCATTTTTGCGGCAGAGCTCTTGCACGATATCGTGAAGATTACCCCCTTCCGTCGTCACTTGTCCCGGCGACCTGATGCCGTCCACAACCGCCGAAGTCGATGCACCACCCAATATCAACATTTCGGAGGTCCGTCGTTTCGTGCAAGCGTCGCACTTGTACCCGCTTACACCGTTTTCACGAGCAGGTCAAAGTCATCATCAAGGCCGTTCACGCACCAGCAGTGGAAACTGTGAGTGCACTCGCCGGAGCGAAAGATAACTCGCTGGCACGATATTCGCGACTCAAACTATCTATAGGGAGCGCCACTGCAGTTTTCAAGATGGCCGAGTTAGAGAAGCTCGGAGGTACGGGGAGATCCCTCCTAATCACAAGTATTTTAGCGTTCATAAAAGCGACGTTTCTATCCTGCTGCTACAAGGAAGCAGATATTCTGCGTCAGGGAAGGCACTTTTTCTTCTGTGGAAAAACATCATCACCGAGGACAGCGTGGATACGCTCGCTATGGACCTCACGACGAGCAGCGTCAGGGGAGACCCGCACAAGATTCATGTCAAATTCGTTACGGGAGATGACGCTTTTATGTTTCGTGTAGAAACAGCAGCCTGCTCGTGCGTGGCTGGACCTTTCGAGTGCTCCAAGCACGTAGTCACCGTTCTCCTGCACTGCAACAGGTATGTACCTACCTACAAGACTGTGTACAGAGCTAGGGTAGCGAGAGTTCGAGTTCGTCTTGCTGGACCTGTGATCGTCGCTCGCTCATATCACATAGATTTGAGCATATGTTAACCGTAGCCATCTGTTATTCTTCTATTCCCTCTGCCACCCCGATCCGTTCTTCACTTCCAAATTGCTCTCCGCAACCCGAGTCATCTACAGCCAACGCCCCATCGCCGCTCAAACCGACCGTCTAGTCTCCTCGTTCTTGGTTCTACCCATCGCCTAAATGTAAACACCAGCCAGGTCGACTTTGCTCGATAGCCTCGGCAGCCGACTTCTTCGCCGCAGCTGTAACCTTACCCCTCACCTCATAAACTAGCCTCGCTCTCACCCTCGCCCCTGCCCACTGACATCGCCTCTTCGCCACAAGATTCCTCATGCCCGCGTTTTCCTCTTCCAGTTGCTTCCGCCATCCCATCGACTCGGACAGACCTTCTTTTTCGTAATAAACAGTTATCTTTAAACTTGTTCCTTCTTCCTGGGGCCTGCCACCGGCCCTCACAGAATACAGGCACGCCGGGTAGCAATAGCCGCTGTACAACTTGATGTCGCGCATTAAAGCACGATAGTTGTTTGGGTGGCGATGGTTGAAACACGCTTCAGAAATACGCCGTGATTGAGTAGCTCCCGCGGTTGTCTATGTCAGATTGATTACGCGCACGATACGTCGATGCGATCATTGCGTGGCCTCATTTCTCAACCGGGCACAATTGTTTCTGGCACGGTGGAAAATCTGAGAAAATGTACGGCGTAATACACATACCAAAACACGGAACAGGCACTTCGCCGTTCACCAGAGAGGCAGGCAAGCTTATAAATTTTGGTTTCGGTTTCATTTTATAGGACGGGCAGCCATGCTCTCGAGAACTTGAGCTGCACGGATAAAGAGTGCTCTTGGAGTAAGACGCCTGGAAAGGCACTGTACGGAGAGCCTGTGCCCATGAAGGCATTTTGTCACGTAAGAATGCTACCAGCCCTCCTGGAATGTTCTACTCAAGAACAGGGGGAGATCTCGAAGCAGCTGATGGGCGCCTGCTTCAACACCGCGCTTGCCAAGCACAGGTAGTAACAAACGTCACATTTTAGAAATATGTGAATGAACCCACACTAACGTTTCAGTGGAGCTATCCCATAACCTTTATTTTTGCTTTCTTTTCCCACTTTATTGTCCCACTGGTAACAAATTCAAGCAGGTCTTCAGCTTAGATTGACAGTGCCAAACTTCTCAGAAAATCTAATTCAGTTTTACGTTACCTGGACCTTATCCATAATAAGTATTGGCTGCAACCATGTCAACACTTATTTTAATTATTCAGCACTGATCTTTAGTAGTGTCAATAACCATGGCAACATTTAATTTAAATATTCAGCGTTGATAAGTAGTTACTGATATCATGTCAACGTTTAGTTTAATTACTCAGTATGCAACCGCATACCGAATAAACATCATGAGACCAGGAACCCGGTTCTGAGTTGTGTATTGATTGTTAGCACGATTAAACCAATTGTTTATGGCTTTTCTTCTACAGGAGCAGAAGGCGGGCAGAAGAGCAATGCAGGTGAGTTAAAGCATGCGTATTTGACCACAACGAGCGAAGGAAAACAATGGCTGTAGCACGGACGTGCAGTGCGCGTGGAATGGTGCCGTCACGTACCTGAAGACGGAGGTGCGACGTGGTTAATTCTCATAGGCGTCGTGGTTGGCGTCGTAGATTCCACTGACGACTGCCACCCGTGGTCCGTGAAGTAAGTGGGTAAGAAATGGAAACTTCTAAAACCATCCAATATTAAGCGTAGCAACTGGGCAAACTCCACAGTGGGATTTCGCATAACGCAAGTAATGTTTTAAAACAAGGCTTTCAAGCAGACAACATGGAAAACTCTTCTTTCGTCGCGTCATTACTGGCGAAATGCCGGGGCTGCCGACGCGAAACCCCGACTTCCTGGCCTGACACCAAGAGCGGCGAGAATGGCTTTTTTGTAGCGGCGACGTCAGGAGACGATGTCGAGATCCCTGCAATGTGTCACCCGTAAAGCTCCGGCTTTAAAACTTCCCCCAGATGGTTGGTGCTTTACATTCTATCATTGGCAAAGAGCAAGACGAGCTTAAGAGATGCTGCAGAATCTGTATGCCTCATTTTGGCTTTTCACAATCGTAAGACCACATGTTATCTTGTTCATAAAAGTAGATCTCCATGTGTGCTCTGTTTACTTCCCCAGAACATCCAAGCTTTAACGAGGAATACCTGCTCGTCGTACAATGCTGTGAGGGCAGCAACGTGTTGACAATGCTTGTAGAGATACCGGCATCTTCTCCTGAAGGCTGCTCTCACTTCTATGAGAAGGAGGGGGTGGCCCCCGTTGATGGAGCTGGTGTCATGCTACACGTCACCGAAGACAACAAAGCCGCCTGGTTGCTGCAACGACGATGCCGGGTTACAAGCAAGTGACTTGTGTACTAATGACCGTATTAATGTATTTGTGGCCAGTGAGCATGCCAGCAGTAATTTCTTTCCTTTCCAAATGTACCAACGTTAAGACTTGAACAAAACTCTGTGTCTGGACTTGTGAACTTCATACATGACACAATGGAGCCTGATGGACAGAAACGGGATACAGTCTGTCTTTCTTATGCCCATTTGTTGTAGACCAACTGGCCACAGGACCCTTCGTCGCAGCATACTTGTCATAAGGTGATTTAGAGCAAAAACCGTCACACAATAACGGCCACTTGTCTCAAAGCAATGTTTTGTTCTAATTAGGTCAACCTGGCAAAAACCCATACAAGGTCTGCAAGGTTGGTTGAAAGCGAAGATTTTGTATGAAATGGTTCAGTTATAACTAGTTAAGGGGCCAACCGGTTCATGCTGCCTGCATTCTTGGACTTTATGGTCAATGAAAAGCCACACTTACACCAGTGTTGGCGGGGCAAACATGAAGTAAGTTGTGAAATCAACACACATGAAGCGACAACCTTCCACGACTTGGGTGTCTGTATGAGCATGGTGGGGCACCTCAGTTGTCAGCTGCATGTACTGCCACCCCACCTCCAATTCACCAGCTGCACTGCTTGACATGATGCCACCTTGGTGCAGTAAAATGTGTCAAGCTTATGTGACAGTTCAGTTCACCATTCATCACACGATCATGAAGCTACGTGACTCTGTTCTCCTTTGGGTTGTCTGTTGGATTGTTTGTACAGTCATGGACAAGGTAAGCTGAAACAGCCGAGTAACGACCTAATGGCTCTATCAGCACTGCCCCAACTCAAGAAGTTGAACTGGCAATGAGGGATTGCAGTGGCATGCTATTTAACTCTTCACGTTTGCTTGTTCAGACATAGGAAAAATTATTTGACTGATGCAGAGGTCACGCACCCAGATAATGAAGGTGGCAACAAGTGTGGGTAAGCGGCAGTAAAGACTAAAGGCAAGTCACATCAAATTGGCCCTAAAACGCAGAAAAGGAACTGGCAGAGCACCTCACAGTGGTTACCACACACCGCGATCTCGTCCGCATGCTGTCTCTGGTTGCTAGTTAAAGGGCAGCTCCGCTCAATTCCGAAAATTTTGGGATAATGGGTGATTTCACATTAAAAAGCACTAGTTAGAGACACTACGTCATTTGCTTTGCAAAAATGAGACAAATATCGTTAATCTTAATTTAAACATGAGCAGAAATCGAAACCGAAACTTCCGCTCCGTCTGGTAACATTGGCCTGGGGCCGCCAATTACATGGCTATCACGTGGTTCGAGATGTCACGCTATCCTATACGCAGCGACGGGCGGGATTTGGGCGGGCCGGCGGGCTACCATTGGGGTGGGCGCGTGCCAGGCGCAAGTGTCGTCTGCACCGCAGCTTTGCCATGTTTTGGTGTCTACGACATTCGACGACGTCTGCAAAACTGCGGCATCAGTCTGCGCGCTTAGTGTGAACGAAACTCCAAGGCAAGAATCACAAACGTTGAGACGACGGCGACGGCGGTTGTGACGCGGGAGACAGCTGTAACGGCGGAACGGCTCCCAAGAAGCGCTGCGCAGGCGCGTTACGCCAATCACGTGTACACCGCTGAGCGCAGAGAGGATGCGTTGCCGACGTCACCCGTTGAAAACTGATCGCAAAACTAAAAACAAACAAAAAGGGGCAATGGGGATTACGTTTTGCTCAATGTTGGCTTTGCCAACGCCGTAGCTTTGACTGCACTATTGGTTGCGCCTCAATTCGCCCGCTAGCCGATCGGCCGAAATCAAGTAGCCGAAATCGGCGTCAGCGGATTTCGGCTACTTGGCGCGTCGCAAAGTTTTCCGGACCGTTCAAGAAACGTTTAGACAGAACTAGGTCGTAACATTTCAAGTGCGGTCTTCCTAGGTGATACTGCATTGTTTTGTTTTCTTTAAACAATAATGAAGCGGAGTTGCCCTTTAAACTTTGTCAACCGGGGCAATGCCACCGGTATCTTTTGGTGGTCGTTGCTCAGCCGTTTCAGTTTACATTGTCCACGACTGTATATACTATCTTACAATAAAACTTTACTCACACTTCTCTTCACGTGCCACAATAAACATAGAAAAAATATTTCTGTTTTATCGAGCCAGATTTGTGCCATTGCTATTTGGGCTCTTCCATTTTTTGTTTATTCATTCAACCTGCGATTACCACGCAGTGTTATTCATTCAACTTGACAAGTGGTGCTTGGTACATTCGCCACTTAGCAGGCTGCGACAATAAAGAAAAAGAAAAGCCTAGGTGACTGCGAGGCAAAGTGCCGGCCTACGAATCTCACATTTATTTATTCATTCATTTATACCTCAATGCGCCCTTTTGGGCATTGTATGAGGGGAGAGTTACAAAGGAGGAGACAGTTCAATACAGAATAACACATATGATGCATAGGTCATAGGAAATCAACAAAAATATAGCACAAATAATTATTACAATTGTATACACATGTGTAGCGATAACAAAGAACAATAAACAAGAAATACTTTGCACACAATATTCATTGTACAGATCCACAGTTCCTGGGTTTGAATCCCAGCCAAGATGCCCGCAATCGCACAGAGGCTTACTGCGGCAAAGGCGCATTGTAACCGAGAATCCGGTTGCCTGTCAAAAGATCCCCAGGTCGTCAGAATGAATCCCTAGCCCTCGATTAGAGCATGCACTGTAGTCGCAGCTAAGAGATAGGTGTGCAGTCTAGAAATGTATCTGTATTCATGTACGGTGCCCTTGTTTTGTGTCTCTCTTCGTGTGGTGCGTCTTGCGATGAGCGGCACCACTTGGTGTTTGTGCACGTGCGTCTGTGCGTCTCCTGCTTAAAGGTGCACTAAAGACGTTTTTGAGATCGTCTGTTCTTGGTGATAACTCATTCTACGGGATCTTAGCATCCCAGAAATCGAAAACTTATGCTCGCGCGACATCTATTTTCCTACTAAAACGTGATAGAAGTTTGTGCCACGCCCCTTTCTAAGGGGAAATATCTGGAGCACAAAATCCAGCGGATGCACCGGCGACACCTTCGCTGCCGGCGCCTCTGCTTGCAATTGGCTGACGCGCGCCCGTTCGTCACACCGCTGGCGCCTCCGCTGAATTCTGTGCTCCAAAATTTCCGCTCGAAAAAGGGCGTGGCACGAGCTTCGATCAAATTTTTAGTAGGGAAATCGACGTCGCACGAGCTTAATTTTTCAATTTATGCAATTCTAAGGTCCCATAGAATTAGTTATCACTAAAAACAGACGATCCCAGAACCTCCTTTAATACACCTTTAAGAGCACATTTTATAGGTTACCATTATTCCCTGACCTTAAAACGTGACCAATTGTCCGAAAGAAGGGTTGCTTTTCTGACAAATGTTTCTTTGTGGGAAATCATCCTGTTACCTGCCAGCCTGTAATGAGCGCATAGGTCATGAGTTTTCCTCATCACAGCAGAAACTCCAGAGATATAATCAACATAAGGGCTGTGTGTTTGGTTTGGTCGTCATCGTCTTTTTTTTTTTTTAGAAGCTTCACCTAGAAGTATAATTTTTTTTTTAACTTTTACTATAGTGCCTGCATAACATATTGAAAGGCAACCTGGACATTTAGCATACCCCGTTAGTAGTCATACTCTCGTTACTTCAAAATCTCTATACCAAAGAAACAGAAAAGACAAAACATGCTTCTCGTAATTTTTTGTCTAAGGTTCACAATGCGTGAGGGTTAATAAGTTGCCTGCTCAATTTTATATTCTATCTAGGCGTGCACAATGTGACTGGGTCTGACTCAACCATTTGTGTGCAGTGTTTCGTAAATCAAGCCAAGATAAAAAAAGTGCCGAGTTAATTTGTTCCTAACCAGACCAGTTAACTGATAAGATAAGCAGAATGGGATGCCGCCCTGCTGTATGAACGATCTCAGAAGAGTAGCTATTGCGTCAAGCTGCTGCTTATGGTGCAACTTTCAGTCAAGGCTGATTTCGATTTGTTCTGGGTTGTGTTCACTCAAATGAAAACCTAAGATCATCTGTTTGTCGTCTTATTGGAGGGACAACATGCTACCCACCGTACACGTACAAGCTGGGAGACTGGGAGTAGAAAGTTCGCTTCTTAATGCAACCGTCATTCCGTAGCAACGCTTCAACTGCCTATGGCCAGCGCTGCGAACCAAAAGCACGAAAAAAGTATGAGAGTGAGAGACAAGTACAGGTTCTTACTTGTGGCCTTCTTGTTTCACCAAAAAGACCCTGGCTAGACTGTTCCCCGGACGGAGTTTTGTTTGAGGGAGGGAGGCCAACAAAGTTGCTGGAAATCAAATCCCCTACGAAGGGACAAACTGGGACTGCAAAAGCAGTCTTGGCAGCCTGCGACTTTCTGGAGCGTTATGAGGCAGGCAATTGCGTGCCAAAGCAACGCCAGACCTATTATGCCCAGCCCAGATACAACTTGGAATGGCGCTTCTGGACGTGAGGAAGTGTGACATGGTGATATATGCTGACATAAATAAACCCATCGAAGTCATCAGTGTGGACTTCGATGAAGCCTTTATCTCGCCGCTGCTCACTAAGAAATATTCCATTAACATAAAACTCTGAAGCAGACAAGACGCCGGAAAAAGTTTTGTACATGTTCACAATTGTCAGAGAGAGGCTACCCCCTTTTGTAATAAGGGTTCCGAAGCAGTCTCTTTTGATGCTTACATACAAAAGAGGGAATGAAAAACAAAGGATTGCAAAAGTTTTCTTAGGCTTTTATTTAAAGATAAAAAACAGTTTTTTTTTTTTTTTTTAAACAGGCAGTCCCCAACTTTTGAACCTTTCAGATAAGTATGAATCGGCAGTATACTTAAACCGAGTGTCTTTTGGATTTAGTTGAAACGCAGAACCCTGACAATATTGTATTAAAACCCCATGGCTTAATATAAATCATACGTGAACTTGTTATGCACCAGAACAGAAGGAAATAAAATGGCTAAGTCACATGCAATAACGAGCATGTCATTGGCTAGTGGCACCATGTTCCAGGGCATCTTCTGGGTCAGTATCTTCAAGGGCTTAATTCTTTGAACACCCCTTTTCCCGTGAGCTCTTGCCGCAGTTATATGCTTAATGGCAAGAGCTTCAGCTTTGGTCAACTACTTGTTGGAACGCAAGAAGTAGGCCTCATCACAACAATGAGCCTCGCTTCGCCTGTGGTGTCTATTAAAAAAATTGTGTCGACCATGATGTGGTCGATGCCAGGCCACAGCTTGTCAACCAAACCAATCTAATCGAAGATAGCCTTGTCTGAGGCTTGACCTCCGTAACCACTGCTTGGGTAGGTAATTAGGCCACCGGGTGAAACACCTATCAAGAACTTTACAGTGTGCCTCTTCTTGTAGTGCGAATACGTGCTGATTCCGCGTTTCAGGAACTTTTGTCTTCCGACAGGAATTTCTATACAGTCCAGCACGATGCGGACGTGAGAAAACTTTTCAAAGCACACCGGCGTGTTATGCAAGACCTCGTCCTTAGAAGGCCATGTTATTGCGCATTTCAAAAATGCTGCAAGAACCTTTGTTGTGTGTTTCACAGTGGTGCTTACGGTAGACGGGGACACACCGTAGTTTTTAGAAAGAAAATCGAATGTCGAAGCATGCTTCAAAGCTATCATGGCCAAAATAATTTTTTTTTTTTTTAATTTTTATTTAATATGTGTTTTGGAGTGTCAAAGCTGTGGCCAATGTAAAACAATTCCAGACCCAGTAAAGCTGTTTTTATCAACTTTTTGCCCGGCGATCCCTCCAGGTTTTCGGAAAATAACTATTTGATTTGATAATTCTACCTCTCGCTCACACTACAGCTCTTGGTGATGTGGACATCTTTTCAGACATGAGCTTCTCCAAAGCATTGAGAAGCTCCATGTTGGGAAGGCCAGTTAAAGAACAGATATTCGCTTGGTTCACCATAAGAAAAAAGTTCTCGCCAAAGTCTCCACTCGACACTTGCACGCTTAGGTCGAGGAGACCTACTGGGGACGGGCGAGTTCTCTCCAATGGCACTGAAGATGGCAGTGATGTGTCTTCCTCTTCAGCGAAACTTGCCCCGTCCTCTTGGTCGGATAGCATTTCGGCTTCGCAAAGTGCAACCTAGGACGAAGTTCAAGCGTTTATAAGAAAGTTTAGTGTCACGGGTGTGAAGGAATAGTTGGTGACAAGCTAAGAACTCGGAGGAAAAAGTCACTAAAAGGAATTCATTTCTCTCTGCCAGCTCATCGTTTCTACTCATTTCTTGACGTCACTGACGTCACTAACAAACCTTTCCAAAAGAGTACGCACTGTTTTGGACATTGGCTTCGACGAGGGTGCCAGTTTCTCCTAGCAATATTTTTTTCCTCTTACCTACCCGGGTTAACGTCCCAGCGTTGTACTGGTATCTGCTTTTGCATGCGGTGGTTTCTGTGTTGCGATGTGTTAATTTAAAAGTCATATCGCCAACTGGAGTAACCAGGAATTTGTTTCGGGGGGTGGGGGTTGCGGTTAAGGTGGCTAGATGTCCATGACTTGGGGTGCGGCAGAGAGGGAAGGCTATCAAAATGCATGTGTATATTATATAGTTGGCTGGACTTCGGGGGGGGAAGGGGGGGGGGGGCTGAAGCCACATAAGCCTCCCCCTAGCTACGCCGCTGATGTCGCCGTCGAAGTGTTTAGTGCCGTTGCTTGAACAATCACGTAAGTCATGCCCATCGGGACAACACCTCCTAGGTAACAAAGCCGTAGTGCTTATAGAGATGGCGTCATTAGCGAAGGTCAATGCTTGTCACAGATCGGACACGACGATTGCGTGAACGTTCGGCTCAAACTTGCCTCGAAGTCGATTTGCTAACGCAGCACTCGTTTTTAATATGTGTCGAGCGTTCGCCTACGCTGGTGAATGCAGAAATGTCAGCATTACGGCCTTGTCTTCTAAATGGTGTTAGTCGAGACCTGCAGAACCTTTTTCCGCGCCGCTGGCTTCTCTTCGTTCTTCACCCCTGAGACAAGTATGTCGCCAAATTGTCGCAGTGTGTGCATTTCTTTCCGATGGTTTCTGTAGAGCGCTGAGAAAAAATACTGCGGTCTCTACTATCGATGCGATATGCTGCGTGAGACACTCGCGTGACACCACCGCTATGCTGGTGTCAGCAGCCCAGCAATAAGCCAGCGCCGCCTTGCTGGCTCACCAGACTTCTTTTGCTCCCCTGTTCGATTTAATAAATGAGGAATGCTCTGAAATAACGTCTTCAAAGCAGTATTTATTTATCCGTAAAACTAGCCTTCTTGCAAAGTCCCACTGTTGTGATCAGTGGTGGGATGATAAATCATGTACGCAGCGATTAGTTACGATTCTGTCCTGTCGTCTCCCTCGATGGTACAGGTAGAAACTCCTCAGGCACTTTGCATTATGTGAATGATGCAACTACTTTTGCCACCTTGCGGCGATGTCATCCTGCTCGATTAGCAGCGTGCTTCGCTCCCCCTTCTCGCACTTAAAACCGCACTACTTTCCAAGAGCGGAGGCACTTGCAGCGGGCACATTGCACCTGTGGCGTGGAACATCTACAGAGTTCTTAACCTGTCACTGACCATAGAACTCGTGTTGTGTGACCACCAGTCTGAAAGAACGGCGCCGTCCTTTGAAAGATTATGAAAGTAAACTGAACAGAAGAAACAACTTAGGGTGAAACCGGCATGTAAATTCAATATCTGGCGCGAATTTACCTTGGCTAACAAAGGCTCCACTGCGGCGCTCTTCTTGCGCCGCTCCTAGCGGCTGTCGTCTCGATCTCTGGCTTGCCTCTTCTTTTCCCTATTCTCCGTTGAAGGGACCGGCGACTTTCTGGATGGCACCATTCCTCTCATAAGGCGGCGCCTTTGACTTCCATACTCTTGCAGAAATAAACAGATATATACAAACTTTTCGAATGGTGACTCCACCAATTATAATTAGGGCTTACTGATCAAAACAAAACACCAAAGGGAGCGAAGCTGGCAGAAGAACGTCAAGAGGGAGCTCCTGGTAAACCTCAAAATAGTCTGCCTACGTTTCACTACGAGACCAAGCTTCTTTAAACTAACTGATAATTTTAAAATCAAACAAATATAATTTTTTTTTTAATTTTACGCCATATTTGTAAATAAGTCAGTGTGTGCAAGTGCACTCAATATATTGAGCGAATGTTCTTATACTAAAGCTGCAACATCTCCAGCGTTTTAAATTCACAACTCTATATTATTAAGATTGCCCAATTAGACACCAAGCCTTTAGACACCTCTTGATTTAAAGACTCCTTCAGGCTGCATGAGCGCACACTCGGTTTGTCTAAAGTTCAATCACACGCCATCAAACCGTACTTGTCAAAAGTTTGCATTAAATTTTCCGACTCTAGCGGCGATCGGGAGCGAAGTTGTAACACCGAAATTGCTCTCGTTAATGGGGACATTCAAGCACACTACTTGCTTTGTGGCATGACTGAAGCGCCGAGTGCCACCGAAATTCTCAGAAGCTTTGAGATGGAGAATCAGAATTTCGAAACCCATCGCTTGCCCTCATCACCGCACAAGTTTCTTAAACCGCATATAAACAATTTGGCAAGCTACGAGACAAGCGACGGCGACAAGAACACGCTGTAGCTCGGTCAGTCGCCCCCACCGCATGAAAACGATGGGAATAAGCGACCGAGGCGATGAGCGACGTTTTCTATAGATCCTAAAACCGAGCGACGTGACGAGCGACAGTGAGAAATCTCTGTCCCTCGTCGCTGACTCTCGTTGCTTGTTGCCGTACTCGTCTCGTCACGGTCCAGCCTAACCTCTGACACCGTCACGCAAGATAAATAAAAAAAAACACGATATATTTGCACACACTTACTTGGAAGAAAGAAATCTCCCGAAAGGAAATGTCGGGAGCACAGTGTCATGGTTTCGGTCACCGTCTTTACGATCCGAAGGAGGCGCACCCACTCCTCTCGTTGGTTCACGATGTCCCTGCCCCTGCGGCACGTTTCATTGGCGTTTGGAAAGCGATGAAACGATAAAGCATTGTCCTTGCACGCCGCAGCAGTGCACTGGGGCACTCAACAATGTTGTTTCCATTTAGAAACGTCTATTTCTGAGCCACAACCGAGAGCTCCACTTTGATCCGCCATAGCATGTTGGGGGAGGGGGGGGGGGGTGGATACTCACTAGAGGGAGTAGATGTTAGGTAAGGTTGTTTTCCACGACCTTGATGGACCACCTTGAAGTTGCCGTCGAGGACCGGGGGATCGTGGATGAGGCTAGTTGCTGGAGGGCTGGATGCGTCGGTGGTGATGCAGGGGCGAACGACAACTCGGAAGGTTAACGAGATCAACAAAACTTTACTTAAAAAAAATAATCAAACAGTTTGTTACATAAACGACAAGTGCAAAATAATCCCGCGCTGTAATAAACTGCCGCTCACGGCTTACAGACGGCAGGGGATGCCTTGGCGTCAGATGGTCCTACCACGCACGGTAAGGACGGCGATTACCTTGTAGCCGCGAAGACAAAGATGCTGTCGCGCACGACAGGTAACGCGGCGCACCGCGGGAGCTGAACGTAAGTGGGGTCGCTCACGAGCCCGTTCCAAAACTCAGATTTCCCTGTCCGGCCAGGGTCTAAAACAGCGTGCTCAAACCCGTTTAGGCCAATCAGGGTTCGACCCTGGTCCCATTGGCTAGAGGAACCAAACTACGACGCCTACACACGACGCACTTCCGACCAATCGGGTGAGAGGTCATTGCTCCGAGAGTGAACCAAAAGCCAAGCCTTGGTTCTCAGACGCCGATGATAAAATACGACTTATGGCTTTCCTATCTGCCACAGAAGATACACATTCGCGAACCACGGCGAGAACCACCGAGACATGTCGGTTGGGACACTTCTATGCCACCGCGAAAGGCCGTTGGCAACAAAGTAAAAAGAAAGGCACGCCAGGCATATGCAGAATATATGGGGAGCGCCTGGTCCCCGGGCGTCACGGAAGAGTTCCGAGACACGACTCCGAGAGCTCTGAAGCACTTTGTCTCCCAGCAAACGACCTGGCGACCGGTGACGTGTTAATGTCTCGGCCGTGGGTTCCCCGGCAAACCTTTACGTCTGGCCCCGCGTCTGAGGGTCAAGGGGCAGACGCACGTGGCGCTGAGACAGCTGCCTCTCGTCGGCAAGTTAAGTGTTTTCACGTGGTTCGAAAACCGGGGTTCCGCATGAAATGCAACGAAGAGGGCGACATACCCGCGGTTATTTCCCCAATACCGGGAAAAGCTCATAAACAAGCAGAATTCCAACTTCTAACGGCACGGGACCCCTTGAAACGCGACACTTGACTCCCAAAGCGCCTCCCCATTCCCGACCGAAGCGCCGTCAGGCGGCTAAACAAAACAGAGCGGGGTATGCCGTCCTGTCGGTCGAAAAAAAAGTAATAAATAAAAGCGACCGCCTCTACAGAGGGGTTTCGATTTTTGCCGCGAAAGAGCGAGCAATGAGCTAGAGTCGCGAATCGGAGCAGAGCGAATACCGCACACACCTTTCATAATTACCCCGCATTTTTCGTCAACAGTGCTTCGTGTTTGTTCAGCCCCTTTTACCTTTTTTTACCAGCGTTCCTGTCATTTTCATTAAGACCTGATTCGGGAAACTTGAAGATTTCGTTCTATCGATTTGGCTCAAAAAACTATCATTAATGGCATGGAAATATTAATTTTTAGGGCTCAAGTGAGGCACAAGATAGCTATGCCTCTCTCCGCTACCTTGGAGTGTGATGACGTGTAGTGAAGAAAGCGTAACCATACAATATCAACATAAAATATCACATAATCTAAAACAAGTGGCGAGTAGGTATGGTGTGCCCTCTCTCAGCCCCAAAAAAATCGATAAATTTGTTCTAAGGTTCGCGCAAAAATGGAAAATTTATTAAAACACCCGTTCCACAAAAAAGCATGTGCTGCCTTTTGTTTCCTGCTCGCCGGACGTTGTAGATATTATTCCTCTTTCCTGTGGACTTTGCTATGTTGCAGAAACTGGACGGTGTCTGAAGGACCGGCTGCGACAGCATAATCTTTCTTTAACATCAACTGTAAGAGTCACCTTTTGGCACGTTGTAAGAACTGTACGTGTTTACTATATTTAAAAAAAGAAAAAAAAAACTCAATCATTGGACGAATTAAAGAAACACAAACATGCGAGTGCTCGAGGCGTTTACCATCTTGGATTTCGCTAATCTCTACGTTCGTCAGCCGTCGGTGGCTTTGAATGAATAAGTTGCCTTTTTGCGGTAATTTGGTTGCGACTGAACTGTATTCCCTCTGGTGCCGGTGTACCCCTCTTATGGTGTACTAGAACTAGGAGGTGTGCCAACCGCATCGGCATCTCCATAGGAGCTGGGAGTCGCGTGACCAAATTCTGCCGCAGTTGCCTGGGATGGTGCTGCCACTCACCGCGGGGCCAGGAGGCTGGTCAGGTAGCGTTTAGCCAGGCTGGCATGGGGTCTCTTAGTGCGTCTATCTCTTATTTTGTTGCATTGTGTGTGAAGCGAGACAATATTTTGTGGCTTCTAGCTGTGCCGAAGAGACAAGGGACTCACAACAATGTCAAATACGGCGAAGAAAACGACGGAGTGGTGCTGTATTGTGCCGGGGTGCAGCGTGGGTTACGACACATGGAAAGAGAAACGCTCCCTCTTTTGGACCCAAAGCAACGCCTCTCTGTTCGCGAATGGGATCGTCTGATTCCAAGCGAAAAAACAAAACTGACGAAGAGGAAAAAAAATGGTCTACGAAAAATGTGTGGCCTGTGTGACATGTCAGAAAAATAAATCTTCTACAAGTGGGATTCCTCTTTAATAAAGACAGCAGTTTGAAGTTGCTTCATTTCTCTTGCAAGGCTTTGTGTTTATTTTCATATGATGCATGCTCACCAAGAAAAGATCGCTTTCATTAATCCATGCTACACACAAAAAAAAATGTAATAACACCAAAACAAACAAAAAATTAAAGACGTTTACAACTCTCTGCAATGCCGAATTAGAGCGCAGCTCTTGAGGAGGAGGAGTGGAGGGTACGGAGGGGAGGGTATGCCCCTCCTCCACTCCTCTTTCCCTCCTCCTCTCCACCTTCTCCTCTTTTCTTCTTCTTTCCTTCCCTCCTCCTCATTCTCCTCCTTCCCTCCTCGTCTCCCCCTGCCGCTGAATCTATTCATGGATGACGTGACACGAAGTCGTGACGTCATTTTCCCTGCTAAATTAGCGGGGAAACTGAATTGCTCTTGAGGTCACGTGACGTCAATTTCCCCGCTAATTTTAGCAGGGAAACATAACTTGCTAAAGTTAGCGGAAAAGTTTTCCCGCTAAACTTAGCGGAAAAATTTCCCCACTGAATTTAGCCGGAAAAGTTTCCCGCTAACTTTAGCGGGGAAACGTCCCATAACGCAACGCGCGCCGTTACCCCGACGTCGACGGCGACGCCGACGCCGCTCAACCCGGAAACGGACGCCTAAGACCTGCGCTCTAAAAAGAAAGATTTAAAATTGATTTACGTGGGTCACATGTTCTTGTTGGTTCCCTGACAATCTGCCCGAGTCTGTCATTTAGCATTATCTCTACCTTGCAATCAATTTGTTTCTCGCCTAATCGTTCGATAATTTTATATGTTCAGTTGATGTGTGGCAAATTAACATCTACAAGAACAATTAGTTTAGTTCGCTTCCTAACGCGTAGCCTGAGACTGACATTCATTTTTCAAGAAAACAGATATCTACAGGTGTTGGCCTATCTACTCCACCGACCAGGAAATTGCAGATCTCTAGATATATTTACACCATATGATCCCGTGATATGGAATGTATGGGTTACTTGGTATTTTAATGTTTTATAAGCAAAGGAAGTCCCCCATCCCTAGAATTTCTATCGTGCCGTGAGATGTCATATCCAAGAGAGAAAATCTCGACATCAGATACCTTATGACGCAATCATTCTTTAGTACCTATGACCCCATTGGGATCATGGTTCAATAAAACAGCTTCTAGTGAGGCTGTCTTCTTCACGACACTAAATGGATTCATTGTAACTATTGTTTATTTCTTATCTCTCTCACGTCAATTTTGCCCCGGAGTGGGCCTTAAACTAATCGAGGGATGTGCGTTTATTCTTACTCGTTCGTCTTTGTCTTGATCTCATGTATGCATGGCATCTTCACTGGATAGTTTGAAATAAACAAGCTTAACATTTTCTCCTTGCTTATCGGTGTGTGCCGATTTCCACAAGTTCCTCTTCGTCTGCAGGGTTTCTTTCGAGAAATCGTTGGAGATCGATGCTTCAGTTCCTTTGAGTTTCTTGCAGTTCTTAGACTCAAAAATATTTTCATCGTAGTTGAATACTCTAAAGACTACAGGCCTGTTTTAACAGGTGTTATTCGGTCTAGCCTTTCTATGCTTCGAGCCTAGGTTATCGATCCACCTAATTGTTTATCAATGATCTCATCAAGCACGTTTTGCTCCAGATTTCTTTCGGCTACTCTTGGTTCCTTATGAATACCGAAGATGAGAAGGTTGTTCCTGCTGGATCTGTCTTCAAATTCTCCAAGCCTTCCGTGTTGGTTTAGAACAGTTGTTTTCAACAGTTGTACTTCCTGTTCTACTTCATGTATATTTGTTTTTACAGTTTGTCAACAAAGAGTATAAAGTACCGTTTAATATATCCTCAATTGATTTAGCCTCTCGGTTAGTTCGAAAACATTTGCTTTAAGTTTTTTGTAAAACGTCTCCAGTTTCAGTCCGTTGTGCTATTATAATCTTCAGACTTTCCTTGACATCATCGTCAAGACCCGGGTTTAATTCGACATCACCTGAAAGTCCTAAAAGCAATCAATTCACAGCCAAGCATTCACATGGTGACTGCAAGAACACTTGTGGGCACGGCACGACAAACAATTCAACAATATTGCTACGATAATTTTTCTTGCCACTGACCTGAACAAGAATAGCAGTGCACATCTCAGCTGACGCTTTCACCACAAGATTGTGGTGCTCTTCGAAGTCCAGATGTGGTGGAGGCCAATTTATATACCACGGTGAAGACGTTGTTGGTCTATGATTGGTCATTCATGTATTCCGACACGTGGGGAAGGCTGGTAACGCGAAACTGCGGGATGATGTGAATCCGTCAGAAGTGGTTCCGGGATCGTCGGTTGTACGAGACCGGTTAGCTGCGGCACCTGAACAAGTATCCCAGTGAAAATGTCAGCTGATGATTTCACGACGTTTCAATCATGTCGTCGCTATCCCGGACGCGTGTCCTTGGTGGGTGTGCCGACGACACAATTGACGAGAATAAAATTACTACGTCATTTAAGCATCATTGTGAGCAGGGCTTGATGCGCTCTTTTTGCGCGCAATCTTTAAATCAACTGTAAAACGAGAAGATTAATCAATAAATATGTACCAAAAACATTACATTTTCGTAAATTGTTTGATTGGCCTGGCCTCTATAGTATCCCCTGATCTAATGCCAACCGAACCTGATAACTACATGGTGAAAGCATCACTCGTCTTTCACTCCCTTTAAAAAAAAAAATCTGCTTGAATTAAAGCCAGTATATCAAAAATATCTGCGAATATATCTCACGTTCCCATATAAATATTAGCAGGATTTTGTTAACCGAGATAAAGTAATAAATCAAGTAGTCCTAGAAAAGGGACAAAAATATGATTATTCACCTTTCATACGAGAAAATGTAACTTTGCATAATGTTCTTTCCCTCAATATGTCTTTATTTTTGACAACAGTGCAACATTCATATGACGTTTTTATTATATTTCTGAGAATACCGAATTCCCACGTGATGACGGAGGCTGGTAGTGAGCGTTTAATATGTGCCTACCCATTTGTGTGGGTCAGAACTCAAGTATCACGATTTGTTTGTGTGTCAATAAAAAAATTTCAGCCTTTCCGCTTTGGTGAAGAACGAAGACCAGCGGAGCTGTACAATGAAAAGTAATGGCCGGCCGCAAGTCGGCAAGCCAGAGTGGAAAGGCTGCCGCCATATATGAGCGACGGCGGCAACCAGATACGTGGCTTGCCGCAGTCGCTCATAAATGGTGGTAGGTGTCCAGAGTTCGGTATCAATTTCTTTGTGGGGGACACGATCCTGGGGAAACTAGCTTTTAACAGCTCCGCTGTAAAAATACGTTAACTCCGGTATTTGACAAAGCATGGCTTTGAAGAAACGAAAGGTTTCACTCTGTATGTCTTACGTTTTGTCATTATTTGGGTACAAAATATGTGGCTGTATGAGGGCTCGACCCTGACAACGAAAAGGACATGGAACAAATATTAAGGATTTTATAGGACTCATATATTGGCGATGCGTGCACTGAAGATGAGGACTTCAAGAAACCGATTTGTGGGCAGAAAGCGGTACTCAAAATGGCGTATCCAGCTGAGGTGCTCAGTCAAAACAGCTCACGTTTCATCTGGTCTGTGGAGTGCGACGTTTCTCCCTGAAGAATAAATAAAACAAGACGACTTTATGTTGAATTCCGTCCTCAGGACCACGGTGGTGGTTGTCAAGGGTGCGGACATAAGGGCGTGATGGTGGCTTAAACCAGCGAAGGAAGCAGTTCTGTTGAGCAAGTGAAGCGTTGGAGCAAGGCTACATAGCCGTATACTCACGGATCACTGTACCTGCAGTCGTGAGTGATTACAACTGTAACATAGGTGGTGTAGATATCTCTGAAAAAAAAATGATACGATGGTCGATTGAAAAGTAAGGAGCCTGATATCTTTTGTTTAAAAATGGGTGACTCTACAAGGTCTGGTCAGTATTTTTCAAACTAGCATGCTTTATAGTACATACGTTAGAAGGTTTCAAAATCAATTCAAAGGAATGTAAAAAGATGTTTTGTAGGGTTACGTTTAGTGTTGCAGCCGCGACTTGGTTCACTTTATTGCATGAAGTGAACAAAGTGAACAAGGCGAGTTCTGCGAGTTTCTTCTTCTTTTTTTTAATCATCTCAATTATAACCATGACCCGCGTACAGCACTTGTATAACACACTCGGTGCAACGAATATTGACCCTTTTAACTGAAATAATTTAGCATTTAAGTTTTCTGACTAATTTGTAATGTCATTGTTTGTGCATCATTTCCAAAGCATCGGCTGTTCATAAGCACAGAAAAGAGTAATAGTAGTAAGAGCATTCTTTAATGACTCAGGAGAGCTACGGCACAGCGGAAACGCGACAGCCCGTACTATAAAGGCCCGTGGTGCCGCATCTAGTGAGGGTGATTATGGGCTGGGAAAATGTACAAGATGCACGAAGATGTCGAAATGGATCTTGTGGGCAAATGTGCGGGTTCATGTTGCGGCTGATGAGGGCTTGCTCGCTGGATGGATGTGAGGTGATGATGATGACGGAATGGGGAAGAGGGTGAAGAGCCTTAGGCGCAGCGCGGTCTTCGCGATGACGGTTCTCTCAGCGTAACCAGCTCGTAGACGAACCCGACAAATTTCCAGCAATGCAAGGGGCCCGGTACCGCCGTGTTGGGGCTTTAGAGGTTGGCGCCGGTGTTGGCCGGACGGCGGTCATCGCGAAAGCGGGCCTTGAAGTCTCCCAGCTTGCGTTCGAGCTTGTAACCGGGCAGCGTGAGCACCCTGTCGATCGAAGCCACAGGTCCGGCTGGCTCTCTGACGATGGAAAAAAATGAAAGACGTTTACAAATCTCTGTAGTGCAAAATAAGAGCGCAGCTCTTGAGTAGAGGTGGGGAGGGTATGCCCCTCTGTACCCTCCCCTCCTGTTCCTTAACCCTCTAAATTTAAAGGACCCATGAAACGATTTTCGGACTTCCGGCCAAATAAGATGGCGTTTGGGTATGCCCCTCAACTCATACAATGTTTCCCGGGTCACGTGCGCATGACGCGCCGCGGGGTACGCGGCTTCCGGTCTTGTCCTTTCCTTAGCACTGTGGACGTTGCTACAGCGAGAGCAGACTCTCCCCTCTCTCCCCATTAATAGGCTGCTAAGACCGGCCGTTTTGACGGTGTGGAATGCACGTTGCAAAAGAACCCTGGAAGCTACCCATCAGCACGCTCTCAGCAGTCGCGCACACAGCTATGGCCGCCAGTGAATACTTCCTATACTCTGGGGTGCCCTTCTGTTTAGGGTGATGCCATCGTTTGTAGTACCCGATGCCGACAACACGCGCCCACATGGAAAATACAAAGAAATCGCAGGAAACAAAATGTCGCCGTAGCACAGTCAGCGCCACGAGCGCGTGCAGGGACACGCCCTTTCACACGCTTCAGAACAAAAAATAAAAATAAGCGTTCGAAACAAAATGGCCAGATGTCATCACCCTATACTTCGTTTCACCTTATGTGCGAGCGAAGGCAAAACTGGAAGCGCGAGCACGGAAGCTCCGTGCGTTCAGGCTTTGCTCGAGCGCGCGAGCTGGAGAGAAATGCAGAAAGCGCTGGCCTCGCGCTTCTAGCTTTGGCTTCACTCGCAGATAAAGTGAAACGAAGTACAGTTTCACCTTGTGTTGTACCGCCGGAAAGGCTACAAGCGCGAGCTACTTGCTGTATGGCACACTTCGGCGGCATAAGCTCTCGTGCACCAAGGGCAGCTGCCAACGCTATGAGCTCGCGCTTCTAGCCTTCGCTGCGGTACAACATAAGGTGAAACGGAGTATAGTTGCAGGCAGGCGAACCAGGCGCTCGAGAAAGAAAACAAACCACGCAGCTGCCGAAACGTGGTTTTTATATCGCGTCGATCACACCGCTCGTCCGGTGCAGAACGGCTCTGGTCCGGTGCAGCCAGCCAACGTTGCTAGGCAACGGAGCAGCGGGGAGGAGGTGCTTTGACTTACTCCGGATAGATGGCGCTGAAAAAACTGCGTGTACTGAACAAGAATATAAAACTTTCGATTCATTTGTTTATGTTGGAACGAAATCATTTCTAAACGTAACCATTAAACTGAGAATATACTTGTTCAAAAGCGTTCTCAATAACCGCACCCGCCGTGACGTCACAAAGTTAGTTCCTATGGCCGCCGTACGTGAAGTCAAGTCAAGAAATAGTTCCTTTTTGTTTTTGCGGTTACGCAGCGCATTCGTGACATTTCGAGAGAAGTGGTCGTGTTTTATGGTCCTTGTGCTAAAGTTAACAAAAAAAAAGGGTAATAAGGTGCACGTTCTCTCGATGTTAAAATCGTTTCATGGGCCCTTTAACGGAGAAATTTTTCCGCTAAACTTGGCGGGAAACTTTCCTGACTAAATTTAGCGGGTTAAGACTCCCGATAAGTTTAGCGGGGAAAATGACGTCACATGACTTCGCGTCACGTCACCCATGAACCAATTCAGTTTCTCCACTAGATTTAGTGGGAAACTTGACATCATGTGACCTCAACACAAATTCGATTTTTCGCTAAATTTAGCGGGGCGGTTATGCCGACGGCGATGGCGAGGCCGACGCGAACGCTGCGAAATGTGGAAACGTGCACCTAAGAGCTGCGCTCTAAGAACACGTCTTACGCCCAGCTGGCTTCTTCCTCTTGTGGAGCATAATAAGAATAATAGTCTTTATTTACTTCGGAGAGCAGCGACACTGCAGAAACGCAAGAGCCCATACCAGAGAGGCCCGCGGTGCCGCTTATAGTGATGGTGATTATGTGATGATATAATATTTTCACGAAGGACGAGGTGACAAAACAAAAAAAAAATTTTGAAGAAACTGATAGGTTTAATTGGGCAAACTTGTGCCCAAAACAAAAAGGAAACAAACGATAGCAACAGAACGTCTCGGGCGTCGAAGTCGGTGTATACGCCGACTTCGACACCCGAGCGCAAGCGTTCGATCCTGCTGTTATAACAGCAGTATCGAACGCTGGGGCAAGATTGACTGCGGCTTGCCACGTGGAGCCCCTTTTGTACACGCGTGGGCGTCTGGAACAATCGGCGTAGAAGGATCGGTGCGTAGTGCATTCTAACCTCGAATCAGCCACACTGTTCTCTAGTTTACCAGGACATCGCATTACAGAGTCAATAAAAATGTATACCCGCGGCCAGGCATCGAACCTTGGCTTTTTGCGTGAAAGGCAACGCGATAACCGTTAGGCCACGAGCGCGGGCGGCATTATTCCCCCCTTTAAAAAAGCCCATCGTTGCGATGCAGCACAAAACGAAAACACAAAACCACCACGAAAGGACAGCAGAATCGCGAGCTACATTCGCAGTTCACTTTTGACGATAGTCCACATTTTTATCGTTCGTAATACGGCTTGATCTGGGCGACGTGTACCACCTCGGGTCGTGGCTGGCGTCTTGCAGATGGACGCATTCCGTCGGGAAGAACTTCGTAGTTAAAATCGCGGAGGCGTCGGATGATCTTGTAGGGTCCGAAATAGCGTTTCAGAAGCTTCTCGCTGAGACCGCGGTGCCGTATCGGTGTCCACACCCATACCCGGTCTCCGGGTTGAAAGTGGACGTCCCGGCGACGAAGGTTATAGCGGCGTGCGTCGACTCGCTGTTGGTCTTGAACCTTGATTATTGCCAGTTGACGAGCTTCCTCCGCGCGTTGAGAGATCAGTTGAGCGTCGTCGTTGCCATCGTCGGTTGCCACGTGAGGCAGCATGGCGTCGAGCATCGTGGTAGCCGTCCGGCCGTGTACCAGTTGGAACGGCGTCATTTCCGTGGTTTCTTGAACCGCTGTGTTGTACGCAAACGTAACGTACGACAACACCTCGCTCCACATCTTGTGCTCCACGTCGACGTTAATGGAGATCATGTGAGCGCTCGTCTTGTTCAGCCGCTCCGTTAGCGTGTTGGTCAGCGGATGATAAGCGGTGGTTCGTCGATGGCTGGTGTGACTGAGCCGAAGAACGTCTTGAGTCACCTGTGCCTTGAAAGATGGCCCTCGATCTGTGATCAGCCCTTCCGGTGCGCCGTGTCGAAGAATAATGGACTCGACGAAAAACTTGGCGACTTCCACCGCTTTCCCGATGGAAGGGATTTCGTCTTGGTGTATCATGTAATATAATTGGTCGCGACGATAATCCATCTGTTTCCTTGTGTAGATGCTGGGAACGACCCAAGTAAATTTATTCCGACCTGCTGGAAGGGCCTAGTAGGGGCAGATATCGGCTAAAGGAATCCTGCTGGCTTCGTCGGAGGCTTCTCACGTCGTTGGCACTCATGGCACGACCGTGTGTACAGTAAAACAGTTTTCGGGAGTTTCCACCAGTAGTACTTGTCACGAATCCAGGTGAGCGTCCTGCTGTAGCCAAGGTGTCCAGCCGTCGGTTCGCCGTGGCATGCTTGAATTATTTCTTCTCACAGGCTGGCAGAAACTACCAGCAGCCAGGCAGGGTTGCTGGTTCCGAAGTTCTCCTTGAAGAGCACGCCTCACCGCAGAATGAAGCTTGACAAGTCTCGGGCCAAGACTCGCGGATCTGAACTTCTTGACCTTCGAGGTGGTCGATCACGGCGCGAAGTTCCGGGTCGTCTCGTTGAAGTGCTCCCATGTCGGTTTCTGTTACCGCGCCGAGAAAACAGACGTCATCGTCGTCGTCGGTGCTGCTGGGAGGAGATTCGAATGGTGCCCTAGACAAGTAGTCGGCGTCATTATGCTTGCGGCCAGACTTATTCACAACGGTTACGTCGAATTCTCGCACTTGAAGACTCTTGCGAGCGAGGCGTCCTGACGGGTCCTTGAGGTTGGCGAGCCAACAGAGAGCGTGGTGGCCCGTGACAACGCGGAATGGGATCCCGTACAGGTGCGGGCGGAACTTGGTTAACGCCCAGACGGCAGCAAAACATTCCTTGTTTTGCTGCCGTCTGGGCTTTTCTCTGCCTTGGAGAGTGCTCGGCTTTCGTAAGCGATCACCCTCTCTGATCCGTCTTGTCTTTGGACGAGTACCGCGCCGAGTCCAGTGTTGCTGGCGTCCGCGTGGCGTCCGGCGTCCGTGTGAAAGTGTCCGAGGATAGGGGGCGACTGGAGTCTCCTTCAATTCGTTGAACGCTTGTTTTTGCTCCACCTCCCCCACTGGAAGTTCACGTTGTCCTTCGTCAGATGTGCGAGAAATCTTGGCAAAATCGCGAATGAAACGTGTGTAGTAAGCCCCCAACCCGAGAAATCTTCGCACGGCTTTTTTGTCCGATGGCTTTGGAAATTCGGCGATAGCGGTTGTCTTTGCAGGATCAGGGCTTACACCCTGAGCACACATGACATGGCCCAGGAATTTGGGCTTGCCGTAATCGAACCGACATTTTGACGGCTTTAGTGTCAGTCCAGTATACTGGATAGCCTGCAGCACGGCTCGCATACGTCTGAGGTGCTCCTCGAAGTCGCTTGCGAATACCCCGATGTCGTCGAAGTACGAGACAGCTTTGCCATTTCAAGCCGGAAAGGACAGTGTTCATTACACGCTGGAAGGTCGCCGACGCTGTGCATAGTCCGAACGGCATCGCTTTAGATTCGTACAGTTCGTCACACATGACGAAGGCAGTCTTCTCACGATCTCGTTCGTCGACCTCGATCTGCCAGTAACCACTCTTCAGGTCCATCGACGAAAAGTATCGGACGTGGCGCAGCCGGTCCAGAGTGTCGCCAATGCGGGGCAGCGGGTAGGCGCCCTTTTTTGTTGTAGCGTTCAGTCGACGATAGTCCACGCTCAACCGAAGGGTCCCATCTTTGTTTTTAACCAGGACTACCGGTGAAGCCCATGGACTGTTTGAGGGCTCGAAGATGTCGCCGTCGAGCACTTCTTGGACCTGCTTCTGGATGACTTCTCTTTATTTTACAGATACACGGTATGGCAACCGATGAACAGGAAGCGCGTCGCCATCAGTAGCAATTCGATGTTTCGACACCGTCGTTTGGCGTACCTTTGACGACGTGGAGAAGCACTAATTGAACTCGGCCAGAAGGTCACGGTCGGATCGATGTCAAACTACGAAGGCGGCGTTGTCTTGTGAGGCCACGAAGAAAGGTCTTCAGGGCCCGTTTGCTCGAAGCGCTAACCGCGGCTAAAGTTAGCCGCAGTACCTAGGAGAGGGATTTTGAAATCACGTGACTGTCTGAGTAGGGATGCGGGGAAACATGGCGGTGCCCCGGCGAGTGAGCGCCACTCGCTTTGGAACTAATATGTCGTTGTAGCTGCAACATCGTGCGCGTTAGTCAGCAATGAACGGTGCAGGAGGCTTTCGCTTTGCCCTACCTCACTTAAATCGTAAAACATGAGCAATGACCTCGCCGCATTTTTTAGATAGTCTTTCGATTCTGGCCATTCCTAAGCCTAAATGAACGCGATAATTGTCGGCATGGCAACGTCTTTGGAAAGCGGATTGCCTTGACTCAATCGGCCGAGTATTGATAGCACCACTGATCTCTATGACAATGTCTGGATCGCGTTTGCCCGCTCCGCGAATGCGGCCACTGGCGGCCATCTTTTTGGTAGAGTTATATTACCTCTAGCCAATGTACAGCTGCTGCAGCCACTATCATCCATCCATGGCAGACAGCGTTGTGGCAGTTGCGGTGGCAGGCTGCCATCAAAATAGCGTGGGTGATATTTTGTGATTGATTGAAACTGTTTGACGAAACATATTTTTGAAACCCTGCCTGAACGGTAGCCCGATCTTTGAGGACCCGGCGAAAGTTCTACGAAAGCGCAGCACCGGGGAAAAGCAGCACAGCACGCATCGAAAATCGCATCGAAAGAAGCATCGAAAGCAGACGCCGGTACGGAGTCTGCTTTCGATGCGAGCTGCGCTGCTTTCTTCCGGTGCTGCGCTTTCGTAGAACTTTCGCCGGGTCCTCAAAGATGAGGCTACCGTTCACGCCGGGTTTCAAGAATCTGCTTCGTCGAACAACTTAAATTAAGCACGAAATTTCACCCACGGTACAATGTACTAGATCTACGGCTATTTTATGGCAGCCTGCCGAAATTGCGCTGTCCGCCATATTACTATGATGGCTAGAGATGATATAACATTACCAAAAGAGATGGCCGACCGTGGCCGCATTCCCGTCCATAGGCGGAGCTGGTCAAACGCGATCCAGCAAATAGACATAGAGATCAGTTGATAGCGCACAAAAGCAGACAGCGTCCCAATAGACCTTTTTCTATGTTACCCAAGCATCGAGGAGAACGCTGGAAGTGTAATTTTGAGGTCCGCGCTTGCTGGTCTTCCTCTTATAAAAGATTCGAAGAAAATAATCATAATAAGGCGTTGGCGAACGCGCGTGCAAGCCAAAATTTGTTTTAGACTTTTTGCTTTAGAACAATTACTACTGCAGACGCCAGCACGTGCAACGCGCGTAACTACACTCATAGGTGCTCGTGGCATTCACCTCGGTGCTTTGGAAATTTAGAAGAAGGTCTATTGCTATGCTGTCTGCTTTTGTGTGCTATCAATACGTGGCCGATTGAGTCAAGGCAATCCACTTTCCAAAGACGTTGTCATGCCGACAATTATCGCGTTCCTTTGGGCTTAGGAATGACCAAGAATCGGAAAACTTTCTAAAAATTTCGGCGAGGTCATTGCTCATGCTTTGCGATTTAAGAAGGGTAAGGCAAAGCGAAAGCCTCCTGCACCATTCGTTGCTGACTAACGCGCCCGATATTGCAGCTACAACGACATATTAGTTTTAAAGCGAGCGGCGCTCACTCACCGGGGCACCGCCATGTTTCCCGGCATCCCTACTGAGCCAGTCACGTGATTTCAAAATCCCTCTCCTAGGTACTGTGGCTAACTTTAGCCGCCGTTAGCACTTCGAGCAAACGGGCCCTGATAATCCGGCGGTTGCGGCTGATTCCGGGAGTTCCTCAGCGTGACCCACGGCAGTGCCTTTCGTAAGATGCTGAGCCTTCTGTAGGAAGTTCGTTATGAGTGCAACAGTGTGTCTGTCTTGGAGCTCCGCGATGCCTCTTGCGACGCCAATCTCTCTTCCTAGGAGAAGTTAGACGCTACCTTTCAGCAGAGCTTCTCCGCAGATGCCTTTTTCGGTCCCGACAGGCGCACGCGCACTCGAGCGTGGTGGCAAGTTCACGTAGTTGGAGAGTGCATGCACTGTAGCTGACGTGGCTGCCGCAGCTTTCTGAACTTCGGGCAGTACGATGGGTTTCCGCAGCCTCAACTCGTTGGCTTCCAGGTCGATGACGGCGCCGTATTCATACAAGAAGTCCATTCTGAGTATAACATCTCTCGCACAGTCTCGTAGAGCGACGAACTTTACCGGACACGTCTCGCCAGGAATCTCGACGCGAGCAGTGCATTTTCCGACTGTCGTGAAAAGATGTCCCCCGGCGGTCCGTATCTGTGGGCCATCCCACGCCGTCGTCACTTTTCGAAGGCGTTGGGCTCCCCCTCCGGACGGAGTAGTCTGCTCCGGTGTCGACGAGAGCCGACGCATTGTGGCCGTCGATTACGACGTTTAGGCTATTCTTTACTGTCGCAGGGGCATCGTTTCGGTCTCTGGTGGCTTTCGAGGGGGGCCCTCCGACGTTCGTGGAGGATCTTGGCGTCGGTCGTCTTCGGTAACTCCACCTCCAGGGTTTGCCGCGCCTAGTTTCCCCGGCGAGGAGCGAGGGGCGAGAGGCTTTCACGTCGGGGTCGGTGCTTCGGCAAAGCTGGACGTCGTGGCGACGGCGACTGGAACTCTCGGCGGGACGCAGGCTCGGGGGACTGAGGTCGTCGCAGGTACTCGTCCATCTCCCGAGGGCGTTCACCATAACGGGGGCGCGGGTCCTTCGGGTGGAACCCGCGCAGCCCCAGTTGTCGGTAAGGGCATCGACGATAAATGTGGTCGGCTTCACCGCAGTGATAGCAGGTGGGTCGTCGATCCACTGTCCTCGATACGTCGGTTTTCCCTCGCGCCGGTTGGTCTCGGAGGTCGTACTGCTGTCGTTCGTCGTGGCGTCGGGGATACGCTTGCGTTGGTGAGACCCGTCGTGGCGCCACCGGGTAATGTTGAGCAGTTGGTGGTGGTCGTTGGACCAACGCGGCGTAGGTCAGCGTCGGCTCTTCGAGTGCGGCCATGGTGATGGGAGCTTCTGGCTGGAAGGCTCGCTGAACCTCTTCTCGGACGACCTCGGCGATGAAGATTGAAGCCGGGCGCTCAGCTGTCGGCAGAAGCTTCTTAAGCTTCTCCTGGACGACGTCACGAATAAGCTCACGAATGCCCTTAATGCCGTGGGCAAGGTCAAGAGGGGACTCATAACCGCACTGATGCCGGGTAGCCTCTGCTAATGGCTGGCCCTGACGAGAAGAGCACGCTCGATGTTCGTGGCTTCCGTGATGAAACCCTAAATGGTTGTGGGCGGGTTCCGCACAAGGCCTCCGAAGATAGTTTCCTTCATTCCTCGCATTACAACCATCAGCATCTTTGCATCAGGGGCGTGAGGACCCGCTGCTCAGTCGAACAACATCCTCGACAAAGCTAGCGACGCTGTCATTAGGGCCTTGAACCCTTGCTTGAAGAAGGTCTTCGGCGCGTTCTCTTCGTTGTTGGTTGGTGAATGTTCTTCGTAACTCAGCCTTCAGTTCCTCCCAGGATGTGATCAATGCTTCGTGGTTCTCGAACCAGTTCCGCGTGGTTGCTTCGAAGGCGAATTAAACATTCTGATGACACTGCTCCGGTGTCCCCCCTTTACGACGAGCCACTCTTTCGTACTGTTGGGCCTAGTCGTCGATGTCTTCGTGGCTTTCGCCGTGGAAGGCAGCCGGTGTCCGAGGAGCGACGGGCAGGTAGACGACGGAAGGGGTGGCCGGGCTCTGCTAGCTGGGACATCGTCGTCGTCTTGATCTTCGGGTTCTTAAGTAAAAATTCAAACTAAGGGGGCTGTTTTTAGATGCGGCGGCGGGCACGGGTTTCGGGCCCGCCGAGGGAATCAGCTGTCCGAGACTTGTGAAAGATCGAGCCCGACAGATCTTCTGAGGGGTACGTTTCACTGGCATAGAATGTGGTACCTCGTACCTCCACCAAAAATGTCACGAATGACGAGGTGACAAAACAAAGAATAACTAAACAAACTGAAACGTTTAAGAGGGCAAACTTGCGCCCGAAACAAAAACTGAAAGGCGTTTACAACTCCCTGTAATGCCGGATTAGAGCGCAGCTTTTGAGGAGGAGGAAGGAAAGGTATGGAGGGGAGGGTATGCCCCTCCTTCTCATCCGTACCCTCGTACCCTCTTTTCCTCCCGTGCTTCTCCCCCCCCCCCCCGGCTCCTCCTCCTCCCCTCCTTTCCTCCTCCTCTCTTGAGGTATTTCGATTTTGCGACATACCGTACTAAACAATCTGAGATAGAAAGAGAGAGAAAGAGAGAGAGAATAAAACGAAGCGCAGGATGACGAAAAGTATAAACGGAAGAAAACGCACCTGAGACGGTTGTTGGAGTTTTTAAAACATAGTATTGGTAAAGTTGGTCGACGTTTCGGCCTGAGCCAGACCTTTTTCGAGACGTCTGGCTCAGGCCAAACGTCGACCAACTTTACCAATACTATGTTTTAAAAACTCTAACAACCGTCTCAGGTGCGTTTTCTTCCGTTTATATATATATATATATATATATATATATATATATATATATATATATATATATATATATATATATATATATATGGTTGTCCGGCGAAAGGAAATATAGTTTCACATCTAGAAGTTCTGCCGGTGCCAGGAAACAGGACAGCAGGAGCAAGGCGGGAGGACGAGACAGCGTTAGAGTCAACACTTTGACGAAGCACGTGATACTCTCGATGTCATCCTACTTGCTGTCGGCTCTGTCGAAGACTGCTCGGTGTTTTTTTTATTTCCTCAGCATTAGTCTTGAGCGTGCTCCCCCTAGATGACACTGCAGAACAGCGAGTAAACGTCCCTCGGGGCCAATGGGTTGTTTTCCTGCATGACTGGTATAAAGTTCTTATTTGTCTTGCTCGAAATATTTTGTGAGTGCCGTAGGCGAGATATACAGAGCTAACATGAGCAAGCCGTTGTCGACCTTGGTAGCACAAAATTTACCAACTTCGTCTGACGTGCCTCCGAGATCGGTCGTTACAGCTCAGACCCGTACCCATGTAGATGGACACTTGAATAACGAGTACACCACGTTTTCATACGTGCCTCTCTGTGATTAATGAATGGTGATATCACTTGCTTGCCAACGGGTAGCTGACATCTCCCCTCCTCCTCTCCTCCTCCCTTCTCCTCCCCTCCTCCTCCTCCCTCCTCTTCCTCTACCCTTCCCCGCAGTGATGCCCTTTTCGCCAGCGCGATTGGCTCCGTCAAATAATAGCGTCAGCTGCAGTCGAACTTAGGGTGAGGCAGGGTATCGTGGTAGTTTAAGGCAAACCACGGAGAAGCGCCGTAACCGTGTTCGCGCTAACTTCGTCCCGCAGTGTACCCGTAGCGACGTAGCCAGCTCAAAGAGCGAAGGGCAGCGTGGCAAAAACTCGAAAGCCTGAGTACTTGAAATTGGTACACGCTACAAAAAAAAAAAAGAATAGAAGGGCAACGTATGTGTAAAAGACTCAAAACGCTGGTCGGCGTCAGCTGTACATAAAACCCGCGCCACACTCCATTCCAAGAAGAGTCACGCCCATCCGCTGCTTCTTTCGAAATCCCGATTTGGAGCTGAGCGGTCGCGTGTCAGCGACCCACGCCAAGTCGTAAACATCGCCACGCTGCCACCCGACCCTCGCAACTGTGTCTCCGAGCCAGACTTGTGCGACGAGTAACGCCACCAAAAAAAGTCAGCGGCGGGCTCGGAGAGGCCACGAACGGGCACTAACGTCGAGCGTCCAGCAGGAAGATTACACCCGAGGAGTCGGGGCCGCCCGAACTAATTTAATGCCCGTTTTATGTGGCGAGAAATAAACTGAACCCGTAAAGAAGCCAATGGGGTTCTGCGCGTTGTGTGTACTCACAAGGACGGCTTCGGTCATTGCGGAGGTCTCTTTAGGGATGGCCAAAACACACCGCGTGAGGATAAACAGAGCGCCTGCGCGGTGTACACAGCCAAGCTACCCGGCGATCAGATAAAAGTAGTCCGAGTGATTGATGAAACGCTCAATGTCTTCGCATGTGCGCCCACATGCTGCGAAACGCCACATTTAGCGGCGCCTTTATGAGGTGCCTGCGCGGTCCGCCAGTTCTTTCTGGTGCGCTTAGTCGGAACTTAAGAGGTCAATAAACGATTTTAGGAATGAGGGTAAAGAGTGCTTAGAATACGCTTTGATGCCCATAAAACACTGCGATTTTTTACGCTGCGTTTTCACGTGCGAGATGTCGCGAAAATCTGCATCGTTGGATCGGAAGGTGGTGAGGCGTTCAGATCTGCCATTTCACGATTGCTGGTTGAGCTACACGGGAAAAAACTCAGTTCAGGAACTCGCGTCTAAAACATTACTTCATTGAAATGCTCGTGCGCTTTTCTCCGTTAGTTGATGAACTCCTACCTGTAACATAGCCGGAAAAAAAAAACTATCTGTTTTTTTTTTTCAGTTTCCCTTCACGTCATTGGTTACGGTACTGATCCCTATATTGTGCATATCAACGCATATTGGTGGAAAGCTGGCTCGAAGGGGTTACGAGTTTGACACACTACAATGTCTTCGTATTTGCAGTGAGGGAAGAAAATAATCAGATCCGAGTGAGCCCTTCCTCGGATTGATCGACCAGTTCTTGCCTTAAAATTGCACTAAATAGATTTTTGACTCGATATTATGGCTATGACTTAAAGTGCTTGATTCATGTAAAAACGTAATGTACGGTAAAAGTGTAATGAGAGGAAGACTATGAGAGAGTAAGGGAAGGAGCGGAAGAAATTAAAGGATAATCTCAGGATTCAGCGTTTCCTCAGTACTTTACTGGGGGGACTATACCCTACTCCACTCATTTGCATTCGACGGCGCGCCTACTGCGCAATTTCTCCCCTGACGGCGTGGCCGCCTCGCCGCGCCAGAAAAATAACACAACATCTTTTTGCTCAAACAATATTGAGAGAACAAGCTACCCCCTATATGCCGCCAACAGTTGCATCGACCGAACGGCCTGCGGCGCGCTCTTCGCCAACCGATGCGAACGCCTGATAACCGCGACTTCCATGGAAATAGGTGGCGCTTCCTGTCACTCCCAATTCAATGCCGGAGAACCAAGAATTGCTGATCATCCAGCCAGTCAAACTGCGCCAAACCTGTCCGCGCCTAGGCCATTGTATTATCGGGGAGTAGTTCCCCCTACTAAAGTATTTGGTTTCCTACTCGCGTGCTTGACACGTGATCTGCAACGACTGCAGCAGAAAATTAAACACTTCCGATCCTAGCCGTAAGCCCTGTTTGTAAACGCTGGTGTCCAGGTTAACAGAAAGCCGTCAGCTGCCGTCTTCCCGTTTCGTTGCCTCGCTTATAGAGCCCAGCTCTTAGGCGCCCGCTTCCGGCTTGAGCGGCGTCAGCGTCGCCGTCGGCGTCGGCGTAACCGCGCGCTGCATTATGGGATGCGTGACATCACTGATGACGTCATCGGCATCGTCATTGTCACTGATGACGTCATCGGCATCCGCATCGTCACTGATGACGTCATCAGTGACGTCACTGATGACGTCATCGTCATCGTCACGTAACCCCCAGGTCACGTGACCCCCCCTCCCGAGGTCACTTGACCCACGCCCCAGTACCCTTCCCTCCTCCTCCTCAAGAGCTGCGCCCAAATTCGGCGTTACAGGGATTTGTAAACGGCTTTCACTTTTTTCAATTGAAACTCACCAGATCATAGCTCAGAACAGGGAAGACATGAATATTTCATCGCGTTTCTGGCAGCGCCCCTTACAAAAATAAGTATAAACCTTCCATGTCCACACTAGTGCCATTCTATTACCCCTATGTCCATCCTATGGATTCCTGTAGACAGTTCCCGGACCATTCATGAACCGCTGATTAGCCATATAACGGTCATAACAACGATATAGGAATCTCCCGATACAAAAACGTTTTTTTCATTCCTTCCTACTGCTATGCTATGTCCCTGGGGAGTCTATGTACATCCTAGTGCCTCTGTATGGTGTGAGCTATAGATTGGTACATCACTAAAGTGATGCCGGCTAGATGTTTTCGTTAGGTGTAGGGTGGTGTCCGAGTTACACACGTGTTAATTAAGCGCCGGGCATACCTATGCTTCATTGATGCTTGGAAACATGTCCAACCTCAGGGCATATTCAATGTGGAGGTGGAAGTGCTCATTAGGTACCGAAATAATTCCCTTATTTCTCAGTGGGAGGTAGCTGTATGTGGGTCTCTGCGGTCCCCGTAGATATACCCCCTCCAGACTGAGTGGCTTCTCTACGTGCTCCATAGGGACTCCGTGAAGACCCTGTATGGCTTCCCTGCGGACCCCGTACGTACTCCCTATAGACCTTGTATCGGTTCTTTGCAGACCCCATAAGGACCCTGTGTAGACTCTGTATGGCTTCCCTGCGGACCCCGTACGTACTCCCTATAGACCTTGTATCGGTTCTTTGCAGGCCCCATAAGGACCTTGTGTAGACCCTGCACTCTTAAAAAAAGGTTTTACAAAACACGTTTTTGCCTAAAAACAAACGGAAAAAAGCTCTTTCTGTAGAACATTTTATTGGAGATTAGTAAAAAAAATGAAAGCAGCGTGATGTTTGCATAACATTTTAGCTTGTAGGGTTTTGCGGCACAATGAATGTTGTTTTTATGCAGCCATGTCTCACCGGTGACTTCAGGTAACGCGTCCCAAACTGGATGCGTCTTAACTTCGGCGGTAATTATGTTACGGCGCCAAAATGGCCGATTAAAGCCAAAATAGAACAGTCACAGCGGACGCTAACGAACCGAACCAATACAAACGGCCGTGCAGTTTCCCACATGGCCGCTGCGGGAGAAATGGCGGCGTTGCGATTGCCATTAGTTCGGTTCTTGAGTACGGAGAGGTGCCACATTTTCAGAGCAGGCTCTATATAGCAGTTTGCCAACGAGTTGCTCTAGTAACGTTGCGACGACCTTACTGTTTCGGATCGCAGAGGGAGGTGTCTACACACAATCGTAGCGTCACATATTGTATGAGGGGGCATGTTTTGAGTTGACTTTATAACGATCGCAGCCCCCGTTCCAGCACGTAGTGAAAGCTAGCGCTACAGCGAGCGCAGCAGCGATTGTTGATGCAATGGCCATGCGTCTTACTTATGTTCGTGGAATGTATATGGCTTCCCTGTGGACCCCGTAGGAACTCCCTGCCGACCTCGTATGGGTTCTTTGCAGGCACCGTATAGACACCATATGGATCCTTGTGTAGACACCTTATAGAGTCCGTGACTCCAGCCCTATAGTCATCTTAAGGGGATCCTAAAGCGTCTTATTTTAGATAGGCTATAGGATGACCTTACATCGCCACTAGAATAGGACGTCCATAGAACGTCCGTTGGCCAATATTCTATAGGGCGGCCATTAGGACGACTTCAGGAAGACAACAGCAGTCGTGGTCTCCCAATTAATAGCCTCTGCTCTTCCTAAGGACGCTGCTCCATAGAACGTCCACGGAGTGCCCATACATATTTTGTAAGGTGGGAAGCAGGGTGAATGCGCTGATTATCTTTTTTTTTAACGCATGCTCTATTTTATATAAAAAAAAAAATAATTTGTCTCGAAAGTTTGACGCATTGGGTAGTTGATCGAGTCCACTAAAAAACACACCCCATCAGACTTAAATAGCACTTTTATCACTCCTTGATAAATTCTTTCATCTGTACAGAAGTCGTGATATCACTGAATTTTTGAGTTTCAGCCATATGCGTTAGGGTTGAACCCCACAGCTTGTTATCAGGAAATTGGCAATTCACGTAAGCAAACTACATACTAGTAGTTTTTAACGATTCTAACCGAGCGACAAAGACTGAAAGAGTTATTTACGTGTTTGGCCAGGCTAACAATGTTACTTCCTGCAGGATGGCGTTTTTTAACTTGATTTACTAACGCAAGTCTTATTTCTCCGTCGTATTTCCATAGCTACCTTTCCTTCCACTCAATAATAAAGTAGTCGGTCAGTGATTCATATTCCTCACTTTTGACACAATACACCTCAAGGTACAACACTAAGAACGCGTGCACTTCGAGACACCATAAAAGCCCCTTTAGGCAACTCGCGCGAGACGACAGGAATCTAACATGCGAGATCTTCGATTCGGAAGGGACTTCCGTCGCACGAACCCTCGAGAGGTTCGATTTTTGAAGGCTTTGACTAAGAGATCCTTGCATCGTGCCCTCATTGAGGTGGGATTCGCTGAAGAGGCGTCAAAGGCGGCTCCCAAAAGGACAAAATTAAGTTATCCAGAACGGAGAACGAGGAGAACCAGTCCACGCGATAGGTTCGCTCAGCTCTCGGGCTTTTAGCGACAACGCCAAAAAATAAGGCAGTCTACAGAACTGAAGCCTGGCGCAGATGCCACTGCGACTGCGCCGCCGCTACGAAACCACGGCGAAGAGATGGTCCCGTGTCGTTAAAAGTGGCCGGCTCTTGGTTATCGGCTTGCTATCTGTCGTTCACTTGCCCGGTCCTCGAATGAGACGATCGTTCGTTCTGCGAGTCGCGCGACGCCGCGAGGTACTTCCACGCACGACGAAGTTCCGCGCTCTGCCCGGGCTGCCGCAGCGGAGAGCGTATACGGCGTCGCTCCGCCGATTTGCATATTATCGCGCTCGCTCGGGCCGAGACCGTTTACGAGCCGCCTGTGCGCTTCGCTCTCTCGCCCGCCTGGATACATTGTGGCTCTGCGTGAGTTCCGTGGCCACGGGTACGGTGCGACACCCTGTCTACTCCGAACGGAAAGTCGGCGCGCGAATCCCACGGAGTTGTTGCCCGTGCACGCGTGCGGGTTTTGCTTCCTATCTCGACTAGAAGATCCCTCATAGAGGAACGTCCTCCTAACTGAGAGTAATACCATATCGCTGGCTCCTTATGCCTTACTTCATCTTATGTGCAATCGATATACTAAGTCGATGGGTCCAATCAAACAGATCGGAAAGCGCTATACTTGGTTTACCCTTGCTGACGCAGCCGCCATAGCAAGCTCATGGGACCAATCGTACATCCTCAAAAGTGCACCAACACAGCGCGTCCGTTAGGCTTCTGTACGTGTTCTGTCATCGCTGAACCAATCATGTACAGGAAGGGTCCGGTGACTTGCGTTTTTGACACCGTTTGGTTGATCCAATCAGCTCGTAGCGCCAGCCACTTCCGAACTTAAAATGAATGCGAAGCACAGAATAAATCACGTCATTGTTCGTGTGTTTATGCGCGTACTACCGCCAATTGATCCAATCAAGCGCAACGGGAGCACCGTGGCATCGCGTTTTTTGTGTGTGCACTTCTGTGTTTTTGTTGTCATTATTGTTTTGGCACCGGCTTACAATAAAACGGAGTGGATCAATTTTCGATATCGCACTCCGGTAACAAAAGAGCGTCCCACGAGTGCTGCGTCACTGTTTGACTCGAACCCGTTTCCTCACCAAATACATTGGAGACCAATGCGGCGTACTCACTGAGCGCCATCTTTGAGGGCGCTGTTGAAAGCACATGCTCAGAGCGAGCTCACATTAATATTGTTGCTAAGACCGAGAATCTTGATGGTGTGGAACGCCCGTTGCAAAAGAACTGTGCAAGCTCGCCATCAGCACGTGCTCAACAAGCACGCAGGCAGCTATGGCCGCCAGTGAATCAGCGGCGTTTGGTGGCGCCCTCCTATGGTTCCCCCTTGTGACGTCATTACCTTGCAAACAACAAGTTCGATGGTGTTTGTAAATAGCATGGTGGAAGCTTGAAATCATTGCGCTCTCAAAGGAACACTGCCAACACCGTCAAAATTAAAGTTCTTTCATTCCTCTTATTTCCGTCGATGATAAATCCTTTTCTGACGTCATAGTCAGCGTTCGGCCAATCGTGGAAGGCCGACCACAGCGACGCTTTCGGTCGCGCACGTCGCCAATACTCTCCAAACTGGAAACTCCCGCGGCTCGCGGGTGAAACAGACCGAAGCGCCCCTGGCAAGCCTGGAATCTCCGTTAAGGCTGAACTCAATGGAACGAATTATGTGACGAATAACTGGCGAACGCCGCCCGACGGCACGCTCGCTTTGCGCGCGACGTAGCAGCCACTGTGTTGATTCCACGCGCAGAGCAAAAGCCGCCGGTCAAAATTCGTCGGTTATTCGCAGCATATTCGTCCCATGGAGTTCAGCCTTGGCTGAACTCCATCTGAACTCCATGGGACGAATATGCTGCGAATAACCGACGAATTTTGACCGGCGGCTTTTGCTAAGGCTGAACTCCATGGGACGAATATGCTGCGAATAACCGACGAATTTTGACCGGCGGCTTTTGCTCTGCGAGTGGAATCAACACAGTGGCTGCTACGTCGCGCGCAAAGCGAGCGTGCCGTCGGGCGGCGTTCGCCAGTTATTCGTCACATAATTCGTTCCATGGAGTTCAGCCTTTAGCAGACCAACTCCTCGGAATGCATTGGCTTCGCATATCTCTGCACTAGGGAACCATCGAAAAAGCATCGCGAAAAGATTTTTCTCGTATTTTTAATAAGGTTGGACACCACCGCTTTTCATGTTAAAGACTTTTTACCATTTCATGAGCGAAAGATGTACCCTCTCCATGAAAAACGTTTTTCTCTACTTTTAAGGTGCAGTTTTGTCTTTTTAGACAAGAAAACATTCTGATGTCACAGTTTATGTAAGGCATGCAAACCACAAATCTATCGTCGCGTCGTATTTGCTGTTATACTTAAACATTTAAAACTTTTTTAAAACTGAGCTACGGCTCAACTCTAGTGTTCCGATCAATGAATACGTTTTACCTTTGACATTACCGATGCCATTAATGCCTTGCTCATACCGGTCTTGTTGAAAAGAAAATTTGGCTAAGCCTGCCGACAATATAGCAAACTGTACAAATAAAGGGCAGCAGGAAAACTACTACAATATATTCACTATGACGATGTCAATATGCTGCGTGGAGACAATTTGAGATATAAGAGGTGCCACTTCTCGCACAATCGAATAAAAGAGAGCGTTATGGCGCAAAATAAGAATTAAACTCGTTTGCCATAATACGATGCACAAATTTAGTCAATGGCTAACTTCCTTTACGCACAATAAATACCAGCACTCGGAGGACGGTTTCGCTACTAAAGCCGCTTCTGTAATTTTAATTTGTTTTTTATTGTGTTTTTAAGAAGCCGCTGCGCCGTCTTCATCGGGCTGTTCATTTTTATTATTGCTTTTTTTATGTTTTCGATTTTTTTTTTCAGCCACTTCATTGCTCACAAACATCAGTCGCCTTCTATGTTACGCCCGTACTCTTGATTTCGGTTCCCTAAAGCCGTTTCATTTGTGCCGTCTGCAAAAGGTTCTTTTTTCCTTTTTTTTTTTTATTCGCGATTACTTTTTGCTTTGATCTGGATAAAGCACCCGAAATGCCACTTCTTTTCTTCGGTTGCGCTTTATTTTGTCTGCTGCAAAGTTTGTAAAGTCTACGATCATTATTTTTGTCACTTTTTGTTTTTATGTGGTGATGTGCGTGTGTGTTTGTGCGCACGTCAGCTATTGGTTGACTTCCACTAGCTGGTAGGCTCTCAAGTGATATCCACTTGGCCGATGGCGCGCTGACCTTCACGTTTGGGCATCTCTTTGTGATTTCCTATACTGAAAAGACGACATGACAAGCTTATCCTGTTGTACCACTCACATCAAAAGTAAGTTTGGATAACTTAGATCCAATGAATAAAGCCTCCTTTCCGATTTTCAGACGCTAACCACTAGTACGTAATCCTTTGAACGGCGTTGAGCCTACTTAAGAAAAAATGATAAATGCATGTGTCTGTGCGCGCTATATTTGGTTGCCATTGCAGTTGTGATCAGCGGATACCGTTGTGCAAACACACTGAAAGTAATTAATTGTTTCAGCTCTTAGGATAAGGAAATAGAACCTGTAGACGTCTACAACGCCGCGGAGCCTATACTCTTGCGTTGCGTCGTCTGCTTGCGAAGACCCCAGGTCCGCTAATGGCGCTACTGTCGCCGTTCGCCTCGCTCCCATAGGTTTCCGGAGGAGTTTCAGTAATGTCCAAGCTATAGTTATTTATTTATTTCACATACTGTCAGTCCTTGTCAGGACTCTTACAGGAAAAAAAAAGAAAATAAATATTAAAAAAATGCACTGGTTCGAAAGTCACACCCATTCATTTACATACAGATCACAGCATTATATCTTAATCTATAGAAACACGCTCGATAAACAAAAAAAAGACTTTTCTGCGTCTTGACTTGATACAGCCCTTTCAGGCAATGAATTCCACTCGCGTATTGTGCGGGGGAAAAAAAAAATTTTGAAAACAGTCCTTGTTATATCTGTATTCTCGTATATGTCGACTGTGTTTGTTTTTTGAAATTCTAGATTGGTGAGGCGTAATATAAGATGATTTGCCAATAAAACCAAGGTCAGTAAAAATCATAAAGAGAAGTTTTAAGCGCTTGGCTCACTGAATAAAGTCCCGTCCAAAGGATGATGCAGCACTTGGGCATAGTCTGAGTCCTGCGATGGTGGCAGGTAGGAGATGTATAAAATTCGGCGCTGTTCTTGGAGCTGTTCAGCGAGCGCGCTCGCACATATGGTGGTAGAGTCTGCAAAATGCGAGGGGGATGAAGCATGTGCTTCGGCTAAACGTCCCATAGCTTCGGTGAAAACGAAGACATGCGAAATACGAGTAGCAGGCTTAAAGCTGGGTTGCGCGGCCGCAAGAGACGCGAATTTCGCTTTCCTCTCGAGCGTTCTACCCTTGGCAGGACTTTCTTTCAGCTTTCAGCCCTGCCATACCACAACATTCGTGAAGCCGAAGCACACACAATTTGTGCCAAGCTCACTCGTGAGTCATCACCGCGAAGCAACGCTCAATAGATTCTGTGCTTCACCTGTAGTGGTGCTGCTATCGCCGTGTGTGCCAAGATGGCGACAAGGAAGCTATGAGGACAGCACCAGACAAGGAACGAGTTGTTCGAATGGTATCTGTTCTTGTGATCAGCCATGATTTTACCTGAGACAATAAACTACCGAGTTAACGGATGTAGCTTCTGCCTTCGTACGTAGCACTACTGATGTCTTTGTCACGATGACGCGTAAAAAAGGCAAATTGTTTTAAAAACGAGTGACCTTTAGAGTTCGCATGCACACTGCAATATGGCCAAACATTTGACGGTGCGCGGGTGGCCCGCTACACCTGTGTTTCTGCACTATGCGCAGATGTATCGAGGCTGCCCAATAATTGTTGTTGGCAACTTTTGTTAGGGTCAAAATTAAGGAAACGATAACATGAACACCTTCTTGCTACCAAGTGGTACTGGTGAAGATTGTTCGACGTCCGCCCGGTTGGACAGCACCGTCAATAGGTCTGTTATGATAGTTTAGGCGAACAAACAACTAACAATGTACTGATGGTTATTCACTAGCCTTCCGAGCAAACTACCGCAACGTACTCTCAAAATAACATTGTAATAAACAGGAGCGAAAAAAACATGCGGCACTCAAGTAATCTCTGCGACTCTTTCCAGCGGAAAAAAAAGTACTTTCTGGAAGGACAAAAAAAAAAAAAAAAAAACAGAATGACCAAGTGGAGACCGACGCAGCTGCATACCGGTTGCATACTGCGCCCGCGGCAAGAATCCCGGATAGAAAACGCCGTAGCGACAGGCCCCAGAAATAAAAAAAAAAAAAGAAAATAAAGACAGCGAACGAAACGAAGATAATGTTAAAACAAATGACGGAGAGCCAGTATCTAAAACTGGCGATGACATTGCGAGACATCTGCTTGGCTGGCGACCCGCACCGGTATCCCCCGCAGGCAACTTCCACAGCCGCACTCTCCATAAACCACCGGCGAGGCTCATCAATATTAATACGGAGACCACGACAGAAGCTGCGTCATTGTAGGAAAAGAGGAAAGGACGAGACACAAAAGAAGAGATCTCTGGTCGCGATACGCGAGGACCGACGGGACCGAGAGGGCCTCCTCTTTCCTCGCAGGAAGGGACCCAGATCGGCAAACCACGATTCCTTAGACGACGCCGATTTAACCGCTACTAACGCCTCGCTGCTCTGTGGTTTATCGGCTCCGGCTTTCGTCGGGTGGCTGAGAGAGATCGGGACCAGATCTGGATTCAACCTACCACGCATTCGCGGGAAGCGGGCGCAATGCTGTCGCGAATGACACGGTTAACGCGAAACTATACCCGTTCTCCAATCGGGGGCTGACAACATCACTGCAATACGCGGGTGACGTTGCTGTTATTAATTGGGGAGTGAACCAGTTATCGCACTAAGGACTTTGTTGTAAGAAAATATCTTCGATGAAATCACGATCTTACGTAATATAACTGAATTCATTTCTTTCTGGTTACTGTGAGCCGCGATGGATGCTTTTTTTTTCTACCAGAAATAATATAGTCGGGCACAATTATTCGTGTGAAAGTGGAAAGTCGGATTTACGGTCCCAGCCATTGTAGTCCCATAATGTATTTATACTCATTAATTTAAAGAAGACCCTGGAGCGCCGAAGCATTAAAGCGAGGGAGTGGGTTTTACAATCGCGCGACTGCTTGAAGACAAAATGTGTACAAATAACCAAAAAAGTATGAAAATCACAAATAGAACCCACCATCAGCAGACACCAGGAGTCACGAAATGGTACACACGATGCATGATTCAATCTGACAAGCAATTCGTTTTCACTTCAAGTCGTATCTGCCGGCAGATCGTTCCGCTTTGATGTGATTCTTGCAAAGAACGAAAACTTTATATGATCTATGCGACATATTATTTTGCGTACTTAACAGCTACACCTGTTAAGGCCGGTTCTCACATGCAGCGAAGCGCTGATGTAGCGCTTCTCACGTGCCGTCAGCTATTTATTGTCTGCCATGAGCAACAGTTTTGACGGTGCGATACAAAGCTGGTGAATGCTTCCGTCAGCACGCGCTTAGCGCGAGGTCAGCGCTATGCTTGTAGCGCTCCGCTGCATGTGTGAACAGGCCTTTAGTGGGAACCTCCCCCGGGGGGATCGGTGGCCGAGTGGGCTGGCGCACACCAGCCCGGAGCACGTGGAGCGAAAGCTCGCGCTGCAGAACCCAAGGATCCTGGGCTCAATCCCTACCCCTGCCCGTTTCGATCTGGATGAGCATCGTACCTGCGTGCGGTCATGTATCACTACTGCGTGGTGCACGTTAAAGACCCCAGGCTTAGCGGTTGCACTGCACTGGCTAAATTTCTCATCTACAGCTGGGAGACAAGTTGCCCGTTGAGGCAGACTAAGTTCTAGGCTGTATAAACACTCATACATCCCAACTTTTTTTTTTTTTTTTTTTTTGGGGGGGGGGGGGAAACCTTTCCGGAGAACTGTGTGGTCGTCCGCCGCAAAAACTTCTGGGAAGTCATCAGTTACGTAATCAATCACGTGATTGCTCCCAGCCGCCGGTGACGTGTGCGCATTAGGGGGATAGACAAGCGCACGAGGTGCGCAAAGAATTACGCTGTGAGATAAGCATCTGTCGCTGACGCACACCTTGCATGATGGCGTAAGTGAACAGGTATTTTTCTCGTTATGGTCAATTTTAAGTGAGATATGAACGGATATATTAGGATATGTAACTCTCCTCCTTTCTGTGAAATTGTTATATATTGAAAGCATAATCTTCAGTCTATATTTTTCTTTCTATTTACCATACACATATTTGTTTTTATCAGAATTATACATATTAATATTGCTGGTCCACCAAATTCTGTTACGTGTATGTTTATACTGCTTGAAGTAAGTCTGCCTCAGCGGGCGATTTGTCCCTCAGCTGTAGATGAGCAATTTAGCCAGTGCAGTACAACCGCTGGCCTGGGGTCCCTAACGTGCACCACGCAGTATCCACGCAGTAGTGATACACAACCGCACGCCGGTACGATCCTCATATAGACATTTTTTGCAAGTGCGCCGCCATCTTGAATTCTCGTCACTTCCAGTATGGGCGCAAACATTGTTTTGCCGTCGTCACGCCAATAGAAGGCATTTAGGAGATAAACGTAACCGTCACACATTCTCGTTTTGCCTCCCCTCTATTTTTTTACTATTTGCAGGTTGAAACGTTTTGATATTTTTTCGTCGCCCATACCGGATATGCCTACTTGGCGGTCGGGGGCAAGAGTAAGCAGAAAAGGTCTATAGATCGAAACGGGCAGGAGAGGGGATTGAATCCAGGATCCTGGGTTCTGCAGCGCGAGCTTTCGCTCCAGATTTTTTTGTTTTGTAATTACATACAAGCTGAAGATACTCATTCCACGGCTACATTTATTTTTAATTTATTTATTTGTTTATTTTTAGATATTGTTAGCCCATGCGCCGTTACTGGGAGATATACCAGATATAGCATACATGATAGTTATATCTCCGTTAACGTAAATATAAGCACTTATTTAAAGCAAGTCTGATGCCTCGCGATTTGAAGACTGAAGAAGCACATACAAAGAAAAAATAAACACTTCTTGAAGGCATGTCCATGGTGCGTTACACTTCAAACATGTAAAAAAAAACATAGAAAACATTACAACGAGAGGAATACATCACTGGACATATACATAGGTCATAGCAGAGAAAACGGAAACTTAGTGCGTTTAAACCTGAAAAAAAAAAAGTCCAAGCGCATTTTTAAATGTAGACTCGTTAATAAACCTAAGAATGTGTTCGGGAAGTTCCTTCCCGTCATTTATCATTTTAACAAAAAAAGTATTTAAACAACATCAATTCAAGGAAAATGTGATTCTAATGGTTTAGACTGCATTAAACGAGCCGTCCTGTTGGTAACAGGTTTAAGATAACCATCAGGACCTATTGTTAGCTGAGCTTGAAATATCCGAAACAGAAACACTGGGCACTATTTTTCTTCTACCCTCGTTTAGCATATCCGTAACCGAGGAAGTCGATCTGTAATCAGGTTGCATAAAGCATGAAGCCTGCTTTACGAGAGTATCTATTCGAAAGGAAATAAACCCTACTGCATTATTTTGCATTAGTTCAATCTTATGTACGACGTATTTTTGGTACGGGTCTCAACTGTGCTGGCGTATTCTTAATGCCGCCTCAGGAGGGCGTTTTCAGATAAGATCGAACAACCATGTCCGGTGACCATTTTTAATTTTGATGAAATAAATATATTGTGCTGGATTTATGCCCAGAAGAATAAAACCAATCCTTGTTTTCGGAAAAAAAAAATTTTGTCTTTGCGAAAAACAATTGTAAGCGCCCCCTCAGTCACATGCGCGTTTTGCGTATCGCGCGATGTTCACATTTCGAGCGGCTTCCCCAAAAAAACTGTTTTGGCTACGGGTCTTAAAATACTCACTAACAAATTAGGCATAAGAAGGATTGACAAAAAGTATTAATCACCGAGTATTAGTGTAGTTATTTTGAGAAAAAAAATCGCAAACACGGCACATTGCGCAATAACGCTCTGGATTCAAGAATATTTTTCTCCGTATCTATAAAGGCTAAGGACTTCAAACTTTGCCAGTGTGTTGCCCTGTATATAGTTCATCTTTGTGTGAGATATTGTTGTCCTGGTTAGCTGGAAAAATTTACAAGAATTGCTCACACGGGGGCATTTAACTAAAAATGCATTATTTTGAAAATCATATAAAAAAAAGGCCATCTTTAATTTTCTTTACACTCTCTGAAATTAACGTTTATAACATGTACTAACAGAGTCTGCAAAAACATGATGCCATATTTGTGTTGCTTTTAAGTTATAAAGCGAGAAACATGACCAAATTGACGCTAACGCGGTTGCCATGAATGGTGCGTGCACATACTCGTTTTTCACAAGTTCATTTTTATTAAAACATGTAAAAATGCTACAGGGTGGTCAGAAAAAGACAAATTAAAAGCACGGAGGTGGACGTTAGTTTTGAAGTGAAAATTCCTAATACATTTTCGTACAACCGACCCAAAAATGTACATGGGCCGGAGCGATCGAGGTGCGCTACCCTTTAACATGCTTCGCGGTTCCTGTTTCAACAGCCGGCGTATAGCGTCTCCGTCTACGTGACGTAAAGGAAGCAACCGGAACGACTTTGCAAACAAATCAGCCTACAACCTTGGCGGTAACATGATAGAGGAAGTAGGGCGCGGCAGAACCTGAACCTGCGCCGCGTGTGAGCGCCAATAGATCCGCCGCCGTGGAGGGCCGCACAACGGGTAGACAATAAAGAGACATAGAAAAGAGGAAAAATAATTGCGATTGAATGAGATTGTCTGTAACTTAATTTATAAGACAACGGTTCGGAGAATCGTGAAATCCAATTTGGGTATGCCCATGTGACCTTGGTAAGTAATGGTGCAACAAGCCACTTTAAGAACAAGTACCAACTACACGAGCTGCAAAGCCACAAATACACGTCAGCGAGGTGTATTTTTTCCGCAGCTTGACATGGCAAGAGTGCCTGTGATTGAATCGGGGGTCGTGTCAAGCACCAGACAACGCTGTACAGCCTCCGACGGCCCACCAAGTCGGTGATCAAGTCGGCGTCAGAGATGGTTGCCCCACTGAACACTGAACTGCCGAACGTGAAACTAATCCACGTCCCGAAACCTGACGTCAAAGCGCTCAGGGACATGAAAGCAAAGGGCTGGGACTCTGTTTCCGTTGTGCGTGGAATTCAGTCCTGTCACTTGTGGCAGTGTACGCGGTCCGACACTTCGCAACCGCAGCTGTTTTAGCAAGAACAGTAGCCGCTGAAAATATACATCTTTAAAAGTAAAGTCTCCTATGGCTGCGAAAAGCAGATCGAGGTCGCGAGCTTGCGGAGCCACTGAGAAGAAACGAACAGTGATCGCTACAGGCAAGTCGGGAAAAAAATGTTCCTATCGGAGTGCCAGTAGAGTGCCATGACCGACTCAGGTCAGCGTCCGGTAGAAAGAATTCACGCGCAAGCTCCGAATGTGCGCACAGGATCTTGATTAAATAGTTTCAATTGTACCACTTTAAACATGTGTTCTTTCTTATAACTATTGAAAGGTCAGCAGCCCAGCCTCCCCACGAAGGGTAGCTAGGTTCCGAAATTCACTGATCCGACAAATCTGTATTTAAATTGTTGACTTGTGCTTCAAACTCACGTGTAATCGTTTGTATGAATTCTAATTTTTCACGAATTCCCGTCACAGTGCTTTCTCTTAACAGACTTCCTAAATTTTTCGACCCCTTGCTTGCCCTTGTCCTGAAATTGGCAACGTCCTATCTTTTTACACTCCCGTTACGTCGATTGTGTATATTTAAAACCCTGTGAAGTAAAAAAAAAACAACATTGCAAACCATTTTTGAAGGGCCTGATGGGACAGATTATGAGCCTTGATCTGTGAAAAGTAAAAAGAAAAATTGCGATGGCCTTTATTTTAAACTGAGTTTCCACTTATTGCAAAATCGGTAACCTGTCTAAATTTCAGTTTATTTACTTTAGAAAGGTTATCGTTTTTAATTTCAATGTCAATTTATGCAAATATAGAACATACGCGTTCAAAAGATTTTAAAAAAATTTGATTTTCCAGTCTTTTAAGATCCGGATCGATAAAGCTCTAAATTGCTTCGTAATCGATAATACATGTTTACCTCCTTTTATTTTATGTAGAGTCTCTGCACAAAGAATATTAAACCTAAGAGACAACAGTTTTCTTTAATAAATATCCAAAAAGACGGTTTCAGGAAAGTCGCAAAAACGAGAGCGTATACCGACAGCGACTTCGTGATTTTTTTTTCCTCAAGAGAAATTTTATGTTCGGCAGAAAAAGTTTGAATATGTTTTTGCGCTTGCACAACAAGTAAAACATACATCATTTGCTAAAAATAAAAAAAAAATAAAAATGTCGACCGGACATGGTCGTTCAAAACGCCCAATACAGATAATCTCAGGCAATCAGAATTTTTTTGCTTTTAGGTATCTTTTTCTTTTCTTTTTTTTTCTACGCGTTGTTTGGCTTTCCACTGCGGCGGATCTGTTGGCGCTTACAGGCGGCGCAGGTTCAGGTTCTGCCGCGCCCTACCTCCTATATCATGCTACCACCAAGGTTGTGGGCTGATCTGTTTGCAAAGTCGCTCCGGTTGCTTCCTTTACGTCGCGCAGACGGGGACGCTATACGCCGGCTGTTGAAACAGGCACCGCGAAGGATGTTACAGGGTGGCGCACCTCGATCGCTCCGGCCCGTGGGCATTTTTGGGATCGGTTGTACGAAAATGTATTAGAAATTTTCCCTTCAAAACTACCGTCCACCTCTGTGCTGTCAATTCGTCTTTCCTGACCACCCTCTAGCATTTTTACACGTTTTAATAAAAATGAAATTGTGAAGAGCGGGTATGTGCACGCACCATTTATGGCAACCGCGTTAGCGTCAATTTGGCCATGTTTCTCGCTTTATAACTTAAAAGCAACACAAATTTTTGCAGACTCTGTTAGTACATGTTATAAACGTTAATTTCAGAGAGTTTAAAGAAAATTAAAGATGGCCTTTTTTTTAAATGATTTTCAAAATAATGCATTTTTAGTTAAATGCCCCCGTGTGAGCAATTCTTGTAAATTTCTCCAGCTAACCAGGACAACAATGTTTTACGCAAACATGAACTATATACAGGGCAACACACTGGCAAAGTTTGAAGTCCTTAGCTTTTATAGATACGGAGAAAAATATTCCTGAATCCAGAGCGTTATTGCGCAATGTGCCGTGTTTGCGATTTTTTTTCTCAAAATAACTACCCTAATACATGGGGATTAATACTTTTTGTCAATCCTTCCTATGTCTAATTTGTTAGTGAGTATTTGAAGACCCGTAGCCAGAACAGTTTTTTGGGGGAAGCCGCCCGAAATGTCAACATCGCGCGATACGCAAAACGCGCATTTGACTGTGGGGGTGCTTACAATTTTTTTTCGCAAAGACAAAAAATTTTTTCCGAAAACAAGAATTGGTTTTATTCTTCTGGGCATAAAGCCAGCACAATATATTTATTTCATCAAAATTAAAAATGGTCACCGGACATGGTTGTTCGATCTTATCTGAAAACGCCCAGGAGGCAATGATATTCCGCGTCTTTCAGGATCTGAGGACGTCAAGAAGGGTCTGGATTGCTAGGTTAAAAATTCTACAAGCTTTCGTAAAGATCATGGCTATGCACAAATTAAAACAGTTCTTGGATTGTAAGCCTGTTGCAGAATAATATGAGCAGGACAAGGTCCGCCTCCAGCACCGGCTCGTTGTCTGCTGTCGTGCTTTGACCGCGCATGTACCATAGTCTTATTTTAATTATTTATTTATTTATTTATACTTCAGGTACATTTAAGATTCGTACAGGTGTGGGGCAACTTACATTTCACAGAAAAGCATTCATACACAACATGCACAAGATAGCATGCGCTTATAACAAAATGCGCACTCTTATAACTCATTGCATTACAGTGTCGACAAACAGAAACAAATGCGCTACATATTAACATATGGTACATGAAAATGGAGCATTAACACAAAACGCGTGTGAAAAGCACTCTAAAAATACAAAATATAGATCGACAGCTGCACTTAAGTTCGTGACATAAGACTCTTGCCAAATGACTGGGTGGTTAGACTATTTATTGCCAACTCTGGTAGGCGGTTACACTCCTCAACTGCACGGGGAAATAAAGAGTTCTTAAACACATTATTATTACTTTGGAACGGTCTAATTATTTTGTCGTGAATCGTTCTTCTTGAAGGAGAGAATGAATATTTTAGGTTGTCATCACTATTAATGTTAATTTTACCACGGTATAGAGCACACCAAATCTTGAGTGTGGTCGACTGATCTTCTGAATTCAATAGATTCTAGTGCTGCGTTATTAAACATGGAAGTGACACTATAGTTTCTTAAATATTTAGAAAAAAACGTACCTTTCTGTATGTTTCTGAACCCTTTCTAACGCGGCCGAGAGGTACATTTGATGAGGGCTCTACACAACGCTGGCATATTCAAATGGGATGTAGAAAGCTCGTGCTCGGGGCGGAGCTTCAGTTCCTGATATCATGCGGCATCAAATTATAGCTTGTGATCCTTAACGTGAATAGTGCCTGGGCTATGGCAAAATAAGCACCAAAGAAAAGAAGAAGAAAAAAAAAGAAGAGGAAAACAAGGAATGCACGGAAGGATAGAATTATCATCTGTTTGATCGGGCTGAATTTCTGTGTAGAAAGTGCCGCTTTAACGCCATGTTGTTTGGACGGCTTTGTTATTAAGGAGTACTCCAAGTATCTGTGGACGTTTATAAATAAGTCCATTCTTAATCGCATATTACAATGTTCTCTTTCAAAGGTGCAATTGTTTTTTTTGTTTTTTTTGCCAGTTTTTCAAGTATTGGCTTTCTACGTGCAGCTAGATATTATAAACCGTCGCCTCTAAAGATTTTCTTTAACGCTTATAGATACGAATAGCGCGTTTCATGCGTACGTTGTGCTTGTGTTTAAAGAGAAACTGAAGCGGTTTCGTATTAAATATAAAACACTGAAATTATTTTTGTTTGACCTCCAGGATTACGAATATCAAAATGATGTGTCAGATTGTAGCGTCAAGTAGCCACAACAGCGCCTTCAAAAATAGCAATGACAAAGAGCAATGACAAATATTCGCCAGAATTCACCTCTAACTCGTTTTTTTTTTTTTTTTCAAGAACCACTTCAGTTTTTTTCACGTTTTTATCTTACGGTTTCTTTTTTAAGTGTTGCTTTTCCGTCAACATGGGTAAGGGAGACAGGGCTTCGTCAAGCTGCATCAGCAACGTTTTGTCCAGGTTTTAACCCGACAGCGTGAAGGAGCTCCTGTCGCGCCAGCCTCGGTGGCGTGGCAGGAAAGCCGGCTTCAGGGGTGTGCCGTGAAAATCCTGATTTGGTCAATAGGGTCATGACGTCACAGCCATATCACCTTGCGAGAAAATTTCAAACAACCCACAACGCTCACGTGAAACGCGACGTCACGCGGGGAACGAAGGTGATTAAACTGCACGACATGTAATCCGATTTAAAGGTCGCCGCATGTCTCAAAATATCTTACTTTATAAAGTAATTCTTTTGCCTCGAAGAAACATTTGAAGAATTTGAGGTGGGATTCGAAACCACGACCTTTCGGTTGCGACCCAGACACGCTACTGTCTAGGCCACGCAAGGCAGGCGTGCGTGTCGGCCGCCCTTCCTGCTCACTGGCAGGAAGAGCATGAGAAGCGAAGGAGAAGGCGATGCTAACGGGGCGCCATAACGCATCGTGTTCCACTCTTAAAGGCGAAGCTTAAACGTTCTCTAAGGATTTTTTTGTTTTTTACCAATCGAAAAGAAAAACAAAACCCATGTATATTTTCGCTCATTTCCTCTTTAGAGACCACGTAAAACGATTAACATTCTCCGTGATAACGGCAATTAAAAGTATTAACATTATATATAATATATTGTTTTTATGCCCTCTATTAAAGGTTGGATCTCTACAAATGTGCCTTCGTATGTGTACCGTAAAATAGAAACCGATACTCCGGGCATTGAATAGCATATGACACTGGACCTCGTCAAGCTTCATACTGGAAGCTTTTTGTCCGGTATCCTCGGCACAAATTACTCGCAATAAAGTACAAAGTTCAAACTTCAGGTCAGAGGCGTAAGTTTTATTGTATATGTTTTCAAACCCAATATATCCGTTATACTGACATTCGAGACGCACCTATCACAAAGATAAAGCTGCGATAGGGGTTAAAAAAGACTCATATTTTATTTCAACTGCAACACATTTCTGCAAAGAAAAAAGAAGCAAATTAAAGTTATATTTTCGAGAAAATCGATCATAGACTTCAAAAAGTTTCGAAACAGTCGTTTATGAGACGCATGTATCCGTATCACGTTGGAATACGATATTGAATTTATAATCAATAAAAAAGGCCAACTTAAGTTTCAGCTTTCCGTGGATATTTATATTAAGAGATGATCTGAATTAGATTGAACAATTTGCTAAACCTTCTCAAACATCGTCAGAATATCATTGATTAACACTCTGTTCTTCAAAACTATTCGGTGACTGCACTTGGTGCGGGACCGGACCCAGCAACCTCGGAGCATCTCACCTGGGGATGCAGCGCCACTACAAGTATTTTGACACGTATCTTGGGGCGATGGCGAGTGGGATAAAACCTGCCCCGCTCGCTATCGCCCCTGAGACCTTCGCAGAATTCACGAGGCTCAACACAAGTATGCCGTACTCCTAGAATATGAGTGAGTTCGTTTTTATACATAAAAAATTGCTCTTTCTGCCCGTGCGTCACTCTTTTATGTTGTATTAATGTTGGACACTTTTTTGTCCCCTAAAAAACGAAAAAAGATACCAAGATACCAGAAACAATTAGAGTGTCGAAACGCTCAGCCACGTTTTGACTGTCGAGCTGCCGAGAGTAGCCTCGTTTCCTGTGCACGGGTTGTTACGATCCGGGTTTGCCGCGGCATAGACGACTGTGTCCTGCACCGACATCAGATAAACACTACAAGCCCCCCCCCCCCCCCCCCCCCCCCCCCCCCCCACCTCCCGCATATATCTCGAAAGGGTTCACCAGCGCATGCTTGTATAGACGTTTTCTGTTTCCTGTCGTCCTGAGTCACGTAGGTTCCGTATCTGCTATGTGAGGCAAAAAGTAATGAAACATTTTCACCTGGAATATGCGAGGAAAATATAGGTGAGGCAATCACGCATTTTTTGTAAAAACCTTCTAGCGGCGGGGAGAGATCAAAACGAGATTTTATCGCATACCGGAACTGACAACATTCAAGATGGCTGCGCCTTTGTGGAAAAGCTGCATACACCTTTTCACAAGGGCGCAGCTAGAAGTCACATGACATGTCACATGACACTGTAACACCACATGACGTGATATTGCTGCTCGCTTACGTAGCCAAGTCGGCAGCGCGCTCGGTTCATATTCACACGCAGCCTGCAGGTGGCTCGGGTTTGATTTCCGGCACGGCATGTCGTTTCAAGCTCCTTTAAGTAAGTAAAAGATTTGAAAAAAGTGTGGAACCGTCTAGCTTGCTTATGTTAAGAATGTATAGTCCGAGAAGAATCGAGGCGGAATATTTTGTGCTCCCAGGGAAGGCTTAAAAGAAGCTGCGCCTGCGCCATACAGGGGATTCTTTCGCCAGCGCGCGATACAGCTGCTACGCCGACATTGACGCCCTCGACACCCAGTTATCGTACCTTTTTATTTTGGCACAAGTTCGCACTTTTGAAGTCTTTAGTACATTGACACCCAAAAGGGGAAGAGACAGTTCCCTGTTTCTTCCACTTTTGGTTGTTTCAAAATGTTCTCATCCAGTCTGAGGAGCTTTAATAAAAAGTCCTTTGACGTCAACATTATAACGCGACATATTAAAGTATTTATAAATAAAAAAATAATAAAGTAGAACAACTGACACAAACAGAAACTCGAAGTATATCTGTCTATATATATATTGTTGAGACGTTGATAAAAGAGATTTAATGGAAGATAAGAGGAAAATGCGACCATAATGAATGGCGGTATTAGCGCCGAGATGTTTCGGTGGCGCCCTCTTATGGTTTCCCTCCGTGAGGTCACAACTGGGATTTGCCTCACCGTGACCTCACCAGTTGTTATTCTGGCTACTTACCATCGGGTGCGACGACGAGTTCGATGGTGTGTTTAAAAAGCACAGTAGAAGCTAGGAGAGATCGCAATCCGAAACTAACACCGTCAAAGTTGACAATCTGACAGTGCTCAAATGCCCATGGTTTGGCCAATCGTGGAAAGCTGACCACAGCGACGCTTTTGGCCGCGCACATCGCTATGCCGAGCGCGCGCTTGGTAAAATTCCTGCCTGTCTGTCGTGCCACTTCTTCTTCCTTACAATATCCCCCCGGTGTTGTAAGCGCCGGTCATCCGGCGCGTTTAGATTATAAATCTTGGCGGTAACAGGCCTTCATGCGGCTGATGTGGACCACGTCGGAGGACTTGGAGCGAAGGTCGCGGTATGGCGTAACAGGCATGACTTCATAATTGGTTGGGAGAGTGCTGTCAGGTAAAACGAAAAGAGCAAACAAACTGTGTGAGAAACTTCTCGCACTTGCCCGGTGCTCGCCGGGGAGACCACAAGAGGACTTCGTCACCTACGTTATAGGCAGCGGGGAGGTGGCGGTCATCGTAGCGCACTTTTTGTTGCTTCTGGGATTTAAGGGTGCGGATGCGGGCGAGCTGACGGGCGTCTTCTGCTCTGGAGACAACCTCCTCTGCGTACGGTTGCATGAAGTTGTCAGGTCGGTAGGGTAGTATCGTGTCAAGGGTCGTTAGGTATTTCGATGCGTAGAGCAAGTAGTATGGAGAATGTCGCGTGGTAGATTGTCGTGCAGTATTGTGTGCATAGGTTACGTGATTGAGGATGATGTTCCAATTGTCGTGATGATCGGCGACGTACATTGAAACCGTGTCAGCGATAGTACGGTTGAAGCGCTCTGTTAATCCATTTGTTTGTGGGTGGTAGGCTGTTGTAACGCTGTGAACAGTCGAAGAAAGGCGGAGGACATCTTCGAGCACGTTGGATAGAAAGGGACTGCCTCGATCGGTGATTATGTATTGTGGAGCTCCATGGCGCAACAGTATCGAGTGGATAAAAATATTAGCGACTTCGTGGGCGGTAGTGGCGGGAACAGACACCGTCTTGACGTAGCTTGTTAAATGGTCGATCGCAACAAGTATAAGCTTGTTGTTGCGACTGGATTGGGGAAAGGGACCAAGAAAGTGAATTCCGATGCACTCAAATGGGCGGTGTGGTTGGGGAAGGGGTGTAGGCAACCTGGAGGTTTTCTGCTAGGACGTTTCTTGGTCTGGCAGTGGTGGCACGCTCGAATGTACTTGCTGATGCTGCGGGTCATGCCTGTCTAAAAGTAACTGCCTCGGATGCGAAAGTAAGTTTAGAAAATCCAAAGTGGCCAGCTGTAGTGTCGTAATGGTTTGCTTGGATAAGATCCTTTTGTAGTCGGCGGGGAATCACTAAAAGCCATGACCTTCCTTGTTGTGTGTCGCAGTTTCGCCTATAGAGTATGCCATCTCTGAGTTGAAAAAGGCGGGCACGGCGCTGAATTTGCACAGAAGGATGCGGCAAAGCACCTTCAAGGCATTGAATAATGGGGTGCAATAAAGAATCGAACCGTTGCTCTTCTGCAATGTTGACGGAGCCCAGGACAGCAGTTGGGTCTTTGTGGGCGGAGCAATGCGACTCTGGGGAAGGGGCATCTGGAAAGGCTGTCAGCATCAAGGTGTCGTTTTCCAGATTTGTAATGAATCGCGTAGCTATAGTCTTGGAGTTTCAGGGACCAACATCCAAGTCTTCCTGAAGGGTCTTTTAGGGTGGCTAACCAGCATAGGGCGTGATGATTGGTTACAATATTGAAGTGTGTGCCGTATAGGTACGGACGAAACTTCGATATTGCCCACACAACGGTCAAGCACTCTCGTTCAGTTATGGTGTAGTTACGTTCACTTTTCGTTAATGTGCGACTGGCGTAGGCAATTACTCGCTGGACACCTGAAATGCTCTGGTCGAGTACGGCGCCGAGGGCATGGCCACTGGCATCTGTACGAATCTCAGTGTCAGAGCCAGGAACGAAGTGACTGAGCACTGAGACAGTCGTCAGGGTGGTTTTCAGGGCTTGAAAAGCATTGCTTTGAGGGCGATCCCATTAGAAAGCGCTATTGTTACGGAGTAGCGTGTTGAAAGGTTGAGCGATGTGGGAGAATCCGGGTATAAATTTTCTGAAGTATGTGCAAAGTCCGAGAAAGGACCGAAGATCTTTTAAATTTTTCGGGGATGGAAATTCGGAAACAGCGTGCAATTTAGATGAGTTAGGACGAATGCCATCTGCACTAATAATATGCCCGAGGACCTTAATTTGGCGAGCTCCAAAGATACATTTGTTTGTGCTTAGCTGCAAATTGGCGGTCAGAAAGCAATTCAGCACTTCTTGTAGCCTCTGCAAGTGCTCGTTGAATGAGGCAGAGAAAACAATTACGTCGTCGAGGTAACAAAGGCAGGTTCTACACGTGAGACCCCGTAGCACAGTGTCCATCATGCGTTCGAATGTGGCAGGCGCATTGGAGAGGCCAAAAGACATTACATTAAACTGGGTGTAACAAAAGCAGTTTTTGGCTTGTCGGCGTCGGCCATGGGTATCTGCCAATAACCGCTTCTGAGGTCCATAGAATAAAAAAATGATGATCCCTGAGGAGTGTCGAGGGTGTTGTCGGTTCTAGGTAAGGGATAGACGTCTTTAGTGGTGATCTTATTAAGTCGACGGTAATCTACACAAAATCGCCATGATCCATCTTTTTTCTTGGTGAGAACAAAAGGGGCCGACCATGGGCTGGATGAAGGCTCGATCATGTTTCTTTGCAGCATATCCCTGACGTAATCGTCGACGGCCTTACGTTCGGTGGATGAAATTCTATAAGGGCGGCTTCAAATGGGAGATGATGTGCCGGTGTCGATGTGATGAGAGACTACCGAAGTTTGAGCTAGAGGGCGGCTATTAAAATCGAAGAGTTGTTCATACGAAACAAGAAGCTTTGTTAGGGCTTCTCTCTGGTGAGTAGGCAAGCTAGAATCTACCATTTTAGCAACTTGTGTGGCGGTGCTTTGGGCAGCTGACGGCAGTCTCGTAGGTGTAAGTTCGGAGAGCGTTGCAAGCGTGGTATAAGAATGAGATGTTAGAGTGGCCAAACGTGCACCACGGGGAACAATTTGCGTCTCAGTAGATGTGTTGGGGACGAAAAGAGAAACCTGTCTTTGAGTTGTTGTGGCGATGCAGTAGGGAAGAATAACTGGCTTTTTGGCAACAAAGCTGGCGATGGGTTCAATGAGACCAGTGGTGCTTTCGAATGGACGGTCCGGCACGAGTGTGATAGCAATAGCGGAAAGGGGGGGCAAGAGGTAATCGCCGTTGGTGTGAAGCAAAATGGGTGAATTTTTGTACGCGTCGTAACTAGTCTGCCGAGTGTTCAAATGAAGTTAGCGGCTGGCGCAGTCAATGAATGCCTCGGTGGCCGACAAAAAATCCCATCCCAAAATGACGTCCACAACACAATTAGCAAGTACAGTAAACAAAATGATATAGGAAGTGCCTCCGATAGAAATAGGGATGGTGCAGTAGCCAAGAGGTTGCACAAGTTCACTGTTTCCCATGCGTTAAAAATGTCCTGTGGGTGGAAGGGTGAGCACTTTGTGTAAACGGCGGCGAAGTGGATTAGAAATGCAGGATTTTGCAGCACCTGTGTCAAGTAATGCTAAAGGTTTTTCTTCTCCAATGTAGACGGTAATAGTTTTAGGGCCAAGGTAAGGAGGATTTAGGACCGAGGACGGCAGTGCAGCCTGAGCTCCATTGTTAAGACAGGCTGCGCTGCTTAGTTTGACGACGGAAGTGCGGCAGTAGCGTCAGTGAACGGTTTCGTCGAGGATAGGGGGAGGGTGATCGGCCACGTCGGAATTCAGCAGCTGGAAACGAACGTGTGTTGCGATAGTCCTCGAAATAGCGGCGGTCGCTGGAACTGTCATGGTTGTCGAAATTTCGGCGTGTGTCATGGTCGTCAGAATGTCGAGTTTGATTGTGTGGGATGCGACTGTAGGCTCCGGCATTCATGCGGCGTCGGCAGTAGCGGATGAAATTACCTGGGGCGTGACAGTAGAAGCCTACCGGACGTCGATCTTCAGTGCGCCATGGCTCTGTCCGCCGGGGTGATACGTAGCGTGGGGATTGAATGGAGACGTTCTGAGAAGTTTGCAGAGCGCAAATATGTGTTGAGGAGTGCTGTAAATAGCAGATGGGTGGTGCGGAGGTAGATGGTGCCATGCATGTGGAAGGCGACAAAGAAATAGGACGAAGGGCCGCACAAAGTTCGTCTTGTTCAATCTTCGGCGCCTCGGGTTGCGAGACTAAGAATTGGCTGAGAGGCGCAGGGACCCCAAGAAGTCGCGTAGTTCGTCTCGAATTGTTCGCCTGATGAGATTGGGGAGGTCGGTGTCGGCAGTTGTAGTTGAAACTTGTGGGGTCCCGTCAGCCCCCCCTCTGGTCGACAACTGGACGCCGGCGCCTGAGGACTCGTTTTCGGTCGCCTCCGTGGCGAGGACGGCGCCTTTGAAGTTTGGTTCCCGAGTGCCTCCTTCCTCGGGACCCATCTTGAAGACATTGGCGGTGTCGGCGGTGGACATCTTAGGGCCCCCCTCCCGGACAGCGTCGGCGCCCGAGGCCCTGCACGTGCTGCGGCAGAGCCAGACGGGGAGCTCCAACGAGAGACCGCCCACGATGGGAGACAGGAGGCTCCCGCCTGTCTGGTGCGCGGTGACTGCGGGAACAACGAGGAAAGCTGGGACGACGGGAGAGAGGGGGGACTCTTCTGCGGGAAACGGGCCACGACGGACGTTCGCGGTGGTGGCGACCGCGACGTCGGCTCGGGCGACGGCCCGCTGACATGGTCGGGGCTTAGACCCCGAATTCGATCCTCGACGGCGACGTCCCCAGGATGCGGTATGGACTAGCACCACAGGGACGATCGGCAAGCAGCAAACAGTGGCAGCGCACCCCCTCCAGGCTTCCTTGATCACCTTTCCCGATCCCGAAACCCCCCAGCAGAATGTGAGTGGAATAAACCCCTTCTGCCGAGAGCTATGCGTTGCTGTGTCACGTTCATCCGGAGACAGGGGCCCGAGGAATCGGACGAGAACCCTACAAACTTCAGGAAGCCGTTCAAATCCGGTGTTGGTGATCCGACCACTTTGAAGGTCTTCATAATGCTTGCATTCTGCATTGAGGTGCTGCACGGTCTGAGGTGACCTGGGCGTGACGATGGAAAATAGCTCTTGGGATAATCCTTTGGAGATGTGCTTGATTTTTTCGTCCTCCGGCATAGCTGAGTTGACACGTTTGCAGAGGTCAAGGACGTCCTCGATGTAGGACGTCGATGTTTCGAAAGGGGCTTGGCACCCCCTGGAGAGTTTTTCCAGCGCTTGTTGTCTTCTGCGTTCAGATGTATCGAAGACGTCTGCGGAGACGGTTTTTAACGCATCCCATGAATTAATTTCTTCCTCGTGATTGTCGTACCACTGGAGTGCAGTCCCTTTCAGGAAAAATACAACGTTGGCGAGTTTGATGGTGTCGCAACAACGATTGTGTTGGCTCACCCGGTCGTAATTTTTGAGCCAGTTCAGAACGTCAGAGTCGGTTGAACCGGGAAAGTTCTGGGGGTCACGTTGGCGAGTTTTGACCGTTGAAGTGTTGGTAGGGCGCTGGTCTCTTACATTCCCGTTTTTGTCGTTCATGGTTGGGACAGTTGACCGTCCGCTGCGCAGCTCCAGGTCGGAATTACCAGATGATCAGGTTGGGGATCACTAGCACACCTCCACCAAGTGTTGGGACGTTGATAAAAGAGATTTAATGCAACATAAGAAGAAAATGCGACCAATAGGAATGGCGGTACAGCATTCAAGAAGCGCCCGTGCCGAGCGCGCGCTTGGTAAAGCCCGTGCCTGTCTGTCGTGCTACTTCTTCTTCCTTACAATATATATATATATATATATATATATATATATATATATATATATATATATATATATATATATATATATATATATATATATATATATATATATATATATATATATATATATATATATATATATATATATTTGTTTTCAATCATAAAGAAAGATTAATTATGCGTTTTTCACATGTTTCAATGTCAATCTCTAAGACACAGTAACCGGACTATGCTTGATTAGTGCACCAATATGCTCTAGATCAAAGTAAGAGTAGAATATTGTAGCAAGCATTCACGTTTGTTTTAGCATGTTCCTTGAAAGAGACCGGTAATTCTTGGCATGCAAGCTATTACGTGCTTAGGTTAGGCATATCATAACACTTCTCAAAATGGAATAAAACATATATAATTTAAGAAAAACCCTCGAGACTAGGGAAAAGACGAAGAACAACACAACACGAAAAGTCTCAAACACACCTGAATTTTATTTCCCATAAGTTCGTGGTGATATAGGGTGTCACTTGCCCCCCCCCCCCCCCCCCCTCAAAAAAAAAAAAAAGAAAAAAAAAGAAACCAATAGAAAAAAGAAAAGAGAAAGAAAACCTTTTGTGTTAAGTTAGCCCTTCACCAGCTCGTTTTCGCCCTAACTTTGTGTTCGTAAAATATATACATATATTTAAACCCGGTGATGCTCCTACGTACTTCTTAAAACAATTAACCTGCTCTTAATAATATTGATTAAGGTTTTCATTACCCAATGTGAGAACGACGTCAGTGCACTAAAATCTGACTTTCTATTTCTTCGTGATCTACGCTTTTTGTGTCAGAGAATATTTATTTTCTTGTTTCAAATAATTATCAATTTGTTCATCTCAGATAGCCAGAAAATCCAATATGAAAATATTGTAAAACGTTTGGCCAGACATTCGTTGTTTAATTTCATCGAATAATTACCTTATTTGTTGTGCGATCTTATTACGTCCTCCACAATGCAATGTTCTTAATTTCTCTACGGTCCAAACTCCCGTCAAGACACTTAATTTTTCTGTTTACAATCTCGAAGTTGTTTCGCCTCTCTTAAAAAATTATAAACTTTCGTACATACAGCTTGTGGGTCGCTACCTAATCGACGCCCGATCGGGACGTGCCTCGCTCGCTCCCCAAGAAGTCACCCACACATTGTGCGTTTTTAGAACAGTTTACTGAAACTCACGCCTCGGTGGTCAGCCTCGGTGGTCCTCGTCGTCCTCGTCGTCGTCCCTGTCGTCACCGCCACACGCACTGTCCAGTCCGCCGTTTCAGAAGAGAGCCCCCCTTGTCCCGCTTCCCTTTTTGTATCCTCGTCCCCACCAAGCACGTGCCCACCACGACCCATTCACGTGAGCACCCACGCCCTTGCCACGGTCCCCGCACGATCCCCGAGGGGCGCACCCCCGTCCAGGGATCCGGGTGAGCAGGTGACGGGCCGCTCGGCCTTGGCAGGGCGCGGGAAGAACGGGCGAAGGGGGCGAGGAAATGCGGGAAAGACGGGACTCCAGGGGGACGCGGCCGGACGGATCCCCACACCTCCCCTCCCTCAAGGCTTGGACCCCGGGGGGACCGAGTCGGCGGAGGGCGGACGGTCCCCGGCCAAGAACTCTTCCAACTCCGCCATAACGGTGTCCTCGGCGGGCGGAGGTGGCAACGGGGAGGCGAGGGGCTCGGCCGAGCAGGGGAGGGGCCGCTCGGCCTTGGCAGGGCGCGGGAAGAACGGGCGAAGGGGGGAGGAAATGCAGGAAAGACGGGACTCCAGGGGGACGCGGCCGGACGGATCCCCACAAGCTTCAATAGACACTCCTAAATAATATCTCAATCCCCCCGTCCAGAGACAACCGCGACCCTTTAATTGTGCTTCCGCAGAACCTGGCATGTGTCCTTTGGCGACTAAAACATGAGTTCATTTCCTATTCGTGCTTGTTTTGGCATGGTAAAATGTTGTATTCGGAAGCATATGTGTCGAACGACCGCGACGTCGTGCACGTCATGAACATGGGTCACAGTAGCAGACCGATTGCCGCTTAAGAAAGACGACACCTGCAATGTGAATTTAGGCTGACCGGTGACCGCTCCCCAGGAAGACAAATTCCGAGGGCCGTCAAAGCAAGTGCCCAGAATTTGGCACTTTTCCGGGCATGCCAAACCAAATAGCAGACAACGAAATGCACAAGGCCTCGGCCGCTCCCGCCGTCGTGTGCCTGTACGTCGCACCTCGGATGGCTGCTGTCTTCCACGGAGGGTTTACGGGGACATTGAGGACTGTATTGAACAGTATGAAAGTGTCGCCCGCCGCGACGGTTGAGACGAGCAGCGTCTGCAGAACCTACACTTAGTATTGGAAGGCACGGCCAGGCGCTGGTCTGAAAATCACAAAGCTTATTTGACCTCGTGGTAAGTTTGCAAGAGTAAGCTCAAGAGGACGAAATACTGACGGCAGAGAGCCGAATGTCTACTTGGAGCGAGGAGCCAAGGCCCCAACGAAAAGTGCCACCAGCATCGTTGCGGGTGTCCTGCGGCTAAGCGCCCACGCGGACCCTCAGACCACAGAAGAAAGGAAGCTACGAGTCCACAAGCGCACAGTCAAAGGAGACATCTTTTGTCGGCCTTGTCCCCAACCCTCTAAATAACAGACGAAGGGTTCGCTGCTGAGGTCATGAACATCGAATGTACCCTGTTAAGCCGATCCATCCACTACCAGCGACTACTCGGTGTCGCTCCCCCTGAGCCATCTAGCTGTGCCCTCGACTCCACTCTTTCTGATTTCCCTGGCATCTGTAAAATCACCCGCAAGGTCGTACGGAAGGAGGTCCCTAAACGGCTTCATGCTGCAAATCACTCGGCACCTCTCTCCATTGCCGAGTGGTTCGACAGGAAGTTCAACGGGCTTTCCACCCTGAAGCTTCCGTCGACGTAGCAGCATCAGTCGAGCCAACATTAACCTAAATCACAATGACCCAGGGGAACCAGCCAGCTGCCCGGCAGTATCTGAATCAACCTTGATATTGCCGTCCAGTCTCGCAGATTTTGCGAGGTCGAGAAGAACAGCCCCAGAACATCCGCTCCAAAATCCTTGCGGATTTCGGAGCGGGCGTCAGTCATGACGTCAGTCATTGTATTGTGAGAAAGAACAGGCGAAGCAGCCTGGCACAGAAAAAATACATTTAATTCTGACCGCCGTTGTCCAGGAACCAGTAGAAAATATCGAGCACTTGCCTTCGCTCGACCAGCGCCATGATGATGGCCCCAGTGTGATGAATGAGATGGCTGATGACGACAATGAAATTGCTTACACCCTCGCAGTATTTATGTTTTAGCGCAAGTTCGGCACACTAAACCTTTAGTGTTCCCAGTTACTCCTGTCTCGTCACAAATCCTGCGGGGGTCTGAGGGTCCGCGTGCACGTGGACCCTCAGACCGCAGAAGAAACGAAGCTACGAGTCCTCAAGCGCACAGTCAAAGGCGACATCTTTGTGCAGCCTTGTCCCCAACTCTCTAATAACAGACGAAGGGTTCGCTGCTGAGGTCATGAATATCGAACGTACTCTGCTAGGCCGATCCATCCACTACCAGCGACTACCCGGTGTCACTCCCCCTGAGCCATCTAGCTGTGCCCTCGACTCCAGTCTTTCTGATTTCGCTGGCATCTGTAAAATCATCCGCAAGGTCGTACAGAAGTAGGTCCCTAAACGGCTTCATGCTGCAAATCGCTCGGCACCTCTCTCCATTGCCGAGGTGGTCCGACAGGAAGTTCAACGGGCTTTCCACCCTGAAGCCTCCGTCGACGTAGCAGCATCAGTCGAGCCAATATTAACCTAAACCACAATGACCCAGGGGAAACAGCCAGCTGCCCGGCAGTATCTGAAGCAATCTTGATATTGCCGTCCAGTCTCGCAGATTTTGCGACGTCGAGAAGAACAGCCCCAGAACGTCCGCTCCAGAATCCTTGCGGATTTCGGAGCGGGCGTCAATACAATGACGTCAGTCATTGTATTTTGAGAAAGAACAGGCGAAGCCGCCTGGCACAGAAAAAATACATTTAATTCTGACCGCCGTTGTTCAGGAACCATATAAAAATATCGAGCACTTGCCTTCGCTCGACCAGCGCCATGATGATGGCCCCAGTTTGATGAGTAAGATGGTTGATGACGACAATAAAGTTGCTTACACCCTTACAGTATTTATGTTTTAGCGCAAGTTCGGCACACTAAACCTTTAGTGTTCCCAGTTACTCCTGTCTCGTCACATATCATTTGTGACAATATATCCAAAGAGACTGGAAATCAAACGAACATGAGTACTCAATAGCACGCGTGACAAGCATGTCTGAATATCCACAAAGATGAAAACTACAATTAACGATTTGCAAACTGATGCGCGCTACCAATCATACAGCGCAGAAAGTGACGTCATTTTGGTTAAAGGCTAGAAAACGGTTTGGAAATTACTCATTAAATGCTTGGAAAATTGACGTACCTGAGACAAAATAGGCGCTGCAGGTCTGGCAGTGCTTGTTCAACTGCCAGTCGGCCATCTGAATCCTCCTCACGTACCTACAAAAACCCATCTCAACCCGGGATACTGCCTGGTCAATGGGAATCTGAAGAACTAGGTGTTTCCTTTCTCATAAAAATAGTCCTTGCAGCCATTGGTGCCACAGTGCACTGGCATTGCGAGGAACAAAGACTCATTACGCAATACTTGTTTACGCAGCAGCCTTTTAAAGTGTAAGCCTGCGGCACGCCCATTTGCTTTCAACTAGGAAGGGGGCACTAGCGACTTTTCGCGCAAGCCTTGAAGCTTTTTTGTAAAAGGTCAATTAGGCCCGAATGTCCAAACAGTCTGAATATTCAGCAGTACAAAAGTAAAATCGAGCCGGCTAGTCCAACGAGCCGAAATATATGTATAACAAGGTCTCGTAGCAAGAAAATGTTCAACAAAGCAAACCATTAAATCGATACGAAATGTCTAACGAGTCTGAATATCTCACAAAGACAGAAGATAAAATTAAGACCGTCCTACAATTTTGAATATCCAACAGGATGGAAGGTCTGATGTCATGTTTGTCACATGGCAAAGAAAGAATGAAATATGCGTCACGATGTCGAACACTTTTATTCAAACGTCCACCTTGTCCGACTGTTGCAAACAACTGCGTTTGTAACCGAGAGCGTTGACGTCTGTGTAAAATTGAAATCGTGAATAAAATTAGTAGCAGTGTTTAGAAACATTGTGTGACCAGCCCCGATTTATTTTTATAGTCTCAGGATTATTAAGTTGTTAATATTATTCTTTATTTCCCGGTACGTGTAATTGTGGGGTTGAGACAAAAGCCACGCTAGACTGACGAGCGCTCAACCCAAGTACATTCCGCTGCAGTTTGCAATAAAGAATAATAATGAAACATACAAAATAATGTAGCACAGCAATGTCAGCTTAGTAATAGTTGTTTAGCATCTATCCACGGATAATATATGTACTACAAAATCAAACAATCAAATCTCTACAGGTAAGTTGTGCATAAAGAAACGTAATTACTTTATAATAGGTTTTTTTAATAAACTAGTGTTGGGTAAAGTATATGTAAAAACTACTTCAAGTAAAGTACAAAGTAAATGAGAGGTGATGTACTTCAAATAAAGTAGTAAGTACAATGGATGCAATGCACTTGAAGTAAAGTACTACAAATAGAACGTACTTTCAAAGTAAAGTGCAAGTACCGTTTAACGAAATAATTCATGATGCCCTTTCGTTCCCCTAAACAGTGCTTTTTTTATCTGGTTTGTGTTGCCCAGGGAGTAATGGGGATGCATCACTTAATTTCGGAAATAGCAGCGAATATTGGATAAAGTCAAATGGCCGCACAGCAGTTATTTTCATAAATGGCGTCAAGATCAGAAGTCCCTAAGACATCTGAATTGGGCGCCGCTTAAACTGGCGTGTTTCACCAAAGGTGGCTAAAGTACTAGGAGAGTGTATATGAAGTCCACCCCGCAGCTTCCGCAAGCAATCCTCTCGTAGAGGCGTTTCCTTTTCTTAACGCAAAAAGAGTGAGTGTGCAGGCGAACGGATGATAATTGAACATACTGTGACGCCTGAGACTGTAGTGCGGAAAAATTAAGGAACTTACAATTCAAAGAAAAATAAAAGAAAGCAGAACGTCTCGAAACACTGAGACGTTTTTTTTCTGTTGTCTTCTTCTTCGACTTAAACTTTTTTTTCCGCGCCACAGTTTAAGGGGTTACATTATGATTAATTGTCGTTCCTAATATTTTTAACCTAATCGCTTCCACAATTCGAGCGATAAGTAACGAGAGTTCGAAAAACTACGGGAAACCCAAGTACAAACCGTACAAACGGAGCGATGCGTCATCTGCTCGCGTTTCTGGTGAGAGCAGAATATTCTTCCTATTATTTCTTCGTAGATGACAAGGCACCATTTTGTGATACAAAGTTGACAACAGCAAATTTAGGGAATGTACTTTAAAGTCGGGAGTTCTATTCTCCTTGGAAAGTACCAGAAAAAAAATTGCAGTGGCTTAGCTCGGCAATGCCAGGATACACGTAGCGTGAGCTTAGGTTCAGCTGGTTATTCTTAGCTTTCCTGGTTTTCTAGGATTAGCTTGATTATCATGCTTACTGCTGCCTCAATGACACACACACGGTATACGCATTATGTGACTACTTCGGGATCCGATGAGTTAAGCTTCTCCGCTGTTCTGCGCTGCTGAGCAGCAATTTCGCTCTCCTTCTCCATGGCTATACCACACTAGCAAACGCCCTGCTATATATACAGGGTGTTTTTTTTTAAGCTTAACAGATTTGTTTAAAAAAAGCCGTGAAAGTTACATTTATGCCGCTTGTGGAGGTGAGTTATACGGCCAGGGGGACATATTATAGTGGGCTAATCGTAATGGTCAGTTGACTAATTACTTAAAATTCGTTAATTAACTTTTTAATTAATGAAAATAGACATATGGTTCCAATTAGAAATTTGCTCAGCGTCATCGAAAACCCCTAAATCAGTCATTTTCAGAAAGACTTTGAGCGCGTGAGAAGCGTAGTAGTGAACTGAAGTTTCCGCTCGTGGAGCAGGTACAAGCTAGAGGTTGCGATAAGGCGCCCGCGCGATTTTTCCGTCTCTTATCTAGCCCCAGCCTTGTACCTGCTCCACGCTTGGTAACTTTAGTGCACTACTACGCTTCTCACGCGCTCAAAGTCTTTCTGAAAATGACTGATTGAGGGGTTTTCGATAACGCTGAGAAAATTTCTAATTGGAACCATGTCTATTTTCATTAATTAAAAAGTTAATTACCGAATTTTAATTAATTAGCCGACTGATCGTTACGATTAACACCCTATAATATGTCCCCCTGGCCGTATAACTCACCTTCACAAGCGGCATAAGTGTAACTTTCACGGCTTTTTTTAAACAAATCTGTTAAGCTTAAAAAAAAACACCCTGTATATATATCCCCACTGATACCTCTGCGCATGCGCACAAAATGAGAGGTGCTATCAAGCGGCTCCTGTGCAGCGTCAGACTTGGCTACTGCGCAACGGAGGCGCACAGCTGGGCACACGGCGGCGCCAGTACGTCTGCCGTGGCTATGACGTCACTCCTCTGGAATGCGCAGACCGCCAAGGCGCGCGCGGCGGCGGCGGCTCCGGCGCTCCAGCTGTGCAGCCGCCTTGGTGGCTCCGAGGCGAGAGCGCTGGCCTACGGATTCCCATGTGGCGGGTTCGAATCCCGGCCGAGGTGCCCGCAATCTATCGGAGGCTTATTGCGGAGGAGGCGCCGTGTAACCGGGCTTTCAGTTGCACGTTAAAAGATCCCCAGGTGGTCCAGATTAATCCACAGTCCTCCGCTGGGGCGTGCCAGATGCCCGTCGTTGGTTTGGCACGTAAAACCCCCAAATTTGACTTTTGTGCGCCGTGTGACATCACTGCTCCTCGCGCATGCGCAGTACGGTTCTCCAGGAGCCACGCGGAACTGCTAAACCTTGGCCAGTGTAGCTCACGCTACAAAATACTTTAAGTAAAGTGCAAGTACATACTCAGACAATGTACTTCAAGCA